>CM033641.1:40400844-41012964 GCA_019512145.1 Engystomops pustulosus | reverse complement strand
AGAGACTGGCGGACCACCCTGAGACACATCGTTAAATCCCCCCCTCTATGTTATTGGAACCATTGCATTACATCTAATTTCTGCATTAGGACAAGGTAATATTATGGAAGGGTCAGTTATTGCATAAATCCCTGACTACCATTTGGTGATACTACTTATAGGGTGGACATATGGACATATTTCAAGCATTACATTACAGACCTTGTTTTACGGTCAGTTAATATTGTACTTAACATGTTTCCCCAGACTGTGGACGTCGCCCGGCAATGTGTGATCTGAATGGCCAGACATGGCAGGAAACGAAACCTTTCTGAGATAGAAAACTTGCAACTAACATTAGTGTTCTGTTTAACATCGAACATGAACGTGAAACAAGGTTGTATGGAGCGATAAGTTAATGTTGCTAGGCAATAAAGTCTACAAGTTAAGATACATTGTTGAGTAAGAGGATATGAATAACAAATGGGTGTTGGTATAAGATATGGAGTGCTACATAAGTCCCACATCCTCTTATGCCCAATAAAGATGATGGTTTGTACAAATAATGTTCATGTTCCTGGTTACCACAGCTCATTCAAGAGATCACTTAAATGGACTGAATGAGACGAAGTGCAGTAGAGGTACTGTGTCTATCTGGAGGAGACACTGGTGGCAAAGTGGCCGTGAAGAATGAACAAAAATAACAAAAAAAACCATTTGTGCCTTTGTATAACCTGTTTATACTTACTCTACACACAATTGCACAATTTTTAATCTTTGGCTATTCTTAATAAGTTTATGCATGCAATGATAATAGTACAAGTGTGTAATATTATTTAATAAAGGAAATATAATGTTCTCTCCCCTTCTTCTTTCACTAAGCAGTGTGTCCTAAATCAGCTTTCTCTCCCATACACACAGTGATATGAAATAAGGAGAAGCTGATATAAAGTTTCTTATTAAGTAACTCTTAAAGTCACTTTTCTAGGTCTTAAGCATATCAGCAGAGATGATATCAAGTAAAATTTTCTGCTTGGTATGAACGGGAGTTCGTTTAACCTCCTTATATCTATTTGCATGGAACATACTGTGCAGAAACATGGCCATTCCGCATGAAAGTAGGGGAAAAAGTCTAACCAAAGTAAATAAAAGTTACAGAAATGTTACAATAAAATCTTAGTTATGCTGTCAGGTAATGGAAAATAAAAAAATAGAATATTTAACATGATTAAATAGAAGTTTACAACATGAGTATTATGTTTTTACTACACTTATAAATTCTCACAATTTCCTATAGTTTCGCCTCCAACAATGTGAGTTCATTGAACGACCTGGTAATTCATAGAGGAGATCGACTATGAAGGGTGTGGACGAATCGGGAAGAAGAGTTATCTCATGGGTCTGCAGGAAATGGGCTTAGGGTAAGGTCAGTAGTGTAAGAATAATGAAAATTACTCTGAAGAGCGAAAGAAACGTATAATGGTCTCATCTCCAGATTTTAACAATTCATGAAATGTATTTTTCATTATAAAAAAGGTTTCCCCGGAAGAAGCCTTTAGTTGGATAAACCCTGGGATCGGACTCAGACTGTTTGCGGCACAGAAAAGTGATGGTTATCCTTACAGGCCTTTTACATATATACGGTTTTGTGAGCATAATTTTATTAATTAGTTGTGAGCCTAGGCTTTCTCATTAGTGATACAGAAGAAGTATAATTGCTAATAGGGGAGATCTTTGCCAAGTATATGAAGTAATCATGCAAGAGCGTGAGATAGATGTGCTTTATGCTGCCACTATCTGGACGTGAAATTGCGTTCTACCCGTTCCATAAGTTTCCACACGGCCTGAAAGGTTGGGCATTAATTTAAAAAGCCTCTGTAAGGGAAGAATGCTACTCCAACCATATGTGAATAATTCAAAAAGAATCAATCAATAAATTTACTGTTTTGGGGTTCTTGACTAGCACTTCAGTGTGCCTACTCTAATGCACCAGCTACCAGAAAGTAGCCGGCAAGTGTTCGGCATTCCTTCCGGTATTGACGTTGAAACACAGGACAATACAAACACCAAAGAGAAGTATAGGGTCATAACAAGAGATATAAAGCAAGACAAACGATAGGCGAAAGGATAGTTGAAAACGGCAAAAGGTCACAGAAGACAAGTGACGCCCAAAACTAGCTAGAATAACTCTATAGAAAGCAGGAAGTAGTTTTAAAACTGATATGGCATGTCAAGCTTTGGTCAAGAAGTAGTTATGGCTCAACCAAGCGAACCCAGTCCACAGGAGACACATGTAGGAGAAATCAATCAAGTTGATGCAGAGGCAAGGAGGTAACAAGTGTTAAGGACAGTGTTCATTTAGCAAGGAAGGAGAATATTGAACCATGACAAGAGGATGAGATGACGAGGATGAGAGTAAGCATCACTCACGTTAGCAGCAGTTGACTGGTCCTCATACCAATCTGATAGACAGCTTGTATGACAACAATTACACTTATGCATTGTGATAAATAGATGCATATTATAAACAGTGACAACACTTTCTGCGGCCATCTCATCTTCCTTTCTTGTTTGCCAGCACCTTCGTGTCTACCATGTAAATATGATAAGCGCATGGTGTGATAATTGTTCAATACGCTGGAGAGGAAGAGATAAATACACCTCTTCCCCAAAATGCAAGATCTGGGGCCCCGAGGCCGAGCCAAGCCCTGCCAGTTGCCACTTAAGCATCCTCATATCGGCAAGCCCATTCGTAATACGGCCCGGATTTTATTTCTTTGAGGTGGTGTACAAGTTGTGCTATCCTGGACTAACGGGAGGGAGTAAGTTATGTGTGAGAACCAGTTTGGGATGGTGCACCATGGAGCAAACCCAGGATGATTCTACACCTTAATGAAGAAGAAGGTGTGTGTGACAAAAGTGTCGTTCATTCCGAATCTCTAGTAGAAAGTTTTAGGGAATCTAAAGTTTCATTTGGGTAAATCTGTCTCTGACCTTCCTACTATCATTACAGAAGCTCTCAAACTATTGTGACCGTATCAGCGGCATGTTTTTTATGTCATGGATGTAGTTCTACTAATTGTAAATAATTGGTCCTTTTTACTACATGGACGAGAACAGTACTAATATCCAAAGGAAGATCATCAGCAGACTCTCGTGATCAAAACTGCACTGTGACACCATATATTTAAAGGACCGTCACGTTTCATCAGCTAGAAAGAAGTGTAGTATTAGAACAGGAGAGCCGAGAAGCGTCGCACGCTGAGAACTGTCCTATTCAGGAGCTGTTTGGATTCTGTGCACAAGCTCTAATTAATTCCACCCTAGTACAATCTACTTTAGATCCTCCTGCTCGTAATCTCATGTGTGTACATGCGATAGGACCTATGTACAATCTGCTCCGTCTGCCTGCCTCTAGAAGATGCAGCTGCAGACAGCACCCAACTTTTTTTTATGTATAATTGACCTCAGTGACCACTGCATGGGCGAGCAGGAGGGGAGAATAGTCACAATAGCTGCCACAGAAGATGGCCCTGTATGTAACAATCTACTCAGATGGGCCTCATTAGCGGTCAGTATAAGGTAGACCAGTGCTGATACCGAAAATAGGCATACATAATGTACATCTGCTCAACTACAGGTCCTGCACTCTATAACATATCTGCCTGCAGTAGGACCACTATCTACAACCGCTCAGCCCTCCTGCTTAGGACATGCGCATACAGATAGGGATTATATGTACAATCTGAAACATCAATCCTCGCATCTATAACATCTGCCTGCCAGATAGGATTATTAGGAACAATGTTGTAGGGAACCTACCACCACAAATCTACCTATTAAGTAGCTCAGGTGGTAGCGTGGAAATGGGGATGTGAGGATAGACCTTTTAAGCTAATCCAGTTCCCGCCATTTTTTAGTAGCCTTTATTAGACTGGTATGGCAAAATTTTGTTATGGACGGCTACTGGGGCGTGGGTAGCGCATCGGGATACATGGCGCGGGACTCACGCCCCAGGTAGCCTCTTGTCCCTCCTACTCACCATCTCGGCGAACAGCCGCTCGTAGCTGTGCGCCCCTGCCGACGATCCGCGTCTGCGCATGCGCAGAAACAGCAGAGGGACCGCGCGCGCAGCCCGGTTCCGGAGCAGGACACGCAGGCGCGGGCAGATGGCAGGAGATCAGCACGAAGGCGCGCTGGCTACGAGCACTGCGCGCCGACGAAGATGGTGCGTAGGAGGAGAAGAGGCTATACCGGGGCGTGGACGTAGTGTAGTAGCCGCGCCAATGTAACTCAGATGCGGCTACTTCACGCCCGTAGCCGAACATACAACAACAATTTGCATACCAGTCAATAAACGTACGAAAAAAAGTGCGGGAAGTGAGGATTCAGCCCGTAAAAGGGCTATCCTCACTCCCATTGATCCTACCCTACGACACGATCTACGATTATAGGTAGATATGGTAGGTTGGTAGGTCCACTTCCTTTATAAAGTTCTACACAAAACGTTTTCACACAAGCGGGGTGGTCAGTGTACTAAAGGGACCGATCGCATGTTCCGACGTGTACCCGAAATTTCCGATTGCGCCGATGTTCCCCTGCATTGCCCCGGCGATTTGGCGCACAGAAAGCGGATGGGTGCATGGGCTGGCATGCACGCGACGGATAGGAATTGGGGGCGTGGCCAACGGATCGGAAAAACCCGCTGCTAAAAAACAAACAATGTGTTGCGGAGCTTGCACTTACCCTCATCCAGGTGATTGTGACCCCAGTGCGTTACGATGCTCTTCAGCCGGACAGCAGCGCCTCTGGTGAAGAAGTCGGAGGGGGGACTACCTTAGTGAATCCGGCCGGACGCCGCATCCACCGCAGAAGCAGGAGAAAGCCCACCGATGGATAGGGAATGGACCGGTGGTGGTGGTAAGTACATCTGCCCATTGTTAACATTTCCAGTCTGGAAATGACAATGGAAAATAGTTTTTAAAACTCCTTCCCTTAACATCGATTAAAATCGAGGGAGGACGTATAAGGAAGCCTGTATACCTCCATTTCAACCCAATGCAAAATTTCCAGGAGATGCTTGAGAGTGTATTTATTATTTAACCAGGGCAGGTACTGATTATTATTTGTTTTGTGTGCGTATTACAACTCTTTAGAGCTCATTATTTACCTGGTCCAGGTGGCTTCGCGGCGCCGTTCTCCGCACGAGAGAATTCGGGTTCGCCAGGTTCACTCAGGTGTGCGCCCCATATCCCACCAAGTGTCGCTGTGGCCGAGTTCAGCCGGAGTTCACTGCTTCTTCCGTGGCTGTAATGCTTGACCTGCGACACTTTTCGTTTTTAACTCCAGGTTTTTTCGAATCCGTCGGGTTGTCGACGGCCACCGCCCCCGATTCTGTCGCGTGAAAGGCCGGCCCGGATGCACAAAAACTGATGCATGCGCCAAACACGGCGGAATTCGATTGCCACAAACCCCCGAAAACGTCGGGCAACCCGACGAAGTGCGGCAGGGAGCCCTTAGAAAGGAGACCCATTTGGGGAGTTATGTGTCGTGTTCCTGTTGTAATACCAGCGAAGCGCCTTCACCATCCAATCCCAATGTCACTCTGAGGTTTGTTGTGTCAGTAAGTATTTAGACTTCTGACTGTTTTTCGGTGGTACTTGGCATGTGCCTAAAAAGGTGACTTTTTCATGTCCTGTATGCCAAAGCACTGCAGAGTGGGAGTGTATTTTTTAAAAATACACTTGATATACAATTATAATCTACTTTTAATTATCTATGATTTTTTAATGACCAACCCAGATTCAGTAGTTACGCGCCCGGTTTAATGCAGCTGACATGTTTACAGTGATCCCTTCAGGCACCAGGTTTATTACTGCGTCCTTGGAATACACTAGCCCATGTAATTTCATGTCAACAAAATCATCATGCCCATGCTCCCGTCTTCCATGTTTCCAGAGGTCCCACGATGACGATGTTTGGTACCCTATCCTCAATTCTCTTAATCCGGGCATCAGGACTTGTTGCATTGAAGCCTGAGTGGAAGTCACACAAGGATCCGTGTTCATGAACTATTGTTACCAGGGTAAGCGAATGAAGATATCTAGTGTGGTTCTTGTTATCCCCTTTGTCCAGCCATAATACACATTCGCTCCTTTCTTACTTAGATTCTGGCTCAATATATGTGTGCAGAGATAACCAGATTTGGGGTTGGTGGGAGGGAGTATGATTTCAAGCTGGTTACCAGGTTATCACTCATTCTAGGGATGTCTCCCACCAGAAAACAAGCTATAGGAGGAAACATCTGGTGTACCTGATTTGCCTAACTCTGTGATCTCATCTAACTTCTCAGTCTCACCCATAGTCAGGACCCATTTACATGATGGGTGTCTGTAGCAATGCCGCAGTGTTTTTCATAAGTACCTGAATCCTCCTGCATATAAAATTTAGATTAGAAGAATTTCAGTGGTTTTATAGAAAACTATATATTCGTCATAAACAATAACTTGAACCACAGTTAAGAGATGTCATCAGTAATCTCCTTCTCAGTGTAAGAAGCATGAAGTATGACATGCATTTCCTTTCAGTAAAATTAAATGAGATTATTCAATTATCATTGTTGTTGGCCTTTTTTTCTACCTTGGCACAAATTTAAGACCAATGAGACCAGGGTGCACCACCTAAGAATATTCTGAGATGATAGAAAGAAATTTCTATGACTTAGAGTGGTCAGATGAATAGTATTGTATTACCTGAGTAGATACATCGATGTAAAAAACAAATTTAAGTGGCCATTTAGAGACATTGTCCTATCTCTTCTTGACATAATATCACCAAAATTTAATTCCATTAAAAGAATGGGCATTCATGCTACAGATGAGAGGAATAGGATGCTGTGAGGTTTGAGGTTAAGCCAAGGCGTTGTCGGGTGGCATTTAAGAGGTAAAAACCATGCCAGATCTTCTACTAGAAAGCCAGGTGGGTTTTAGATGAACACACAAGGTTCATATGACAATTCAGATGTGGACACATGCAACGAAGAGTTAAAAGTGTAACCGTCATTATGAGCAAGAAAAAAAAAACTAAAAAACATAATTTGATTCCAGGAGCTCCCTGGGATCATTCCTCAAAGTATTTTGCCGTGGTCTTCATTTAGTATCTTTTGTTGGCCCATAGCAACCTGGTTTCCAGACTCTCAAAAAAAGCTACAATCAGCCAAGAGGGAGGGGGGGACGCTCCTGTCACCTCTCAAAAGTCCGCGGGCTGACCAATGACCCATAGCCTAGCGACTCTCTCATATCTAACTATCTATGCAGATGCGGATCCATATCCATCTACTTGATCAGATTACATTATCTATCGATCTCATAGGTTCAATATCGATCATCTATCTTCATCTACCAAACTACTATGTACCATGTACCTACCTCTAAAACTAGTTAAAACTCCAGCACAGCAACAGGGCTCAGCTTAAGACTTGGAGAGTATTTCTGCATTTCCTGATGTGGAGTGTGAGGTGAGGGCGTGAGGGTGCCAAGCTTCAGTTCTGTCGGTGTTAGATTATGTTCATACAGTGTAGGGAAAGCTGGGAGAGAGATGAGGATTATGGTGTTTGATTACTACATACTTAGTGTTCCTGTCAGCACATAACTGCTGGGAAGCAGTGAGCCAGGAGGTTGGAAAACAGTGAGTGCTGGAGGAAATGGGGGGCAGACTCCTGCTCTGTAGTCGCCCTTTGTGAAGACGGCTGTGTGGTAGCAACACTAGGAGATCACTGACATCTAGGGGAAGTTGCAGAATAAACGCAAAGGGATGAAGATTCGGGTAACTAATCAATTGCAAAAGGGCTTAAAATTACCCGCACTAAAACTATCACAAGTATCGACAATGACGGTAACACTTTAAGTGACAGTGGCTGAGTTTGGGTGGTAACCTAGAAACAATAAAACTGTAGTTACCTATGGGCAAGATTCAGCCTCCAAAACTATATAGATGGCTAGCTCCGGTTTTTAGATAGAACCTGTCTATTCCGCCCATCCTTATATTACTATGTTACAATAAGAAGAGATTTACCTTTCTGCATTATCACCTTTAATCAGGTTATGGGACGGTCTCCCCAGCTTAATAGATGGATCGGTTCTAATGAGAAGCAGATTTTTCACACTCATGAGGAAAGGGCTTTAGATATAAGTGCGCTCTGTGATAAAGTGCATCGACGGGAGTCATTAATAAGTCTACTTTTCATGGCCAGTTCACATATTTTTACTGGTTTTGATGTTAAATTGCTGACAGGTTATAATAGCAATGGGCAAACATGTAGGGAGACATCCACCGTTCGATGGCAAGCGAAAACTATGTTTATTACTCAACTAAAGAGGTGGTCTACCTCTCAGACTTTATGTACTACAAGGAATGAGTTGTGTGTTTAACACTCATTATGCAGAGCAAGCGAGGACATGAATGTACTGATACACTATTAAGTTGGGTCCAGGATTATCGGAATCCGAACATAGTGTGTTTAACCTCTAGGGGGATGAGCAATTTTGTACAGAGCAAGTACGTTAGGGAGTACAAACTAGAGAGTAGATTTCTGATGAAATGGTTTGTAGTATTGGGGGCCTCAAGGGAATGGTTTTAGCACCATTTTAATCTGTATAAGGTGACTGCGAGAAAAGGGACCAGGGGGAGGAGGGCCCCTTATCCTACTCAAGTTCCCCACTTTCCCACAGGCCCCGGTCAAATGGCATCATTGAGTAGGTTGTTTAAGATCACTCAGGAGGGGTAGTTCAAACGGGACATCCTGCGCGAATTCCATGCATCCAACCCCCCATTTCAAAATGGAGAGGAAAAAGCCATAAAAAACTTCCTTTAAAAACAATAGGGTTGAATAAAGGGACAGTTATGGCGTTATTGTCCATCTGAGCCAAAGGCAAACTACATTGTGGATTTTTGTCCATCAGGAATCACACGTGGCCAATCATCGACGGCCTCAGACCCTTGGTCCAGAGATAAAATATCTCGGCGTTAGGGACCATAGCAAATGGTTCAGGTTTGTTTATCAATGGACTCAGGGATTTGACCGGATCCAATGAAGAAGAACCATGACCCTAGGATCCCCTTGAGAAGCCTAGGGTTCGACAGTGTTCGGAAAGTATACAGGTAGGAGGGTCCATAACCTCTCGTTGGGTGGACAGAGGTGTGATTGCACTGTTAAATTCTGGCACTTTAAGGCCAACCTTGTCGTTCACTGGGGAACCCTACCTCAGCAAGCGCAGGAGGACTAAAGTGGGACTATCATCAAATAGGGCCACACACAAGGTAATAAACTCAAATGAATTGCTAGAGTGGTAGTGCCACCTGGTAATTTGTACTCGATTTACTGTAGATATTGAATTGCCTAGTGTGCTCTTAAGGCAGATTAAATTAATGTAACCTTGATTTCTCTTTTCTCTTATACCAAATAAATGTCGCGCTTCGATAGTGAAGGGATCTATAGCTAGTCGGCTGTTGTGATTATTGTGTCCACATATGGAAAGTTGAGTGGACAAATGTAAAACACTTCTGGCGCTCTAGAACCCATGTGTTTAGGAGTGTCTAACGGATAACTAAAGTACAATGCATATATTAGGGTCCAAATGTCAAGGTTCTTCACAGGACATTCGAAAAAATAGTGGGGAATGTTCCTGCAGAAGTTATTGAGTCACCGTTAGTGTGGGCCCGCAAAGTAAGAATTCAGAGTCTGTAATGGGTAGAGACCTGAATCGCGATGCAGAATAGTGTGCTGGGAGTGGACTCCATATCAAATGTAAGAAAAAACAAAAACAACGATAATCGATTTTAGGATATCAAAGAGTGGAGGTTTCCCGGTTGATGCAAGATATGATAGATTGAGTAAGTTTTCGCGGTACTTAAGGGTATATGTTGATAGAAACTTGAGTGGCACTGGACGTCGTTAATCAAAAAGATTAAGACATCAGAGTGAGTTGTATTTTCTTCCATCCATAAAATCATTTAATATTTGCAGTGTCTGTTACATTGTTTTAATGATCAATCTTGGAGAGTTACCATTATTTTGGTAATACCTTATCTTACTGTGCGAAGGTTAGGCGCGGCACGTCGCCTGCATGTTCAGAAAATCTAGAACACTCACCATAATAGTATACTACCACCGAAAAACGGATTACAAACGTTTTTAAAATCATACATAGAATCTTAATTATAGACCAAGGCCAACACAATTGTTTGTCATGAATTTAAAAACATGTAATTGTGCAGAGGAAATCCAAAACAAAAACAAAAACAAGGTCGATGCGAACAAAATCACATGCAGCAAACGGGTACATCGCTTCAAATGAGTAACCTCAGTATTACGGTAACAGAGCAAGTGTCCTACCCATTGTACGCGTATGTGGCGCTCCGGACTCACCACGGCGTTTCCGCCCACGCTTATTCAGTGGGTCGAAGAAGCTTGGGGAGTCCGGGATGAGGGGCAGGCCCCAGACGCGAAGCGTTACAATGGTAGGACACGTGGTACTCACTGTACGGAGGTCGGATTCAATTGAAGTGATCATACCATGTATGCATTCCGTTGGGGATATTTGTCTATCGGACCTTTTTTTTGTTGTTGTTTTGGGTTTCCTCTGCACAATTTACATTGTTTTAATTAATGACAATACAATTTTGGCTTGTCCTGTTACTATAAAAAGGAGTTATATGTATGATTTTTATAAGAACCTTGATAACTCCAGTTGTGTGGGAGTATATATTTTTGGTAACAGATTGGGTTGAACGGGAATAGCATGCGTGTGTGGATGAGATAGGATGAGAATCAGGTCGATAAGGACGGGTCTGTCGTGGCATTCTTATGGAATCGTGGAGGCAGGATCCATAAGTAAATGCTAAGAGCTTTGAGAAAATTGAAGGGATGTTTGAAAACATGAATTAAAATATAGTTGCAGGTAGTCAATGGCAGTAAGACAGATGAGGTACAGAGACTGCAATAAACAATATAGGATAGAGGGGTAGAGTTTGCAAGTGTGTAGAACATTATTAAATGTATTACACTACGCAACTTTATATGTTTTCAGAGTGTGTGTAGGTATTATTATGGTTAGCCGTTGTGCAGTTAGGTCATGTTGTTATTTGGTTAATTTCGTATGTTGTGGTAATGTAGATACTTTCGCTTTGGTTTTATTGCGTGTTAAATTGTACAGTGTGTAACATCTGTATTCCTTTCAGGTGAGAATAAATTGAATATAATTCATCAGGAATAAATGTAAGGGACGCGACATTAATCATAGTCTGTAGACTTTTTGAGCGCGTTTAGCGACAAAAAAATTGGCAGCGTCGCGTTAATTAGCCGCATTATGCACCATTTTCTGGCACACGCGCAAAAAAAAGTTCGGCACTTAGCTGGCTCGAGTCCATGCGCGCATCTGACATAGTGAGGGGTCATTTACAAGGGCCCGATCGCGTTTTCACGAAGTGTTAACCGACAGTTTCCGAGTTTGCGCGATTGTAACCGAAAGCCCCGGGGATTGGGGTGCGCACGAACGAGGGGATTGTGGCGCGATAGCGCAGACATGCGCGCGACGCAAATCGGGGGGCGCGGCCGCCGAACGAAAACCGACGTATCGGAAAACCCGCCGCATTGTTAAAACCGAAAAAGTGACGTTGGGGAGCGGGAGCGCATACCTCCAATGTCTGAGGTAGGGCATTCCGGCGCATGAGATGACTTCAGCGCAGAGCAGCGCCAATGGTGGACGGGGAGGAACTACTTCTTAAATCCCGGCCGGACCGAATCCAGAGCAGGAACGCCGCGCTGGATCGCGGAAGGGCGGGAAGGTAAGTAAAATTTGCCCCGTCGAGGTGCGTTCATAAACAGATGTTTCAGGGATCTATCACTTAATTTGTGCTAAAAAGGCCACAAAATAGGAACAGAAATGACATCCTCTGAGCAAGGTGCACTCCAAAAAACTTCCCTTGTCATTACTAAAAAACATACATTGGTTCCCCAAATGAAGAGAACCTCTATGCAACATCGGAAAATACTTCGGAGCAGTTTTAAACAGTAAATTTTCAGTAACAACATAATTTCCTCTAGGATTCATACTGTGAGTGATATGGTTTATTGTACCGATATGAGAAATAGAATATTTACCCGTCTCAATCATGATAAATTTATAATAAAAAAGGCAAAGACTTGATTCAGCAAAATTTTTTTTTTTTTTTTACATCTCTGTACACTATAGTCCCTCATTTGCAAATAATGATATTTTTATGTGCAGAGACGAACCCTGAACGTTCTCGTCACATTTCTCGTCTCCTTTCATTATTGCTCACAAATGGGACTAAAATGGTGCCCAATTGGTACTTGCTAACTACGGCGCAAATATGGAATTGACATGAGAAATTCCAAGAGCATTTCTACGCCAGAAACTAGATCCTATAGATCAGGAGCAGAAAAGGAAGAGCAAACCAGGCGCAAAAACGGCGCGAACCTGAGACCCACTCTGATTAATGTCCCCATCTCTAAGACTTCTGTTTTGAACGCCCATACTAAATAGGGTGGATGGAAACTCCCAGGTTGAGCGACCTAAGAGACGTTGGTGCAGCTGGTGGAGTTTTTGTGTTATTAGTCTCTGCCAGTTTTCCAACAGAAACAGTATAGTACATTCTGCAGGTATGCACATGCCCGCCCATGCTCCTGGCCACTTCCTTTCCCTGACACGCCATACGTGCCATGAAGCTTGGAGAAGTCGAAAATACAAGAGAATGCAAAGATCCTCTCGTATCTTAGAGCGAGAGTGGAGAGTGTGGTAGAGCATTGACTATGGGTTGTGTTGGTTCGGGAAAAAATTAACTTCTGAAAAAATCTGAACATACTGCTCTGCCAATTTCTCTATAACAAGAATACAGCCATTTCAAACAGATAAATTCCACACTAGTCTCTACAGCCTAGGATGGTGTTTACAATTTTGCTGTCACTGGATGACATCAATTCATGATATGGGTCGGGCCAGATTCATCTAGCTTCTCTGTAGGCAGGGCAGGGGCGAGGGCCGGAGGGCATGCCGAGTGTTGTAATGGTCTTATATCCATCTCAGACTCCTGAATTTGTTTTAGCTCTCTTTTTCCATGTGTCAGATATCAGTAGATTGTTAAGAAGCCAAATAAAAGTGTAGCTAAACCCCGGGGTACAAAATAATCTGAGCATCATTATTGTCGCACACGCATCTCATAGCACAGAGGCTATCATAAACTATCTGCTCATATAGTGCCATCCACACATGCGAATTTACACAACAGCCCAGGACAGTGATGGAGCCAAAACGCAATAAAACAGAGTAGAATGCCAAAGGTAAGGGGTTTACAAATCAATTTACTGTGTAAACATCACTGGGGGGATCAAAATGAGATACTTCCTTCTTTCATGGGCAAACCCCTTTATTAAGACGAAGTAAAGATTTCACTCTTAAAGGGATGAGTACACGAGGCATTGTCAAAGGATCAAAACGTCAATCTTCGATTGTCTAATAGTAGGAATTTACAAATAGAATCAGTGTGCGCTATATGAATTAACATAATAATTATATAATTTAATTGAAAAAGGTCTTCAAATATCATCCAATTTCCATCACAAGATCTGAACATACGGCATCTATAGTTATTTGCAGAAATATAAAACGAATGTATTAAATGAAGGTTGGGATATTGCGGTTTTTTATACGATAGTGCAGTATAGCAACATCACGCCACTCTTAACACAAATAGGTTAATATTGTAGAGAGAAAGGCCCCAATACGGTTGTCATTTATTCATATGTTTAGAATTGTTAATTCCTCAGGCGAATGTTGCAAATCAATCAACAAAAATTAAGAAACAATAAGAAAGATTCTTCTAATCTTTATAGGTAATATCATAGGCAGACCCGCAGTGAAAATGATCCAAGGCCAATAGTTTAAAGGTCATGCTGACAGACCAATACCTTGGCTAGTCCTTTCATGAGTGTGTTTGTCAAAATAATGCACATGTTTTTAGAGTTGAATCATGTAACGTTGTGGATTTTCATACTACACTTGGGAATCATGGCACACAAACGATTAAAAACAGCCCGTATAATGGCCGTAGTATGTTAACATACAACACCATTCATTACACGGGCAATAACAGTGTTAGTATGTATTAGTGGATGGTCACGTGGGATTGTAAAAGCAGAAGGTGAGGCACTGCAGACTTGCAATCGGCTTTGCAATTGTAAGGACCAGCATCGTGGAAGGATATCAAAGTTTTCTGTGGACCTTTACAATTGCAAACAATGGGGGTGGTCATTACTAAGGGCCCGATTTGCGTTTTACCAACAAAGCGTTACCCGAATATTCCGATTTGAGCCGATTTCCTAAGAATTGCCCGGGCAGGGATTTGGCGGCACGCGATCGGGATTGTGGCGCATCAGGCACTGGCATGCACGCGGACAGAAACCTGTGGCGGGGTGGCGAGCGAAAAAAACCCGAACGGTCGGAAAAACGCCGGCATTTTTTTAAAAAAAATCTGTTGCGGAAGCTTGCATTACTTTCACTAAGCCCGGCTCGGTGAACTCCAGGCGTTCCGATGCTTTTCAGCGCAGCAACCCACCTGGTGGACGGCGGAGGAACTACCTTATGAATCCCCGGGGCCCCGGACCCGAATTCAGTGCAGAGAATGCGCCGCCTGGATCGCGAAAGGAGCGGGTAAGTAAATATGCCCAATGTTTCATATGGGATTACGTACAAGACCCTATCCTGATAACATGAGTCGCGCGTCCAACAATCTAAATTAAGAAATTTCATATTCTATATCTAAAAGTAAATAAAGTTGAAAATTGCAACATATAAAACCACTGTGCAATAATAACAATAATAGTGAAGCGTGGACTCAAAGTTCGCATTTGGTGGCCGCGCAACCAGGACATAGTGCCAGATTGGACGCACCCACCACAGGCCCAATCCGGCAAATGACAGTTTAATTTGCGTCAAAATATCGGTGCAAGCACCAGCACCCAACTGGGTCCCCTGCTATTATGTCTGATAGCACAAATACTAAAGAACAGGCTTGTCGGGGGGATGTCACAACACTATTTATGTATGGTAAGTGTAAAACTGTTGTTTGAGCTCATTTTGATATTCTGTTTGGGGGGGTTATAAATATTTTATAAGGAAATTCTGCTAATCTGAAAAAAAAAAAAACCACAACAAGTCCCATTGAGTACAGGCATGAAGCTCTCAGTCAAGATCCAGATTGCCAGCCTTAATAGTGTGTGGTCTATGGAGGCTTATAAATGCCTGGATCTAATCATCATGTACTTATTTTACAGCTGAGGCAGTGGGTTGGAACACTTTGGTTCCCTGCCGGGCTATAGTATTATATGAGCAACTATTGTTTAACAGAGATCATATCCATCATATCAAGGACAGTCTTCCTATCAGCAGAAGTAAAGTAAGGACCGGGAAGCGAGGAAACTATTCTGTAGAAAAAATGCTATTGAAGACTAATAGCCAGGGAACGAGAAGCAGGAGAGTAAAACCACTGCTAAGAATTTTATAATAAAGTTAGAACGAGAGAAATAATCCCAGTCTGCCTGGAAGGGAAATTCTATCAACAGAGGTTAAAAGGGTACTAAGGAACTGGTACACAGGACACAACCTATTCTTTACAAAGCAAAATTTCTTAAGGACAACATTTAAAAGGATACACAACACATTAAACACAGGTCACTCACCGCCAAACTATACACAAACCTTAATAACAAAAAACCGTTATGAAGAAAACAGTAAATCTAAATCAGTCAGTTTCACAAAAACATAACTTGTTACAAATCAAGTCGTATACCAAAATAATTATAAACCAATGTTAATCTATATGCAATCTGCATATGATCACTGGATATGTGTTGGCTTGAAATATATACATATTTAAAACTTACAATGTTTTATATGGTATTTATGCTTTGTTTATTTCACAAAAGATCTTATGGTAAAACAAGACAGAGACGGCGGCCCCTATAAGGACCACCGACCTTAAGAAAACCCATAGTTACAGAGGACCTCTGCCCACTGTGACTGGGGTGAAGCTCTATGGATTCTACTATAGGTCCCAAGGACTGCAACGATCAGCGTAAGGGTGTCATGTTAAGAAGTGAGTGATAATTCTGGGTCCAATTACACCCAAAATTGGAAACTCCAATTGTCCATGGGGCAAAAGAAAAATTTTTTTTCATAGCACTTCCATAATAAAATATTATAGTTCGATTACTACAAATTCAAATTAAGAACAAACTCCAGACCTATTTGTATGTAACCAGGGGACTGCCTGAATTTTGAGAAATGCCACTCTCATCAGTTATCATGAATTTAAAATGGTATGGATGATGTGTAGAAAAAAAACCACCATATCACTCTACAGTGTGATTAGTCATGTGGAGGCACTGCATTCACCCCACTATGAGACCTGTGCCTGCAGTGCGCCAATATACTACAGACTGAGCAGCGTTATTCCCACCTCTGACCGTAATGATATCAGATGTGGGGGTGGGAGGTCCACAACAGATCACTCACTACCGATCATTGACCCATCGGGGATTCGCCTTAGTAGTATAAGGCGGAATAAAAAATAAATGTTAATTACAGGCTATAAGGTAAATACAGTGGGGGTCATTACTTAAGAGCCCGAATTCGAGTTTCCCGACGTGTCGAACCAATATTTAACGTTTTGCGCGATTGTACCTGAATTGACACGGGTTCTTTGGGCACGAGATCGGATTCGGCGCATCGGGCCCGCGGCCTGCGCGCGACGGAAATCTGGGGGGGCGTGGGTCCGAACGAAGACACCCGACGTTTCGGAAAAAACCGCCGCATTTAAAAAAAAATTGGTCGCGAACAATTCACTCACATCATCTGGGTAGGCGGGTATTTCGAGGATGCCCAGGACTTCACGCGCAGCAGCGCCCACCTGGTGGACGGCGGAGGAAATGCATTGATGAATCCGGCCGTGACCCGAATCCAGCGCGAGGAGAAAGGACGGACCGCTGGACGCGAACGGACCAGGCAAGTAAAGTGCCCAGTATTTTAAGGCTTCATGAACATTATTGTTAATTCTTCCTTTACTTATTTATCATTTCTTTTATTAGTTATTAAATCAATTCTAAATAATTTTTACATTTTTTGTCTTGTTATAGGCAGGCCATGTGAAAGCAAAAGCAAAATTTCCGTCTGTGTTGTACAAGGAAAGGTAATTGAAAATAATCTTTTTTAATGATTTAGTTATGATACTAAGCTAACTAAACATACCGTCTTTGGTATATGTCCAAATCCCGACAATATACGTAGATTTAGAAAGATTCTGGCAGCTTCTAAGCTTCGAGACAATTCAAATTTAAGATGCTATCTAGCAAACAGGTTTGCAACTAGGGGGACAGTTATCAATCCTATGCCGAACTCTGGATCACAAAAAGTTGCAAAATAAGTCTTTGACAATGCGGGCTCCTTGCACCAAACGTGTTGAAACCTTTGGCATGCATTGCCAAAGTCAGCTGTCATAAGTGGATAGGAAAGAGGGGTACACATTTAGCACACGTTTTATTACCTCGGACAAGGTTTCAAAAGTTTAAAAAGAATCTCTCAAGTTCACTCTAGTAAAGGGAAGATTGTGTAGGTGGAGAAGAACATCTCTGGTCGGATCCAAATTTACAGAATGAAATGTTCTGACTTCTGGAGGTGGTGTTCTTATTCCCAAAATAACGGCGTGCTGTTAGATTCTAAGCTCAAAAATGACCCGACTTGGGGGACATTAATCATAGTCAGGGAGACTGTTTTGAGCGTTTTTTTTTGCGCAAAAATCTGGAGCATCCGTAATTTGGTGCATCTTTTGCGTCCATTCTGGCGCACGGCAAAGCACGGCACTTTGTGGTTTGAGTTCCTGAACCTATCTGACATAGTGAGCGGCTGCTTTATACCAGTGCAGGCACTACACAATTTGCGCCAAGGAAAAGGCGCAAAAATAACTACTCTGTAAGCAGCGCACTTCCAAAAAAATCAAAAGGATTGATCACACAAACAAAAAAGAAACAACCATACCAGCACAAAAAATAGCGACTGGAGACCATTTGTGATTAATGTCCACTTGTCGGGTTTTTTAACCCAGGACAATATAAGCGTGCTTTCGCACCAATTGGGAATAAGGGGATTATGGTGTGAGATCCTAAGAATTATTACGGAGGTACGCTATTATAATTGTAGTAACGATCGCCAGATTGATATTTTGTAAGTTGGGGTTGGAGTTTTGGTAAGCAGTACCGTAAACTGTTGGGCGCCCAGTCCATTGCTTTGATCTCCCTCAACCCTTATGGAAAACTGTGTGGGGTTAAGCCGGGGAGCAAGAAAAGAGCAAAGGTTGGATTATAAATTATTAACATTTTACCAACTGTTTTAATATCCTACATGTGGACCTTGACGGGTATATGGTCGCACTCAGCCACATTATACAGTACAGGATTTATTGCCCCTAGGGTACAATAATGTTGAAGCCTGGTATTAGCTGGTATTAGACCCACTAACCTTTGCACGGTGAACCAAGTTTAAGTGGCTTCCCATGCTAGGGGTCCGCAATGATATGGCATCTGCCACCAACCGGTCACAGAGGCGCGAGACACAGCAGTAGCTTACTGAAGAATGCTTAGGGTACCAACATATAAGAGGCAGGTTACATATGCAACCTGACATATTAATAGACTCAAATCCTCACATTAATATTTCATGATGACAGCAAGTAGGGGACCTTGCACAAGGCCTCAAAGACAAGTAATAAAACCCAAAATGACACTTAAGTAACTATATTGCCAAAGATTATGTCTTAAGAGGACGATGATGGAAATAAAATGTGCAGCCACCTAAGGAACATAGGGCAACCAAGCGCAGGATTGTTGGGCATCTCCACTATACATCCTGACATCGACATCTGCTCTCATTAATCGACAATGTGTCCGTTAGTGTCGTCTATAAGTCAAACCAACTATTTAATAAATCCTCCCTGTGGTCGGCTGCTCCACGTGAAGGGACACGGGAGAGTACAGGATCGAGGCGCAGCCAAGGAGCGAGATGGCGCTGAAAGCAGCAGTAACAGCGTCACATCACGTTTCCGTGGTTAAAAAATGCAGACAGTTTTCAGCACCAGGCAGGTCGGGTTTCACAAAATAGCGCCTCGGACTGAAAACATTTTAGATAAACTGAATTAGTTGGACACATGATCCCACTAATCAGAATGAATGTTGAGCAAAAGTTTTACCATATAAAGATTAAGAGAGTCAGATAGTAGAACGTTAGCATTCAAGACGAAAAGATTACTGACCCGATAAGATACTGATCCAAAAACATACTACGACCCTGCTATATAGTACTTGACCCTGACTTATACCTACCGGACTGATATTTACTGACCCTGCTATCATACCGACCCTGCTATATATCAGATCCGTGCTCTATAATGACCCTGTATATTCTTGACCCTTGACGATGATATACTGATCCGCTACATCACACCGTGATATCACTATGGACCTGCTATCATACCGACCTATACGCATTATACTATGACCCTGCTTTACATGAACCTGTTACTACGACCTGCTATATTATGACCTGCTATACTAGACCTGACCCTGATAAGTGATACTGACCCTGCAACCCCCTCATATAACTGACCCTGCTATCATACCGACCTGAAATATAGCATCTAGCGATACACTGACCTGCTATATACGACCCTGAAATATTACTGACCCGTGATCTATACGATAAATGCACTCGCTGCTGCATATAACTTACTTGACCCTGATCATACTGACCTGATATTATGACACTGCTGGAGATCATTAACCGACCCTAAGATATGGATGCTATATAACGACTATATAATGAATGCTTCATCCGACCCTATCGGTATAGTAGACCCGCTTCCATCGACCCGTATTACTCCAGCCATACCGCGATATATACTGACCCTGTACGTACGACCGTATCTGACACTGCATTCTACCGCTAGATAAACCTGGCCTGTACAGACATGATATATACCGTCTACGACCCTGACTTAGCATAACGACCTAATACTTACTGACCTGCTCATACCGAACCCTGACTTGATATATTAATGACCTGCTATCTACCGACCACTGGATATTACCTGACCCTGATATCCTACCGACCCTGATATATACGACCCTGCATCTCCATACGTTGACCCTGTATATCATAATCGACTACCTGCATATCATACCGACCATGATTATTACCTGACCCTGCCTACTCATACACCTGATACTGAACCTGTTCTACGACTTATATTACTCGACCCTGCTATCATACCGGACCCTGATGAGTATATGACCCTGTATACTACCGACCGGATGATGACCGCGATATAGACTCGATATAGACCCTGCTATATTACGACCCTGTGATATTATTAATGACCCTCCGCCTATCTATAACTCGAGTATGGAGTAACCCCTGATCTATTTACATGCACCCTGCTATCTGTATGTCTACCGACCCTGGATATATACGTGACCATCTATACATACCGACCCTGTATATTACTGACCACTGGCTATTACCGACCCTGATATTATTACTGACCCTTGCCGATACTAACGACTCAATGAACTTTACTGACCTCTTCTACCGCGTTACTGATGCATATCAACGACCCTGATATTACTGACCCTGCTATAATCTCCCGACCTGATATATTACTGACCCTTGATATATACCCCCCTAGATATATATGACCCTGCTCATACTCAGACCACTGATTATATACTGGACCGTATCAGACCGACCCTGTATACCGTATTATCGACCCTGATCATATAACCTATAACGACCCTGATATATTACTGAACCATATCATAGCAGACCCCTGAATATTATAGGACCCTGTATCATGACCACCGAAAATAATACTCTGACCCTGCTATATACCGACCGTATACTATTACTGACCTGCTATTAACTCTACAGACCTGCTATAATAACGACTATGATATACGACCTGGCTATCATAGCCGGACACTCTGATATAATTATGACCCTGCTATCATACGACCCGTAGACCTGATCATACACTATAATGGCATCATTACACTGCCCCGAATTGACCTTATACACACCCTGTTATACGATTACGACCCGTATACTGTGCATCATACCGACCCTGATATATTTTACTAACACTGCTTATACAACGACCCTGATATAGTACTGACCCTTGCTATATACCGACCGTGATATATTACGGACCCTGCCTTTACCTACCGCCTGATATTTACTGACCCTCTATCCATACCGACCCTGAATATTAACTGACCTATCATACGACCGATTATATTATGACCGCCATAATACCGACCCTGTATATTATGACCCTGCCTATACTAGCCGAAGATACGACCCTGATACGGACTGAATTATAATAAACCTGGACAACTACTACGACCCTGAATATTACTGACCCTGCATACTATACGACCCTGATATATTACTGACCCTCTATCATAACCCGATTATAATACTGACCTCTACTCATACCGACCCGATTATATACTGACGCCTGCTATATACCGGACCATAGTATGCTACGACCCTGCTCATCACGACCCTGATATATTACTGACCATAAATGTGCCATACTCAAACGACCCTGAATAACTGTGGACCCTGCTATACTAGACCTGCGTGTTACTGACCACGATAATTACCGACCCTGATAATTACCCAAACCAGATATCTTCAGTGCCCGATATATTACCAACCCTGCAGCATCCGCTTTGTCTCCTACTGATAGTTATGTTCTACGTTTATTATTGTTTTAGATATACGGGAAATCATTTCTGTTTAGTAATTGTGCTCACCTCATGTGCCCACAAGCTTTCTGATATAACAGGGGAGCCTTAGTAAACGATGGGAAAGTAACGCACTTCGTATGATGTTCTGAGATTAGAATAATAGAAAGATCTTGTTACTTTACAGTCCAGTTCAGTTTGCAATTCATCATTCCACTATGTGTTTCAATAGAAGGTATATAGAAACCCAATGCGGTGGGTGGGGGTGTGTGGGGGGGGGGGGGTTAAACATACTTGCGGCAGAAGTCTGGGGTGTGCACCACATTATAAGGCATTGTAATCTTTGGCATTTTACGACTGTCTTAATAAGGGGGTGTGGCCTTTGAAAATGCCGGGCTTGAGGAATGGGTGTGGTGCGGGATCTCTGTGGCCCAATGTGGTTGCAAATTTTAGACCACTAAAAGTCAGAATGACAGTCTTATGCTGCACCAGAATATTTTAAAATGATATAAGGGCGGCAGCAAAGCAAAAGACTAGGATTCTGGCTAGAGAGACCTGGAGGACCCTGAGACACATTACGTTAAACCCCCCGCTATGTTATTTGGAACCATTAGCAGTACATCTAATTTCTGCATAGGACATAGGATAAATTAGGGAGGGGCAGTTATTGCAAACTCCTGACTACAATTTGGTGATACTCACTTATAGGGTGGAATTATGGACATATTCAAGATGACCTTACAGCCTTGTACGGACAGTTAATATTGTACATTAACAGTTTCCCCAGACTGTGGAACGTCGCCCGGCAGCAACGAATGAGACAAAGATACTTGGTGGCAGAACAGTCTCCTGGAGGTGGCCATGGCAATGTTCTCTACAGAGTGAACCCAGTGGGCACATTGGGCTGTGTTCTTACTAGGAGAAATGGTTGTTGACAGTGGCACATGCTTTGAAGGGTGAGTTGTAGCTTAAGTCAATTAGTATTTTGTTCTGATGACAGGTCTCCCTTAATGGCACGGGACATATATTATGTGGAGATGTTAAGATATTGAAAAAAGGGTTTACGGGCTCAGTCATCTTCCAACAAGTTGGGTGTTTACTGCATTAGTAGTATAAAGTACAGTAGGTACATCCGAATATAGTAGGAGTGATTCAGACCCCTAGGTTAAAGAACCTAAGGGGGTCTAAAAAATACAATTAAAAAAACTAAGAATTTAAATGACCCCCTTTCCCTAGAAATGATAGAAACATAAAGAAAAGACATAAACAGAGTAGGCATCCCAGCAGTGTACGCTACAGAGATATATACGTATAAGAAAATACACCCAAAGCTCAAAAACGCCACATTTTCCCATTTTGCAACTGATAAAAATGTCAATAAAAAGCGATCAAAAGGTTATACAGACCCTAAATGGTAGAAAAAAACGTCAGCTGTGTCCTGCAAGAATGTCACCGTACAGAGCTCTATACTTTATATACTCGAGTATAAGCCTAGTTTTTTCAACACAAAATTTGTGCTCAAAAACCCTAACTGGCTTATACTCGAGTCAACTAAAAAAATAAGTCAAAACTCACCTTTCTGACATCACTGTAGGTCCTCTTTGTCGAGACAGTGTGAGACAGAGAGGACTATGGGGGACGTCGGAAAGATGAGTACCGTGTCATTTTTTTTTCCACTACAGGGGCTGGGCAGGCTGTATGCTACAGGGTGTGG
Source organism: Engystomops pustulosus (assembly GCA_019512145.1). Taxonomy (NCBI): domain Eukaryota; kingdom Metazoa; phylum Chordata; class Amphibia; order Anura; family Leptodactylidae; genus Engystomops; species Engystomops pustulosus. The sequence goes on along the minus strand of CM033641.1, from coordinate 40,989,397 downwards.
CAGGCGTAGCTACAGGGGTGGCAGACTATAATGGGGAGGCTGTAACCAATGCATTTCCTACCCTCGGCTTATACTTAGTAATAGGTTTCCCAGTTTTTGTGTGTTGAAATTGGGTTCGGCTTATACTGGGTCGGCTTATACTCGAGTATATATGGTATATGAAAAGTAATAGTGTCAGAATATGGTGAGACAAGAAATAATTTCTGCATAAAAGGTTTTAGTTTGAATTGGGAATAGAAGTACAATTTGTCACTAGAAACTAAAAGCAATGCCCTAATACAGCGCCGTACACAGGAATATAAAAAAAAGTTTTGTATTCTTAAAAGGAGGGGAGCAAAAAATGGAAACAACACAAAAACTAAAAATGGCATCAGGCGGAAAGGGTTAATGGCCTTTTATGGAATTATGCCTCAGGATAGTCAATAATGGAGAAAATTGCATATTCAAGAAGATAATCTTAAAATCTCTGAAATTTCAATCAAAAATACGCCCTGTTATTCATTCATTTCACAACTGAGCCAATAACAATCCTCCACCAGGGCATCTTTAAACAGCAACATTTTAACTTCTATAACAAATTTCAATGCGATTGAAGTTATCAAACTATGTTACCCGGGACTCAATTGTCCTTGCAAAATGATAAAACCCATGGATAAATTGTATTCAATCTACGATATAAGTCAGCACGCTTCCAATTTGAAGGTGGTTCTTGAAACCTAAGGTTTTGTATTTATTATTTTTTTTATAAATATTTTTGGTGCCGATCAAACACCCCACAATATTATAAAATAGTTACCTTCTATTTTTTCATGTAATGCTTTGGAGCGATTAGAGAAGGAAGCTATCCAAAAAATCTAGTTGGGTAAACGAAAAGTGTGTTATGGGAGGAATAGTGACCACAACGTGGGCTCAGTATTCTCATTGCATTTTCTGTTGATAGAAGACCTAAATACAGGGCAGTCCCCGGGTTACGTACAGGATTGATTCCATAGGCTTGTTTAAGTTGAATTTGTATGTAAGTCGGAACTGTATATTTATAATTGTAACCCACGCCAAAAAAAATTTTAAATTTAAAATGTTGGATTGTCATAGGATTAACAAAAAAGATAATTGAAGACGTCTTTGATAACGTTGGAGCAGTTTATTGTAGCCTAAGGTTAAAGTACAGTAAAATTACCAACAAAGAGGTCCGTTTGTAACTAGGGTTCGTCTGTAAGTCGGGTGTTTAAGTAGCAGACCATCTGTATGGGTGAAGCTGTGCACTGGATAGAAATGAACCAATTATCAATTTTCATTACCCATAGTCATCATCATTACAATCTGCCTGGAGCATATGACTTTATTACGAGAAGGTCAGAAGACGCTTTTAAAGAACATTCCGGCTAATGCGTTGTACCGAGCAACAAGATTACGACACATTACGCAGCAAGAGATATTTTCTCTTGCATTTTAATGGTATTTTCCAGTCCTTATGCAACTAATAGTAACTGGTAAATTAGGTAAAAGCTGACAGTGTTATTAGGTAAAACCCGTCTACAAGAGTCATAAAGCCCAATAGGCCACACATTGGCGAAGGCTAATGTTACACAATCATTCCATTGAATGGTTTAATGACTTCAGGATCTCCGCCACAGGAACATACAGAAGACAATCCGTAGTATAAATCATGCTCCTCTCGGTTATAATCTACAAGTGTCTCCCTGCAGAGCCCATCTTAGCATATATGTGATAGATACAAAACAAACATGGCAAGAAAAATGAGGACAAGGAAGGAAAACCCAGGTCACCGCAACGTATTCAGTTTATGACGACAGAGCAGATAGTTTCTTCCATCGGTGACATTTATATGTTCAGTGCTATAAATAAAGATGTTTTATTTGCTGTCGAGGCATCTTTACTCTATAAAGAGATGCACTACACAGTGTGACCCAGGACCAAATGAGAGCAAAATCTTCACTCTGACGTCTTAGCCCAAATGTTTGGACTCCAAAATGAAACACCCAAAAGGATTGAGAAATAAGTGTGGTTCATATTGGTGAACACTACTGTGACCTTGGACACATATCAGTTCTCAAGATTAATAAAGAATGTCTTAATAAGACATATGTAGCCATAGTGCTCTATAGCAGTGGTTCCCCAAGTTTCTTGACCAGGGGGACTGGCGTAAGCATTGCTCTTCATCAGGAAGGGGGGATGGGGGTTGGCCGGTGTCACTTTAGAGCCAAAAAATGTATGTTTGCATTTTCCTGAAACAAAACAACCTTCCTTTTTGAGTTGCTGCCGAAATACTGTAATAAAATTCCCGTTCCCCTCACAGTCGTCTCCTCCTTCAATTCTTCCAGTTAATACACTGCTCATTGTCATCCATCAAACCCGTTGACAATAGCCGCCATGCATTGACAGGAAGGGAAGAGAAGACGGCTGCGGGGGGACGGGATGTGAGTTTTTGCCTGGTGGTTGGGGACCATGCCTACGGTATACAAGGACTTCATGAGAAGTACAAAGAGAAGGTTTCTCTTCTTTGAATGACTGAACATTTAATATCAGGCGTCCCGGTATGTGGTCTGAGGTGTTCTTAAAGGGAACCTCCACCCCGATTCTACATAAGGAGTAGAAGGGGTGGTAGGTGGATGGATGGAACGTGAGAAGAGACCTTTTTGGCGTAATCCTCACGTCCCGGGGGCTTTAGAAAACTTTATGAAGGTATATGCAAATTTTTTTATGCGGCTACTGGGGCGTGGAGTAGAGAAATGAGGCTACTGTCCGCGGCTACTCCCGTAGCCACGTTACTCGCCTACAGTAATCTTCGGCGCGAAGCTCCTGGTAGCTGCGGCCTCGTGCCGAGTCCCCGGCTTACGCAGATGCGCTTAGTAGTCCAGCCCCGGAGCCGCGCGCCCGCAGACGAAGGACCTGGTTCTGCGCATGCGCAGAACGCCGGGGACCCGGACAGGGCGCGCCAGCTAACCAGGAGATGCGCGCCGAAGATTAACCGGCTATCCTCACGTCCCATACATCAGCCTACCACCATTCACCGTTTATAGGTAGAATCGGGGTGGTGGTAGGTGCTTTAAGTCGAATTTGTATGCAAGTCGGAACTGCAAATTTATAATTGTAACCCTAGCCCAAATTTCTTTGTGACAATTTGTCTCTGTGGCAATTGGATTATTGGGTTTGGTCTTAAAGAACAGGATTAACAATAAAGGCTTAATTGCAGACACATTGATACTCGTACAGATGATGTATTGGAGCGAGGTCTGTTTGACAACTAGGGTACTGTAAGTCGGGTGTTCTAAATCGGGGGAACTCTGTACGGTAGCCAAAATCTATTACCCGTTACCCCCATTCCTAGAAATCAGTTCCATTGGTTGTTTCAGTATTTTCAGCAGTTTCTAATTTTAAGTGGTTTTTTTACTTATAACTTTTCAGATACATGAACACAAATGTTGTTTTTTGTTCATGTGATTTCCTTTTTTTTATTTTTTGAAGCAATTTCTTCACTGTACATGATTTTTTTATGTTTAATCCACATTTATTCAAAGAAATAAACAACAATTACAAGAATAAAATTGCTTTTGAGATATGAAGGGTGGTCATGCAGGTCCTCAACTCGTGAGCATAACAATATCACAATATTATGTAATATAGATTTTAAACTATATGACACAGGAATCCTAATGAAAAGTTCCTGCACCCATTTCTCTAGCGGACAAGGGTAGACGGATGTGACAAGACTAGACAGACAAGACAAGGACAGGGAAGGGGGGGGGGGGGGAGGGAATTTGAATTTTTTAATTCTCCTCAATTTAAAAAAAAATTATCCACATGTTACAGGAGTTTCCACATTGAATATGCAAAAAGTTGAATGTGTTATATAAAAGGTTCCTACTATGGAATATTCCACCACAGGAGGATTGGACCTTCTGCAGAACTTCTCACATTTACCAGTCATTTCCTGTCTGTATCTTTTAGCTGCATCATGTGACCCAACACGCAGCAATACAAATTCATTATAGTCTAGTACAGCTCGCTCCTACCATCATCCAGTACGTCCGACAACCAGCCAACCAGTTCTCGCTTACGCTGTACTGAGGAGACCCAATCAGGTCCAAAACAGTGCTGTCTACAGTTGGAGTCTGTTACTTACTGGAATACATTACTGTTTGGTTTAATAATCCTGAATCATGTCATAAGCTTCTGATGTCATGCTTAAGGGCACCTACCCCCCACGATTTACCTATAAAGGGAGTCGGGTGTTAGGGGATGTAAGGGACGTGAGGATAGCTTTTTTAGAGCTAATCCTCAGTCTTCCTCTAACTTTGGTACACTGTATGGAACTAATTGTAAATTTCTCGTTATGTCGGCTACTGGGGTAGTGAGTAGGTAGCGAGGATAGCTACAGCGCGGCTACCGCCCCACGCAGTCCACAATTACCTCCGCACCCTGTTGAGTGTGGCTGATCAGCCCCCCAGTCTCTGCCGCAATAGCCAGCTTGTCGGACGAGTGGCGTGCGTACGAGAGACTGCGCGCCACCACGCAACAGGATAGGAGGGTACAGTAATGTGGCTACGGGTTGGGAGTAGCCGCGTCTTGGAGCCTCGTGCTCGGCTACCCACGCCACAGTGCCACATAAGAATTTACATATAGTTCATAAAGTGTCCACAAAGTTAGCTGGGGGACTGAGGGATTAGCTCTAAAAAAGCGCTATCCTCATGTCCTCCTCCCACCTACCCCGATCTACCTTTATTTTTAAGGGTGCGAATCTGGTGTAGGCTGCCCTTTAATTGTTTCAAGGAGCGCCCAAAAGGTAGCTAAAAGAGGCGTGGGTTCTTATTCCCATTCGCGATTATGTCCAGTCCCCAGTGGAGAATCCATGGCTATAAGACTCACATGCTACACGGTGGCCTTAACTGGGAGTCTCTGTAAAGGAGAACTCTTACTTCCCGACCTCGTACTTCCAAACATTCCAAACTGGTAATAATGTGACCAGTGTGACCTATTGTTATATTGTTATGGATATAGCCATGTGTACATGAGGAATAAGGAAAGCATTTCTAAAGGAAGGTTCTGTATTTCAGGAGGGAACTGAGCTGTGTGGAAAGTTGTATTTGGAATAAAACAACTTGGATCATCCATCAGTTTATGCAGACGAGGCTGGTTAAGACCATAATCCTTATCCACGCTACAACAGAAGCTGTGGTGGATTATGATATCAGCATAAGTGGAACTGAATGAAGCATTGTGGAGACCAGCTACGTTAGACCTGTCTGTTACCGTCCAAGGGCCAGTTGGTGGAACCAGACACATACTGTTATATCACCGGCTGGGGTCATATGGGAAACAGAGTAAGTGTAGACGAATACTCTTACTATATGAATACATTATCATACACTAAAAGTGTTTTTTATTCTGCTTACAAGTTAAAGGAATAATACTGAGTGCTCCATGTGAAAACTGGTGTCTGCATTGTTCCGTCAGTACTCCATTTACTTAGATCGACTTTGAAAGTAAGTCTCTAATTTTTGGGTATCCCAGCAATCCATATATGAACAGAGCATACTAGGGGAAGCATGGATTTAATGGACGGTTGGGCGAGCAGACTGAGGACATGGAGTTTTAAGGGGCCACCTAAATACCACCAAGTTTGCTGCTGCCCTGAAGGGAAAATGGAGAGGGACCTTTAAATAATTATAATCTTAATATAAGCGCAAATAGATATACAAAGCGTCTGCAACAAAGCTTGCCAAATCAGTCCCTGTCCCCAATGGGGTCACAATATAATCACCGACTAGTATGTTTGTAGGATGGGAGGAAACCCACGGCAAATCAGAAGGAAGAGAAAACAAATTTCTGCAGATGTTGACCCGGATGGACTTGAACCCAGGGCCCCAGCGCTCCAAGGCTGTAGTAGTGCTAACCACTAAGCAGTGTGCTGACCAAATGCACATGTTGGCCCTGAGATCCTTGGACAGATATGCATTAGGCTCTCCGCAAACTGCATTACCAGAGCCCTTCCAGGACCTTTAAAGTCATCCAAGGTCCTTAAATCGAGAAATAAAGAGGGCAAAGGGAAGAAGTCCTTTTGTAACTCTGGTGGTGGTTGTAGAAAGGGGCTCTCATCAGTCTACTGAGTAGTCTGGCGCTGTCTTGTAGATATCGACTATTCCTATGTCTAAAAAAAAACATGGACGTGTGTGAAACGTCTTAGGCCGCGGTCAAACGTACCGCTAGACGTCCGTTATAACGTGACGCTAGAGCACAGGGGGAGGTCCTCGCCGAACGCAATGTTTTCCAGAGAAACGATGCGATCTGCTTAACAATCGCATGTGCGTTCGGCAAGGACTCTCCCCTGTGCACTAGAGTCGCGTTTAGACGGACGCCTAGCGGTACGTGTGCTGCGCCTTAATCAGCACACTTACCTCATTCATTATTCTTACTAAAGATTACATCTGAAGCTGTGTAAAATTGAGCCATCATTTTCAGGAGAGTCTCTCTTGGTGCAGTTTGTTATAGGCTTCAGCTCTCAAGCAAAACTCATTCTTGCCTGCCTCGAAAAACAGCTGTCATTTCCAATATTCCCGACCCCACACTAGGAACGCTGAACGATAGGTAGAGTCTAACTTTAACGTCATGTTAATGTAAATGAGATTTCATTTACTTCTTAGATTTTTCTAATGTTGTTGAGGGATCTAAAGTCAGCACACAGTCCGATTACTACAGACCTTGCGGAAAATCAAAATCCAAATGCGCCTTCGAAGGTATTTTCATGTCTCTTATGAAGCGTAACTGCGGTCATGGATGACCCATCACTTGGCATTGGCTCACTTTAACCCGTTGTTCTCTTCACCTTCCAGTGCCATTTAAACTGCAGGAAGGGAAAGTGGCCATCATTTCTTGGAGCACTGCGGGACATATTTTGACAAAATCACATCCAGGAGGTTATGTGCTGGTTATGAATCTGTACAGTGGATTCTTGTATGGTAGTCATTTGAAAAAATAATTTAATGGTATATAGCTGGATAAAAATTGTCTCGAATTGATCTTAAAAGGGGTTGTCCACTTTCAGCAAATAATTATATGTGTTATCTAAAGAAAAGTTTATAAACTTCCAATATACTTTCAGTGTAAATTCCTCATTGTTCTTCTAGACGGCTTGCTGTCATTCTATAGGAAGTGTTTGTTGCTCCTGTGGATAAGGCCCATAGTCATGTGACGTCACACAGGTGCACGCTCGTACTCACACAGGAATAATCAGGCCATGATAAATGGCCGGCATCGTGTGCATCTTTTTATCCACAGGAAGTAAACCAACAAAGCTTTGGTTGCATGACAGCAAGCAGAGATCTAGAAAACAGACGAGGAATCGATACATAAAGTACATTGGAAATTTTAATATTTTTTAAATACAAAAAACAATATCAACTATGTTCTGTCGGTAGCACCTGATTAACGAATTTTGAAGATTAGGACGAAACCCAGTGCCCACCTCTCTTTGTCTGGCCAAAGAGTTGGGGCACTACGCTAATTGTCAGGAAATGCATCTGTTGCCCCATCCTGCCAAATACATTTACGGCATAGAGATCGCACAAGCTCAGAAGCAGAGCTCCTGGCTGTTTACCCTATAGAGTGCAAAGTCACCAATGACCCGTGACATATATGAGGTAACTCACGTCTTCCCGTCGTGATGCATATAAAGGAAATCACCATCAAAATCAAGTATGATAAACATGGGGAACTTACTTATAGATAGGCATCGTCCATTGGCTTTACAGGCTGTGTGTACTGTCCCCACGTCTCCCGTGTCCTCAAGAGTGAGATACAGAGGAAAGTGCACAAGTGCGAGGAAGCAGGGGGAGGGTGCGAAAGGTATCACCTGTAAAGCCAGATCACGGGGGGTAGCGGTAGCTCCCATGCTCATAGCATAGTTCAATTTTGAAAGGAAGGAGGCTATTGAAAAACAAATATAAGAAGATTACCGCAGTCACGGTGTCCCTGGATCTATCTGATAAGTGTCCTGGTTATCTTGATGGATTTTGATGTTAGATTACTTTACACGCTTATAGCCTGTGTCATATCTGCGCACGTCTACCATGAGGAAAGGAAGGGAGGACAATCGTAATGCTATACATATCATCCAGTATAGTAGTGTAATGCAATGAGGTGGTCGTTGTCTATTCGTTTTCCTTATTTATCACTTCAAAAAAACAGCTGCCGTTATGTGAAAATTCCACTAAAATGCAATTTGCATGGAGAGAATTATCCAAATACTCACATAACAAATCTACTTTCAATCTTTGGTCAGTCTGATTCTATGAAAAAACTGCCTCCCCACACACGCTCATCCTGGGGTAGGGATCTGCGCACTACTGGACTTGAAGCCACATGTTCTCTTAGACTTTCTGTGTCTTCTTGCAGGGAGACAGCGGAGGGACCTCTGGTTGTGTGAACAGCCAAAGGACAATGGACATTATATGGTCTAAGTCATGGGGATCCGTCTGCTTTTCCAAGTTCTAGACCAGGCGTCTACAGCAAGTGACATTGGGACTGGATCGAAAGACAGGATCATCACAGTTTTTAACATCTAAAAATATATTTTAAAACAATTCACGTGATGAGAGATAGCAAGAAGAGCCTTAGCCTCATTAGAGTTTTACGTGTGAGATATTTGTGTGTGTACAATGAAATAATATATTTTTGGGTTTCAATGTAGGTATTTTAGTCAAAAAACTTTTTGGACTTTTGTACATATCTGTTACAGTGTCGTTTTTTTTTTTCTGTGAGATCATTCCAAATGACCCAAGATGCAGGGAAAGGAACTTTTACTGTTGTTATAGGGGCAGGTTGAAATAATAATACATGTGGGGAGAAAATGCCTACTTTATTTCGGTTTCTGTTGCTCAATTAGAAAATTTTGGAACATATTATTGAACCTTCCTGTTAGTGTTAGTCAAAGTGGGCCAACCTGGAAGTATGTTTTCCTGGTCACTATGTTAATACAGCCAATATACCATAGTAAGACACCAAACACTGGCCATCTTATGAGTTTTAACAGATCTAAGAACTCAACAATCACGGATAAGATCAATAGCATTCCTTACCCTACTGCACATTACGTGGCCAAAATTGGATTGTCACTGTGTGTGCATGTGCCCTTGCTTATTGTTCATTGGATATATTGCTATCTTCAACTACATTACTATTATTACGTTCTAGTGTTACTAAGAAAACAAACCACAAGTGAAGCAATTAACTAGAATGTAACAGATGGTTTTAGAATACAGTCTAGCAAACTCTGACACTTTAAGGGATTTACAGGATCACGCATATACTCATTACACAAATGGGTCCCCTTAGCAGAAAATTGCTGGGACCTATAACATAATGAGAATAATGCTATCGGCCCTAATCAGTCCTTAATTTCCTCCGCATGAGAAGATACAGGACAGAAGATGGCCACTGGGGCCATGTCCACATCACATGTCTGCAGCGCCTGGGCAGGTCATGTGGATCCGCTAAGTTGATGTGGTTGGTAGTTGGTTGGTTGCCAGTGCATCCAGGATGATCGTGTGTAGGTAATGGCATTTAACACTCTTACCTATGGCAAGGAAAAACCCGTTATGAGTCATCACTGGGGAGAGAGATAAGAGGGAGGAGAGGGTTACATGGAACCTAAAGGAGGCTTGGGACTTGACTGTAGTTTCCAGTGGCAGGCCATCTGGTGGTAATCTGCATTACTTTAGAGGGGCCTAATAAAATGTTTGTGAAATATAAAATGAAAATTTAAGCTCCGTTTTGTGGACTCATGACATAGTTTGGTTACATTAAATTACCTTGATAACTTACGGGTTTTCTATCAGACGTTCATATTCCGCTGAAACCTTTGCTTAGAAATATATTTAAGCCAGATCGTCCCACAACCTACGCAATAAGCATCAAAACAGTACTAACTACGATTGTAATTTGTTGTTTTCATGGTTTGGCTCCTGTTATTATGGTTGACCCCAGCTGTTTTTTTCTTCAAATACTAGTGAAGGAGTCAGGAAAAATGCTTGGATTAGTCAAGTTCCCTGCCTTCTCACAGCCATTTCGCTGGTAAACCGAACCTCAGCACTGCCACAGCTCCACACATACCTAACCAGATTCGGCAATTCCTGACGCAGGTAGGTGCCCAGTTACATGTATAGGATATTACACAGTTGAATAAAAGGACACAAGGCCACATGTTGAACCAAGGGAAGGGAAGGGATTGAGATGAGGAAGGATTAGGGAAACAATTCTATATTACATGTCAATGTTATAGAGAGAATGGCAATCTGACCCTTCTTGAAGATCTCTGCTGTCCCTCTGTGACCAGCGCCTGAGGCAGTATCCACTGGATTGTTTTGGGCCCGCCAGGCTTGTCTCAGCCGGCTCAAGGTGCTCCATAGCACGTTTGATGCTTAGAAAGTGACGTGGCATCTGAGCACTTGGGTAGGACCACTGGCGCTTTACACGATATAGAACATGATCTTGCACCCAGCGAGTGACGGGGTCTAGCAAGTGACAAGTGCAAGAGTTTGCACAGAGCGGAATTTCCCCTCGCAGTACACAAGGGGAGCAGTTTACCAGGTAGAGAAGCCATAGGGGAAGGGAGCTTTACTGGTCCAAAGAGCTTTCATGACAAAAGAAAAGAGACGAATATATAAAAAGTCATTTTTGGCCAAAAGCAGCAAGCATACAAGAGTACACAAAGTATCCACGGACAGCATGAGGTTTATGTGTTAAGTTTGTCGGTGACACTAGGCCCTTAATACTCTGGAACTAACAATTTAGTGAAATTTCATACACTGTCAATGGGTGGCCAAGCCGACCCCCCCCCCCCTGTAATGGTCATTGACACACTCTAAAGGAACTGGCGTAACAAGGGGACACCAGTGGGGTCCCGATGTAAAACTTGGATCCAGGGCCCAACCAAAAATAAGCAAAAATCAGTGTAGCTTACCTACCATAACGGGTTCCTCTTCCTCGCAGCGTGTCCTGTGCTAGATATAGTGGAGGCAGCGAAAAGTGCTGTGCACGCTGTATGATGCACACAGGACACGCCTTGCCCGTCCTCTATAAATAATTCTAAGACGTGTGTGTAAAACAATATACAAATTTATTAGCTAGCAAGTAGACAAGGTTGCTCAGGTAAGTATTCATCAGCTCTAGCTCAGTATAAAGTTGTACAACATACTCTGGCCCCGGCAGGGGGGAGGAAGTACAGGTGTCAGTGGGACAATCCGGCTAGAGGGGGTGGATGAGGAAGGGAAGGGCTGGATTATTTGTGCTCGCGGGACCAGGACCGGTAGGCAAAAAGCATGCTGATCACTGGAGCGGGGCAGGCGAAATGTGCGTTTTGCGACCTTGGGTGTAATTTTCTTATATGTAATATATCTTGTAGCGTACACTGCTGGGAATGACCTAACATGTTTATGATTCTTTTCTTTATGTTTCTATCAGTTTCTAGGGAAAGGGGGTCATTTAAATTCTTAGTTTTTTTATTGTATTTTTTAGACCCCTTAGGTTCTTTAACCCAGGGGGTCTGATCATCTACTATATACTGGTATACTACTGATACTTTATACTACTAATGCAGTAAACACCCAACATGTAGAAGATGACTGAGCCCGTAAACCTTTTCAAATATCCTTAACAGCAATCCAACATAATAGTATGTCACGTGCCATTAAGGAGGAGACCTGTCATCAAGAACAAAATACTAATTGACTATAGACTACAACTCACCCTTCAAAGCATGTGCCAACTGTAAGCAGAATATTGTACTTAACATGTTTCCCCAGACTGTGGACGTCGCCCGGCAGCACGAATGAGCAAGAGGATACTTGGTGGCAGAACCAGTCGTCCTGGAAGGTGGCCATGGCAATGTTCTCTACAGAGTGAACCCAGTGGGCACATTTGTGGCTGTGTTCTTATAGGGAAGAAATGGTTGTTGACAGTGGCACATTGCTTTGAAGGGTGAGTTGTAGCTCATAGTCAATTAGTATTTTGTTCTTGATGACAGGTCTCCTCCTTAATGGCACGTGACATACTATTATGTTGGATTGCTGTTAAGGATATTTGAAAAGGGTTTACGGGCTCAGTCATCTTCATACATGTTGGGTGTTTACTGCATTAGTAGTATAAAGTATCAGTAGTATACCAGTATATAGTAGGAGTGATCAGACCCCCTAGGGTTAAAGAACCCTAAGGGGTCTAAAAAATACAATTAAAAAAACAAAGAATTTAAATGACCCCCTTTCCCTAGAACTGATAGAAACATAAAGAAAAGAATCATAAACATGTTAGATCATTCCCAGCAGTATACCCCATATAAGAAAATTACACCCAAAGGTCCAAAACGCCACATTTTCCCCATTTTGCAACTGATAAAAATTGTAATAAAAAGCGATCAAAAGGTTGTACAGACCCCTAAATGGTAGCAATAAAAACGTCAGCTTGTCCTGCAAGAAATGTCACCGTATAGAACTCTATATATATATATACTCGAGTATAAGGCCTAGTTTTTCAACACAAAATTTGTGCTCAAAAACCCTAACTCGGCTTATACTCGAGTCAACTAAAAAAAAATAAAGTCAAAAATCACCTTTCTGACATCACTGTAGGTCCTCTTCTGTCTGAGACAGTCTGAGACAGAAGAGGACCCTATGGGGGACGTCGGAAAGATGAGTACAGTGGTTATTTTTTTTCCAACTACAGGGGGCGGGGGGAGGCTGTATGCTACAGGGTTGGGCAGGCGTATGCTACAGGGGTGGCAGACTATATACTGGGAGGCTGTAACCAATGCATTTCCTACCCTCGGCTTATACTTGAGTCAATAGGTTTTCCCAGTTTTTTGTGTTGAAATTAGGGGTTTCGGCTTATACTCGGGTCGGCTTATACTCGAGTATATACGGTATATGAAAAAGTAATTAGTGTCAGAATATGGTGAGACAAAGAAATAATTTTCTGCATAAAAGGTTTTTAGTTTGGAATAGGAAGTACAATTTGTCACTAGAAACTAAAATTTGCAATGCCCTCATACAGCGCCGTACACAGGAATATAAAAAAAAGTTTTGTATTCTTAAAGGAGGGGAGCAAAAAAATGGAAACACAAAAACTAAAAATGGCATCAGTGGGAAAGGGTTAATGGGCCTTTTTATGGAATTATGCCTCAGGATAGTCAATAATGGAGAAAATTGCATCTTCAAGAAGATAATCTAAAATCTCTGAAATTTTCATCAAAAATACGCCTTTGTTATTCATTCATTTTACAACTGAGCCAATAAAAATCCTCACCCAGGGCATCTTAAACAGCAACATTTTTAACTTCTATAACAAATTTCAATTGCGATTGAAAGTTATCAAAATATGTTACCAGGGACTCAATTGTTTACCTTGCAAAATGATAAAACCCATGGAAACATCTGTATTCAATCTACTATATCGTCAGCACGCTTCCAAATTTGAAGGTGGTTCTTGAAAACCTAATGTTTTGTATTTTATTTTATTTTTTTATTAAATATTTTTGGTGCCGATTTCTAAACACCCCACAATATTATAAAATAGTTACTTTTTTTTTCATGTATATTGCTTTGGAGCGCACTAGAGAAGAAGATATCCAAAAAATCTAGTTGGGTAAAAGAAAATGTGTTATGTGATGGAAATATGACACAACGTGGGCTCAGTATTTCATGCATTTTCTGTTTGATAGAGACCTAAATACAGGCAGTCCCCGGGTTACGTACAGGATTGATTCCATAGGCTTGTTCTTAAGTTGAATTTGTATGTAAGTCGGAACTGTATATTTTATAATTGTAACCCCAGCCAAAAATTTTTAAATTTAAAAATGTTGGATTGTCATAAGGATTAACAAAAAAGCTTAATTGAAGACGTCTTTGATAACTGTTGGAGCAGTTTATTGTAGCCTAAGGTTAAAGTACAGTAAATTACCAACATACAGAGGTCTGTTTGTAACTAGGGTTCGTCTGTAAGTCGGGTGTTCTTAAGTAGCAGACCATCTGTACTGGTGAAGCCTGTGTACATGGATAGAAATGAACCAATTATCAATTTTCATTACCCATAGTCTATTATCATTACAATCTGCCTGGAGCATATGACTTTTATTCGAGAAGGTCAGAAGACGCTTTTACAGAACATTCCGGTAATTGCTGTACCGAGTACAAGATTACAAGCTACATTAAGCAGCAAGGAGATATTTTCTCTTGCATTTAATGGTATTTTTCCAGTCCTTATGCAACTAATAGTAACTTGGTAAATTAGGTAAAAGCTGACAGTGTTATTAGGTAATAAAACCCGTCTACAAGAGTCATAAAGCCCAATAGGCACACATTTGTCGAAGGCTAATGTTACACAAGTCATTCCATTGAATGGTTCTAATGACTTCAGGATCTCCGTCCACAGGGAACAATACAGGAAGACAATCCCTTAGTCTAAATCATTGCTCCTCTCCGGTTTAATAAGTCTACAAGTGTCTCCCCTGCAGAGCCCCATTCTTAGCATATATGTGATAGATACATAACAAACACTGGCAAGAAAAATGAGCACAAGGAAGGAAAACACAGGTCACCGCAACGTTCTCATCAGTTATGACGACAGAGCAGATAGTTTCTTCCATCTGTGACATTTATATGTTTCAGTGCTAATAAATAAAGATGTTTTATTTGCTGTCGAGGCATCTTTACTCTATAAAGAGACTGCACTACACAGTGTGACCCAGGACCAAATGATAGCAAAAATCTTCTACTCTGACGTCTTAGCCCAAATGTTTGGACTCAAAATGAAACACCCAAAAGGATTGAGAAATAAGCTGGTTTCTATATTGGTGAACTTCACTGTGACATTGGATACATATTCAGTTCTCAAGATTTAAAAAGAATGTCTTAATAAGACATATGGTAGCCATATGCTCTATAGCAGTGGTCCCCAAGTTTCTTCTGACCAGGGACTGGCTGTAAGCATTGCTCTTCACCAGGAAGGGGGATGGGGGTTGGCCGGTGTCACTTTAGAGCCAAAAATGTATGTTTGCATTTTCCTGAAACAAAACCACCCTTCCTTTTTGATGTTGCTGCCGAACTCTGTAATAAATAATTCCCCGTTCCCCCTCCACAGTCGTCTCCTCCTTCACTTTTCTTCCACGTTAATACACTGCTCTATTGTCATCATCAAACCCGTTGACAATAGCGCCATGCATTGACACGGAAGAGAAGACGGCTGCGGGGGAACGGGAATGTGAGTTTTTGCCTGGTGGTTGGGGACCACTTCCCTACGTATATGGACTTCATAGAGAAGGTACAAAGAGAAGAGTTCTCTCTTTTGAATGACTAACATGTAATACTATACAGGCAGTCCCCGGGTTATGTAGGTTCTGTAGGTTTGTTCTTAAAGGGAACCTACCACCCCGATTCTACCTATAAAGGTAGAAGGGGTGGTAGGTGGATGGATGGAACGTGAGAAGAGCCCTTTTTTGGGCTAATCCTCACGTCCCGGGTGTCTTTTAGAAAAACTTTATTGAAGGTATAGCAAATTTTTTTATGCGGCTACTGGGGCGTGGAGTAAGAGACTGAGGCTACTAGTCGAGGCTACTCCAGTAGCCACGTTTACTCCCTACCAGGTAATCTTCGGCGCGCAGCTCCTGGTAGCCTGCGTCGCCTCGTGCGAGTCCCCTGGCTATGCGCATGCGCAGTTAGTCCCAGCCCCGGGCACGCGGCCGCGAGCCCGAAGGCCTGGTTCTGGGCATGCGCCAGACGCAGGGGACCCGGATAGGCGCGCGCAGCTACCAGGAGCTGCGCGCCGAAGATTTACCGGGCTTCCTCACGTCCCATCCATCAGGCTACCACCACCTTCTACCTTATAGGTAGAATCGGGGTGGTAGTTTGGTGCCCCTTTAAGTCGGAATTCTGTATGCAAGTCGGAAACTGCAAATTTATAATTGTAACCCTAGCCCAAATTTCTTTGTGACAATTGTCTCTGTGGCAATTGGATTATTGGGTTGTTCTTAAGAACCAGGATTAAACATAAGGCTTAATTGCAGAACATTGAAACTGTACAGATGAGTTATTGTCGAGCCGAGGTTGTTTGTACCTAATAGGGGTCACTGTAAGTTCGGGTGTTCTACTCGGGGACGTCTGACTGTAGCCAAATCTAGTTACCACAATTCTAGTGAAATCAGCTTCCATTGGTTGTTAAGTATTTTCAGCAGTTTCGAATTTTAAGTGGTTTTGTTTATAGAACCTATTCAGATCTACATAAAAACAAATGTTGTTTTTTTGTTTCATGTGATTGTATTTTTTTTATTTTTATGAAGCAATTTCTTCATGTACATGATTTTTTTTATGTTTAATCACATTGATTCACAAGAAATAAACAAAACATTACAAGAATTAAAATTCTTTGAGATAATGAAGGTGGTTCAGTGCAGGTCCTAAAACGAGTGAACATAAACAAGGTATCACAATATTATGAATATAGATTTAAAACATAGGCACGGGGAATCCTATGAAAGTTCCGGCACCCATTTCTCTAGCAGGAACAAGGGATAGGATTAGACAGAGAGACAGACAAGACAAGGGACAGGATGGAAGGGGGGGGGGGGGGGGAATTTGAATTTTTATTCCTCAATTTAAAAAAAAAATTATCCAATGTTACAGGAGTTTCCACATGAATATGCAAAAAGTTTAATGTGTTATATAAAAGGTTCCTACAGAATAGTCCACACAGGAGGATTGGACCTTGCAGGATTCGCAATTACAGTAATTTCCTCTGTATCTTTAGCTGCATATGTTGACCAATCACGCAGCAGACAGTAAATTATTAGTCTGTACATCCAATACTCAGTACTGCCACAAAGCCAAAACCGTTCTCCCTGACGCTGTTTACTGAGGAGACCCAATCAGGTCAAAACAGCGCTGTCTACAGTTGGGAGTCTGTTACTTCTGGAATACATATACTAGTTTGGTTTTAATCCTGCATCATGTCATAAGGCTTCCTGAATGTCATGCTTAAAGGGCACCTACCACCACGATTCTACCTATAAAGGTAGATCGGGTGGTAGGTGGATGTAAGGGACGTGAGGATAGCTCTTTTTAGAGCTAATCCTCACGTCCCTGCTAACTTTTGGTACACTTTATGGAACTAATATGTGCCGTGCGTTATGCGGCTACGCGCGGCTACTCCACGCCCCAGTAGCCACATAACGAAATTTACATATTAGTTCCATAAAGTGTACCAAAAGTTAGCGGGGACGTGAGGATTAGCTCTAAAAAGAGCTATCCTCATGTCCCTTACATCCACCTACCACCCGATCTACCTTTATAGGTAGAATCATGGTGGTAGGTGCCCTTTAATGTCAAGGGAGCTGCCCAAAAAGGTAGCTAAAAGAGGCGTGGTTATCCTTATCCCATCCTGCATATTTTCCCAGAATCCCCTAGTGGAGAATCCATGGCTATAAGACTCCACATGCCTACACGGTGGCCTTAACTGGGAGTCTCTGTAAGGAGAACTCTTACTTCCCGACCTCAGTACTTCCACAACATTCCAAATCCTGGTAATAATGTGACCATGTTGACCTATTGTTATATTGTTTATGGATATAGCCATGTGTACATGAGAGAATAAGGAAAGCATTTCATAAAGTGAAGGTTCTGTATTTTTCAGGAGGGAACATGCAGCTGTGTGGAAAGTTGTATTTGGAATAAACAACTTGGATCATCCATCAGATTTCATGCAGACGAGGCTGGTTAAGACCATAATCCTTCATCCACGCTACAACAGAGCTGTGGTGGATTATGATATCAGCATAGTGGAACTGAATGAAGACATTGTGGAGACCAGCTACGTTAGACCTGTCTGCTTACCGTCCAAGGGCCAGTTGGTGGAACCAGACACATACTGTTATATCACCGGCTGGGGTCATATGGGAAACAAGAGTAAGTGTAGACTAATACTATTATATTATGAATACATTATCATACACGTTACAAAGTTTTTTTTATTCTGCTATCAAGTTAAAGGATAAATACTGAGTGCTCCATGTGAATAAAATGGTGTCTTGCATGTTCCGTCATTACTCCATTTACTTATATCTGACTTTTGAAAGTAAATTCTAATTTTTGGGTATCCCAGCAATCCAATATATGAACAGAGCATAAGGGAAGCATTGGATTATAATATGGACGGTTTGGGCAGCAGACTGAGGACTGTGAGTTTTAAGGGGCCACCTAAATCACCCACCAAGTTTGCTGCTGCCCTGAAGGGAAAATGGAGAGGGACCTTTAAATAATTATAATTCTTTATTTATATAGCGCACACAGATTATACAGCGCTGCACAAAGCTTGCCAAATCAGTCCCTGTCCCCAATGGGGCTCACAATATAATCAACCGACTAGTATGTTTTGTAGTATGGGAGGAAACCCACGCAAACTCAGAGAGAACATACAAATTCTCTGCAGATGTTGACCCGGATGGGACTTGAACCCAGGGCCCCAGCGCTCCAAGGCTGTAGTGCTAACCACTAAGCCAGTGTGCTGACCAAATGCACATTTGGCCCTGAGATCCTTGTACAGCATATGCATTTAGGCTCTCCGCAAACTGCATACAAGAGCCCTTCCAGGACCTTTAAAGGTCATCCAAAGGTCCTTAAATCGAAGAACTGAAAGAGGGCAGAAGGGAAGAAGTCCTTTATGTAACTCTGTGTGGTGGTTGTAGAAAGGGCTCTTCTCATCAGTCTACTGAGTAGTCTGGCGCTGTTCTAGTAGATATCAGCTATTCCTAATGTCTAAAAAAAAAACATGGACGTGTGTGAAACGTCTTAGGCCGCGGTCACACGTACCGCTAGACGTCCGTTCATAACGTGACGCTAGCGCACAGGGGGAGGTCCTCGGCCCGAACGCAAATGTTTTCCAGAGAAAACGATGCGATCTGCATAACAATCGCATGTGCGTTCGGGCCAAAGGACCTCCCCTGTGCACTAGGTCGCGTTATGAGACGGACGCCTAGCGGTACGTGTGCGCTGCGCCTTACTCAGCACACTTACCTCATTCATTATTCTTACTAAAGTTACATCTGAAGCGTGTGTTAAAATTGAGCCATCATTTTCAGGAGAGTCTTCTCTTGGTTGCAGTTTGTTCTAGGCTTCCAGCCTCTCATGCAAAACTCATTTGCCTGCTCGAAAAACAGCTGTCATTTCCAATATTCCCGACCACCACATAGGAATCGTGAAGATAGGTAGATGCTAACTTTAATGTCATGTTAATGTAAATGAGATTTCATTGACTTCTTAGATTTTTCTAATGTTGTTGAGTGGATCTAAAGTCAGCACACAGTCCGATTACTAACAGACCTTGCGGAAAATCAAAATCCAAATGCGCCTTCGAAGGTATTTTCATGTCTCTTGATGAAGCGTAATGCGGGTCATGGATAGACCCATCACTTGGCATTGGCTCACTTTAAACCCTTTGTCTTTCCCCTTCCAGTGCCATTTAAACTGCAGGAAGGAGAAGTGCGCATCATTTCTTGGAGCACTGCCGGGAATATTTTGACAAAATCACATCCAGGATGGTTATGTGCTGGTTATGAATCTGTACAGTGGATTCTTGTATGGATGTCATTTAAAAAATAATTTAATGGTATATAGCTGGATAAAATTGTCTCGAATTGATCTTAAAAGGGGTGTCCACTTTCAGCAAATAATTATATTGTGTTATCTAAAGAAAAGTTTAAAACGTTCCAATATACTTTCAGTGTAAATTCCTCATTGTTTCTAGATCGGCTTGCTGTCATTCTATAGGAAGTGTCATTGTTGCTTCCTGTGGATAAGGCCCATAGTCATGTGACGTCACACAGGTGCACGCTCGTTACTCACACAGAGAAAATCAGGCCAGTGATAATGGCCGGCTCGTGGCATCTTTTTATCCACAGGAAGTAACCAACAAAGCTTTGGTTGCATGACAGCAAGCAGAGATCTAGAAAAACAGACGAGAATCGATACATAAAGTACATTGGAAATTTTAAATATTTTTTAAATACAAAAAACAATATCAACTATGTTCTGTCGGTAGCACCTGATTAACGAATTTTGATAGTTAGGACGACACCCAGTGCCCCCTCTCTTTGTCTGGCCAAAAGCAGTTGGGGCACTACGCTAATTGTCAGGAAATGCAATCTGTTGCCCCATCCTGCATACATTTACGTCATAGAGATCGCACAAGCTCAGAAGCAGAGCTCCTGGCTGTTTAACCTATAGATTGCCAAAGTCACCAATGACCCGTGACATATATGAGGTAACTCACTTCTTCCCGTCGTGATCCGCATATAAAGGAAATCTAACATCAAAATCAAGTATGATAAACCTGGGGGAACTTACTTATAGATCAGGCATCGTCCATTGGCTTTACAGGCGTGTGTACTGTCCCACCGTCTCCGCGTTCCTCAAGAGGAGAATACAGCAGGAAAGTGCACAAGTGCTGAGGGAAGCAGGGGGAGGGTGCGAAAGTGTATCACCTGTAAAGCCAGATCCCACGGGGGGCTAGGGTAGCTCCTCATGCTCATAGCATAGTTAATTTTGAAAGGAAGGAGGCTATGAAAAACAAATATAAGAAGATTACCGCAGGTCACGGTGTCCCTGGATCTATCTGATAAGTGTCCTGGTTCATCTTGAGTGGATTTGATGTTAGATTTACTTACATTGCTTATAGCCTGTGTCATATCTGAGCAGTCACTACCATGAGGAAAGGCAAGGGAGGGACAAACGTAATGCTATACATATCAATCCAGTATAGTCTGTAATGCAATGAGGTGGTCTGTTGCTTATTCGTTTCTCCTTATTAATCACATCAAAAAAACAGCTTGCCGTTATGGAAAATTTCCACTAAAATGCAATTTGCATGGATAGAATATCGACAAATACTTCAACAACAAATCTACTTTCAATCTTTGGTCAGTCTTGCAGATCTATGAAAACTATGCCTCCCCACACCGCTCATCACTGGGGTAGGGATCTGCGCACTACTGGACTTGAAGCCACATGTTCTCTTAGAATTTCTGTGTCTTCTTGCAGGGAGACAGCGGGAGGGACCTTTGGGTTGTTGTGAACAGCCAAAGGACAATGGACATTATATGGTCTAAGTCATGGGGATCCGTCTGCTTTTCCAAGTTCTAGGACCAGGCGTCTACAGCAAGTGACATTTTGGGGACTGGATCGAAAGACAGATATACATTCACAGTTTTTAACATCTAAAAATATATTTTAAAACAATTCACGTGATGAGCGACTAGCAAGAAGAAGCCTTAGCCTCATTAGGTTTTTACGTGGTGAGATATTTGTTGTGTGTACAATGAAATAATATTTTTGGGTTTCAATGTAGGTATTTTAGTCAAAAAACTTTTTGGACTTTTGTAACATATCTGTTCACAGTGTCGTTTTTTTTCGTGAGATCATCCAAATGACCAAGATTGCAGGGAAAGGATTTTACTGTTGTTATAGGGGCAGGTTGAAATAATACAGACATGTGGGGAAAAATGTCTACTTATTTCGGTTTCTGTTGCTCAATTAGAAATTTTTGGAAACATATTATTGAACCTTCCTGTTAGGTTAGTCAAAGTGGGCCACCTGGAAGTATGTTTTCTGGTCACTATGTTAATACAGCCAATATACCATAGTAAGGACACCAAACACTGGCCATCTTATGAGTTTTAACAGATCTAAGAATCTCAAATATCACGGATAAGATCAATAGCATTCCTTACCCTACCTGCACATTACTGGCCAAAATTGGTATTTCACTGTTGTGTGCATGTGCCCTTGTTTATTGTTCATTGGATTTAATGCTATTCTTCAACTACATTACTATTTTACGTTTGTGTTACTAAGAATAACAAACCACAAGTGAAGCAATTAACTAGAATGATCACAGATGGTTTTAGAATACAGTCTAGCAAACTCTGACACTTTAAGGGATATTCCAGGAATCAGCATATTCATTACACAAATGGGTCCCCTTAGCAGAAAAAGTTGCTGTGGACCTACAACTATAATGAAGAATGTAATGCTATGGCCCTTAATCAGTCCTTAATTTCCTCCGCATGAGAAGATACAGGACAGAAGATGGCCATGGTGGCTCGTCCACATCACATGTCTGCAGCGCCTGGGCAGGTCATGTGATCACCACTGAGTGTGGCTGTGAGTTGGTTGGTTGCAGTGCATCCAGTATGATCGGTGTTGTGGTAATGGCAGTTAAACATCATTACTATGGCAAGAAAACCCGTTAGATCATACTGGGGAAGAGCATAAGAGGGGAGGAAGTTACATGGAAACTAGGGCTTGGGACTTGGACTGTAGTTTCCAGTGGCAGGCATCTTGGTAATAACTGCATTACTTTAGAGGGGCCACGTAAAATTTTGTCAATCATAAAATGAAATATTTAAGCTCCGTTTTGTGACTCATGACATGAGTTTGTTACATTAAATTATTTAATAACATTAGGGTTTTTCTATCAGACGTTCATATTCCTGAATACCCTTAAAAATATAAGCAGATCCTGTCACCACAACCTACGCAATAAGCCTCAAAAAGTAACTTACACAGATTGTAATTGTGTTTCCATGGTTGGCTCCTGTAGTTTGGTTTGACCCCAGCAGTTTTTTTCTTCAAATACAGTGAAGGATCAGGAAAATTCTTGGATTAGTCAAGTTCCCCTGCTTTCACAAGCCATTTGCCTGGTAAAACCGACCCTCAGCACTGCCACAGCTCCACCATCCTCCAGATTGCAATTCCTACGCATGTGTAGTGTGCCCGTTACATGTTACTAGATAATTACACAGTTGAAAAAAGACACAAGGCCATAGTTGCAACCAAGGAAGGGAAGGGATTGGATGAGGAACGGATTAGGGAAACAATTCTAATTACATGTCAATGTTATAGAGAGAATGGCATCTAGACCCTTCTTGAAGCTCTCTGCTGTCCCTATGTGACCAGCGCCTGAGGCAGGTATCCATGATTGTTTTGGCGCCCAGCCAGCTTGTCCTCGGCCGGCTCACAGGTGCTACGATAGCGTCTTGATGCTTAGAAGTGACGTGCATTGAGCACCTCTGGGTAGGACACTGGCGCTTTACACGATATAAACATGCTCTGTGCACCCAGCGAGTGACGGGGTCTAGCAACGTGACAAGTGCAGAGGTTGCACATGAGCAGGAATTTTCCCTCGCAGTACAAAGGGGGCAGTTTACCAGGGCAGAGCAGCCATAAGGGGCAAGGGAGCTTCTGGATCCAAGAGCTTTCCTGACAAAAAGAAAAGAGGATGAATAAAAAGTCATTTTTGGCCAACAAGCAGCAGCATACAAGAGTACACAAAGTACCACTGAACACATGAGGTTTATGTGTGAAGTTTGTGGTGACACGTTCCCTTAATACTTGGAACTAACATTATTTGGAAATTTCAGTACATCTTCAATTGGTGGCCCAAGCCGACCCCCCCCCTGTAATGGTCCATTACATACTCTAAAAGGAACTGGCGTAACAAGGACACCAGTGGGTTCCCGATGTAAAACTTTGGATCAGGCGCCACCAAAAATAAGCAAAATCAGTAGTACTTACCTACCATAAGGGTTTCCTCTTCCCCGTGGGTCTGTGCAGTTAGTGGGGCAGCGAAAAGTCTGTGCACGCTGTATGATGCACACAGACACGCCTCTGCCCGTGCTCATAAATAATTCTGGGGTGTGTAAAAACAATATACAATTATTATCTAGCAAGTAGACAAGTTCAGGTAAGTTTCATCAGTTCTAGCCTCAGTATAAAGTTGTACAACATACTCTGCCCACGGCAGGGGGGAGGAGTCAAACAGGTGTCAGTGGGACAATCCGGCCCTAGGGGGGTGGAGAGGAAGGGAAGCTGGATTATTTGTGCTAGCGGACAAGGACAGGTAGGCAAAGCCATGCTGATCACTGGAGACGGGGCAGGCGCTCTGGAAACGCATGTGCGTTCGGGCCGAGGACCTCCCCCTGTGCACTAGCGTCGCGTTATGAACGGACGCCTAGCGGTACGTGTGACTGCGGCCTTACTCAGCACACTTACCTCATTCATCTATTCTTACTATTAAGTCTTACATCTGAAGCTGTGTTAAAATTGAGCCATCATTTTCCAGGAGAGTCTTCTCTTGGTGCACGTTTGTTCTAGGCTTCCAGCCTTCCATGCAAAACTCATTTGCCTGCTCGAAAAACTAGCTGTCATTTCCAATATTCCCGACCACCACCAATAGGAATCGCTGACAGATAGGTAGATGCTAACTTTACATGTCATGTTAATGTAAATGATGATTTCATTAGACTTCTTAAGATTTTCCTAATGGTTGTTGAGTGGATCTTAAAGTCAGCACACAGTCCGATTACTAACAGACCTTGCGGAAAATCAAAATCAAATGCGCCTTCAGAAGGTATTTTCATGTCTCTTGATGAAGCGTAATGCGGTCATGGATAGACCATATCACTTGGCATTGGCTCACTTTTAACCCTTTGTCTTCTTTCCCCTTCCAGTGCCATTTAAACTGCAGGAAGGAGAAGTGCGCATCATTTCTTTGGAGCACTGCCGGACATATTTTGACACAATCACATCCAGGATGTTATGTGCTGGTTATGAATCTGGTACAGTGGATTCTTGTATGGTATGTCATTTAAAAAAATAATTTTAATGGTATATAGCTGGATAAAAATTTGTCTCGAAATTGATCTTAAAAGGGGTTGTCCACTTTCAGCAAATAATTAATATTTTGTATCTAAAGAAAAGTTTAACAACTTTCCAATATACTTTCAGTGTAAATTCCTCATTGTTTTCTAGATCGCTGCTTGCTGTCATTCTATAGGAAGTGTCATTGTTTGCTTCCTGTGGATAACGGCCCATAGTCATGTGACGTCACACAGGTGCACGCCTCGTTACATCACAGAGAATAATCAGAGCCATGTGATATAATGAGCCGTGCATCTGTGTGCATCTTTTTTATCCACAGGAAGTAACCAACAAAGCTTTTGGTTGCATGACAGCAAGCAGAGATCTAGAAAACAGCGAGGAATCGATACATAAAGTACATTGGAAATTTTTAAATATTTTAAATACACAAACAATATCAACTATGTTCTGTCGGTAGCACCTTATTAACGAATTTCTGATAGATTAGGACCGACACCCAGTGCCACCTCTCTTTGTCTGGCCAAAGCAGTTGGGGCACTACGCTAATTGTCAGGAAATGCAATCTGTTGCCCCATCCTGCCATACATTTACGTCATAGAGATCGCACAAGCTCAGAAGCAGAGCTTCCCTGGCTGTTTAACCCTATAGATGCCAAAGTCACCATGACCGTGACATATATAGAGGTAACTCACTTCTTCCCGTCGTGATCCGCATAAAGGAAATCTACCATCAAAATCAAGTATGATAAACCTGGGGACACTTACTCATAGATCCAGGCATCGTCCATTGGCTTTACAGGCTGTTGTACTGTCCCACCGTCTCCCTGTTTCCTCAAGAGTGAGAATACAGCCGGAAGTGCACAAGTGCTGAGGAAGCAGGGGGAGGGTGCGACAGTGTATCACCCTGTAAAGCCAGATCACAGGGGGGCTAGGGTAGCTCCTCATGCTCATTAGCATAGTTAATTTTGAAAGGAAGGAGGCTATGAAAAACAAATATAAGAAGATTACCGCAGTCACGGTGTCCCTGGATCTATCTGATAAGTGTCCTGGTTCATCTTGATGGATTTTGATGTTAGATTTACTTTACATTGCTTATAGCCTTGTGTCATATCTGAGCATGTCCTACCATGAGGAAAGGCAAGGGAGGACACATCTGTACTGCTATTACATATCCATCCAGTATAGTCATGTACTGCACATGAGGTCTTTGCTTTTATTCTGTTTCTCCTTATTAATCACATCAAAAACAGCTGCCGTTATGGAAAATTTCCACTAAAATGCAATTCTGCATGGATAGAATTATCCAAATACTTCAATAACAAATCTACTTTCAATCTTTGGTCAGTCTTGCTATGCTATGAAAACTATGCCTCCCCACACCGCTCATCCTGGGGGTAGGGATCTGCGCCTACTGGACCTTGAAGCCACATGTTCTCTTAGACTTTCTGTGTCTTCTTGCAGGGAGACAGCGGAGGACCTCTGGTGTGTGAACAGCCAAAGGGACAATGGACATTATATGGTCTAACGTCATGGGGATCCGTCTGCTTTTCCAAAGTTCTAGGACCAGGCGTCTACAGCAACGTGTCACATTTTGTGGACTGGATCGAAAGACAGATATACATTCACAGTTTTTTAACCATCTAAAAATATATTTTAAAACAATTCACGTGATGAGAGACTAGCAAGAAGAAGCCTTAGCCTCATTAGAGGTTTTTACGTGTTGATATATTTGTTGTGTGTACCAATGAAAATATATATATTTTTGGGTTTCAATAGTAGGTATTTTAGTCAAAACTTTTTGGACTTTTGTACATATCTGTTCACAGTGTCGTTTTTTTTCTGTGAGATCATTCCTAAATGACCTAAGATTGCAGGAAATGTATTTTACTGTTGTTTATAGGGGCAGGTTGAATATAATACATACATGTGGGGAAAATGTCTACTTTATTTCGGTTTCTGTTAGCTCAATTAGAAATTTTTTGGAACATATTATTGAACCTTCCTGTTAGTGTTAGTCAACGTGGGCCACCATGAAAGTATGTGTTTCCTGGTCACTATGTTATACAGCCACATATACCATAGTAAGACACCAAACACTGGCCATCTTATGAGTTAACCAAGATCTACAGAACTCTCAACATTTCACGGATAAGATCCATAGCATTCCTTACCCTACCTGCACATTAACGTGGCCAAAATTGGATTTTCACTGTTGTGTGCATGTGCCCTTGCTTTATTTTTCATTGGATTTAATGCTATTCTTCAACTACATTACTATTATTACGTCCTTGTGTTACTAAGAATACAAACCACAAGTGAAGACAATTAACTAGAATGATCACAGATGGTTTAGAATACAGGTCTAGCAAACTCTGACACTTTAAGGGATATTCCAGGAATCAGCATAATTCATTTACACAAATGGGTCCCCCTTAGCAGAAAATTGCTGTGGACATACACTATAATGAAGAATTAAAATGCTACTGGCCCTTTAATCAGTCCTTTAATTTCCTCCGCACTGAGAAGATACAGGACAGAAGATGGCCACTGGTCGCATGTCCACATCACATGTCCTGCAGCTGCCTGGGCAGGTCATGTGATCACCACTGAGTTTGGCTGTAGTTGGTTGGTTGCAGTGCATCCAGTATGATCAGTGTTGTGGTAATGGCAGTTACACATCATTACTATGGCAAGAAAACCCGTTAGATCATCTCTGGGGCAGAGCATAAGAGCTGGGAGGAGTTACTGAGAACTAGGGTCTTGGGACTTGGGACTTGTAGTTTCCAGTGGCAGCCATCTTGGTGATAACTCTGCATACTTTAGAGGGGCCGTAAAATTTTGTCAATCATAAAATGAAACTATTTAAGCTCCGTTTTGTGACTCATGACATTGAGTTTTGTTACATTAATTTATTTAGAACATTATGGGTTTTTCTATCAGACGTTCATATTCCCTGAATACCCTTTTAACGAATAAAGCAGAATCCTGTCACCACAAACCTACGCAATAAGCCTCAAAAAGTAACTTATACAAGATTGTAATTGTGTTTCCATGGTTTGGCTCCTGTATGTTTCTGGTTTGACCCCCAGCAGTTTTTTTCTTCAAATACAGTGAAGGAGTCAGGAAAATTCTTGGATCTAGTCAAGTTCCCCTGCCTTCTCACAGCCATTCTGCCTGGTAAACCCGACCCTCAGCACTGCCCCAGCTCCACATCACTACCATCCAGATTGCAATTCCTACGCATGTGTAGTGTGCCCGTTACATAGTTTACACAGTTGAAAAAAGACACAAGGCCATCATGTGCAACCAAGGAAGGGAAGGGATTGGATGAGGAAGGGATTTAGGGGAAACAATTCTATATTACATGTCAATGTTATTTAGATGTAGAATGGCATCTAGACCCTTCTTGAAGCTCTCTGCTGTCCCTACTGTGACCAGCGCCTGAGGCAGGCTATTCCACTGATTGTTTTGGCGCCAGCCAGCTTGTCCTCAGCCGGCTTCACAGGTGCTCCGCTAGCCGGTATGATGCTTATAAGTGATGTGTACATTGGAGCACTTCTGGGTAGGACACTGGCGCTTTACACGATACTAGAACATGCTCTGTGCACCAGCGAGCTGACCGGGGTCTAGCAAGTGACAAGTGCAGAGGTTGCACATGAGCAGGAATTTCCCCTCGGCAGTACCAAGGGGCAGGTTTACCAGGCAGAGCAGCCATAAGGAGGCAAGGGAGCTTACCTGGATCCAAGAGCTTTCCTGACAAAAAGAAAAGAGGATGAATAAAAGTCATTTTTTGGCCAAAGCAGCAGCATACAAGAGCTACACAAGTACCATGGAAACATGAGGTTTATCGTGTAAGTTTGTGGTGACACGTTCCCTTTAAATACTCTGGAACTACATTTATTTGAAATTTCAGTACATTTCAATTTGGTTGGCCCAAAGCCGACCCCCCCTGTAATGGTCCATAACTCTTAAAAGGAACTGGCGTAACAAGACACCAGTGGGTCCCGATGTAAACTTTGGATCAGGGCCCAAAAATAAGCAAAATCAGTACTTACCTCCCACACTAGGGTTTCCTCTTCTCCCCGCGGTGTCCTGTGCAGTAGTGTGGGCAGCGAAATGTCTGTGCACGCTGTATGATGTCACACAGACACGCCTCTGCCCGTGCACTCTTATAAATAATTCTGTGTGTGTAAAACACATATACAATTTATTATCTAGCAGTAGACAAGTTCAGGTAAAGTCTCATCAGTTCTAGCCTCAGTATAAAGTTGTACACATAATCTTTGCCACGGCAGGGGGGAGGAGTCAACAGGTGTCAGTGGGACAATCCGGCCCTAGCGGGGGTGGATGAGGAAGGGAAGCTGGATTATTTGTGCTAGCGGACAAGGACAGGTAGGCAAGCCTGCTGATCACTGGAGCAGGGGCAGGCCGATAGAGCGTGGCAATAATGAATTATGATTTGCCAGTGCACTACGGGCCCCTGGACAGCTATGGCTGTAGTTACGCCCCTGGTCACGATATTTTCACTAAGGAACATAATGACAGGTTCCCACTAACTATTGCCCATGCTGTTTTTACCTAAAACTGTATACTACTCATCACCAGGAAATGAACTTTGTAAGCCTACCAGCCACCCTGGCAGAAGGAGCAGCAAGTACCAGCGGTACGTGTTATTCATGTGAGGCAGTGTTTCTTTCAGTTCATGTCTGCCAGAATTTCCCTCATTACGTCCTCCCTTCAGAAAAGCAGGGACTTGCTGCTTCTTCTGTCAACATACCATGTATGCTTACAAAGTTCATTTTCTGGGGATAGGAAGTATGCATTATTTAGCTAAAACATTGTGGGCAAGAGCTAGTATAATGTTATGGGAACCTGATTAGGTTTATTAGTGAAAATATGCTGACAGGTTCTGACTAGCCCCAGAATGGAGCATTGCAGGTTTAGCACCTCTGAGACCAGTGATTGGCTGCAGCAATGATATTGATTACCTCCAGTGCTGCTACTCTTAGAGCATCAAGGGTATGAAAGGGTTTATAGAGAGCTTTAAATGTCAGAAACCAGACTTCACAGTGATATTTTGTTGCAATTGATCGTAGACTAAATTTTTTTTCTTTGAATTTTAAGTTATAAAACATGACCAATACCGTTCGTAGGCAAATGTTTCTCTCTATCATTACAGTATATAATGTGTGACTGGCAAACAGAAGTATGTTGTATTGTAAAATATTACACAATCTGCTACCTATGTTTTTTTATCAGTAGTCTGTAAATAAAGAGATCTAGATTTCTAGTAATGTCAGACTTCTTTCTTATATTGGTGTTCCTGTTATTTTCTGGAAATGATCTATGAATTCCATACCATTTGAAATCTTGAACCCATGTCAGTGTCTAGCACGGACTGCAGTAATCTGGAATAAAAATTCCTAACAAAACGAAACACTCCATAAAAATGGAAGGGAGGAAGGAGCAGGAGCTGAGAGGCAACAGACATTATGGTTGTAATAGTCTTACCGAAAGCAACTTGCTTGGTGGTTGAAGAAACGAGTAAGAGACATCTGTTTTAGTGGTTATATGTCTAAATTCATTTGTAGAACAACAATCTGAAGGGTCATTGACCTTGGTAAGACTACACATAAAAAAATCATTTTATTCACACTTGAAAGTGGTGCAGAAAAGTTAGCGACAACCTCATCGTGTAAGTAGCCCAAAGACCCCTCCCCTTTACTTGTCCTCTTCCTGCTGGCTCTTTGGTTTTGACCAAACATTAATGTATCTCATTAGTGAATCTGCAGCATGGAGGGGCTCTGGGAACCACCCCAGTAGCATTTAAGGCTCATTAGCATAATTTGACTTTGGAAGGTAGGAGGGCAGATATCAGGAAGCAGTCATTATAGTCCTCCTTCCCATCATTTTAGGTTTTTAAAGGAAGACCGGGAACAAACAGCAATTCTGACATTTGGGGGAGCACTCTCATGCATTTGATGTGCATGTCTTTGTGTCTAATGGGTTTTTTGCTACAGATGCAGAGGGTGCATGTTCTTCTGCAAACTGTAAGCTCTGACTCCCTGCAGCTTCTTCTCCATTCTGCTGCCAGGTTAGAGGGGGGCACAGTTCAAACAGTTATATCTTCTGAACCCCGGCACCTAGAAACACAGTTCAGGTTTCATATTACAAGATGAGCATCACCCCTTTAATTAACACCATCAATGAAATTGCTTCTGGGCGCCACCAAATGCTACATGGAAATATTAAATGTACATTTTTAGGCCTCACCTCTGTCCATATCCCAGAAGCTCAATAGTGGACGTGCGGCACTGTTTTTTTATGAAGGGGGAGGGGTCACCTCCTCCTCTCCAGCGCATGGCAGTATGCCCACCCGGCTGGCATAACGCCGCGTGAATGTACCCTTAGTATGTAAAAAAAAAGTCTGCTAAGGGGGGTTGCTAGGAGGTGCTGGGCCCATTGCTTTTGCATGGGGCACCTCTTCTCCTTACAAAAACATATACATATTAGTACCTACAGATTTATATACATAATGTTCACACACAGCAAATGTACACTCAAAACGGTGTATGCACTCGCACAGGCAATATTTTAATCCTAGGGGGTGTCAGAGGCCACAGATTTGACTTCATCTGACCAACAGCAGGAAGTAGAGGAGAGATTCCTCTCCTGCTGCTCCCTCCCAACATTTCTTATCTTAGCTGTCAGTTCAGCTGTGTACTGTGGAAGAAGTGCAGTGATATATATATATATATATAGTTATGCTGTACAATGTGCAGAATAATATGTATATAATGGTGCACATGCTTTGTTGCTTATTCAGGCAGGTGGCTGGGCCCCCCTGACACTGTGGCCCATGTAACATCTGCTATGGCTGTTACCTCGGTAGTTACGCCCCCGAGTCTGATCATAGTATACAGGTCTGATTACTACCTGAGGCTGCATTCACACACGTATGGGGAACGTATATACGGCCGATATACACTCACCGGCCACTTTATTAGGTACACCATCTATAACGGGTTGTACCACCTTTGCCTTCAGAATGCATCATTCTTCGTGGCATAGAGTCAACAAGGTGATGGAAGCATGTCCTCAGAGATTTTGGTCCATATTGACATGATTTATATTTCCCCGACACACCCCATCTCCTCTACCCCCCTTCTCCTTGCGAACTTCCTCACACTTACTGCTATTTTAATCTTCCTCTCCCCCGTCTCCTTTCGAACACCACTTTCAACAATCCTCTTCGCTCCGACACAACCTTCTCTTTCTCTAACATCTTTCCATTCCCCTTCCTCTCTCCGATATTCCCTTCCTTACATCCTTCCATAACTCCATCCCCTTGGCTCTTCCACTCCCCCCGACCCCCTTTACCCACTCTTCACTCAATTTCTAATTACTACCACGACCTCCACCCGCCACACCAATTCTTTTCTTGCTATTGTGTACTACAAAATCACTCTTCCTCCCCGAACCGTCCCCAATCCCAACCTCGAAGTTTCCTCCCCCACCATTTCCTCACCTACTTCGATTCCCTTGATCATCCCCTCGAAACCGTCTCCCCTTCTGGCGCCACCCCTCTCCTAAACCCCATGCTACCACTTGTTGAACGTCTCAACTCTATTTATAACATCTAAACCATACGCCCTGCTAACCCCCTTATCTGCGTCATCATCCGATCCCACCACTACTAGTCGATCCCCACTCCCCACTTTCCATTTTCCCTTATTGACCCTATCCCCCTACTCGACATTCCTCGTTCTCCCAACCCCATGAACCCCTTCCAGCCTCCTGCACTCCAGCCCAATCACCACTCTTCAACTCCTACCTTCCAATTTCTTACCCCCCTCCCTCACTGCTCTCCTCGATCCCATCCACGTTGCCAACCCCCCTCCTCTCTCCACCCCCTATCACCCCTGGGTTCCTTTCTCTCCTCTCCCATGCCGCTTTCATCAGCGGGCACATATCTATTATCCCCATCCCAACGGCCCTCCTCCCCTAGCCCTTCTGACGATATAGTCCCACTCCTAACAGTCCAAGAAGACTCACCCTTTACCCTTCCACCTTGTTCCGAAATGAATTTTTTGTGGCATCACAAGTTGCGCAGATTTGTCGGCTGCACATCCATGATGCGAATCTCCGTTCCCACCAAATCCCAAGATGCTCTATTGGATGAGATCTGGTGACTGGGAGGCCATTTGAGTACAGTAACTCATTGTCATGTTAAAGAAACCAGTCTGAGATGATTCCAGCTTATGACAAGGGCATATACCTGCTGAGTAGCCATCAGATGTTGGGTACATTGTGGTCTATAAAGGGATGGACATGGTCAGCAACAATACCAGGTGGGCTGTGGCATTGCAACGATGCTCAATTGGTACCAAGGGGCCCAAAGAGTGCCAAGAAATATTCCCCACACCATGAACACACCACAGCCTGAAACCATTGATACAAGGCAGGATGGATCATGCTTTTCATGTTGTTGACACCAAATTTCGACCCTACCATCCGAATGTCGCAGCAGAATCGAGACTCATCAGACCAGGCAACGTTTTTCCAATCTCTACTGTCCAATTTCGATGAGCTTGTGCAAAATTGTAGCCTCAGTTTCCTGTTCTTAGCTGAAAGGAGTGGCACCCGGTGTGGTCTTCTGCTGCTGTAGCCCATCTGCCTCAAAGTTCGACGTACTGTGCGTTCAGAGATGTTGTTAACCTTGGTTGTAAACGGGTGGCATTTGAGTCACTGTGCCTTTCTATCAGCTCGAACCAGTCTGCCCATTCTCCTCTGACCTCTGGATCAACAAGGCATTTCCCCACAGAACTGCCGCTCACTGGATGTTTTTTCTTTTTCGGAACATTCTTGTAAACCCTAGAGATGGTTGTGCGTGAAAATCCCAGTAGATCAGCAGTTTCTGAAAACTCAGACCAGCCCTTCTGGCACCAAAAACCGTGCCACGTTCAAAGCACTCAATCACCTTTCTTCCCATACTGATGCTCGGTTTGAAATGCAGGAGATTGTCTTGACCCTGTCTACATGCATAATGCAAGAGTTGCCGCCTGATTGGCTGATTAGAAATTAAGT
Organism: Engystomops pustulosus; assembly: GCA_019512145.1. Taxonomy (NCBI): domain Eukaryota; kingdom Metazoa; phylum Chordata; class Amphibia; order Anura; family Leptodactylidae; genus Engystomops; species Engystomops pustulosus. Next base: position 40,955,598 of record CM033641.1, on the reverse strand, counting down.
GTTAACGAGCAGTTGGACAGGTGTACCTAATAAAGTGGCTGGTGAGTGTACGTCCCCCATACACTTCTATGGGCTCACGGCACCATATGGGAGTGGTACGATGCCGCTCCGTAGCAAGATAGGACATGTCCCATAGCGCCATACGCTGTATAGTCCTATGGAGAGAGAGAGGGGGGGGGGGGGAGGAGCTGCGCTCATCCCCTGTTCGCTTTCATATAGCAGGGTTTTTAAATTATTAAAAGGTTTCCTTATGGACAAGATTACATCCAATATACAAACCCTGATCATTGCAGAAGTAATATTAGATGGTTTCTATTAATATAACTGTATATTCCACTCAGGAAGCAGTTGTGTAATATATACTGATAATTTTCTGCTTACCATTCTACCCTTTATCTTACTGTACATCACAAATTTCTTTAGAACTAAAAATAGATTACTATGGAATTATAGGAGACTAAATAGAACGTCATTGGTTTACAATGATGTACATTCCCATTCTCATAGCTAGAGGGAGATGTTATTACGAGAGATTAAGATCATGATAAATAAGAATAATATACATAGAAACATCCAGGAAATATAGAAGAGATAGTGGTAGCATGCAGGCGATGGCTAAATATAGAGAGGGCCTGATGGGTACCCAGGGAAATCAACACTAATTGGAGATAAGCTGGATATATCTGTAATTCAGGGGCTTCCATAGGGGGACATTACAGCGGAGACACTAAGCACGTAGTGTACTAAACCTTACATCAGGAGATAGTCAATAATAAGGACTGTAACTTAGGAGCTTGAAGAATTTGAGAAGTACGTAAAACCCAATATAGACTCCAGGGGAAGTTTACTGTGCAGGAGGTATTTGATACATTAAAGTTTTATAAATAATAATTATTTATATAGTCCACAAAGATTAGGCAGCGCTGCACAGACTTTGCCAAATCGGTCCCTGTCCCCGTGGGGGCTCACAATCTAATCAACCTAAGAGTATGTTTTGGAGTGTGGGAGCAAACCCATGCCAATATGGAGAGAATAAACAAACTCTTTGCAGATGTTGACCCTGGGACTTTAAACCAGGTCCCCGGCGCTGCAAGGCTGTAGTACTAACCACTGAGCCAGCATACAAAGTCGAAATTGAGAGGCATCAAGCTTTACTTATCCTCTTCTGTTGCCCATAAACAAGTCTGGTCCGACTAGCTGGAGCTTGTGGGATTTCAAGCACTGTCATCTAGTTCATTTAGTTGATTCTTAGTTCCGTCCAGTAAATCCCACAGATGCACGGAGCAGGTTTGTTGGGTCAAACTCTCCGATGGATGATGGGCTTTAAAGGGCAGCTACCATCACAATGGACTATATGCAAATAGCATGAGTGTTATAGTTATATGTTTAATGAAAATGTTTTTATTTTTCATATACTTGCTAAATGCTGAAAACTAAGATGAGGCCAGACTATGGATGAAGATTGATAACAGACTCCTGTGCAGTGAAAGAATGTGGCCTTGGCTGATTAAGGATACTGCCCACTACAAGAAGAAACAGCCTTTGTTTCTGCGATTATCATATTAGAATTTACTAACCAATGAACTATGGACATTAGTTCTTATCTTTGGCTAGCCAAGCCCAGTCCAGCCCACTGAAGGTTTCTGTATAATCCTTTGTGACATGAATAAAGTATCACATATCTGCCTAGCAGTCCGCAGAGGTTGAGATATTATACCCATTGTTTGGTCTGATTTCTTCTTCTGAGCTCACCTGTGACTTATCAGTTATTAGAGAATCTGAGGTTGTGTGAACAGGGACAAAACTTGTCATAATGGAGCCTGCAGCACCCCAAGCTTATTTGCATACAGTCTTTCATCCTGGTGGTAGATGGCCCTTAACATATCCCAAGACTATGTGGGACAAAAAGAACACAAAAAACCCCCACAAGTTTAATTATTCTTCTGTGAAATGTATACGACTATATTTGATACGTCTACCAGCCTAGTGGTGTGTTATAAATTGCAGCCTATAAAGGATTTTGATCCTAAGTCGTAATATTGAACTAAATTTGTATTACAAAGATGGTGGTAAAGAGATTCAAATAACATCATAGATGGATACCATACCCTGGCTTCTGCACATGAATAACAGAGTAAGGCCACATTCAGATGAACTTATGCTCATCCGGGCCGAGCCTACTCCATAGGAAGCAGCGCCGCACAGCCGTACACATGGGGAGAGATGGAGCATGCTCTTTATCTTGTACCCGTTTACGGTGCAGTATGGTGCAGTCTAGCGACAGTCGTGTCAATGGGGCCTTATTGTAATTCCCAGAGAGTTTCTTTTAATCAGAGATTATGTTTTACAGATATAGTAATATGTCACACAGCAATATTAACTAGAGTTCCTTCCAAAAATAGTTCTTACAAACCAGGGTATGATGTCTACAAGGAAGCTTAAAAGGAAATCTACCAACAAAATCCATCATCATAAACCAGGGACACTTACATATAGATCCAGGCACCGTGACTGTGGTAATCTTCTAATATTCGTTATCCATGGTCTCCTTCCTTCTAATATGAACTTTTAAAATTATGCTAATAAGTCAGAGACCCTCTCTGCTCTGGATTCACAAGCCATTGTTGCAATGCCGCAGCCTCATACTCAGTCTTACTCTCCCCCCTGTTCTTCCTGTAATCTCGGCAGCAGTGAGAACACGGTGGGAGGGGAAGGAGATCAAGGAGATCTCCTCGGATCAAGGAGATCTGAACAAACAGATTTAGAGAAAATTATTTTCTTTATTTATCAGCAATAAATACAACATGCACAAGAAGAAACTTGTGGCCTGTACAGAAGGCATAAAAAATATCTGTCATATAAAAAAACACTAATACACACAAAGTAAGGTGCATTGTCCCTGCAGGTTGGGGGGGGTCACAATCGCACTTAGAAAACATCTCTTTAATAATAAAGGGTTTTGTAGTCTTAGCCTAAACATTACCAGAATGCCCGGCGTGAGAGAATACATTGATGGCTTCCACATCTGTTCAGATAAAAAGGATTCCAGAAGAACGACCCCACACCGGAGGCAGCACCGGAGCGAGCGCTCACAGAGGACGCCAAATGCATAGACAGGATCTACTAACCTGGACACTTGCATATCTGCAGGAACATTACTAAAATGAGATTTGTAAATACATATAAAAAAACTGTCCAAAGTATTAAAAATGTATAAAAACAGATACAAATAAGTGTAAACGCTGCAGTTCTGCAGTCGGTGAATACATAAGTAATTACTTGGGTGGAGACAGATCAGGAGGGGAAAGTGGAACAAGCTTCATTAATACACTTCACTGGGGACTACGGTAAATTGGTAAATTTATAGGGTTGGTATGAAATCCTTTCTTTTTTGTAGCAAAAAAATCTAAGTCTAACAATCCTTCACTGCTACTTATAACATTAATTTCAGGTGTCGTAACTTATATTTAGCAACAAAAAATAAAAATAGGAAAAACAGTGAAATGTACAGGTATAAGGAAACATGGTGACTTTGTTCCTGAAACAGCGCCAATCCTATTCATAGGTTGTGTCAGGTATTGCAGTTCTGCTCTTTTTAAATGAAAAGGCTAAACTGCAATACCACGCGCAACCATTAGGGTGATGGGGCGCTATTTGTTGAAAAATGCAGCCGTGTTAGTTTTATTATGGACAAACCCATTGAGCCTGTAGTGTGGAGTCACGGCTTAAACTAAAATAATGGATATGAATATGGTCACTGGAGGAACAAACACCAACGTAAAATTGAAGAAATGTAGCAGGGTCAGGTAATCTATATTACAGTGGTAAAGTCATATCTTCACCAGATGGTCTGATCCATTGTTATTTATACATAAGGCACGTGCATATACCGTAGTGTTGTACACAATGCAGGAGTATGTAAGGCACACGTCACATTACAGCAGCGCAACAAGATCGGAGATAAATAGGGAAATACTTCATTATAATGTTCTGATCGCTGGGGTCCATTACTAGGACTACCACAATAACAAGAATGGGGGGTTTCTGTGCCCCACTGATTGAGAGGGTACAGTAAGAGTTAGGAAGCAATAACCAGTTATACAGTGATAACCTCAGGTCCATTGTTATAAAGGATCTCCGCGGTGTTAAAAAAGAAAAAATATTGCAAAAAAGTTATAATGTCGAAGCGTTGAATATGGATCTACCAGGAGACAAGATCGTAAAATTGTTAATAGGGGAACACAGCGGGAAGTCTTCTTCTGCAGCGCCACCACAGGCAAAGTCAAGTATTGTACACCACCCATTAAAAAATGGATAGGTTGTACATGGAACACATACATGTGGGTCCCCTAGGGACAAAGAGCTGTAAGATTATGCTACCAGAGAGGAGATAATAGGAGGCATCAGTGCTTTAAAAAAAGAGAGTGTTAGGGAATTAGAAGACTTCTGTAGAAAGATATATCATAATGCTAACAGCTGACACTACACAGCCCCTCATGGGCGTCGCCTAGTAGAAGGTGTGGTAGATGTGGTCCCTGCCCATGAGGATTCAGCTTAAACGAAGGGCAGCAATCTCTTCATACATCTCCTCACTCCTGCATCAATAGACCTTGTGGTTAGTGTGACCACGTAGTAGGTGTTCTCATTGCCCATTGCTTTCATCATTTTTAGTCATTACACATTCTTTACCACCCATGTCCAAAATATATTAGGCAACATAACACTGAAAGATTTAAGAGATGTCAAGTGAACGATCACCCTAGAAATGCGGTTCGAGTTGTCCTTCATTCCTCTATATATACTGTATGTATCTAGTGTTTAGCTCCCATTCTTCTCACACCACACAATTTGGCCTTTTTGGATATTGGGTAAAGGTTGGTTCCTCTTCCCTTATGAACACTATAACATAAGACACGTTTCCTGTCTTCTCGCTTTGGCCGGTATCACGAGACACCGTGATCACACATCATAGTTTGCCGAGTCCTTCGCAGAAGACATGCAGGGAGCCTCCTCATCCTCTTTTGTAGGTATGCTGCCATCTGCTGGCACAGGAAGGAACAAGCTATTGTCAGTCTTTGGTAAAAACCAGTGTTTTATGGCACTTGAACGCTCTCCAGGGGACATTACATCAAGCTGCTTGGCCCTCTGTTGCGGGGTTGGAAACACTGTTCCTTGAAATACTCGGAAAACAAATCTATATACAAGAAAAAAAAAAAAGTTAAAAAGTTAAGGTACAGGATCAAGCCCATTAAACTAGCAGCCCCCTCAGGTGGGGTATGAAATATGATATTTTAGCGGCTGCATGGGGGAGTGGCACTTCAGACACCCCCATCTACAACTCTAGCACCAAGAAACACGTTTTGGTAACATATTGCAAAAATAATAATCTCCTCTGTCAGACTGGAAATGAAAGCAGCAGATAAAAATACAAAATTCCTGCCATTTTTTTAATTGTCTGTATCTCTGGTTCTGGAGCTCTTTAATATGACACCTGCACCATGTATCTAGGTGCTATAGGGGCCTCTCCCCTTGCAGCCTCTAAAATCATCTCATGCAAAATATGACTCTTCTCTGCTCATTTTCACATAATTTTGGAGATTTTTTTAAATGTAAAAAGAACATGATTTAACATAAACTGGGTTCAATGGGGTAAAATCTGGTGACAGGTTCTCTTTAAAGGGCTGTCACACTATACTAATGTATCCCTATTTACAGAATGGGGTATAAGTTAGAGCTTGTTGGGAGATGGACTGAAAGTTCCTCTACGAATGGAGCACGGCTAAGCATGTGGGACCAGTCAGAGAGGAATCGGAGAGCTTCAATATTCTATATTCTTCAATATTTTATTGCAGCAGATGTTCTTACACTGACAAGTAGGGTTAAAAAAAAAAAAAAAAAAATCTTAAAAGGCGCATAGAAAATACTTTTCACATACCTTGGTAAAAGAGCAACAATGACAGACATGACGCACACGAGATAAAACATTGGGTCCTCCATCTGTCCCTGCATTATCCAGTATGGGTTGGCAGGCGGCATACAGTGCACGCATATGGCGTGGACAACCAGGGTAAAGACGAAGTAGGCGACAACGCTCAGCACCATAACTGTCCAGTGTATCCATGTCTGAAACACAAAGCACATTGACCCTTTCACATGAAACTCAATGTTTTTAGTATATATAAATAGATTTAACATTTCATATAAGAATGTAAACAGTAGGTCATTTTCTGATGACATTTCCATTGATAAAAGGACAAGTTACAGAACCAGATGCAGCTGTATCTCTCTATATACCATCACTTGGACTGGGGAAAAAAAAACGACATGTATTACGGTGATCACCAATAGTCATAGTGACAGGTCTGATCAGTGAGGGGCGTCCCATGATATCCCAAGAATAAGAAATCTAAAGAAAAGTAAGGGTGCATTAACACACACACACGCAAATGCATTACAACAGCTCAGAAGAGATTTGGCTGATTGCTGTTAACATTTACAAAACGCATGTGTTAACACATGCATGCATAAACACATGTTTTGTCAATGTTAACAGCAATGTAATGAGAACGCTCCTCTTCTCAGCTGTTGTGATGCGTCTCCAAACGCATGCGTCAACGCCACGTGTGAACGCACCCTTACATTCACAGTAATCAAGTTATGCAATTGTATTTTATTGGAATATCACTCTTCAAAAGTGAGGTCTACAAGGGATGCAAATTCCATGCGATTTCCAGACAAATCTCGGGATGCAGTATATGGCAGTGTAAGGGGTAGAAATGTCAGGCTGCACTATGTGACACGTCTTCCTATATTATCAAGTTTCACTGTATTCTAGAGTTTGGTAATTTTAATAGAGAACAAGGGGGTCTCCTCGGGAATGGTAACAACCAAGATAAAGGACATAAACTTAAAAAAGGTAGTGGACGTTCAATATCTTAACATCCAAGACTTGTGCCAGCAATTTCCCTCTAGATTTCAGAGCCCAGCGCTCCAGCAGTACCTTACCATGCTCTTACTTTCTATGAGAAGATGTAGTAGCACCACAAACAATGTCGCCGTTATTATGAAGTTCCCAAAAGAATAGATGTCAATATTGGAGCCGAAGTAAGTCTAAAGGGAAAAAGCAAAAAGATCTTAGTGATTGGTATATAGTTTATTTACAACTGTAACTAAGGATGGAAGTTAATTCCATGGAGCCTATGGGACAGTAGGTAGTGTCCACACTAAAAAGCCACATAGTGGCTACAGCTAAACGTCAGTCTTCATGTAAAGTGCATCAGAGAACAATTCTTTACATTTACTCAGGGACAGCGGTAGACAGATTTGTTTCATAATATTCATATAATTCCCCGCACAGCCACTACTTCATCATCATCATGCAATGACCCCAAATAGCTGGGGGTGAAGAACATTGGACCCCCAACTTGCCTGATATCTGGAGGTCATCATCATAAACCCAGAAAACCTCCTTTACCTTTCAAATAAGTGGAAAAGTATGAACAAAAAAAAAAAACTATGCAGTAAAAGCAAATAAACTGGATAGAAGTCAGGGGGTCAAAAAAGCCTCTACTTACAAAATAGGGGATAAAGAAGAGCGCCAGACTTTGATAGAAGGCATCCAGGATGGTGATCCAAAAGGTGGACCTTTTGTAAGCCTAAAATATTGAAGACAAAGCATATTGATTCAGCAAAGAAACTGATCTGAAAAAAATCTTTCAGTGTACCTCACCAAACCTTGTATCGATTAATATTCCAGTCAGTATATAGAAGGAGTAATATGTCCTGTAAGCTTTGTTTGTTAGTAGCTCCACATCTCTACAGTCTTCAGATAGTTTATAATAAAGACTGGTGGGTGGAGAGGCTATGACTCAAAGCTCCGGCCTCCAAAGAGCTGCTATATAATCTGATACCTCTGATAATCTGAGGTGCTCGCTTGATGATAGCAAGATGGAATTCAGCAGTGGAATTCGGAGTGGAAAGGATGATAAGAGCCAAAGACGCAGAAGAAAGATGTATTTTGGGCAAATAAATTACAAAGTGTTTAGTATGTGCTTGCAGTTTTGTTGTAATTTAAGTTTGTAGATCTTTTAAAAAATTCTAGAATAACCTGTGGGGGGGCTGAGGTAAGAAGTGCAGAAAATCACTGGACCCGTTTTGGCCTTCTCAGACCACAGTATCATGAGATGTAAGAGGAAGTAAAGTGCTGTGGTTCAAGGAGACCACAGATTGTCCGAAAGGGATCTTGAGACCCCCAGCACTTTGAAGCTGAATGTAGGTGCCACAGACCTGAAGTATTGGAGCAACGCAGACAAGTTTTTTTAGGCTCCCATGATCCAGCCCTCACAGGGTTTTCCAGAATTCCTATAAAACTCCTTTAGGTAGATCACAAAATCGAATGCACTAAGGATAATGTAGGGGTTATGGTTCCCTGCCATTACAAATTGCGCACTTGCTCAGGTGGACCTAATCAATCCATAGATCAGTAGCCATAAGGCAGCACAGTGGGGTAAACAACAGAAATTGCATGGAAACCTGAGAATACATCAGACTAATGCAAGGAAGATACACACAGATATCGATCAGTGGATCAACCCATCATCAGGGTGGCATAGTATACAATCAGGGCTGCTTTTCCCAGCCCAGCTTAAGTGGTCTAAAGGAAATCTACCATCAAAATGAAACATGATACACAAGGTATACGTACTCCTAGATCCAGAAACTAACTGGATAATTGTTAAAGGTATGCTAATGAGCCAGAAGGGCTCTTGGGGGAGTTACCAGAGCACGTCTCACTCTGCTCCCACAGCACTTTCCCTTCCTCTGCCTGAAGTAATCTCACGGCAGCAGAGGCAGTTTCAGCTCACAGTAGTATAGAGGGGGATGCTCCTGCATATCGTAAACCTTATGGCTCATTAGCATAATTATAAAAATTTAATTTTGGAAAAAATGAAGGACAAATATAAGAAGATACCACGGTCACTGTGCCTGGATCTATGAGTAATGTCCCTGATTTATCATGATGGATTTTGATGGTGGCCTGGAGACTTCTCTTACCTCTGAGGTTTGGCCAGACTTATAGAGCTCAGGCAATGCAAGGAGAGTATCCGCAGACACATCTTTATCAAGAACACCGTAGATTACTGGTGGTACGGATGTAAAAATTAGATTGAAGAGAATCAGCATCCAAACATCCAACATTGACGATCCAGAGAAACCGCAGAAGAACTGGTACCAGAACAGAAGGTTCACAAACATCTGAAAGGAGACAACATTTGCTCAAATTATTGTTTTTCTTTATTTTTAAAATTTTTTCATCTTCTTCAAACAGTACGGCTGCAAATGTGTGAGAACAGCTGTTAGAACAGAGAATTTCAGTATTGGAACTACAATTTGTATTTGGTGACACGGTTTTTGCAAGACCTGATCAAATAAATTGGACAATAATTCTAATCTAGTGTTAAGGGGAACCGGTCACCAGGAGACCCATTTTTAGAACCCCCACCCCAGTCTCCATAGAGCATAGTACATACACTGAGTTTTTTGTATAAAAAAAAAAAGGTTTTACAGAAAAAAGCTACGTTACATAGGATCTCATCTTATATAGTATAGTATCTCCTCCATGTGTCCTTTCAAATATATAAAACGCCCTCTGCGGACTAGGGTTGCACCGCTACCAGAATTTTGAGTGTGATACGATACCCACCAAAGTATAACAGTTCTCGATACCAATATGATACTTTCAAGAAAAAAATGTATTATGAGAATGTTTAGCGTGTGGTCACATGGGGCGTTTACATTGCGTTTAGAAATGCAATGAAAAATGTCAGGGGGCGGGGCTCAGCCCGATTGCATTTCCATTGAAACCCATGTGATCAGTAACGGTCACCAGGTTATCCTTGTGATGTTAATATAAAATAGTATACTAGAGTATAATTTAGGGCTCATTTACTTTGGTGTATTTGATGTCCGTGTGCTATCCTTTTTTGTGAATGGGAAACGGATCAACAGTTTCCCGTGGGTCCGTTTACACGTCTACACTTTTTCACGGATGTGCAGAGAGAAAAAAAATTTCAGCATGTGTTATTTTGTCTCGCATGTGGACCTTGTACATCCGTAGAAGTCAATGGATCTAGAAAACTGAAGTAGTACAATATGGACTGATCACCGGCAGATGAGCAGCGGACACACCCGTCTGAAAGAGACCTTATTTTTAGTCTTATACATTTTTATTCAATCAATGTAACTGTATTATATGCTTAAAATATTTTTATAATATCCATCATCTCAACTAATACTCATCACCCTACTGTGGAGGTCATCAAGTGATGTTCCCCCTGCTGTTATCAACTCTTGCTACGCCGCTGCTTGCTAGGCATGCTGACCACAGCGAGAGTTGATGACAGCGGGCAGGACATCGCTTGATGACATCCACAGGGGGGCGCTGCAGGGGGCGTCGCTTAACCAGGTGATGGGCGTTTTATATATTTGAAAGGATACATGGAGCAGTTCTCTCCCCCAACTCAAGAAACCGCTCCTCTATAGTCACTCCCAGGGGACGAAAGGCTATGCTTTATTGGAACTGGGGAGGGAGGGGGTGCTAGAAATGGGTTTCCTGGTGTTCCCTTTAACCCGTTACCTGCACCTGGATCCGACAGTTAATGTATAAGAATGTAACACCTGCCAAACTTGTATAGATACCATTGTACGGAGTCAACAATTATAAAGTTTATTGGAGCACGAATGCCGCACCCTGCTATGTGCAAATGAAAGAGGAACATAAACGTCTTCAGTCATATAAAATAGATTCAGATTGTTTTCTCCTCCCGTCATGTGCCAAATAGAGTAAAAGGAGGTCAGATTAGTCAGAGCCGTATGAGGGCTTGTTTACTGTGGGACAGATGCTTTCTGGTGCTTTGTATAGATTCAGTACAATACTGAAAAAAAAAAAACACTATATATTCAGAAAATTTAAACAAAAACACAGCTGCGCCATTTTCATACAGATTTTGTGTTCATGCTTTTCATTCTGTGGTAAAAGTAACACATTATACATAGGTAGATCTAGAAAACTTATATCATGTTTTATGTGTTTGTTATGTTTCAATGCCCTAAGAAAAATGAAAACATGTATTCATATCACAAAATGGCCACATAAATCTTTTCTAGATTTGCCGGTTTTCTGGATTTTTTCCCGTTACATTGGTAACTATATTTGATAATTCTTTGGGCATTTTCTGTTTTTTTTTTTTGTAGTTCCTTTAATTATGCGAAACCTACCATCTGGAATCTTATTACAGAAGTAGATCCAGGGGCAGATCCCCCAGTGCAGTGCAGTGTGATGCAGATGTTGGGGCTTATTTACTAAGGGTACCGCGTGCACTTTTGGTGGACTTTCCGAAGGTTTCGGGTATTGCACGGCTTTGACAGGTATTTAACAGGGGTCTTCGCTGGCATTGTGTCACACGTGATTGGATTTTGGCACAGCTGCGCTGGCTTTCATGAGACAGATATTGGGGGGCATGGCTGTTGGACGATCCGACTGATTCGCACTGAGCGCAGGATTTAACTTTCAAATTGTGTCGCAAGGTCAAGCACTTCCATGCACCAGGAAGAAGAACGTGAACTCTGTCGGACCTGAGCGGGGAAGCGACACAAGCAGGATATCGAGCGCGCGATCTTAGTAAATCTTGGCAGAGTGTATTATCGCCATGCAATGCACTTTCAGGGAACTTTGTCGGACAGGTAAGTAAATGTGCCCCGTTTTGTTGTATATAACTGGGTATGGTTTCCTTTAAACAAAAAAAACTTTCTTAAATAATATGACAATTTGCAGCTGGGGAAAAGACCGTTCTTATTTGCTGCAGCTGCCAATGAGGCAAAAACAGGATATTAGAGAAAGTGTGTTGGTACAAAGGAAGCCATAAACAGTTATAAAAACATAAAATCGGCATCAGGCTGACTGATTCAGCCACTGAATCTATACAGTATCTGCAAGTAGATTCCAGGTGGTAGGTTTCTTTTATACACAAGAGATCTATCTACGAGGGCGGTTTAATAAGTACCCATGTTAGAAATGAAGACACCATTTTTCAAATTTGTTTTTCATTTTTCAACATAGCCCCCTTTTAGAAAGATACACTTCTCCCAACGTTCCTGCCATTTTTCTAATCCCTCCAAAAAATAGGATTTGTCGGACAAAATACGCCTCTGTCTTGGTGATGACTGTCTCGTTTGAGCTAATTTTTTTTCCAGCGAGCCATCAATAAGTCTGCAATTTGTTTTGCTAACGTTTGATAGTTGGCAGCACACAATGATAACACCAACTTCCATCAGGAACGCCCTGTGTCGTCAAACATGGGTACTTCTTGAACTGTCCTCGTATTTGCAGAAAAGAAAGCAGCACTCCAATGTCCAGATCCAATCAAAGGTAAAGTTTATTCAAGCGCAGCAACATTTGGTGTGTCAAGCATGACAAAGGCGCAACACACCCAAATATTGCCACGCATGAATAAACTTCACCTCGAATGGATCTGGTAACTAGAATGCTGTATATTATCTATAAGAGAAATATATGACCAGTCCAATCCAATCGAGGTGAAGTGTATTCATGCGTGGGAATATTTGGGTGTGTTGCACCTTTCAAAATACACACACACACACCCCCACACACACACACACATAATTAGTGAGTAAGGAAAGTATTTAGACCACTTTAAGCTTTTCATATCACATGGTCATTTAAATCCTTAAATGAAACAAGTTTGGGCTGAAACAACTCTTCCTTAACCTGGCCATTCAGCCAAACTAAGAAATCGTGGGAGAAGAGCCTTGGCAAGAGACATGAAGAAGAACCCCAAGAGCCCAGACCTAAACCCAATAGAGCATCTCTAGAGAGACTGGAAAATGGCTTCCACCAACGTTCACCATCCAACCTGAGGGAACTGGAGAGGATCTGCAAGGAAGAGGCAGAGGATCCCCAAATCCAGGTGCGGAAAACTTGTATCATCATTCCCAAGAAGACTCCTGGCCCAAAGGTGCTTCTACTCAATACTGGGCAAAGGGGCTGAATAATTATGGCGGTGTGATATTTCACTAATATCTACATTTCAGTTTTTTTGGTCAAGATGGGGTGCGGAGTGTATATTAATGAGCAAAAAAAAATGAACTTTTTTGATCTTACCAATTGGCTGTAATGAAACAAAGCGTACATTTTTTTTTTTTTTAAAGGGTCTGAATACTTTCCATATCAACTGTTTATTCAAAGCCTTGTCGGGACCTGCAGACTTTGCATCCCTCCATTTTTGAACCTCTTAGAAAGTCCAAGGTAACACTGTATCTATCAATCTTTGTAGCTAGAAATCTCACAGATCTCTAATCCACATGACAGCTTGGACTGGCTGCACAGACATGTTCTCTGCCATTGGGAATGGTGCCATTAGCGGTGTTCATCACCTTGGCCATCAACATGCATGACCTTGACAGCTGGCAGCCTCCATACATAGAGATTTATCAGAGGTAAAACTGTTCTAGTTGCCCATGGAAACCAAATCAGAGCTCAGCTATAATTTCATAAACAGCTATTTGAAAATGAAAGCTGAGCTCTGATTGGTTGGCATGAGTATCAAGAACAGTTCTGCTCTTAGAGACACTTCTGATAAATCTCCCCCATATGAGCGGATAACCAATGTGTCTGACAAGGTTAGAAATTTAGTTTTGTAATATTGTAAAAAAGCGTCACATCCCTGTATGAAATACATAATCCATGTGGCACGTTTATTTACTCACCACATTTTTGTAGAAGAAGTAGAGAATCATATTTGCCAGTCGGGTATAACACCAGTGACCGTGGACAAGAAGCAGCTTCCTCAGATGTTTAAAGTGAGAGACCGCAAAATCACTTGACATGACGGCCTGCACGTCAGAAATAACAACACATCATCAGTACTGTGCCCTTAGATCCGGGGTCCAAACCAGACTGCCGCATGAATTGGCCCTAACTACTGATCTGTTCTCCCAGAGGATGATCATAAAATAAAATACACCCTGGAGGGTGTAAAGGGGTTTAAGTAGGTTAAAGTCATTTTTACTAATGACAGGACAATTACTAAGCTTAAAGGGGTTTTCCCATGAATCAAAGTTAGGTCCTAACTTGCCGATTGGTGGGGGTCTCAGTGATGAAGAAAGAGGGGCCCGATGGGGTCCCAGGTACCTCAGTCGGACCCCTTGTCACTCCATCAGAGTAATGGAGTAGACAGCCGCGCAACTTTGAATGGAGTTGACGGAAATTGCCAAACGCCACGCTCACCGGTCTCTACCAGCTCCATAGAGATATATGGAGAACAATGATCATGCACGGCCGTCTGCTCCATTAATCTCAGGGAGCAACAATGGTATATTTCCTTTAAACACTTTTCAGTCTGATACATTACACCATAAATAATACATTTCACGGATACGTTTTGGAATGGAATGTAAAGCGATACATTTTTCTTCCTTCAAGTACCTGCATGCCTTCTTGCCCAGAAATGCCAACACCTACATCAGCAACTTGAATCATGCTCACATCATTGGCACCATCACCTTTCGAGGCAAAAAATTTAGTTAATAAACAAAACGCATAAAGTTCTGTCTTACTGTTTGGGATTCATTTTTTGCCTTGAAGGTGATGGTGCCAATGATGTGAGCATGATTCAAGTTGCTTGATGTAGGTTTGGCATTTCTGGGCAAGAAGGCATGCAGGTACTTGAAGGAAGAAAAATGTATCGCTTTACATTCCATTCCAAAACGTATCCGTGAAATGTATTATTTATGTTGTAATGTATCAGACTGAAAAGTGTTTAAAGGAAATATACCATTGTTGCTCCCGAGATTAATGAGCAGACGGCCGTGCATGATCATTGTTCTCCATATATCTCTATGGAGCTGGTAGAGACCGGTGAGCGTGGCTTTTGGCAATTTCCTCGCAACTCCATCAAAGTTGCGGGCTGTCTACTCATTACTCTGATGGAGTGACAAGGGGTCCGACTGAGGTACCTGGGACCCCATCGGGCCCCTCTTTCTTCATCACTGAGACCCCCACCAATCGGCAAGTTAGACCAACTTTGTTCATGGGAAAACCCCTTTAAGCTTAGTAATTGTCCTGCTTAGTAAAAATGACTTTAACCTACTTAAACCCCTTTACACCTCCAGTGTATTTTATTTTATGATCATCCTCTGGGGAACAGATCAGTAGTTAGGGCCAATTCATGCGCAGTCTGTTTGGACCCCGGATCTAAGGGCACATTACTGATGATGTGGTTATTTCTGACGTGCAGGCGTCTGTCAAGTGATTTTGCGGTCTCTCACTTAAAACATCTGAGGAAGCTGCTTCTTGTCCACGGTCACTGGTGTTATACCCGACTGGCAATATGATTCTCTACTTCTTCTACAAAAATGTGGTGAGTAAATAAACGTGCCACATGGATTATGATTTCATACAGGGATGTGACCTTTCTTACAATATTAACAAACTATCATTTCAGACCTGTTCTTGATGCTCATGCCAACAATCAGAGCTCAGCTTTCATTTTAAATAGCTGTTTATGAATTATAGCTGAGCTCTGATTTGTTTCCATGGGCAACTAGAACAGTTTTACCTCTGATATCTCTATGTATGAGGCTGCCAGCTGTCAAGTCATGCATGTTTGATGCCCAAGGTGATGACACGCTAATGGCACCATTCCCAATGGCAGAGAACATGTCTGTGCAGCCATGTTTCATGTGGATTGAGATCTGTGAGATTTCTAGCACAAAGATGATAGATAGAAGTCCGGACTTAGAAGGTCAAAAATGGAGGGATGCAAAGTCTCAGGTCCCGACAAGGCTTGAATAAACAGTGGTATGGAAAGTATTCAGACCCTTTAAAAAATAAACGCTTTGTCTTAACAATTGGTAAGAAACAAAAAATTTTCATTTTTTTTTGCCCATTAATACACTCCCACCCCTCTTGACCAAAAAAACTGAAATGTAGATATATAGATGAAATATCACAGCCATGATTATTCAGCCCCTTTTGCCAGTTGAGTAAAGCACTTTTGAGCTAGTACGTCCCCTGAGGCTTCTTGGGAGATCTTCCTTGCAGATCCTCTCCATGTTCCATCTGTTTTGATGGTGAACGTTGGTGGACCATTTAGTCCTCTCCAGAGATGCTAATTGGGTTTAGGTCCGGGCTCTGGGCCAGTCAGGAATGGTCAATAGAGATGTTCTGAAGCTTCAACTTATTTTTAGCTGTGTGCTTAGCTGTTTGTCTTTTGGAAGGTGACCCTTCGACCCTTCTGAAGTCCAGCATCTGGAAGAGGTTTTAATGCAGGATATCTCTGTTGCAATTGAAGGAAAAATGAAGGTTGCCAAGTTAAGTCATCTCTGGCAGCTGAAGCCCCCCCCTAGCCTGATGCGCCACCAGTGTCAAAAAGCCAAATCCGGCAATGTGTCCAGGTCATACTACTGACCAATTGCAAGAGTTAGGTTGCTCATCTCCTCCAGTTTTAGAGTAGGGCTCGAAAGTGTGCTCTGGTGGTGAGATTTGCTCCACAACTAGATCACTTGAGGTGAGGTTGGGATTTCATTTCTTATAATCATCTAGGCCTTATTTATTGTCCATGTGTAATTGTGATCTCTTTGCTGTAGGTTATGACAGACATGGAGTATGCAGAATGGCTCCACAACCACACTTTAGCAGAAACCAGTATTGATAACCGGGAAGAACTTTTATACGAGTCTGCACTTAAACTGGAAACCAATCTAATGCTGCTAGGTAGGTTTATTCCTCACCAGTGCCCTGTCTTGTATGTATTGTTTTTGTAATCACATAAAGAGCTTCAATGCTTAAAGGAAACCTACCATTTGATGCAGTATGAAGCAAACATACCTTGAAAATGGTGTTGCTACACTGATGCAGGATCATAACTTGGTTAATCCCTGAGCTGAGCGGTTTTGCTGAAAAAAAACTTTTATAACATTAAGGACCATGGGAAAGCTGAGTCAGGCTGCCTGCCTAGATCAGCACATTAGACACTGAGCTTGTAATTACAAATGGAGGTTATTCAAGACATGACTAATCGACCTGAGCTGGATCACTCATACACAGCAGCTGGGGGATGGTGCAGCAATTAAATATTCTGGAAGGTCTGGAAAGAAAAACTCGCGTGCTAGGACAAGCGCTGAACCAAACTCTGAAGGAGCCATAGAAGGGACAGCACTTCATTATCATAATGTTATATCTGTTTTATCAGCTCAGGGATTTACCAAGATATGATCCTGCATCAGTATAGCTTCAGAATTCTCAAGGTATATTTGCTTCATAATGCATCAAATCAAATGGTAGGGATCCGTCATTGATGCTCGGAATCGTTTAGTTGCCCCCAAAGGATGGAACCCAATTGGTAATAAAATGATGCCATATCCTTGTCTCAAGTTTTATGTATCCCCTTTTCCCCTCATGAGGCAGAGAATCGGAATCCTCTTGCATTTTGTGTGTAGCAGGAGGTCAAGGGTGCGTTCTGCCGCTCCATTTTATGGGAGCAGTCAGCGATCACTGAGCATACACCCGGCTATTTCTGCCACTGCAATAGAATTGACTGGAGTTGTAGGTTGCTTATTATCTACTGCTCCACCTAGGTGAGAACGGGATCCCTTGGGGTCTGTTCTCATGATCACTGAGTCCACAGTGGTTAGATCTTCACCGATCACATTTATCCCCTATCCTGTAAATAGTTTGAAAACAAAGAGAAATTCCTCTACTAAAGCACACACATATAGTCATTGACTATTTCTGAGATAATATAGAAAGACACAGATATTTCAGAAGGTTCTTGTGTTTTTGTGTTTTTGCCTTTTGAAACCTTTTCTTATATTTTGTTGGATTTCCAATACAGGAGTATTCGTAACCCTGGGCAGTAATACTATATACCTCTTTAGTATATTCAGTTGGGATTTATAAACATTATTGTAGGAGCTACTGGAATAGAGACCGTCTTCAGGAAGGTGTTCCCGAAGCTATAGAGTCACTCCGAAAAGCGGGGATCAAAATTTGGATGCTTACTGGAGACAAGGAGGAAACTGCAGTCAACATTGCTTATGCCTGCCAGCTACTAGAACGTAGTTACAAAATCTTCACTGTCACCCGACAAGAAAGGGTGAGTGTATTTCACTAGCGTATTAAAAATGGCAATGGTGCAATGTTCCAACCATCTCCCAGATCCAAAGATAACCAAGTTGAATGTGAAACTGGTGACTGGTTCCTAAAGCCTATGCCATGCTGATTTTAAAATGCCTTTGTCAGCATTCTGAATACTGCCACTACTTTACAAAACATTATTTCACATTTCCTGGTTCCCTGCCAGCAGATTGTTGGAGTCCTGGAGAGGGAAGCAGCTGCGGCTTGTGTCTGTCTCCTCATGCTTTCTTCCTCCACACCACGCCCCTTCCCTGCCCGACGGAGAGGGGGAGGGGGAGGGGGGAGGGGAGGGGGGAGGGGGAGGAGGAGGAAAATGGAAAGAAGAGAGAAGACGGGCGCAGGTAATGTGAAATAAAGTTTTATAAAGCAGTATTCAGAATGCTGACAAAGGCATTTTTTAAATCTGTGTATCTTAGGCGATTGAAACCTGTCACCAGCTGAAAAAGACATTCCTGGGGAAAGATTAGTTTTCAAGCTGTGTGGGGTCTGCATCAGCCTTTCTTTGGACTTCGGCATATTGGTTATCTCTGTATTCTGGCTTTACATGTTTGGAATCACAAATTTCATAAGTATAATGTTATGCTGGTGAGTTATTGGACCCAAGAAAAATAAAGGTTCCCTTTAAGTCCTCATGCACATGGCTGTATAGGATGGCCATGATCTAGTTGCACAAATTACTGCTGGCTCACAGCCACTATTGACTTGAGAGATGGCGGCCTCATCACACCATGCATAATATAAGTCAATGGTGGCTGTAAGCCAGTAGTAGTTTGTGAGCTAGCTAGCTAATGACCATATACCGTCATGTTTGCGATGAGGTTGCCATCTCTTGCTGCACTGTAACTGAGCCGGCAAAGTACCAAGCTGGTTCTGTTCCTGCCAATATTGAGGTGTGGCCAGCCGGTCCTATGGAGATGGGAGGGAAGAGAAGCGTTCACCCCTCCCTTATCACATGGTCGGCGGGGCTGCGAACATTTCCCTTTTTGGAGTCGTTTCGGTACAGTCCTGTGTAGATGCCTTATACTGTTGGTTCAAGTTTGCCCTGTTAGACAGTATAGTTAAATAAGAGGCAACATTGGCTAGTTGTATTTGCTGATACCTCTTTTTTTTCTCATTCTATGCTTTTATTTTCCTTTGCATTATGTGACTGTCTAAATGCAGAATTATTCATTTCCTCTTTGTATTCTTGTCAGACGACATTGAGGCATTGTTAAACGACATCATTGACGAAATTGAAAGGCATCTATTCTCCAATAATCCCTCAACTAGAGAAGAACAATACACATGATTCCTCTTTCGAGAAGAAAAAATGTTGACTTTGCCTTAATAATTGATGGGAAGAGCCTGGAGTTTGCCCTACAAGAAAACCCTGGAGAAGAAGTTCCTGTACCTGGCTCAGCATTGCAGAGTGTCATATGCTGCAGGGCGACCCCTTACAGAAAAGCCAAGTGGTAAAGCTGGTCCGGAATAGCAAGAAAGTCATGACACTTGTATTGGTTAGTAACAATTTGCCAGATCGTGGACATCGACCTTTATAAACTTCATAATGATATTTCTTTTACACAGACACTAATGCAGAAATGACACAAAACCTAAAAATACATTTGTTGGCTATAACAAAATAGAATGAGGCATTATTGTCTTAAAAGTATATAAAACCCTACAGAATTATTATACATAGGGAACCTGTCCGTAAATGTAATCCCACCTAAACATTTTTGTAAAAACTGCTATTAGAAAGCAGTGCAATCATCCGTAAATTGTTTCACCTAATGCCTATAAACCTTTGCTTAATCTTTCCAAAGTTATCTCGCCAAGTATACAAATCGCCCTACGCGAGTCCGAACTGTGACTTTCTCATTGCTGAGTACGGCATATCCATATGTTTTTTCTTATGCCGCACCTAAAGTCTCAGGGAGGGGGAAATTGTGGGAGTTTGATTTCTGTTGAGGAAGTCGCACACAGCCAATGTTTCTCTCAACTCTCCCGTCCTTCATGAATTCTCTTCAGTCAGTCATACACAGCTAACGTCTCTCAATTTCCTCATCGCCCTCTCCCTCTCTTATAGTCATACACAGCAAATGTCTCTCTCAGCTCCCTCACTTCACCCTTACGCAAGAATTCTCTTCAGTGAGTCGCACCGGGAAAGATTTACTTACCCGGTCCTGTCGCGATCCCACGGTGCGTTGTCCGACGTGGATTCGGGTATGCCGCGATTCACTAAGCCTGGGCGCCCTAGGTCCTTTGTCCGAATCCGTCAGGTTGTCCGATGGCACTGTCCCCGTGCAAGCCGGCGCCGTTGTGCCAAAATCCGTTTGCGTGGGCCAAAATCCCGGGGCAATTCGGAAATTGACGGGAAACCCGATGAAAGTGAATAATTGAAAAAGCCGGGGTGAAAATTTCTTTTCAAAACATACTACAGGCGGTCCCCTACTCGACTCGACTTACATACGACCCCTAGTTACAAACGGACCTCTGGATATTGGTAATTTATTCTACATTAGTCCTAGACTACAATAATCAGCTATAACAGTTATCACAGGCGTCTACAATGAAGCTTTATTGTTAATACTGGTTCTTATGACAATCCAACATTTTTAAAATCCAATTGTCACAGAGATCAAAAAAGTTCTGGCTGGGATTACAATGATAAAATATACAGTTCCGACTTACATACAAATTCAACTTAAGAGCAAATCTACAGACCCTATCTTGTATGTAACCCGGGGACTGCCTGTATATGATCTTCCCCAAGGAGGGATCTGAGCACAATGTTGTGGGGTGTAAATGCTGAGGTTGCAGATTACCTTAATGGCATACTGCATACACGCATACTCTAGCTTATACATTAGATTTGAGATTGGAAAATTTCTACCACCATTCCTTATCACAGAAGTTATTTGATCTTGGTGATAACTGTGTTCCTTTGTCATCCCCTGTGGATTTGGTTTATTGTCACAAGGATTCTGTGAGATGCATTTTGTTACTTCCCTTTACTTTTGACTTGTATAGTTATTGCATACATACATTTTGTTTATTAGTAAATGGGGGAGTTTGGAGTAATAAAAAGTAGCAAATTTCTTCCTTCTGCATTTCCATCGCAAAGACATTGATGTGAGAAGTGGGCAAGGGTTCCAGATTTATCAATATTTATTACAGAATTTGGCATCTATTCAGGTGAAAATCTGCCAAAGTTTATAGCAGCTATAATTTGCTTTTCTTGCTACTGAACTACTGAAAGGTGCAACAGATGCTTTAGTTTAATTACAGTGGTATGAAATCCTTTTCAATATAGTTAATAAACAAAACGCATAAAGTTCTGTCTTACTGTTTGGGATTTATTGAAAAGGAATTTCATACCACTGTAATTAAACTAAAGCATCTGTTGCACCTTTCAGTAGTTCAGTAGCAAGAAAAGCAAATTATAGCTGCTATAAAACTTTGGCACAGATTTTCACCTGAATAGATGCCAAATTCTGTAATAAATATTGATAAATCTGGAACCCTTGCCCACTTCTCACATCAATGTCTTTGCGATGGAAATGCAGAAGGAAGGAAATTTGCTACTTTTTATTACTCCAAAGACTCCCCCATTTACTAATAAACAAAATGTATGTATGCAAATAACTATACAAGTCAAAAGTAAAAGGGAAGTAACAAAATGCATTTCACAGAATCCTTGTGACAATAAACCAAATCCACAAAGGAACCCGGTTTTCACCAAGATCTGATAACTTCTGTGATAAGGAATGGTGGTAGAAATTTTCCAATCTGAAATCTAATATATAAAGCTAAGAGTATGTGTGTATGCATGTATGCCATGTAAGGTAATCTGCAACCTCAGCACTTACACCCACAACATTGTGCTCAGATCCCTCCTTGGGAAAGATCATATAGTATGTTTTGAAAGGAAATTTTCACCCTTGTGCTTTTTCAATTATTTTCCAAAAAATACACTGTGTGACTCACTGAAGAGAATTCCTGCGTACGGGTGAAATGAGGGAGCTGAGAGAGACATTTGCTGTGTATGACTCACTGAAGAGAATAAGAGGGAGGGTTGATGACAGACGTTGGCTGTGTATGACTGGCTGAAGAGAATTCAGGAGGGAGGAACGGGGGAGTTGAGAGAGACATTGGCTGTGTGTGACTTCCTCAACAGAAATCAAACTTCCACAATCCCCCCCCCCCCTGGATATGCCGAACTCAGCAATGAGAAAGTCACAGTTCGGACTCGCGTAGGGCGATTTGCATACATGGCGAGATAACTTTGGAAAGATTATGCAAAGGTTTGTAGGCATTAGGTGAAACAATTTACGGATGATTGCACAGTTTTTAAAAATATGTTTAGGTGGGATTACATTTACGGACAGGTTCCCTGTATATAATAATTCTGTAGGGTTATATGTACTGTTAATAGAATGGGGCAGGGTCTTTAATTTTGTTATAGCCAGCTAATGTATTTTTATGTTTTGTGTAATTTCTGCATTAGGGTCTGTAAAAGAAATATCATTATGAAGTTTATAAAGGTCGATGTCCACGATCTGCCAAATTGTTACTAACCAATAGCAAGTGTCATAACTTTCTTGCTATTCCGGACCAGCTTTACCACTTGGCTTTTCTGTAGAGGAGTCGCCCTGCAGCATATGACAGCTCTGCAATGCTGAGCCAGGTACAGGAACTTCTTCTCCAGGGTTTCTTGTAGGGCAAACTCCAGGCTCTTCCCATCAATTATTAAGGCAAAGTCAACATTTTCTTTCTCGAAAGAGGAATCATGTGATTGTTCTTCTCTAGTTGAGGGATTATTGGAGAATAGATGCCTTTCAATTTCGTCAATGATGTCGTTTAACAACGCCTCACATGTCGTCTGACAAGAATACAAAGAGGAAATGAATAATTCATGCATTATAGACATTCACATAATGCAAAGGAAAATAAAAGCATAGAATGAGAAAAAAAAGAGGGTAGTCAGCAAATACAAACTAGCCAATAGTTGCCTCTTATTTAACTATACTGTCTAACAGGGCAAACTTGAACCAGACAGTATAAGGCATCATACACAGGACTGTACCGAAACGGACTGCAAGAAGGGAAATGTTCGCAGCCCGCGCCGACCAGGTGGATAAGGGAGGGGTGAACGCTTCTCTTCCCTCCCATCTCCATAGGAGCCGGCTGGCCACACTGCAATATTGGCAGGAATAGAACCAGCTCTGTACTTTGCCGGCTCAGTTACAGTGCAGCAAGAGATGGCAACCTCATCGCAAACATGACTGTATATGGTCATTAGCTAGCTAGCTCACAAACTACTACTGGCTTACAGCCACCATTGACTTATATTATGCAGGTGTGATGAGGCCGCCATCTCTCAAGTCAATCAATGGTGGCTGTGAGCCAGCAGTAATTTGTGCAACTAGATCATGGCCATCCTATACAGCCATGTGCATGAGGACTTAAAGGGAACCTTTATTTTCCTTGGGACCAATAACTCACCAGCATAACATTATACTTCTGAGATTTGGGGTCCCAAACATGTAAAGCTCACTGTAGCCAGTCACCTGAATACAGAGATAACCAAAGTCATGCATGTGGCCAAAGTCCAAAGAAAGGCTGATGCAGACCTCACACAGCTTGAAAACTAATCTTTCCCCAGTGATGTCTTTTTCAGCTGGAGACAGGTTTCAATAGCCTATGATATGCGGATTTTAAAAATGCCTTTGTCGGCATTCTGAATACTGCCACTGCTTTATAAAACTTTATTTCACATCACCTGTGTCTCCGTCTTCTTATGCAGTTTCCTCTCCTCCACAGTCAACCAGCTCCCTCCCCCCTCACCCCCTCCCCTCGTCCCGTCATGAGCAGGCAGGGGAGGGGGGATGGTGTGGAGGAAGAAAGCATGAGGAGACAGACACAAGCCGCAGCTGATTCCCTCTCCAGGACTCCAACAAACTGCTGGCAGGGAACCAGGAAATGTGAAATAATGTTTTGTAAAGTAGTGGCAGTATTCAGAATGCTGACATGGCATAGGCTATTGGAACCTGTCACCAGGTTGAAATGACATTCCTGGTGACGGTTTGACATTAAACCAGGTTATCTTTGGATCTGGGAGATGGTTGGAACATTGCACCATTGCCATTTGTAATGCGCTAGTGAAATACACTCACCCTTTCTTGTCGGGTGACAGTGAAGATTTTGTAACTACGCTCTAGTAGCTGGCAGGCATAAGCAATGTTGACTGCAGTTTCCTCCTTGTCTCCAGTAAGCATCCAAATTTTGATCCCCGCTTTTCGGAGTGACTCTATAGCTTCGGGAACACCTTCCTGAAGACGGTCTTCTATTCCAGTAGCTCCTACAATAAATGGTTTATAAATCCCAACTGAATATACGTAAAGGAAGGGTATATAGTATATACTGCATCAGTGTTACTAATACTCCTGTATTAGAAATCCAACAAAATATAAGAACAGGTTTCAAAAGGCAAAAACACAAGACCCTTCTGAAATATCTGTGACTTTCTATATTATCTCAGAAATAGTCAATGACTATATGTGTGTGCACTTTAGTAGAGGAGTTTCTCTTTGTTTTCAAACTATTTACAGGATAGGGGATAAAATGTGATCGGTGAAGATCTAACCACTGTGGACTCCAGTGATCATGAGAACAGGAGCCCCAAGGGATCCCGTTCTTACCTACGGGTGGAGCGCTAGGATGAATAAGCGACCTACAACTCCAGTCAATTCTATTGCAGTGGCAGAAATAGCCAGGTGTAATGCTCAGTGATCGCTGACTGCTCCCATAAAATGGAGCGGCAGAACGCACCCTTGACCTCCTGCTACACCAATAAAAGCAAGAGGATTCTGATTCTCTGCCTCACGGGGGGGAAAGGGTGATAACATAAAAACTTGAGACAAGAATATGGCATCATTTTATTACCAATTGGGTTCCATCCTTTGGGGGCAACCAAACGATTCCGAGCATCAATGACGGATCCCTACCATTTGATTTGATGCATTATGAAGCAAATATACCTTGAGAATTCTGAAGCTACACTGATGCAAGATCATATCTTGGTAAATCCCTGAGCTGAGTGCTTTTGCTGATAAAACAAATATAACATTATGATAATGAAGTGCTGTCCCTTCTATGCTCCTTCAGAGTTTGGTTCAGCGCTTGTCCTAGCACGTGAGTTTTTCTTTGCAGGAGAGGATTCTGCAATCACTGTTCTCCCTTCCAGAATATTTAATTGCTGCACCATCCCCCAGCTGCTGTGTATGAGTGATCCAGCTCAGGTCGATTAGTCATGTCTTGAATAACCTCCATTTGTAATTACAAGCTCAGTGTCTAATGTGCTGATCTAGGCAGGCAGCCTGACCCAGATTTCCCATGGTCCTGAATGTTATAATTGTTTTTTTTTCAGCAAAACCGCTCAGCTCAGGGATTAACCAAGTTACGATCCTGCATCAGTGTAGCTACAGCATTCTCAAGGTATGTTTGCTTCATACTGCATCAAATCAAATGGTAGGTTTCCTTTAAGCATTGAAGCTCTTTATGTGATTACAAAAACAATACATACAAGACAGGGCACTGGTGAAGAATAAACCTACCTAGCAGCATTAGATTGGTTTCCAGTTTAAGTGCAGACTCGTATAAAAGTTCTTCTCGGTTATCAATACTGGTTTCTGCTAAAGTGTGGTTGTGGAGCCATTCTGCATACTCCATGTCTGTCATAACCTACAGCAAAGAGATCACAATTACACATGGATATAAAATAAGGCCTAGAGCTATTATAAGAAATGAAATCCCAAACCTCACCTCAAGTAATCTAGTTGTGGAGCAAATCTCACCACCAGAGCACACTTTCGAGCCCTACTCTAAAACTGGAGGAGATGAGCAGACCTAACTCTTGCAATTGGGTTCAGTAGTATGACCTGGACACATTGCCGGATTTGGCTTTTTGACGCCCCTTGCTACTAGCCTTGGCCATGATTGGCCAGGGGGAACCCGAACGTAGGATCCACTCATCTCCATTGATAACATCTAGGCATAACCTATACTGACCTTATAATCTTAACTGTGTTTGATGAGTGCGATCCCCCCATTCTCTATGACCAGTCAATCTAAGAGAGAACCATTAGATTGGGTCTACAGTAGCCATTTAAGGCTACAATAAAGATAGAAGGTTCCGGTGTTCCCTTAAAGTGGTTTTCCGAGATCTAATCTCAGTAGCCTGTGCGTTTCCCCAAATACTGGCACCAATGCCAGTCTTGTATTAAGCTATGGCAAATATCTATTGATATGCCAAGGATAGGCATTCAATTTCTAAAATTGGACCAGCGCTACCCCCCCTATCCATGCATCAGCTCATGAACATTAGTAGCACAATTATTCTCTACAGTAGATAAATATGATTACCTTTTTAGCGATGCACAGAGTGCGGAGTCCGCCTTTAGCATATTTATCTAAATGTTTCTGGGTTAATGTCCTGATCTCCATCTGAAGCATTTCTGTCCTGTTATCTGAAAACACAACATGGCTAAGGATTAGCAGATGACTAGTCGCTTTCACGCGACTGAACATTAAGACTGAAATGACAACCTTGACTGTACTATGTACGTTTTCATACATTTACAATGAACACTATAACAAATAGATAGGAGCCTCCAGCTTCAGTCAGTTGTCTTACAGGCTGCAACAAGATTGTGAGGAGGGAGGAAATATGGGCGTCTCAAGACTTCAATATTTTTATATCCACATAAACAGACAGATACTATTTAAAGAAAACCTAACATAAAAATCCAGCGTGATAAACTATGGGCACGTACTCCTAAATCCAGACACTGTGACTTGACTTTAAAAATCAATTTTTACAATTATGCTAATAAACCTGAAGGGTGCTGTAGCTCCACAGTCTGCTGCTACACTGTCTCATCCCCTTGCTTCCACAGTACTTCCCCTCTCCCTCTGCCCGATGTAATCTCAGAGCAGCAGAGGAAGTTTCAGCACACAGTGGGGGGTTGTTAACGGTCTGTGAAGCGGGGAGAGCTGACAACCCCACTAGAAAGGAAAAAGACCCACTGAACCCCTTCTGAAATTTCGTAAATTTTCCATTGGGAAAATCTGTGCCAGATTCCACCATGTGACCATACTATAATGATCAGAAACTATTTACAAAGTTTCACTGGTGAAAATTTACAAAAAACCTTTTGCACATTTCTAGAATTTAGAATTTAGAGTTTAAATTCTTTTGTATCTATAAATATGGATATGACTTTTTCAAATGTACTAATGTACTTACCATTAAAAGCCAAGGCTAGGAGATCCATTATGACTGAATCGGCCCCCTTTGTGTAGACCACCACCTCATTGGACATGGGATGTCTCACCACAACAGACATCCTTTTCCTCACAGAGTCAAAAGGTAAAATGTGCAAAAGTTGAAACGCGAAAGGCCCTAAAAAGCCAAGTTCTACAGTGACTTGGTCAGGAGTCCGAGATTGAAGAGTGCATTTATAAGCTCTAGCTGCATAAACCAAAGCGGCTTCATCCGGGGACTCCGCTTCATAGTAAGGTTCACAAGTGGAAGGGTTATTGGTGGCATCTCCGTGGCTTGTGAGGTTTGATTTTTCAAAGCCCTCCAGGGGCATTTCACTTGTGGAGTCTAAACTAACCTCCAGGGAACGGTCAGCCTCAGCAGGAGAAGCCAGCTTCATCCTGCTGAAGAGGGGAACTCTGTTCATAAAATTGTTGGGGGTTTCTGAAGAGGACTCTTTGCCATTAGGAAGCGGGGAGGTGCTCAATTTCCAAACAGAAAACCTCTGAAACATCTGTTTGATTTCTTCTAGAGATTTCATTGGAGTTTTAATTACTGACGGTATCCTCACCTGCCAATGTAGAGAAACATACAATGTATGAGCACATAACCACCAAGTACAAGTATACTCAACAGCCGCTGAAGAAACTTACGATGACAATGTTTTGATCTATCAATTATTTCTGTGTAAAGTTATGCAAAGTTTTTGGACAATTTTTAACAATAATTTTTCTATGTGTTCCAAGTTAGCAAGCAGTTAACATCTTTGTTTATTACGCCCCATTCGCATGGCCATAACAGTGACCATGATCTGGCCTCACAAATAGTGGCCAGATATCACGTCTATAGTAGAAGTCTATGGCACCTGGTCACATTATCTCACCATACTGTGACCAAGTCAGGTGCTCAGCTTTCAATGGAGAGAGCAGGGGTGAGGAGCACTCGCCCTGCCTCACTTCTTCACCAGCCTGTGTGCTACGCCCAGGATCTGGATAGGGCGAGCACAGTCATGTAAATGTGGCCTTATTGAGAGCCGAAACCAGGAGTGGAGAATCCAAAGAGATCAAATAAAATGTAAAGATTTACACATGATCATCAGTTCCTATATGCTAGCCAATTGCTTCAGAGGATATACTTGAGAAAAGCATTTTTATTCTTAAAAATATCATTAAAAGATAGTGTAAGTTTTATCATACTCCAATTTCCACAGTATAGGGCCTAACTTGCTGAATGGTGGGAGTGTCACTGATAGGACCCCAATAATAATAATAGTGGAGGATTAGTTGTACCCCAGATGAATAGAGCAGTTAGTCACACATGTGCCCTGCTGCTCTCTAGATTACTATGGTGCAGGCAGAGATAACTGAGCAAAGTCAGTCAATCAGTTGGGGTGCAACGTTAGCACAAAAGACCCCCGTTCTCATGATCCCACGGATCATCAAGTTAACCAATCATCAAGTTGACTTGTTGTCACTGAACCCCTTTAACTTCGATCTGGGTTCAACCAAGCATATTGTTTATGGTAAAATCAGAGTATGGAAAAAATAGTTTCCTGTGAATAGCCCTGATTTCCTGTTTTTTTTCCGCCCAAGAATTTACTATTTTGCCAGATTCTCTCTTCAACTAGATTCCATTCTATTCTTTTGCAACTGTATTTTTAAAAGCTCCAAACACCTTCATGACAAGGCCCATAGGAGACCTGGTATCTGCAATACAAACTATTTCCTGATGGGAACATTTTTAGACACATGGATACATATTTGTTTTTAGATATGTTCTAGAGTCTATGTAAACGGATATTTAGATTATTTGTATTAAACTTTTTTTCTTTATTTATTTGCTATGCCCTCATTTCACCTATTCTTTTTTTAAATGTGTAGGTTTTGCCATGTCTTTTTTTTGTTCCTTGCAGTTCTGCTAATTTAATCATAAGGAACCTTACTGGATACTGAAGAAATTGTCTACACACCTTCTGGCGTGGCTGGTTAGGTAAAGACACCACCACAGTATTACAAATAGCAAGCGCAAGGAAGAAGTCAATAATATAAGACGTCTCCAGACATGTATTTTCAGCCTGATTGGACAAATATACGCAATGAGGAGTGATGCTGCAAAACTTCTTCAGTAATCCGGGGTCTGGCACTACGTCTTTTTCCTAAATGAAAAAAAAAAAAGAAATGAAACAATGTGAATAGACCATGACTTTGGTGCGTCACAGTAAACTGTGTACAAACTGTGCATACGTACCATAGGACTGCTGAAGGCAACACTTCGTGATATTGGTGCAGAGCCCGGCGTATCACCTTCTCCTTGTGGCTCTAAACCACTGGCAGACAACTTGTTCAACGACCTATTGCTTGCGGCGCTCCTTACAGACTTGGGGCTTTGACTTTTAGACTTGCAGGTGCTAGTTTTAGTAGAACTGA
Source organism: Engystomops pustulosus (assembly GCA_019512145.1). Taxonomy (NCBI): domain Eukaryota; kingdom Metazoa; phylum Chordata; class Amphibia; order Anura; family Leptodactylidae; genus Engystomops; species Engystomops pustulosus. Next base: position 40,925,654 of record CM033641.1, on the reverse strand, counting down.
CACCTTCCATTAGGTCTTCAGAGTGTAGATCAGTCTCTTGATAGGTTTCAAGTCTTTTAGCTTTAAATGCAAACAGAGGAAAAGTCATACAAAAAGGTAAAAAACATCCGATGTTCAGTTAACGGTGCTATTTAAAGCTTAAGGGGTGCTGTACCCCTAACAACAACCCATAAGATCCCTTTGAAATAATTCTGCATCCATTACAAAACAGTTAAACTTCCATCAAGGTTCTAAAACTTTTCTTATAGATCTTTGTTTGTTCCTCACCTAGTTAGTTTGCTGTATACTACTAATACTTCCTTTTTCTGTTCTGGTGTTCCTAAACTGGGTCCCTGTGGGTGGAGGCCTTCCAGAAAGAGATCACCATGATTCCTCTTGTGGGTTGTGACTGTCCATCAGTGCGTAAAAAGATGGTTTGAAGACTACAAGGAAGCACAACTGGACAAGGTCCATTCAACCTTTACTGACGCATTGTGTTTATTTAGGTAAGAGCGGCGTCTATAGGAATACAGGGCGACCTTGTCCAGTCTGTGCCCTGTAAACTTTTAGTGAGACGTGTTATTGGACTTGGAGTCTGTAGTCCTGTAATACACACATTTATACTAATTCTTTATTTATATACGGCCTCAGTTTCGCAGCGGCCAAAGCATGACAAATTTGGTCCCTGTCTCCCACATGAGGCTCAACAATCTAAACAACTAACAGTATGTTTTTTGGATTGGGGGAGGAACCGTAGGACCCAGAGGAAAACTCATTTTGTGCAAAAAGAATAAGAAAATACAAACTCTTGCGATGGTTGACCTGGGGTGTGATTTGAACCCAGGACCGGCAAGTGCAACACTAAGGCACCCATGCCGCCTGTTATAAAGTAAATAAACAGTGGGATTTATATGTCATTAACAGGGGGTATTCCGGAAAGGAACTCTGACACAACAAAACCAATGATGTAACATAGAAAGAATACACACATATTCAATGTCTTAGTAGTCACCAAAAAAGGGAGCTTAAATAATTAGATTTTATAATTACCAATTTATGGCCTCCCTAAGTGTAGAGGAAAGTATCACTAAGATGTTGCGCCCACTGGAAACGAACACAAAGTTCCAGATCCTTTAGGTCTCAGTAACTCTCCTACCTCTTATCTTTCGCTCCCAGTGATGATTAACCAGGTTTCTTGCACTGTTACACTAGTATATGATGTGTATACTGCATCACCAAACCCACATGCTGACCCATACTGGAGAATGCACTGCAAACGTGACTACAAGCCATACGTCGTGGTGATCACCATGACCGTGCCAGGCAGATGCAGGAGTATTTCATGTGGACCCATGTGACCGCAGCCTCTTTGTCTGCACGGACCGCGCGGAGGAAATTAACGGACTGATTAAAGCGGCCGGTAGGCATTTATATTCTTCATCACTGTGTATGTCACCAGCCATTTTTGCGAAGTGGTGAGCAAGATTTTTAACCATAAAACTAATTACTTTAGGCTATATTGTTTGATGCCCCTTGTATATAGGAATTATGCTGATTCCTTGATACCCACTTTAAGGTTTGCTTGCCCATGGACTTCTTCATTACAGTTAACAATTTAGTTCATTTCCCTGCCCCAACCACTGTGCCTATGAATGGAACTCGCTGCACCTGGTGAATTATGATGTAACCACAGTTTTATACCTACGTCCATGACATGATGCTGTGTTACTACTCTATACTATTGATGTCAAGCAGTGCACTGATAAGAGATTGTGTAGCTTCAGAACTGCCACATTATTCGTTGTACAGTACTGACATTGAAAAACGAGAGCGCTAGTTTTCCGAAGATTGCGGGTACATTACCAAAGATGCTTAAGTCTTCAGATTTTCTATGCTTTTCTGTACAGTATCTGCCATTAGTTAGGGAACTCCAGAATATCCCAACCTATGCTGTACAGTACTGACATCATTCTATGAAGTTTCAGACTTTTGTCATAGCTTACTGTACAGTCTCTGACATGATGCTGCTTCAGAAATGCCCAGCTATTCAATACGGTACTGACAGACAGAACAAGCATCAGAATTACCACAACTTTACTGTACAGTATTGACATGATGGAGGATTCTTCAGAATTATCACGGCTGGTACTGATAAGATACTGGAGGTTTCAGTTGTTGCGGATTTACTGTACAGTCCTGACATGATGCTTTCTGTTACAAATTTATGACAGCTTCACTGTCAAGTCGTGACATGACCCTTGACCCACGTGACATGAACGTTAAAATTATTTTGGCTGTACAGTAGTGAGATGATGTGTGAGCTTTGTAATTTAACGTTGTGTTAATTCGAAGTTCACCACATTATAAATTTGAGTTCTGTTTTTACAAGCTGTCACTGCAGCCTACAAACACAGACCATATCCGACCCATTATTGGTTGCAGCCCCAGATCACATTGAAGGAAACCTACCATTTTGATTTGATGCATTCCCAACCAAACACACATTAGAATGCTGTATACCATGATGCAGAAACATATCTTGTTTAATCCCTGAGATGAGTGGTTTTGCTTGGAACTTGGGGAAGCTGGGTTGGATCAGCCTGTGATTCATAAATTCATTACACAGAGCTTTCTGGAGCTGTCCAGGAAGGACAACACCTGAGCTGGATCACACACACAGCAGCTGGGGGATGGTGTACAGATTGATTACTTTTGCCTGTCAGCACAACACAGTGATTATATCTCCTCTGAGCAATGCATACTTATGTGAGAGAGAGGCCTGAGCTCCAGCACAGAAGGGACAGAGCTTCATTATCATATTTTTAAATTGTTTTTTTCAAGCAAACCACTCAGCACAGGATTAAACAGATTGATTCTGCATCAGGTAGCTACAGCATTCTCAGGTATGTTTGCTTCATGTACCTTCATTTTCTTTACATTTCTACTAGTATTTTGAATTATATGCAGGTTACCTCTATTGTCCATATAAGAATAAGAAACCATCCTAAAGTACTTCTACAGAGACAGTATCTGATACTAATGGGAAAGCGCCATAACTTTTGCTACAGAACTACGATTTGTCCTTTATTAATATGGATTACTTTGTGTAGGTTGATATGTGCACAGGGATAAAGAACATGTAAGAATGCTATGTATTTTTTCTTGCACCTTAGGAAGGAAAAAAATATATTGAGTGTTACTGGAAGGATTGTGAAGGTGGGATTTCATCCGGCTCCAGTGTACGAGATCTCCCTGCCGATATGATACTGCTACATTCCTCCGACCCTGATGAATTTGTCACATTGACCTCCAGCCTCGACGGCAAAGCAACTTGAAGCAGAACAGGTGGCAAAGGGATACGCCACGTACTGGTAATTCTGCACCTAGAACAAAGCGTTTTTCTTTCACATCAAGCCACATCCCAAAAACTAGAGAGCAACCAAAAGAAGACAATCGCCAATAATACCTTCTCACCCAGCAGTTTATGCAGTAGATAATATGCACAAGTTCTTATTAAATGAATAAAAGTTACATCAAAAAACAAACATCCTTCAGTGAGACGCACATCCTGTTGTGTGCTTACTCATCCTGTGTGTACTAGATTGGGGAGGGCTGGAGTCGGCGCTCCCACCCCTCCCATCTTCATTGAAATCCAGGCAGTAACCCAGCTCACGCACTGGACGGCGTAGAAGAGACTTTATTGTGGCCGTAACCTGACCACAATTATGGCCGCGGTTTATGATTATTTTATGATTCTTGTAATACTACTCATAAAGGAGTTTTAAAAAAAAACCAGAGTTTTCTGATATGCATTTTTTTCTTTCAAGGACTGTGAGTTTTGACCCCGAAATGTTTTCAAGCAAGATCCAATGTGAAGCTCCAAATAGTGACCTGGGAAGGTTTAAGGGATTCCTGTAAGTAGTCAGTCCCCCTACTAAGGAGCTGCTGCCTTCTCTAGTTCTCATACATCATCTCATCTCTCTACCTGCACACTATTTTCTCATCCTAACAATGAACTACAGGATTTTAACATTTTCTCATTTTTCTTTTTTATTTCTCTTAGATCCCATCCAGACAGGATAAGATGGGCTAAGTAACACAATTTGCTTTTGAGGGGATGTGTTGTGCGCAATACAAGGCTGTTATTGGTATTGTGGTATATGCGGTTAGTATAAATGGCTACCGACATTCAATAGAGTAGACATTTGTCTTTAATACCTTAAAGGGGTTGTCCCACAACCAATTTAGCCCTATCCACAGATAGGCATAACTTGCTGATCATGGGTGGTCTCGGGTTCCTCAGTTGGACCCCACTCGCAACCGAAGATTATTGGTGCAGACGGCCGCACATGACCATTCTGCTCCATTCATCTCTATGGACTTGCTCTCAAGCGCCCCAAACTTGCAAGCATTCTCCAGCATGCCTGTGCCTGCAGATTATCCTCTTTGTACGCTCTCATCCTTTTATCAAATAAACGCTTTCTGTTGAGCCGCATATTTCAGATTTTGCTTGTTTGTCTGGGGAACCTTCTGCTATTTTTCTGCAGCACCTTGCTTATGTTTTGGCCAGACTTTTTCAAGTAGTAGATGGGAGCACTGGGACCGAGGCAATGTTAGACATCTTATCTCCTGCCACAATAAGTCTACATTACTGAGCACTGCCGTTGCTTTGAAACAGGGGCGTCACTAGAGAGCAGCCCCATACCTGGCTTCTGAATGGGGGCCCTCCTTTAAAAAAAATATAATATAGTCCACTCGCACATGTAGTTACAATCACACACAGTATATACACACATACATACAGCAATATACACAGTATGTATACCACACACACAGCTATTCTACACTTGATACCTAGATTGCCAGGCCCCCTGACACTGGCTGCTACCCTGTAGTTATACCCCTGCTTTGAAATCTTTGACTAGGGAGAGAGTCTTTGCAGAATAAACCTTGTTCTTGTTGCTGTGCACAGTCTCCCCATGGCTTGACCCATGACCTGTTACCGTCTAACAGAACCTCACCTTAGAAATGGATTCAGCTGTTCCCCACCCGTTTTAATCTTCCCACATTGCTGTATCTGTTTTAGTACTGACGGTGTTTCAACCTACCCTTGCTTTGAATTCTTTCCAAAACGCAGTTGAAACCCAATGTTGAATACAGTCGAAAGTACTTGGGAAATCGTTGCTGTTTGGGAGGCAAGGATGGTGACGCCAAAAATATTGATTTGTTAGATTTCTTTCCTGTTTATTCATTTGACATTTTTTTTACACTTTACTATAACTCTTCCACGATCATTTTACATTTTAATGGTTTGGCTTCCCGACTATCCCCCTGTGACAGATGTCAAAGGACATCAGGATTTCAACTTCTAAAGATTTCTGAAAGCTATCCTCTGTAATTCTGTATCCATGCCTTATGTCCAGTGGGTACATATTGAATATGCACTTTAGACCGTTCCTTACCATTTATTACTGTAGTTGAAATACAAAATCCATAATACCACATATCTACTACTGCACATAATCCCCACTCACCCAAGATCCTGAAGACTTGGACTATAATGATGGAGTGGAGTATGGGTGATATACTGAATAGAAACTTTTTTTTTTTAATTTCAGGACATGACACCAAACTATGCTGAATAACAGTGGACCTCGTACAAGCGAAGCAAACTGGAAAGGCGTCTAATTCTGATATATTTTGTGGTGTCTTGCTATTATTGATATGTGCTTGTTTGGAGCTTTGGGTAAGTTGGCATTTAACAATTGTAACTTTCTGAATGTATAAGCATAGCCAATATTCCCCATCCACAGATATTGTTGGAAACAGCATTGAACATGTTAAATTTTTGACCTGCACAATAATGGGGCACATTTCCTAAGGGCCGTGTACCAGTTTCTGTTGGACTTTGCACTTTCTTCTAGTGCAAACTGCTTGCACTGATATTTCAGAATTACCCGCGCCAGGTTTGTGTCACACTCAACCGTTTTGTGGCACGGCTGCGATATGTTTTCATGTGACTCAATTTCCTGCACTGAAGGGGGCATTCTTGTCTCGTACGACAGAATTGTGTTACGCGGCCCATGTAAGGTGCACCAAAAGAAAAGTTTTATTGTTGTATTTATCGCTGAAATTTTTATATACAGTACTTGTAAGTGTAATATTGTGCAGCCCTATTATGCTTTTTTATAGACCTTATATCTTTGTGTCACTCCACAAATTAGGATATGGAATATGCTGCAAGGATATCCAGACCCTCTCTTTTCATCTTGCCGGAACCTAATGGAGAGCGGTTATCCCCGGCACTGGCCGGCTTCTACATTGTTCTGGACAATGATCATCATCCTGCAGGTAACGGGATGTTCCATGGAGAGTTAAAAGGGATTTACTACAGGATCCAGGCATCACTAGACTTTGTCATGGATCCACCCTATGATTTGCAGTGATAGTAAAATTTATTTCTGACCATGTGAACATACACGTAATGCTTGCAGAGTTTTCCGGCAGATCTTGTATTGTACATATATCTCTGGTGATGTGTATATATCTCTACAACTGATGCTTTCTTTCATAGGTGCTGATTCCAATCTCGCTCTACGTTTCCATTGAGGTGGTGAAGTTAGGGCAGGTCTACTTCATTCAGAAGACAGGGACTTCTATTGTGAGAAGTCCGACTCCCTTATTGAATGCAGAGCTTTAATATCTGTGAAGATCTGGGTCAGGTGCAGTACATTTTCTCTGATAAAACGCACATTGACCGAGAACAAGATGTGTTTTCGGAGATGTAGCATCGCTGGTGTGGAGTATCTCCCATAGGACAATGGTAGGTCTTTGTAAAAAAAAGTAGTTATTTATTGGGACTCTGACTGAAATTTTGGGAGATTTACAGTTTTTACCATATAGTTTAACCCACTGTTTAAAAAGTACAAGCTGAGCTCTGATTGGTTTCCATGGGAAACGAGAACAGTTTTACCTCAGACACTTCTGATAACTCTCCCCTAACATATTGGCTATAAATTAGTTTCTCCGATGTTTGCCGACTTGGGTTGGTATGGCAAACTACACCACCGTGGCCTGGAAACTTGAATTTTAAACCAATTTGGGTTAGCTGCAAAGACTGGGGATCGACATGGCTTGTTTATTCATGGGAACCATATAGCCCGGTCACACGTTCCTGAGCAGTCTGTTCTAGCGCGACGCAGCGCACAGGGGCCGGTCCTGTGTGACCGTGGCCTAATACCACATTTACTGGTCCGTTCTGCAGTTTCATACAGCAAATTTTGGAGACCTCCATTATTTTATGACCATTTGTTGTTATGATTCAACAATACCTTCGATATTACATGGAATTTACAAGCCTCTGATGGAAACCAGTGACCTAGAAATTCATCATACAATAGGAAAACAAAGAAAAACTTCTGCCAAATATCTCTATAATTTTTTGTTATCTTCTGAAAAAAAACTTGTTGAAAGCTCCAGAAAAATCTAATTAAAAAAAAAAAAACTGCCTACACACAGCTGGTCTGTACAACTATGCTTCCAATGCAGATATGAGAGGAAATGTGGGAAGTGTCTGGGGAAATACACTCGACCGCCACTTTTATTAGTTACACCATGCTAGTACGAGGTTGGACCCCCTTTTGCCGTTAAACTGCCTCATTTCTTCGTGGCATAGATTCAACAAGGTGCTGGAAGCATTCCTCAAGATTTTGGTCCATATTGACATGATGGCATCACACAGTGCGCAGATTTGTCGGCTGCACATCCATGATGCGAATCTCCCTTCCACCACATCCAAAGATGCTCTATTGGATTCGAGATCTGGTGACTGTGGAGGCCATTTGAGTACAGTGAACTCATTGTCATGTTCAAGAAACCAGTCTGAGTGATTCCAGCTTTATGACATGGCGCATTATCCTGCTGAAAGTAGCCATCAGATGTTGGGTACATTGTGTCATAAAGGGATGGACTGGTCAGCAACAATACTCCGAGTACTTTGGCTGCACGATGCTCAATTGTACCAAGGGGCCCAAGAGTGCCAAGAAAATTATTCCCACACACCATGACACCACCGCCACCAGCCTGAACATTGTGTACAAGGCAGATGGATCCATGCTTTCATGTTGTTTGACCTCGACACAAGTTCTACCCTAACCATCCAATTTTGCAGCAGAAAATCGTGACTCATCAGACCATGCAACGTTTTTTCTCCAATCTTCTACTGTTCCAATTTCGATGCTTGGGCAAATTGTAGCCTCATTTTCCTGTTTCTTACTAAAGGAGTGGCACCTGTGGGTCTTCTGCTGCTGTAGCCATCTGCCTCAAAGTTCGACTACTGTGGCTTTCAGAGATGCTCTTCTGCCTACCTTGGTTGTAACGGGTGGCAATTGAGTCACTGTTGCCTTTCTATCAGCTCGAACCGGTCCTTGCCATTCCCTCTTGACCTCTGGCATCAACAAGGCATGTTCCGCCCACAGAACTGCCGCTCACGGATGTTTTTTCTTTGCGGACCATTCTCTGTAACCCTAGAGATGGTTGTGCGTAAAATCCCAGTTAGATCAGCATTTCGAAATACTCAGACCAGCCCTTCTGGCACCAACAACCATGCCAACCGCTCAAAGCCACTCAAACACCTTTCTTCCCCATACGTATTGCTCGGTTTGAACTGCAGGCGATTGTCTTGACCATTCTCCATGCCTAAATGCACTGAGTTTGCCGCTATGTGATTGGCTGATTAGAAATTAAGTGTACGAGCATTGGACGGTTTACCTAATAGTGGCCGGTGAGTGTCCGCTATCATTTAAGAACCTTTTTCTGCATCCATTACAAAACAGTTAAACTTCCATCAAGGTTCTAAAACAATTGACACCTACACACACCGGCCACTTTATTAGGTACACCTGTCCAACTGCTCGTTAACACTTAATTTCCTGCCCATTCTCCTCTGACCTCTGGCATCAACAAGGCATTACCGCCCACAGAACTGCCGCTCACTGGATGTTTTTTCTTTTTCGGACCATTCTCTGTAAACCCTAGAGATGGTTGTGCGTGAAAATCCCAGTAGATCAGCAGTTTCTGAAATACTCAGACCAGCCCTTCCGGCACCAACAACCATGCCACGTTCAAAGGCACTCAAATCACCTTTCTTCCCCATACTGATGCTCGGTTTGAACTGCAGGAGATTGTCTTGACCATGTCTACATGCCGAAATGCACTGAGTTGCTGCCATATGATTGGCTGATTAGAAATGAAGTGTTAACGAGCAGTTGGACAGGTGTACCTAATAAAGTGGCCGGTGAGTGTAAGTTGTTATGGAGAGGGGTGGGGGTGAGCGCGAGTTAAAGGGATTGTCCACTTTCAGCAAATTTACTTCTAATCAGCCAATCACATGGCGGCAACTCAGTGCATTTAGGCATGTAGACATGGTCAAGACAATCTCCTGCACTTCAAACCGAGCATCAGTATGGTGAAGAAAGGTGATTTGAGTGCCTTTGAACGTGGCATGGTTGTTGGTGCCAGAAGGGCTGGTCTGAGTATTTCAGAAACTGTGATCTACGGGATTTTCACGCACAACCATCTCTAGGGTTTACAGAGAATGGTCCGAAAAAGAAAAAACATCCAGTGAGCGGCAGTTCTGTGGGCGGTAATGCCTTGTTGATGCCAGAGGAGAATAGGCAGACTGGTTCGAGCTGATCGAAAGGCAACAGTGACTCAAATGTTGCTGACCATGTCCATCCCTTTATGACCACAATGTACCCAACATCTGATGGCTACTTTCAGCAGGATAATGCGCCATGTCTAAAGTGGAATCATCTCAGACTGGTTTCTTGAACATGACAATGAGTTCACTGTACTCAAATGGCCTCCACAGTCACCAGATCTCGATCCAATAGAGCATCTTTGGATGTGCTGGAATGGGAGATTCGCATCATGGATGTGCAGCCGACAAATCTGCGGCAGCTGTGTGATGCCATCATGTCAATATGGACCAAAATCTCTGAGGAATGCTTCCAGCACCTTGTTGAATCTATGCCACGAAGAAATGAGGCAGTTCTAACGGCAAAAAGGGGGTCCAACCCGTTACTAGCATGGTGTAACTAATAAAAGTGGCCGGTGAGTGTATTTCCCCAGACACTTCCCACATTTCCTCTCATATCTGCATTGGAAGCATAGTTGTACAGACCAGCTGTGTGTAGGCAGTTTTTTTTTTTTTAATTAGATTTTTCTGGAAGCTTTCAACAAGTTTTTTTTTCAGAAGATAACAAAAAATTCATAGAGATATTTGGCAGAAGTTTTTCTTCTGTTTTCCTATTGTATGATGAATTTCTAGGTTCACTGGTTTCCATCAGAGGCTTGTAATTCCATGTAATATCGAAGGTATTGTTGAATCATAACAACAAATGGTCATAAATAATGGAGGTCTCCAACATTTGCTGTATGAACTGCAGAGAAGAAACGAACCAGTAAATGTGGTATTAGGCCAGTCACAGGACCGCTCCCTGTGCGCTAGCGTCGCGCTAGAACAGACTGCTAAGGAACGCGTGACCGCGGCTATATGGCTTCCAATGAAATATAACAACAGCCATGTCGGATGCCCCAGTCTTTGCAGCTAACCCAAATTTAGGTTTACATTTTCAAGTTTACAAGGCCAGGTGGTGTAGTTTGCCATACCAAAACCAAGTCGGCAAAATCGGAGAAACTAATTTATAGCAAATATGTTAGGGGAGAGTTATCAGAAGTGTCTGAGGTAAAAACTGTTTTCGTTTCCCATGGAAACCAATCAGAGCTCAGCTGTACTTTTTAAACAGTAGGGTAAAATGTAAATCCCCAAAAATTCAGTCAGAGTCCCAATAAGAAACTACTTTTTTTCCATAAAGACATACCATTGTCCTTATGGGGAGTATCCAACACAGCGATGCTCATCTCCGAAACACCATCTTGTCTCGGTCAATGGGCCCGTTTTATCAGAGAAAATGTACTGCACCTGACCCAGATCTTACAGATATTCAAAGCTCTGCATTCAATAAGGGAGTCGGACTCTCACAATAGAAGTCCTGTCGTTCTGAATGAAGTAGACCTGCCCTAACTTCACCACCTCAATGGAAACGTAGAGCGAGATTGGAATCAGCACCTATGAAAGAAAGCATCAGTTGTAGAGATCAACATCACCAGAGATCATGTACAATTACAAGATCTGCCGGAAAACTCTGCAAGCATACGTGTATGTTACATGTGTCAGAAATAAATTTACTATCACTGCAAATCATAGGGTGGATCCATGACAAAGTCTATGTGATGCCTGGATCCTGTAGTAAATCCCTTTTAACTCTCCATGGAAAAATCCGTTACCTGCAGGATGATGATCATTGTCCAGAACATGTAGAAGCCGGCCAGTGCCGGGGATAACCGCTCTCCATTAGGTTCCGGCAAGATGAAAAGAGGAGGTTCTGGATATCCTTGCAGCCATATTCCATATCCTAATTTGTGGAGTGACACAAGATAGTAAGGTCTATAAAAAAAGCATAATAGGGGCTGACAATATCACACTTACAAGTACTGTATAAAATATTTCAGCTGATAAAACAACAATAAACTTTTCTTTTGGTGCACCTTTACCATGGGCCGGTAACACAATTGTCGTATGAGCACCAGAATGCCCCCTTCAGTGCAGGAAATTGAGTCACATGAAAACATATCGCAGCCGTGCCACAAAACGGTTGAGTGTGACACAAACCTGGCGCGGGGTAATTCGAAATATCAGTGCAAGCAGTTTGCCGATAGAAAGAAAGTGCAAAGTCCAACAGAAAACTGGTACATGGCCCTTAGGAAATGTGCCCCATTATGTGCAGGTCAAAAATTTAACATGTTCAATGCTGCTTTCCAACAATATCTGTGGGATGGGGAATATTGGCATATGCCCCTTATACTTCAGAAAGTTACAATTGTTAAAATGCCAACTTACCCAAAGCTCCAAACAAGCACATTATCAATAATAGCAAGACACACCACAATATATCAGAATTAGACGCCTTTCCAGTTTGCTTCGTTGTATCGAGGTCCACGTTATTCAGCATAGTTTTGGTGTCATGTCCTGAAATTAAAAAAAAAAAAAAAAAAAGTTTCTATTCAGTATATCACCCATACTCCACTCCATCATTATAGTCCAAGTCTTCAGGATCTTGGGTGAGTGTGGATTATGTGCAGTAGTAGATATGTGTAGTAGCAAATATGCCAATGAAGATAAGTTCATGGATTTTGTATTTCAACTACAGTAATAAATGGTAAGGAACGGTCTAAAGTGCATATTCAATATGTACCCATGGACCATAGAGGCATGGATACAGAATTACAGAGGATAGCTTTCAGAATCTTTAGAAGTTGAAATCCTGATGTCCTTTGACATCTGTCATCAGGGGGATAGTCGGGAAGCCAAACCCATTAAAATGTAAATGATCGTGGAGAGTTAATAGTAAGAAGTGTAAAAAAATGTCAAATGAATAAACAGGAAAGATCTAACATCAAATCAATATTTTTTGGCGTCACCATCCTTGGCTTCCCCAAACAGCACCGATTTCCCAAGTTACTCTTAGACTGTATTACACATTGGGTTTCAACTGCGTTTTGGAAAGCAATTCAATGCAACAGGGGTAGGTTGAAAACACAGTCATGTACTAAAACAGATACAGCAATGTGGGAAGATTAAAACGGGGCTGGGAACAGCTGAATCCATTTCTAAGGTGAGGTTCGTAGACGGTAACAGGTCATGGGTCAAACGCCATGGGGAGACTGTGCACAGCAACAAGATACAAGGTTATTCTGCAAAGACTCTCTCCTAGTCAAAGATTTCAAAGCAGGGGTATAAAACCAGGAGTAGCAGCCAGTGGCAGGGGGCCTGGCAATCTAGGGTATCAGGTGAGAATAGCTGTGTGTGTGGTATACACATACTGTGTATCTGCGTGTATGTATTGTGTGTATTACTGTGTGTGATTGTAACTACATGTGCGAGTGCATATATAATATTTTTTTTTAAAGGAGGGCCCCATTCAGAAGCCAGGTATGGGGCCCTGCTCTCCTAGTGACGCCCCTGTTTCAAAGCAACTGGCAGTGCTCAGTAATGTAGACTTATTGTGGCAGAGAGATGTCTAACATTGCCCCTCGGTCCCAGGTGCTCCATCTACTACTTGAACAAGTCTGGCCAAAACATAAGCAAGGTGCTGCAGAAAAATAGCAGAAGGTTCCCCAGACAAACAAGTCAAAATCTGAATATGCGGCTGCAACAGAAAGCAGTTTATTTGATAAAAGGATGGAGAGCGGTACAAAGAGGATATATGCAGGCAACGGCATGCTGGAGAATGCTTGCAAGTTTGGGGCGCTTGGAGAGCTCCATAGAGATGAATGGAGCAGAATGGTCATGTGCGGCGTCTGCACCAATAATCTTCGGTTGCGACGTGGGGTCCAACTGAGGAACCCGAGACCACCCATAGATCAGCAAGTTATGCCTATCTGTGGATAGGGCCTAACTTGGTTCGTGGGACAACCCCTTTAAGGATTAAGACAAATGTCTACTTTATTGAATGTCGGTAGCCATTTATATAACTAACCTGCATATACCACAATACCAATAACAGCTTCTGTATTGCGCACAACACATCCCCTCAAAAGCAAATTTTGTTTACTTAGCCCAATCTTATCCTGTCTGGATGGGATCTAAGAAGAAATAAAAAGAAAAATAGAGAAAAATGTAAAATCCTGTAGTTCATTTGTAGGATGAGAAAAATTAGTGCAGGTAGAGAGATGAGATGATGGTATGAGAACTAGAGAGGCAGCAGCCTCCTTAGTAGGGGGACTGAACTACTTACAGGAATCCCTTAAACCTTCCCAGGTCACTATTTGGCAGCTTCACATTGGATCTTGCTTGAAAAAATTTCGGGGTCAAACTCACAGTCCTTGAAAGAAAAAAATGCATATCAGAATAAAACTCTGATTTTTTTAAAACTCTTTATGAGTAGTATTACAGAATCAGTAAAATAATCATAAACCGCGGCCATAATTGTGGTAAGATCGGCCACAATAAAAGTCTCTTCTACGCGGTACAGTGCGGTGAGATGGGTTACTGCCTGGATTTCAATGAAGATGGGAGGGGTGCGGAGCGCCGACTCCAGCTCCCTCCCCAATCTAGTACACACAGGATGAGTAAGCACACAACAGGATGTGCGTCTCACTGAAGGATGTTTCGTTTTTTTGTTAACTTATTATTCATTTAATAAGAACTTGCATAATATCTACTGCATTAAACTGCTGGGTGAGAAGTATTATTGGCATTGTCTCTTTGGTTTGCTTTCTCTAGTTTTTGGGATGTTTTTTTTGATTGGCTTCGATGTGAAAGAAAACGCTTTGTTCTAGGTGCAGAATTCACACGTTACGTGGGTATCCCTTTGCCACCTGTCTCTGCTTCAAGTTGCTTTCGCCGTCGAGGCTGGAGGTTTCAATGTGACAAATTCATCAGGGTCGGAGGAATGTGCAGTATATATCGGCAGGGATGATCTCGTCACACTGGAGCCGGATGAAATTTCCCACCTTCACATCCTTCCAGTAACACTCAAATATTTCTTTTCCTTCCTAAGGTGCAGGAAAAATACATAGCATTCTTACATGTTCTTATTATCCTGTGCACATATCAACCATACACAAAGTAATCCATATTAATAAAGGACAATTCCGTAGTCTGTAGCAAAATATGGCTTTTCCCATTAGTATCAGATACTGTCTCTGTAGAAGTACTTTAGGATGGGTTTCTTAATTCTTATATGGACAAGAGGTAACTGCATATAATTCAAAAACTAGTAGAAATGTAAAGAAAATGAAGGTACATGAAGCAAACATACCTGAGAATGCTGTAGCTACCCGATGCAGAATCATATCTTGTTTAATCCCTGTGCTGAGTGGTTTTTGCTAAAAAAACAATTATATAAAAATATGTAATGAAGCTCTGTCCCTTCTGTGCTGGAGCTCAGGCCTTCTCTACATAGTATGCATTGCTCAGAGGATGATATAATCACTGTGTGTGTGCCTGACAGGCAAAAGTAATCAATCTGTACACCATCCCCCAGCTGTGTGTGTTGTGATCCAGCTCAGGTTTGTCCTTCCTGGACAGCTCAGAAAGCTCTGTGTAATGAATTATGAAATACGGCTGAATCCAACCAGCTTCCCCAAGTTCCAAGCAAAACCACTCATCTAGGGATTAAACAAGATATGTTTCTGCATCAAGTAGCTACAGCATTCTCAATGGTGTTTGGTTGGGAATGCATCAAATCAAAATGGTAGGTTTCCTTCAATGTGATCTGGGGCTGCTAACCAATACATGTGGTCGGGATATGGTCGTGTTTTGTAGGCCAGTGACAGTTGTAAAAACAGAACTCAATTTTATAATGTGGTGAACTTCGGAATTAACACACAACTTTAAATTACAAAGCTCCAACATCATCTCACTACTGTACAGCCAAATAATTTTAACGTTCATGTCACGTGGGTCATGGGTCATGTCACGACTTGACAGTGAAGCTGTCTATAAATTTGTAACAGAAAGCTCATTCAGGACTGTACAGTAAATCCGCAACAAATCTGAAACCTCCAGTATCTTATCAGTACAGCCGTGATAATTCTGAAGCACTCCTCATCATGTCAATACTGTACAGTAAAGTTGTGGGTAATTTTGATGCTTGTTCTGTCATGTCAGTACCGTATTGAATAGCTGTGGCATTTCTGAAGCAGCATCATGTCAGAGACGTACAGTAAGCTATGACAAAAGTCTGAAATTCATAGAATGATGTCAGTATGTACAGCATAGTTGGGATTATTCTGGAGTTCCCTAACTAATGGCAGTACTGCATAGAAAAGCATAGAAAATCTGAAGACTTAAGCATCTTTTCGGTACTGTACCGCAATCATTCGGAAACTCAGCGCCTCATTTCAGTCCTGTAAAGTAAAGCTGTGATAATTCTGGTGCTTGTTTTTTCATGTCAGTACTGTACAGAATAACTGTGGCAGTTCTGAAGCTCACAATCTCTTATCAGTGCTGAACAGTATAGAGGTAGTAAACAGCATCATGTCAGGACTGTAGGTAAAACTGTGGTTACATCATAATTCACCAGGGTGCAGCGAGTTCATTCATAGGCACAGGGTTGGGGCAGGGAAATGCAACTAAAATTGTTAACTGTTAATGAAAGAAGTCCATGGGCAAGCAAACATTATGCCATATAAACAATGTTTTACTATAAACAAGGGCGGGGCATGGTGCTAGTGGTTAGCACTTGCGGTCCTGAGTTAAAATCCACCCAGGTCAACATCTGCAAAGGTTTTGTTCTCTTCTGGTTTGCATGGGTTTCCTCCGGTCCTCCGGTTTCCTCCCACACTCAAAAAAACATACTGTTAGTTGTTTGATTGGTCCTGCCCATGAGGCTCACAATTTGTCATGCTTTGTGCAGCGTGCGTAAACTGTAGTCGCTAATAAATAAAGAATTATTAAAATATTATTATGGCTACAGACTCCAGTCCAAACACGTCTCACTAAAAGTATACAGGCAGCAGACTGGATCAAGGCACCCCGTATTCTTATAGACCGCGCTTACCTACAAACACATGCGTCGTAAATGGTTGATGACCTTGTCCAGCTTGGGCTTCCTGTAGTCTTCCAAACCACTTTTACAGCAATGATGGCGACAGTACAACCACAAGACGGAATCATGGTGATCTCTTTCTGAAGGCCTCCACCACAGGACCCAGTTTAGGAACACCAGAAAAGAAAAAAGTATAAATTGCGCCCTAAAAGTAAGACATATAATGAGATGAACCCACATGGAAGCCTCATAAATGGACGAAAATAGGTTTTCATTTATAGCGGTAAACATAACCACAGGTTATCCACACAGACAAAATTACACACACCACCAGTTTTATCTGTCGCTTCATATAATAGGAATGAGGAAAGTCAAGTAAAATCTAACAGATCGTGGGCCAAGTACCATAACAAAAACTAGATCCAAACAGATATTTACTCAGGTAAGTTACATTGTGGCGGCAGACACACAATGGAGCTAAAGGGTTTTTCCAGGATTCTGATATTTGAGGACCTAGTTTGAGACAGGTCAAAATAAAATAAGATTGCCCTCTTCGTAGTTATGGTACAAGGGTGGCAGTGTTAATGGTAGGTTACCACCAAAGTGCATCATGATAAACACAGGGGCAACTTATCCATAGATCCAGGCACTAGTGACACTGATAACTAATATTTGTTATCCATGGCCCGTTCCTTTTAAAATCAACTAATACGCTATAGAGGCATTAACAGACCCCCTGTGCTCTTGCTTCACGACCGTTACACTGTGCATGCATGTCTCACCCTGCTCCCTCTCCTGATGTATTTTAACTGGAAGAAGTTCAGCATGCGGTGGGAGGGTGAAGTGCTATAACAGTGATGGCGAACTTTTAGTGGCCGAGTGCCCAAACTGCAAACCCAAAAACCCCCTATATGCCAGGTGCCAACCAAACGCAGTAACCTATTCGCCCTGGTCTTCAACTACTTTGGATCATTTTGGCCGAGAGGACAAGATGGAAAATTTGCATATATTAGCTTCTTTCAAGTGTCCCCCTGTGCAAAGAGAATTGTGGTGCCCTTTCTAATCATTCTCCCTCTTCCTACAGTCCCAGTAACAAAGTAAGTATCACTTTAATATATGACCGAAAGAAGCATCTTTTGTGTGCTTGGAACTGCAGGAAGATTTCTTTGAGTCTGTTGGTGTGCTGGCTGGTGATGGCCTTGGTGCCCACAGAAAGGGCTCTGAGTGCCGCTCTGGCAACCCGTGCCATAGGTTCGCCACATTTGCTATAGGCACAGTGTACCATCGGTACGAGGATGTGCGACAGCTATAACAATCTACTGTGACAATATGCATGGTGGCAAACATTCTGAACCGTAGTTATGCTGTATACATCCGGCCGGTGAGTGTATTTCCCCAGACACTTCCCACATTTCTCTCATACTGCATTGGAAGCATAGTTGTACAGACCAGCTGTGTGTAGGCAGTTTTTTTTTTTAATTAGATTTTTCTGGAAGCTTTCAACAAGTTTTTTTTCAGAAGATAACAAAAAATTCATGAGATTTTGGCAGAAGTTTTTCTTCTGTTTTCCATTGTATGATGAATTTCTAGGTTCACTGGTTTCCATCGAGGCTTGTAAATTCCATAGTAATATCGAAGGTATTGTTGAATCATAACAACAAATGGTCATAAAATAATGGAGGTCTCCAACATTTGCTGTATGAAACTGCAGAAACGAAGACCAGTAAATGTGGTATTAGGCCACGGTCACACAGGACCGTCCCTGTGCGCTAGCGTCGCGCTAAGAACAGACTGCTAACGGACGCGTGACCGCGCCTTATATGGCTTCCAATGAAATATAACAACAGCCATGTCGGATGCCCCAGTTCTTTGCAGCTAACCCAAATTTAGGTTTACATTTTCAAGTTTACAAGGCACGGTGGTGTAGTTTGCCATACACAACCCAAGTCGGCAAACATCGGAGAAACTAATTTATAGCAAATATGTTAGGGGAGAGTTATCAGAAGTGTCTGAGGTAAAAACTGTTCTCGTTCTCCATGGAAACCAATCAGAGCTCAGCTGTAACTTTTTAAACAGTAGTGGTAAAATGTAAATCTCCCAAAATTTCAGTCAGAGTCCCAATAATGAACTACTTTTTTTTTTCCATAAAGACATAACATTGTCTTATGGGGAGAGACTCCACACAGCGATGCTACATCTCCGAAAACAACCATAAAAGGGGGTCCAACCCGTTACTAGCATGGTGTAACTAATAAAAGTGGCCGGTGAGTGTATTTCCCCAGACACTTCCCACATTTCCTCTCATATCTGCATTGGAAGCATAGTTGTAAAGACCAGCTGTGTGTAGGCAGTTTTTTTTTTTTTTTTAATTAGATTTTTCTGGAAGCTTTCAACAAGTTTTTTTTCCCAGAAGATAACAAAAAATTCATAGAGATATTTGGCAGAAGTTTTTCTTCTGTTTTCCTATTGTATGATGAATTTCTAGGTTCACTGGTTTCCATCAGAGGCTTGTAAATTCCATGTAAATATCGAAGGTATTGTTGAATCATAACAACAAATGGTCATAAAATAATGGAGGTCTCCAACATTTGCTGTATGAAACTGCAGAAACGGTGACCAGTAAATGTGGTATTAGGCCACGGTCACACAGGACCGCTCCCGTGTGCGCTAGCGTCGCGCTAAGAACAGACTGCTAACGGAACGTGTGACCGCGGCCTTATATGGCTTCCAATGAAATATAACAACAGCCATGTCGGATGCCCCAGTTCTTTGCAGCTAACCCAAATTTAGGTTTAAATTTTCAAGTTTACAAGGCCCAGGTGGTGTAGTTTGCCATACACAACCCAAGTCGGTAAACATCGGAGAAACTAATTTATAGCAAATATGTTAGGGGAGAGTTATCAGAAGTGTCTGAGGTAAAACTGTTCTCGTTTCCCATGGAAACCAATCAGAGCTCAGCTTTAACTTTTTAAACAGTAGAGGTAAAATGAAAGCGGAGCTCTGATTGGTTGCCATGGGCAAATAAAACAGATACTCCTGATAAATCTCCCAAAATTTCAGTCAGAGTCCCAATAAATAAACTACTTTTTTTTACGTAAAGACATACCATTGTCCTTATGGGAGTACTCCACACCAGCGATGCTACATCTCCGAAACACCATCTTGTTCTCGGTCAATGTGCCCGTTTTATCAGAGAAAATGTACTGCACCTGACCCAGATCTTCACAGATATTCAAAGCTCTGCATTCAATAAGGGAGTCGGACTTCTCACAATAGAAGTCCCTGTCATTCTGAATGAAGTAGACCTGCCCTAACTTCACCACCTCAATGGAAACGTAGAGCGAGATTGGAATCAGCACCTATGAAAGAAAGCATCAGTTGTAGAGATCTATACACATCACCAGAGATCATGTACAATGACAAGATCTGCCGGAAAACTCTGCAAGCATTACGTGTATGTTCACATGTGTCAGAAATAAATTTACTATCACTGCAAATCATAGGGTGGATCCATGACAAAGTCTATGTGATGCCTGGATCCTGTAGTAAATCCCTTTTAACTCTCCATGGAACATCCCGTTACCTGCAGGATGATGATCATTGTCCAGAACATGTAGAAGCCGGCCAGCGCCGGGGATAACCGCTCTCCATTAGGTTCCGGCAAGATGAAAAGAGGAGGTTCTGGATATCCTTGCAGCCATATTCCATATCCTAATTTGTGGAGTGACACAAAGATAGTAAGGTCTATAAAAAAAGCATAATAGGGCTGCACAATATCACACTTACAAGTACTGTATATAAAATATTTCAGCTGATAAATACAACAATAAAACTTTTCTTTTGGTGCACCTTTACCATGGGCCGCGTAACACAATTCTGTCGTACTGAGCACCAGAATGCCCCCTTCAGTGCAGGAAATTGAGTCACATGAAACATATCGCAGCCGTGCCACAAAACGGTTGAGTGTGACACAAACCTGGCGCGGGTAATTCTGAAATATCAGTGCAAGCAGTTTGCACTAGAAAGAAAGTGCAAAGTCCAACAGAAAACTGGTACACGGCCCTTAGGAAATGTGCCCCATTATTGTGCAGGTCAAAATTTAACATGTTCAATGCTGCTTTCCAACAATATCTGTGGATGGGGAATATTGGCGTATGCCCTTATACATTCAGAAAGTTACAATTGTTAGAATGCCAACTTACCCAAAGCTCCAAACAAGCACATTATCAATAATAGCAAGACACACCACAATATATCAGAATTTAGACGCCTTTCCAGTTTGCTTCGCTTGTATCGAGGTCCACTGTTATTCAGCATAGTTTTGGTGTCATGTCCTGAAATTAAAAAAAAAAGTTTCTATTCAGTATATCACCCATACTCCACTCCATCATTATAGTCCAAGTCTTCAGGATCTTGGATGAGTGTGGATTATGTGCAGTAGTAGATATGTGTTTATGGATTTTGTATTTCAACTACAGTAATAAATGGTAAGGAACGGTCTAAAGTGCATATTCAATATGTACCCACTGGACCATAGAGGCATGGATACAGAATTACAGAGGATAGCTTTCAGAAATCTTTAGAAGTTGAAATCCTGATGTCCTTTGACATCTGTCAACAGGGGGATAGTCGGGAAGCCAAACCCATTAAAATGTAAAATGATCGTGGAAGAGTTAATAGTAAGAAGTGTAAAAAAATGTCAAAATGAATAAACAGGAAAGAAATCTACATCAAATCAATATTTTTTGGCGTCACCATCCTTTGCCTCCCAAACAGCACCGATTTCCCAAGTTACTCTTAGACTGTATTCACACATTGGGTTTCAACTGCGTTTTGGAAAGAAATTCAAATGCAACAGGGTAGGTTGAAACACCGTCATGTACTAAAACAGATACAGCAATGTGGGAAGATTAAAACGGGGTTGGGAACAGCTGAATTCCATTTCTAAGGTGAGGTTCTGTTAGACGGTAACAGGTCATGGGTCAACGCCATGGGGAGACTGTGCACAGCAACAAGATACAAGGTTATTCTGCAAAGACTCTCTCCCCTAGTCAAAGATTTCAAAGCAGGGGTATAACTACAGGGGTAGCAGCCAGTGTCAGGGGGCCTGGCAATCTAGGGTATCAGGTGAGAATAGCTGTGTGTGTGGTATATGCATACTGTGTATCTGCTGTATGTATGTGTGTATATACTGTGTGTGATTGTAACTCACATGTGCGAGTGCACTAATATGTATATTTTTTTTTTTAAAGGAGGGCCCCCATTCAGAAGCCAGGTATGGGGTCCTGCCTCTCCTAGTGACGCCCCTGTTTCAAAGCAACTGGCAGTGCTCAGTAATGTAGACTTATTGTGGCAGGAGATGTCTAACATTGCCTTCGGTCCCAGATGCTCCCATCTACTACTTGAAGAAGTCTGGCCAAAACATAAGCAAGGTGCTGCAGAAAAATAGCAGAAGGTTCCCCAGACAAACAAGTCAAAATCTGAAATATGCGGCTGCAACAGAAAGCAGTTTATTTGATAAAAGGGATGGAGAGCGGTACAAAGAGGATAATCTGCAGGCTACAGGCATGCTGGAGAATGCTTGCAAGTTTGGGGCGCTCAGAGAGCTCCTAGAGTTCCATAGAGATGAATGGAGCAGAATGGTCATGTGCGGCCGTCTGCACCAATAATCTTCGGTTGCGACGTGGGGTCCAACTGAGGAACCCGAGACCACCCATAGATCAGCAAGTTATGCCCTATCCTGTGGATAGGGCCTAACTTGGTTCGTGGGACAACCCCTTTAAGGTATTAAAGACAAATGTCTACTCTATTGAATGTCGGTAGCCATTTATATACTAACCTGCATATACCACAATACCAATAACAGCCTCTGTATTGCGCACAACACATCCCCTCAAAAGCAAATTTTGTTTACTTAGCCCAATCTTATCCCTGTCTGGATGGGATCTAAGTAGAAATAAAAAGAAAAATAGAGAAAATGTAAAATCCTGTAGTTCATTTGTAGGATGAGAAATTAGTGCAGGTAGAGAGATGAGATGATGTATGAGAACTAGAGAAGGCAGCAGCCTCCTTAGTAGGGGGACTGACTACTTACAGGAATCCCTTAAACCTTCCCAGGTCACTATTTGGAGCTTCACATTGGATCTTGCTTGAAAACATTTCGGGGTCAAACTCACAGTCCTTGAAAGAAAAAAATGCATATCAGAATAAAACTCTGGGTTTTTTTTTAAACTCCTTTATGAGTAGTATTACAGAATCAGTAAAATAATCATAAACCGCGGCCATAATTGTGGTCAGGTTACGGCCACAATAAAAGTCTCTTCTACGCGGTCACAGTGCGGTGAGCTGGGTTACTGCCTGGATTTCAATGAAGATGGGAGGGGTGAGGAGCGCCGACTCCAGCTCCCTCCCCAATCTAGTACACACAGGATGAGTAAGCACACAACAGGATGTGCGTCTCACTGAAGGATGTTTAGTTTTTTGATGTAACTTATTATTCATTTAATAAGAACTTGTGCATATTATCTACTGCATCAAACTGCTGGGTGAGAAGGTATTATTGGCATTATTGTCTTTCTTTTGGTTTGCTTTCTCTAGTTTTTGGGATTTGCTTAGATGTGAAAGAAAAATCGCTTTGTTCTAGGTGCAGAATTCACACGTTACCGTGGCGTATCCCTTTGCCACCTGTCTCTGCTTCAAGTTGCTTTCGCCGTCGAGGCTGGAGGTTTCAATGTGACAAATTCCATCAGGGTCGGAGGAATGTAGCAGTATCATATCGGCAGGGATGATCTCGTCACACTGGAGCCGGATGAAATTTCCCACCTTCACATCCTTCCAGTAACACTCAATATATTTCTTTTCCTTCCTAAGGTGCAGGAAAAAATACATAGCATTCTTACATGTTCTTATATCCCTGTGCACATATCAACCATACACAAAGTAATCCATATTAATAAAGGACAAATACCGTAGTTCTGTAGCAAAAGTTATGGCTTTTCCCATTAGTATCAGATACTGTCTCTGTAGAAGTACTTTAGGATGGTTTCTTAGTTCTTATATGGACAATAGAGGTAACTGCATAATAATTCAAAATACTAGTAGAAATGTACCTTAAAGAAAATGAAGGTACATGAAGCAAACATACCTGGAGAATGCTGTAGCTACCCTGATGCAGAATCATATCTCGTTTAATCCCTGTGCTGAGTGGTTTTGCTGAAAAAACAATTCTAAAAATATGATAATGAAGCTCTGTCCCTTCTGTGCTGGAGCTCAGGCCTTCTCCTCTCACATTAAGTATGCATTGCTCAGAGGATGATATAATCACTGTGTTGTGCCTGACAGGCAAAAGTAATCAATCTGTACACCATCCCCCAGCTGCTGTGTGTGTGATCCAGCTCAGGTTGATTAGTCCTTCCTGGACAGCTCAGAAAGCTCTGTGTAATGAATTTATGAATCGCAGGCTGAATCCAACCCAGCTTCCCCAAGTTCCAAGCAAAACCACTCATCTCAGGGATTAAACAAGATATGTTTCTGCATCAGTGTAGCTACAGCATTCTCAATGTGTGTTTGGTTGGGAATGCATCAAATCAAAATGGTAGGTTTCCTTCAATGTGATCTGGGGCTGCTAGCCAATACATGTGGTCGGGATATGGTCTGTGTTTTGTAGGCCAGTGACAGCTTGTAAAAACAGAACTCAAATTTTATAATGTGGTGAACTTCAGAATTAACACAACTTTAAATTACAAAGCTCACAACATCATCTCACTACTGTACAGCCAAAATAATTTTAACGTTCATGTCACGTGGGTCAAGGGTCATGTCACGACTTGACAGTGAAGCTGTCATAAATTTGTAACAGAAAGCATCATGTCAGGACTGTACAGTAAATCCGCAACAAATCTGAAACCTCCAGTATCTTATCAGTACAGCCGTGATAATTCTGAAGCACTCCTCATCATGTCAATACTGTACAGTAAAGTTGTGATAATTCTGATGCTTGTTCTGTCGTGTCAGTACCGTATTGAATAGCTGTGGCATTTCTGAAGCAGCATCATGTCAGAGACTGTACAGTAAAGCTATGACAAAAGTCTGAAACTTCATAGAATGATGTCAGTACTGTACAGCATAGTTGGGATTATTCTGGAGTTCCCTAACTAATGGCAGTACTGTATAGAAAAGCATAGAAAATCTGAAGACTTAAGCATCTTTTCGGTACTGTACCGCAATCATTCGGAAACTCAGCGCCTCGTTTTTTCATGTCAGTACTGTACAGAATAACTGTGGCAGTTCTGAAGCTCACAATCTCTTATCAGTGCTGAACAGTATAGAGGTAGTAACACAGCATCATGTCATGGACTGTAGGTAAAACTGTGGTTACATCATAATTCACCAGGATGCAGCGAGTTCCATTCATAGGCACAGTGTTTGGGGCAGGGAAATGCAACTAAAATTGTTAACTGTTAATGACAGAAGTCCATGGGCAAGCAAAACCTTAAAGGGGTATTCAAGGAATCAGCATAATTCATATACAAGTGGGCACTCAAAATATAAGCTAAAGTGTAATTAGTTGTTATTTAAAATTTTGCTCCCCTTCGCAGAAAATGCTGGTGACATACACAGTGATGAAGAATTAAAATGCTACCGGCCCTTTAATCAGTCCGTTAATTTCCTCCGCGCGGTCCGTTGCAGGACAGAAGATGGCTGCTGGTCACATGTCCACATGACATATCCTGCATCTGCCTGGGCAGGTCATGTGATCACCACTACGTTTGGCTGTAGTCTGTTGGTTGCAGTGCATCCAGTATGGTCAGTGTTGTGGTGATGGCAGTTACACATCATTACTATTGTAACAGTGCAAGAAAACCTGTTAAATCATCACTGGGAGCAGAGCATAAGAGGTAGGAGGAGTTACTGAGAACTAAAGGATCTTGGAACTTGTAGTTTCCAGTGGCGGCCATCTTAGTGATAACTCCATCTACTTTAGAGAGGCCATAAATTTGGTAAATTATAAAATCTAATTATTTAAGCTCCTTTTTGTGACTAATGACATTGAATATTGTTGTATTCATTTATTTATATCATCATTGGTTTTTGTGTCAGACGTTCATATTCCCGGAATACCCCTTTAATGACATATAAACAATGTTTTACTATAGACAGGGCGGCATGGTGGCTTAGTGGTTAGCACTTGCGGTCCTGGGTTCAAATCCCACCCAGGTCAACATCTGCAAAGAGTTTGTATTTTCTCTTCTGGTTTGCATGAGTTTCCTCTGGGTCCTCCGGTTTCCTCCCCCACTCAAAAAACATACTGTTAGGTTGTTTAGATTGTGAGCCTCATGGGGACAGGGACCAATTTGTCATGCTTTGTGCAGCGCTGCGTAAACTGTAGGCGCTATATAAATAAAGAATTATTATAAATAATTATTACAGGCTACAGACTCCAGTCCAATAACACGTCTCACTAAAAGTATACAGGCAGCAGACTGGATCAAGGCGCCCTGTATTCTTATAGACCGCGCTTACCTACAAAACACATGCGTCAGTAAATGGTTGATGACCTTGTCCAGCTTGTGCTTCCTGTAGTCTTCCAAACCATCTTTTACAGCAATGATGGACAGTACAACCACAAGAGGAATCATGGTGATCTCTTTCTGGAAGGCCTCCACCACAGGGACCCAGTTTAGGAACACCAGAAAAAGGAAGTATAAATTGGCTGCCCTAAAAGTAAGACATATAATGACATGAACCCACATGGAAGCCTCATAAAATGACAGAATAATAGGTTTCATTTATATAGCGGTAACATAACCACAGGTTATCCACACAGACAAAATTACACACAGCCACAGTTTTATCGTCGCTTCATACAATAGGAATGAGGAAAGCTCAAGTAAATCTAACAGAATCGTGGGCCAAGTACCATAACAAAAACATAGATCCAAACAAGATTATTTACCTCAGGTAAGTTCACATTGTGGCGTCAGACAACACAATGGAGCCTAAAGGGTTTTTCCAGGATTCTGATATTTGAGGACCTATTTTGAGGACAGGTCAATAAAATAAGATCTGCCCTCTTCTTAGTTATGGTACAAGGTGGCAGTGTTAATGGTAGGTTACCACCAAAGTGCATCATGATAAACCAGGGGCACTTACTCATAGATCCAGGCACTAGTGACACTGATAATCTAATATTTGTTATCCATGGCCCGATTCCTTTTAAAATCAACTAATACGCTATAGAGGCATTAACAGACCCCTCTGTGCTCTTGCTTCACAGACCGTTACACTGTGCAGATGCATGTCTCACCCCTGCTCCCTCTCCCTGATGTAATTTTACTGGAAAGGAAGTTTCAGCATGCGGTGGCAGGGTGAAGTGCTATAACAGTGATGGCGAACCTTTTAGTGGCCAAACTGCAACCCAAACCCCCCCTTATTTATTGCCAGGTGCCAACCAAAAGCAGTAACCTATTGCTCCCTGTTCTTCAACAACTTTGGATGATTTTGGCCGCCAGAGGACAAGATGGAAAACTTGCATCATTTTAGCTTCTTTCAAGTGTCCCCCCGTGCAAAGAGAATTGTGGTGCCCTTTCTACTCATTCTCCCTCTTCCTACAGTCCCAAGTAACAAAGTAAGTATCACTTTAATATATGACCGAAAGAAGCATTTTTTATGTTGCTTGGAACTGCAGGAAGATTCTTTGAGTCTTGTCTGGTGTGCTGGGGTGATGGCCTTGGTGCCCACAGAAAGGGCTCTGAGTGCCGCCTCTGGCACCCGTGCCATAGGTTCGCCACCATTTTGCTATAGGCACAGTGTACCATCAGTACGAGGATGTGCGACAGCTATACCCAATCTATTGTGACAATATGCATTGTGGCAAACACTGTATTATGATATTGAACCAGCCCCTGCTTATTATGTCTACACAGAACCGTTTATATCGGACATTGTGGGATGTTACCAGTTGGCACA
Organism: Engystomops pustulosus; assembly: GCA_019512145.1. Classification (NCBI taxonomy): domain Eukaryota; kingdom Metazoa; phylum Chordata; class Amphibia; order Anura; family Leptodactylidae; genus Engystomops; species Engystomops pustulosus. Next base: position 40,898,091 of record CM033641.1, on the reverse strand, counting down.
TTGTGGGATGTTACCTTGACTGGCATCGGATCAGACTGGTTAAACTATGCCACAACCAGCACATTTTGAGATATATATTTTTTTTTGGGTTCAATCTTAATAGTCAGCGGCTGAACGGCTTATTAGGAGTGGAATTTTTCCAAAGGCCTTTACATTTACACATATATTTTACTTTTATAAAATGTATCTCATATTAATTTCTGATCTAAGGATTCCAAGAATCATTTTTAATCAGTAAAATGAATTAATGTATATTGTATATTGAGGTTTTTGTATTGTGTTTTATTGATTCATTCCTTATCTGTATGTAGATATATGTGTACACGTACTCTATTAAACATTAAATACTATTTGTGGGGCAGAGCCGGAGATTGCACCTATTCAGGCTGCAGATAACATCTGACGGGGGAGTCGGGAGCAGAGTCTGGGGAGGGGGTCCATTTTATAGATCAGCAGATGAGTTTGTACCTTATTTACGTGGACGCAGTGGAATCTAATAATGAAGGGTTTTATTACACTGCCGACATCCAGCCAGGACACAGACTGTAAGATGATAAATTCATGTTTTGCATCCCATATTACGCCGATAGATGCAAAGTACAAGGGAAAGGGAACACTCGGTTCAGAGAGGATTCCTTCCCTAAAACACATCAGGAAAGTTTGTTTTCCCCATTTTAACCCCTGCACTTTATAAAGGTGTTTGGAGCTGTATAACCCATAACAGTAAAGGACTAAGCACTGAAACTCAACAAATGTTCTTTACCCTAAATTCTGCCATTGAGGGGAGTTTGTAAACCACAATATATAGTGCATGTTAGTCAGTTCCTGATGAAAACTTATATACAAATATGGCCACTGAGAATGTAGGCAAATCATGAGTACAACAATTGATAGACAGCTTATAGTTCTTGAAGTAACCTGCATAAACCGTATATATTCGAGCATAAGCCGAGGCCCCTAATTTTACCACCAAAAACTGGGAAAACCTATTGACTCGTGTACAAGTCGAGGGTGGGAAATGCATTGGTCACAGCCAGCCCAACAAGCACTTAAAAAAATTAAACTTATATACTCACTTTATGGCGCCCCCAATGCTCAGCGTGGCTCCCCAATGTCGGCGCGGCTCCGCTTCTTTCTTGGGTCTTCTGTAACAGCCGGCATGGTATCTGCCGGCAGGCGCATACTATGACGTCAGCAGTGGACGCGTCATAGTATGTGCTTGCTGGCTGGGGAAGACCCAAGAGGAGCCGCGGGGAAGACCCAAGATATAATCAAACCGTATAAATCACACAATACAATACACTAGTTTTACAGGTGTGGAACGCTTGAAAGAGCAAGCAAAAAGTCAAGGAGAGGTGAAACAACACCTCACGTACCCATGTGGAGGACAGGAAATCTCTAAGTTTGCTGGGATGACTTCAGCAAACAGCCAAAGGCTTAATAAAGCTTTGAGATTTTTAATGTATTTGCTGTATTTATAGGAATAGGGATTGTCCAGATAAAACCTGCAGGTTTAGTTACCATTAATGGGCACCTACAGACTTAAAGGGGTTGTCCATGTTAAACACAATACAGCAATAATTAGTCATCTATCTATGACTAAGAACTCTTGGGAGTTCGAAACGCGTCAGATGTCTGTATAATGGTACCTTTTTTAAACCTTTTTATACCTTGATGAAATAAATAGAAGTTTTATAGCACTTACTTCAAGCCTGGATGCTGGATCAATCGTTTGTTTGTCCAATAATTAGCATTGTTGGTGTTATGAAAGTTATTTAATTTTCTTCCTGTAGATAAACACTGGTCCATGGTCATGTGATGTCACAGGTGCACAGCTCGGTAGCATCACACAGCTTTGATTATGTAGTCTGTCATAACGAGCCGTGCACATGTGTGACATCACATGACCACGGACCAGTGTTTACCTACAGGAAGTAAACAATGAAGCTTCCTGTTGTATGACAGCAAGAAGACAGCAGGCACAGATCTAGGAAACCTTGAAGCATTAATACAGAAAGTGTATTGCTACATTTTATAACTTTTCATCACTCAAACAATATCAAATATTTGCTGGCATGTGCTTAAAGTAGACAAGCCCTTCAAGAGTTCATGGGATCAGACAGTGATCAAGAGCAAGAATTAAATTGAATTAACCCCTCAAACACTAGATCTCACACCGGTCACCAGGAGACCCCCTTTTCAGCACCACCCCAGTCCCCATAGAGCAGTGATGGCTAACCTATGGCACTGGTGCCTGAGGTGGCACTCGGAGCCCTTTCTGTGGGCACCAAGGCCATCACCAGAGATGACTCCAGGTATCTTCCTGCAGTCCCAGACAGCCCAGGACTTGCTGTGCACAGAGCTATTTTAATGTGACAGCTCTACCTGGGACTATTTTCTGCTTTATTGGTCTCCTCAGGGGCTGGTATCAATGAAAACTGTGACAGAGAAGGGAGTATAAATCACAAATTAAATTTCTATGTTGGCACATTGTGATAAATAAGCGGGTCTTTGTTGTAGTTTGGGCACTCGGTCTCTAAAAGGTTTGCCATCACTGCCATAGAGCATTGTACATACACTGCTAAACATATTTTGTATGAAAAAAAATCAGTTTTACAGAACAAAAGATAACTTATATATTACCTTAGAATGACATGTGCACTGCGACTAGTCAAGTTGCCTCCTGGGCAGGGCTGAAGAGTAGTTCCCTACCCCCTCGGGAAACCGATCCTCTGTGTGTGATTTTCAAAAGCCCAGATGATGTAACTGCAGACTTGGGTCAACAGTCCTATAGGAGTTAGTGACACTTACCCCCGATTCTTTTTACAGAAAGCCATACATTCACCTGCTCAGCTCCTCCGCAGATCAGATTGCAAGTTAAATATGATAAGTGCCCTTTAACTAAGACTTAGCTGAGCTTAGCCTAACAGAATAACGTGTTCTTCCCCCGCTATAGAACTGCTCAATACATAAAGACATTCTCTGCACTTTTATTTATCTCTGATGCATAAGGTCTTATACCGGTCACAGTTCAAGAATCAGGAAGTCTATCAAAGGAGGTTAAAATCTTTGAGATCATGACTGCCCTCTGCCAAAACAAATAGAAAACCAAGTGGTAAAGCCTCTGCAAACATATGAAGAAAAAGCCTTCTGTTTTAAGAGCCTATTTCTTCTTAAGCTTAAAATATAATAAAATATCCATTAAAAGGGGAGGAGAACCTATGGAATGGGTGCCAGAGGTGGCACTCAGATTCTGTGGGCACCCAGGCCATCACCCCAGCACAGGGTTTGCCAGACAGATTGAGTGTCTCAGTGCCCCCTCCTGTCGTCCTGGGTAGAGTCCTGGATGTGTCACGTTCATCACTATTTTAGAGCAACACTTCCTGAGCTTCCTGGGACTGTAGGAGAAGCCCGGATGTGTGGATAGGGCAGGATGATCACTGGAGCTCCTGCCCTGCAATTCCTCACATTCTAAGGACCCTGGAGGGAAGTCACAAAGATAATTTGAATTTCCCCTCCTTTTTGATGACATAATGACAATACAATTTAAAGCTGTGGCAGAGCATGGAGAAATAAGTTGCTGACTAAACTGCTGTGTCAGCACTTTGCAAGAAATAGGTGGGTTTTTGGCTGTAGTCTGAGCACTCGCCATCACTGTCCTAGGGGGATTTATCTTTTATCACAAGTGCTTAATTTTGTTTGCCAGAAACATTTGGGCCCATTTCTTCCATTGGGCAGGTCGGGCTATGTGGTGTGCCAGCAGGTTCCCACTGCCCCCAGTAAAAACAATAGCGAAGTACTTCCTGTGCTCCCTGCGGCTCATCTTCTCCCTTGTTCAGCAAAAGTGCCAGGGGAGCAAACAGAGCTTGGTGAAGACGAATTGCAGGGAGCGCCAGAGGGTGAGTACTTTGTTTTTGTTTTTATGTGCTGGGGCTACCTATATACTGGGGGGAGGGGGGCGCTCAGTGTGCTGGCTACCTATATACTGTGGAGAAGGGGGGGCTGCAGTGTTTTGGCCTTCTATATACAAGTGGCAGTGTGCTGGCTACCTGTATACTTGAATCAGTTTGATGGCAACCTATATAATGGGGGGCAATGTGTTAGCTACCCACATACTGGAAGAGTGGGGGGGGGGGGGGAAGTTTATCACATTTTAGGCTACAGTTCTGAATATTGGTTGTTTGGATTATTTTTCTCCCTGTGTATATAGGGACCAAGACCTGGTCTTGTTGCTGTGTTTCTGTATGAAGCTTGGTTCTAGTACTGTACTTATGTACTGAACTCCACACTGTATTTATGTACTAAGCTTTGTTCTGGTTAAGTTCTATATAAATAAAATCGCTATTATAATGATAAAATACAATAATATAATTTGAAAGACTTTGTACATTTTAATTAAATTGTGTGTGTGTGGGGGGGGGCACTGTACATGTTAGAATTAAACGCAGGGGGAAGCAATGTCTAAGGTAACTTAGTGGGATAGTGCTGCATACATGGTAATCCATACATAACCGTGTGTCACCATTATTTTTAATTTGTGGGGAGCCGTTTAATTTATAACAAATTACCTATGCATTTTCTAATCATTATATTCATAGTTTATACGGTTGAAAAAAGACACTTGTCCACCAAGTTCAACCAAGGAAGGGAAGGGATTGGATGAGGAAGGGATTTAGGGGAAACAATTCTATATAACATAACCATCAATGTTATTTAGGTGTAAAAAGGCATCTAGACCCTTCTTGAAGCTCTCTGCTGTCCCTGCTGTGACCAGCGCCTGAGGCAGGCTATTCCACAGATTGACAGTTCTCATAGTAAAACAGCCCTGTCGCCTCCGGTGATTAAACCTTGATTTCTCCAGACGGAGACAGTGCCCCCTCGTCTTTTGATTTGATTTAATCTGAAACAACTTACCAACATATTTTTCATGGACCATTCATATATTTATATAAATTAATCATGTCCCCTCGCAGACTAAATAAATCTAGTTTTAATCTTTCCTCATAACTGAGACCCTCCATACCCCTTATCATTTTTGTGGCTCTACTTTGAACCCTCTCCAGCTCCAGGGCATCCTTTTTATGAACCGGTGCCCAGAACTGGACGGCATATTCCAGGTATGGCCGAACCAATGCCTTGTACAGTGGTAATATTACATCCCTATCACGAGAGTCCATACCACTTTTGATACATGACAAGATCCTACTAGCTTTAGAGGCAGCTGATTGACATTGCATGCTGTTATTCAATTTATGATCTACTAGTACCCCCAGGTCCTTCTCAACAAGGGACTCTCCCAGATTTACTCCCCCAAGGACATATTTTGCTTTTGGATTATTGGCCCCCAGGTGCATAACCTTACATTTATCCACATTGAACCTCATTTGCCAAGTGGACGACCAAGCACCACGTAACCCTGCAGCCTATGAACATCCTCCATAGACTGTATTACACTACACAGTTTGGTGTAATCTGCAAAAATAGACACAGTGCTATTAATTCCTACCTCTATATCATTAATAAATATATTAAATAGTAGTGGGCCAAGCACAGAACCCTGAGGTACACCACTCATAACTGGTGACCATTCCAAGTAGGAATCATTGAACACAACTCTCTGGATACAATCCTTCAGCCAGTTCTCAATCCTATTGCAAATGATTCCTGCCAAACCAACAGCCATAATTTTACCCATCAGGCGTCTATGAGGAACAGTGTCAAATGCCTTTACAAAGTCCAAGAACACAATATCCACAGCTGCTCCTCCATCCAGGCACCTGCTCACCTCTTCATAGAAGCAGATAAGGTTAGTCTGACAACTTCTATTCTTAGTAACCCCTCGCTGGCTATCACTTATTATACTATGTGATGTCACATACTCCTGTATATAGTCTTTTAGTAACCCTTCCAATACTTTCCCCACAATGGAAGTTAAGCTTACAGCCGCTTCTTCTTCCCTATATTGTTAGGCTATTTATTTTAACATCTGGGACATCCCTTTGAGAAAAATGTACAGGACATCCACAAATTGGCTGTTTCTTATATTACATAAACATACCGTATATACTCGAGTATAAACCAAGGTACTTAATACAAAAAACTGGGAAAACCTATTGACTCGAGTATAAACCAAGGGTGGGAATTTCATTTGTGCGCGGCCCCAGTATGTAGCCAGTGCCTGTTGCCTTCGCGGTCCCCCAGTATGTAGGCCAGTCGCTGCTGCGCGGTGGGTCCCCAGGTATTAGCCATTGCCCTGCCCTGCCGGGTGCCCCGGTATTTATCCATTTCTCGCGCATTCGGCGCCCCAGTATGTAGCCAGTGCCTGCCTGCGCGGCCCCAGTATGTAGCCAGTGCCTGCCTGCGCGTCCCCGTATGTAGTCCAGTGCCTGCCTGCGCGGCCCCAGTATGTAGCCAGTGCCTGCCTGCGCGGCCCCAGTATGTAGCCAGTGCCTGCCTGCGCGGCCCCAGTATGTAGCCATTGCCTGCCTGCGCGGCCCCAGTATGTAGCCATTGCCTAGAGTATAAGCAGAGTTAAAATTTTTCATCACATTTCCTGTGCTGAAAAACTTGGCGTATACTCGAGTATATACAGTAATTCTTATATTACTTAATAATGGTAAATCATAAAAAATGTTTACATAAGAAAAAAATCAGCAGCTACTGTACAAGTAATAAAACTCACCTATGAAATTGTTCAAACAGGTTCCTTGGTATAAAATTCAGCAATGTGTATTTGGTTGTCCGTATTTTGTTGTTTTTGTATCCCTTTGTGATTCTCACATACTCGTCCTTAAACCGTTCTGAACATGGGACCACGATGCGGTGTTTCGAAACTAATCTGCTCATGTTGCGATGTCGACCGACCGTCAGGAAGGGACAAAGCAGCGAGGAGCCTTCTGGGGGCTCGTTGATTCCACCCACGGGTAGGATATGCTGCCATCTCCGGCGCGCCCACTGGATGGGGTTTGCCATATCAGGTCAGGGGTTGCAGAAGGTTTCAATTTTCTATTAAGGTAAAAAGGAAATTTATTATAAGCTACAAAATGCTGAACAAAGCAAATGCAATAATAATTAAAAAAAATAATATCTCAACTTTTATGATATTACCGATTTAAAAAAAAACACATAGGCCCACATTTATTGCCTTTGAAATGCAAGAGTTTTTTGAAGAAAACTCTAGAATTGACCATTGGCTTTTTATCATTATTAATGAACCTGAACCTGAATCTTCATCCGATTGACAAGGTGATCTGAACCCAGCTAGTACAAGTGGTTCTCTCGCTGCAGATAAACCAGGCAAAGACAACTCTTTAAACTTTACTCCTAGGAAGGAAACATGTTTGGTGTCGAAAAAGTTCTGATGTAAGACAATGAGGCAAACTGTATGGCGATGGTCCTCAAAGCAGAGTGTGACCCATTAGATCTGGTAAAGGTGGACAGTTTAACTACTTTAACTCTTCACTAAAATGTATTCATCTAGCCAAACTCTACAGTCCTCACTAGTTGTATATAATAGTGGTGATCTGTAGCACGTCTCCTTTTAAAGGGTTTTGCCAACTAAAAAAGTTCTCCAATTTTAATCCCCTAGTTAGGTTTACACAATAAAACCAATTTATAACCCCTTACTTAACAATTTTACTCAGTGGGCAGGGGCTCTCTCTCTAAGCAGACACTTCATGATTCCTCTGTGCTACAACATGCTGTGTGCTGACAATGTGCTTAGATTACCAGGGTCCAGGCTTTAGCTACACTTTTATTTAGCTTCCGAGCATTCACCAATACCAGACACAGATCAATGAAACAGATCAGACATGATCCATGAGATGGATATAACATACAATGACACACTTCAGCTCCACTACATCTCAGTTTTAACATACACTGTCATAGCTAAGATATAGCAAAGCTAACACCCAAAGAGTGCCCCTGGATAAAGACCGTATCTTATCTGTAGCTTGTAAAGTAAACTCTGCACGATGCTTGGCTGCAGGAGGTGTCTGTATGTGAGCTCGTCTTGTAATGGACGATGGAGAGATGCGGAGAGAACAGCACTGTGCAGACAGGACGTTATTCATGAGAAGAATCTGCCCTGCCTGACCAAAGTCAGAAGATTTACGACCATATCCCGGGGCAGCCAAAATTGTATACAATAGGACTAATAGAGACAGGTTGGAATTATATCTGTGAAATGCTGGATATTTGTTAATAACAGTGAATTAAAGAAATGTAGCATTTTGTTATCCTGAGTATATTTAAGAATCTGGTCTTCGTGGGAAAACCCCTTCAAGTCCAGAGAGATCAAGGAGTTCATTGGTCAATTGTGGTCTACCTCCAGGGTAAATTGCTTCAAAGCCCTTAAAAAACAAAGGAATTTGGTTTTGGCTTACTCACCCTTCCAATGGACCACCTTCCATAATATGTTATCTATGGCTTAGGAAGGCTTATCTTGGGTTATCTGTCTCTAGCAAATGCCATGTGCCCTTTACACTCATGAGAACCTTCATGCAATTTTGCATCAAAGCAAAAGTGTTATTTGTCTAAAAGTCTGACTTAAGTTAAATTTCGCATGCACAAAGTGCCAAAGTCTGAAAAGTGCAAATATTAAGGCACATATCTTCAGTAAATTAGTAAATATATATCCTTATCAGCTACAGGGGGTGACAAACTTCTTACCCCTTCAGTAAAAGGGCTACAGAGAATTAAACTGTTCCAATGGAATTACAAAAGAGCATTTTTGCTCTCCATTAAGTGAACGTGGGTCTATAGACACAGTAGACGTAAACAATTGGAGTCATTTCAGCACATATCATGCAAACAAAATGTAAACGTCCATCATCATTCCAAAGGAGAACGGTATCAACATACATCAGGTGGGCATGACTGCAACATAGCATTAACTACATCATAAGTAACCACAGGTATTCAGTTTTGCTGCCCGAATATTGTCCGTTCCTATTTGTAAGCCAAGATTAATATGATGCCAAGAACTCAGTCCAGCGTAGTCTATTGGTGAAATGGGTTGGAAGTCATGTACGTGTCATGGGCCCTTAACAGGGTGTGAAGATGTTCATGTGTCACATTATTTAGTTATTTAGTTTCAGATGCTGACATTACCTTGTAAATAAACATGTAATCTAGCTACCCTGTGGATAAATGTCTGGTTACAGGGGGCCAGGATGCCCAAGATTGTCAGAGCCGGAGAATAAGACTAAGGATTTGCGCTTCTGCAGGGAATCATTAAAGGACATCTACCACCAGGATGAAGGATTGCAAACCAAGCACACTGACATACTGGTGTGCGCCCCCTCTGGCAGGATCTGCTCTTCATTTAGCTTCTTACGCCATGTTTTTGTGTTTTTTTTTTATCAAAAAAAAAAAAAAAAAAAAGGATTTCAAGGTTTACTATCCTTCATCTTGGTGGTAGATGTCCTTCAAGAGGAACAGCAGCTTATTGAAGGTCAACACAGTTGGGTCTGGGAGGTTGTTGTCTCTAGACTTTTCCTCTAAAATGACAACACTCCCTTTTATAACATGAGAGCCCACATTAAAGTTGATTCTTGGGGTTGGTATAGAGGAAGCAGTAGTGAACTATGGTGAAGGTAACCTTCTGACTACCACTTACCCGCTCCCATCAGGTCATCAGTAAACTTTATACCTTACATATTTGTTGACTGTGTTTACACCTGAAACATCTGCCAAAACACCAAGACAAGACTCTCAGGAAGGGTCCGAGACAGACATCACACATAGTGTAATACATGTGCAAGGGATTGTTATCTTATTAATTATGGTGAATTAATGATGCTCTATAAATAAAACATTATGGTGAATAATCTTCCCACGAACAGGAAGTCAGTTCTGTATTTATTCCTATATATGGTCAATTTCATTATTGTTACAACAACTCTGAAAATCTGGTCACGAGTAAGAACATTACTTTTACTAGAATGTTTTTTCATGAATCGAATTAACGGGCCAGGAAATTTCTTTTCAGAGAGTTATTCCTTTATCTTGTAGAATTAACTATGATTTATCTATAACTTCCGTTCAGCCCCAAGATGCAGTAGAGATTGGCGACTCTGATTCTAAAGATGGTTCTTCTCCCCAGGTCTTTGTATCACAGGGATACACAACTTTCCATCTATAAATGTGAATAGTGCATATATGTAAATCTTACTGTCCAAAACAGACTAACTCACTCCATGCGCTTTAAAGATATACCCAATTTAGAATCACTGGGTTGAAGTCACACGTCCATTCTGTTGAGCAGTTGTAGGTTTGGTATGGTCAATCCTGCACATTTACAGGTTTAAAGGAAATCTACCACTGGGATGAAGGATTGTAAACCAAGTACAAATACATGCTGTTGTGTGCACCCCCTGGCAGGATCTGATTTTCTTTTAGCTTCTTATGCCCTTGTTTTCATGAAAAAAAGGGTTTCAATATTATGCAAATGAGCCCAAGGTGCTCCATGTTCCATAGATGCTATTGGAGCCTTGTGCCTTTCAGGCTCATTTGCATAATTTTTAAAGCCTATTTTAATGAAAACAAGGGCATAAGAAGCTAAAATGAGAGTGGATTCTGCTGGAGGAGGCACACACTAGCATGTAAGTGCTTGGTTTACAATCCTTATTCCTGGTGGTAGATTTCCTTAAACAGCCCTTCAAACAGCAATAGTCTGCAAATGTTCTTACCAAGCTGCAATTCTCCAGAAAATTAACCCCCCCCCATTGCACAACAATCTACTAATTTTAATGGACATTGTGTAATGTGCATAGCATTGATTAAAAAGTGGAGCAAACCAAAAGTTATATAACTACAGGAACACCCCTACAAATGGGGCAGAACATTGATGGGGAGTCTGTAAAATAGGAGTCTACCAAGTTCAACCAAGGGTGAGGAAAGAACAAGAGTGGGGATTTGGGAGGCAGAATACTCTACAATTCCAGAAACATCAATGTTACTTTGCGGTTTGAGGACATCCAAGCATTTATGAAGCCTTCTGTGGTTCCTGCTCTGAAGAGCTCCTAAGGTCGGCTACTCCACATATTCATAGTCCTTAAAGTTTCTCACAACAGGAGCATCATCGCTACATAAAAATAAAACCTATACATATACCAATCATTGATGGTCACCGTTTGTCTTAATGTTTAGAGCCATCGACTCCCCATGTCTGGATAATGTGTGACAAATAGGGTGAGTTTTTAACCATTACCCGGAAGAATTTTTAATAGAGACACATGGAGCATTGTTTGGATATATACACCATGGAAGGAATGTCACGCTTCATAGTGAGCTATAAAAAACGCTTGTAAAAAATATAGTAAAAGTATTATATATATTTGCATTCTTATAGCTTCTGCTGTTTCGGTGTTCATCTTGCAGTAAACCATAATAATAGGATTAAACTTTAGTTGGCTATATAGTCCACTTATGCACATAGCAAGACGAAAACTGTAAAATGCTCTACAATCTCGCTACAGTCACAGAAGTTTAAGACTAATTCCTTTTTCCTATCTAGGAGAAGCCTGGACAAGAGTGGCGCTGTCCCTGAACAAAGTTTTAAAGTGTTACTCCAGTTCTAAGTCCAGTTCTAAACATTTAACAGGTTTGTTCACCTGAATGGCAGACAGGTCCTATCACCAAAGGACCAAATAGGTAAAATCACAATCGTCGGCGCGACTGGAACGTCATAAACTTTTACATAACAATAAATAAATCCAAAATTTTAGTTCAAAAGAAGCTCAAAATAAGAGGAGTGTCTTTTTTTTTTTTTTTTTTTTTACTCAGAGGGGCTGAGATATACCCTTTATTGGGAGGCAAGCAATGGACCTGTGGTGTGTTGTCTACGGCCCATGTGCCGATGACAGTAGAGGTGACTGTCCGAGCCGAAGCATGGGCAGGTAAACAATCTGCTCAGAGTTTTACAACATGAGTGTAGTCAGCTCACATACTGGTATATGGAAACCACAGCTGTGCTTATGAGAATATAGAAAACACCGGAGGATGGGTAGCAAGCAGACATAAGTAATGTTTATGTGCAGTGTATCTTAAAGGAAACCTACCATTTGATTTGATGCAGTATGAAGCAAACATACCTTGAGAATGCTGTAGCTACACTGATGCAGGATCATATCTTGTTTAATCCCTGAGCTGATAAAACAGATATAACATTATGATAATTAAGCTCTGTCGCTTCTATGGCTGCCCAAGCGCTTGCTTTCCCGCTTCTCATAGCAGGAGAGTTTCTCTCTGCAGGAGAGGATGATGCAATCAGTTTTCTCCCTGCCAGATAGAATAATCCATTGCTGCACCATCCCCCAGCTGCTGTGTATGAGTGATCCAGCTCAGGTTGATTAGTGCTTGACTAGTAATGCTTAGTCATGCTTTACTTGGCAGCCTTTTGCAATTCCAAGCTCCTGTGTGTAATGTGTTACATGCTGACCCAGCTTTCCCAAGGTCTTGAATGTTATAATTTTCAGCAAAACCACTCAGCTCAGGGATTAACCAAGATATGATCCTGCATCAGTGTCGCAACACCATTCTCAAGGTATGTTTGCTTCATAATGCATCAAATCAAATGGTAGGTTTCCTTTCAAGCAAAATCTTCCACTAGGATCAAGAATAGTACCAGGATCCACTTTTCTTTAAAGAAAATCTACCATGTGATTTTATACATTGTGAACCAAACATACCTTGAGAACGCTGTAGCGACACTGATACAGAAACATATCTTGTTTAATCCATGATCCGAGTGGTTTTCCTCAAAAAAACAATTATAAAATTCAGGAGAAAGGTGGGTGCAGACTGCCTGCCTTGTTTCACAGAGATTCCTTAATTGTTCAGACAGGCCTAATCAACCTGAGCTGGATGACTCATACACAGCAGTTTGAGGATGATGCAGCAATTGATTACTTCTGCCCGTCAGGGCATTTGGGAATGTGTGCATGGAGCCTTAGTGTCCCTGGGAGATTTTCTTTAAGAAGCATGTTGCCTCCTGTAACCATTATGCGAGTTGCCTTGTGGTTGGTGGTTACAGAGTGCTGAAGGCAACTCCGTTATTAAGCAGCCACAACTGTCTATGTACAGGACTTTCTGCCATTTCTGATAAAATTCCACACAGTTAAATTTTAGAAAAAAAAAAAAAAAAAAAAAAAAAAGGTTAGCACTGACACATAGATGCACCCTAACCAAACTGTACTTACTGTGCAACAGACAAAAGTAGCTGGCACTAAGCTACACAATATCTATAGACAAATCTAGAAAGAGCTGGTACTAATAAGTGTGGTAATTACTGTACACAAATTTAATAATCTCTAATGGAACAATATAATATACCTTCCAAAACGTAATCCCAAAATGCATTTAGTTCAGGGTGCGGTCACCCGTCGCATTAACGCATGCGTTTACAAAAATGCATTGCAACAGCTGAAGAGAGATTTGCCTAATTAAACAGCTGTTAACACGTGTGTTTACAAATCCCAACCGTCGACACATTGTTGACTCAAGCGTTAACATTTGAGGTTTGTAAACAAAATGTTAACAGCTGTTAACTCTCTTCAGCTGTTGCAGAGCGTTTTACATTACGAGTTTACATTTTGGAAAATATATTTTTCTATTAGAGACCATTATATTTGTGTAATAACCACACTTACTAGTGCCAGTTCTTTCTATATTTGTCAAAATTCCTGGGACAACCACACCGTGTGATACACCGTTTACAGCTGCATTATATTACCAGTGATCTGTCTGTTCCCTCTGATATAACTCATTGATAAACCTATAGGGCGATGTTATATGGTCGAGATAATAACGGTGCATATAGACACTGGGGGGAGATTTATCACAAGTCTCTTAGAGCAGAACTGTTCTAATTGCCCATAAGAACCAATCAGAGCTCAGCTTTCATTTTCCCACAGCTGTTTATAAAATTAAAGCGGAGCTCTGATTGGTTTCCATAGACAACTAGAACAGTTTTACCTCAGAAGCTTGATGATAAATCTCCCCCTGAAAGTGCAAGGATAAGGACAAAGACATAGAAATATCAGAGTATGAGGGAGAGGAACTAAGATTGTATTTGTAGAATTTTGGAATTCAGAGATTGTTCCCTATCTGTAGGAATTCAGCTTACACCCAGTCTTCCAGTCGAGTGACGATTCCTGCTCTGTGCCGCTGTGATTTCTACTTGTCTAATTAAAGCTATTGTTTATGATGCAGCGCTGTGGTGTCATTACTCAACTTAGCCGAGGACGCAATCGTCTTGGGGAAAGCCTGTCGCTTCAGCTTCCAACAAATACACAAGACTGGAAACAATGCAGCGACTGTCTCCACTGACTGATATGTAACAGAATCCTTACTATCCTCATAGCAGGAGAGGAACCGGAGATTCTGGCATCAATGTTCACATGACACAAAATCTGGCGATTGTGTGACTATAGCTTCATTTTTCCATGACATGGTCATCAGATTTTACCCCTTGAAACCACCAGCCCCTCATGTAGGGCAGTGATGGCGAACCTTTTAGCGTCCGAGTGCCCAAACTCCGACCCAACCCCCCGCTGATTTATCGCGAGGTGCCAACCAATTAAAGCAGTAACTTATTGCTTCCTGTTCAACAATTTTCAATCATACTGGCCTCCTGAAGACAGTAGCACAGTAGAAAGATGGAAAATTTGCATCATTTTAGCTTCTTTCCAGTGTCCCTCTGTAGACCTGTAGGGGCCAGCAGGAGGTCCTCCAAAGAGAATTCGGCCCTGTCTACTCATTTTCCCTCTTCCTACAGTCCCAAGTAACAAAGTAAGTATCAAAATATAACTGAAAGCAGCATCTTTTAAGTTGCTTGGAACTGCAGGAAGATTATTCGAGTCCCATCTGGTGTGCTTGGGGAATGGCCCAGGTGCCCACAGAAAGGGCTCTGAGTGCCGCCTCTGGCACCCATGCCATAGGTTCGCCATCACTGATGTCACATGAGAGGGAATTCTAGAAAGGACATTTCATACCCTACATCTTATTTATTGACCTATACAAATCTCACCTAAAGACATGTAAAACTGAGCAGAGAAGAGTCATATTTTTTCTATGACAGGATTTATGTTTTTTTCTACACACACACACGTTGAAAAGTTTTCAGCAATAGGACATGGCCACCCTAAAATAGTATCACTAAAAAATGCATCTCACGCAAAAAAGCCTGTACATGGCAACATCAACGTAAAAAACTAACATTTTTTTAACTCACAAAAGTGCGCCCGTGAACCAACTAAAATGGGAATGGGTAAATTTTAGGGCTAAACAAATGCATTACTGACAAATTAGGACCTTTCTAAATTTCACCTCCATTTTGTTTTAATTACTATGAAGATCCCAAAAGCGTTAACAATATCGCTGTAGCATAATCTCAGAGCATATATATATATATAAAGGACATTATATAGCAGTATAGACACTGATCAGTGTCTAAGAAGCTCAATTTTGTGTGTAGCCCTCAAACGAATCACGATGAGTTACGGCAGCCTGAGGCTGGGGTCGCATGTCAGAATTCGGAGAGACATGGAAGGGGTGCGGGAGCTTCTTACAGCCTTCAACAAAGTCACACTGGAGTCTACGGCAGTGAAGAAGGGAGGGATTTGCTGTGTGTCCATAGCACAGCATCATTCACCATGCGATGTCTGGCCCCGCACAGCTCGGACCTTGAACCTGACATCCATTTATGACATATGGATAATAAATGCCATAAATCTATTATCGGGGAGGTCCGAGAGCTGGGCAGTTTATTGATCACATTGCATGTAGATAAGGGTGGTCATTAGTGTTCACTTACTCATTTCTGTACCTCCGCAAGGGCAACAGAGGTTAGAGAACACAGCACGCGCGTTTCCCAAAATGCATGATCTATCATAATATAAAAATAACTATCCAAGGCGGGGAACACTAGAACAGAAAAACACACAAATTGACACTTTTGCACTATTTTGCCACCTTTAGGTGATCAAAAGTTCATACATTTACACTAATGGTATCAATGAAAACAACAGCTGGTCCTGCAAAGCAAATGAGGCCTAAGGCGATGTTCATATCTCGTTTTTATGACATGTTCTAAGTATATGCTGAACATGTTCATAGACTTAAAGGGGTGTTCCCATCTGGGCATTCACATTTAATTTAATTAATTTGCCATACACAAACATTTCTTCAATTGGATGTTATTAACCCCTTTCTGCACCTTGAAGTGATACTACGTCATAGGATGCGGGTCGTTCCCGCACCTTGACGTAGTATCACGTCATGGCGATCACGGTACACGGTAGCCGGGATCCCGCTGTAACAGCCAGGATCGCGAGTATCGCGATCCAGGCTATTTAACCCTATAGACGCCACGGTCATTGTGACCGCAGCGTCTATGGTGAATCGCCGCGACGATCGGCACCCTCCGTGCATGGCAACCCTGAAGCCCGATAAGTACCCCAGGGTTGCCTTCACTAGAAGCCTGTTAGGATTGTGGTTACAGCACGATCTAACAGTGCTAATGTCCGCCTATGCAGAATGCATAGGCTGACTATGTAATATGCTGCAATACATTAGTATTGCAGTATATTACAATGAACAAGTCATCAAATGATCACTTGTTCATGTCCCACCCTGGGACAAAATAAAACAGTAAAAAAAAGTTTTAAAAAAAAAGTGCAACAATAAAAAAAATTTATTAAAAAAAGAATAACAGTCCCTTGAAGTCCCATCCCATGCAATAATCCAATAAAACATAAAAATGTGAAAATCACCAAAAAAAACACAACATATTGGGCATCACAACGTCCGTTACAACCCGTACAATAAAATAAAATCGTCACTGAACCCGTACGGTGAACAGCGTAAAAAAAAAACAAAAAAAACTTGCAGAAATTATGAAAATTTCACATCTGACCTCACAAAAAGCGCATAAAAAGTAATCAAAAAGTAACATTTACCCCGACATGATACCAAGAATAAGTACAGCTTGTCCCGCAAAAAATAAGCTATACTCTCAGACAGACCCTTTAATAAAATTAGTAGATGGCTGCCATATGTTCTTAGACTGGATATACTGCGACACAGCAGCAATGTTACGCGGCCTAAGTCCTTGTACGACCCAGTGATGACATCGCACCATACGCACTAAGCCTGGGTCAAAGGAAGCAGCGTGAGAGTAGGAAGCCGAAATGCGGAAGGAGCTGGCTGAAAGTGGCGCTGATAAAGTAAATATTCTTTTTTGTTTTTTTTTTTGGATCTTTTGGTGCTATGCACTTCCTATCATACTGGGGGGCATGTGCTGTGGCTACCGATCTAATTGGGGGCATATTACATGTGGCTACCTATGTCAACAGGGGGAGTATGTGATGTTGATTACACAACAACGGATGATGTGATGCAGCGAACCTAAAACTACACGCGGTGTAGTGATGTGGCTCATATGCATACGGACGTATGGGCTTGCACTGTGGCTAGCTATGTATATATATATATATATATATATATCTAATATATCCCTATATATTATATATATATTAGATATATATATATATATTCTGCGGGCCCCGTAGTTCCGGTGGGACACCTATCTACCTTGGGGCGCATGTGCTGGGTGCTACCACATACGAGGGAGGCATTGTGACGGGGGACTACCTATCTCCTGGGGGGGGGCACCATGGGGGAAGCACTGGGAGCTACTATCTAACTGAGGGGGCCAGGAACACGGGGACATGTTCTCTTATGGACGGCTCACTTACCGAATAACATTTTAAAATATGTGGTGTAATAATTTTTTTTTTTGTTACAGAGCTGGTTTATAGCTTATTTTTTGGCGGACAAGTCTGTACTTATTACTGGTATCATGTCGGGGTAAATGGTACTTTTTGTTGATTTACTTTTTATGCGCTTTGTGAGTCAGATGGTGTGAAATTTCATAATTCGAGTTTTTGTTTTTTTTTTACGCTGTTCAACCGTACGGTTCAGTGACGATTTTATTTATTTGTAACGGGTGTTGTTTTGACGGACGTGTGATGCCCAATATGTTGTGTTTTTTTTTTGTTTGCTGATTTCACAGTTTATGTTTATGGATTATTGGGGATGGGACTCAGATGGACTGTTATTCTTTTTTTAATAAATTTTTGATTGCACTTTTTTTTTTTTTTTAACTTTTGTTTTTTTTTTTTTACTGTGATTTTGTCCCAGGGTGGGACATGAACAAGTGATCATTATGACTTGTTATTGTATATACTGCAATACTAGTATTGCAGCATATTACATAGTGAGCCTTTGCATTCTGCATAGGCGGGACATCAGCACTGTTAGATCGTGCTCTGAAGCACGATCCTAACAGGCTTTAGTGAGGCAACCCTGGGGTCCTTATGGGCTTCAGGGTTGCCATGCACGGAGGGTGCCGATCGTCGGGCGTTCACCATAATGCTTGGTCACAAGACCGTGGGTCCATGGGTTAAACCAGCCTGGATCGCGATACTCGCCGATCCTGCTGTTTAGCGGGGATCCGGCTACTTGGTACGTGATCGCCATGACGTGATACTACGTCAAGTGCGGGAACGACCCGATCCTATGACGTAGTATCAAGTCAAGGTGCAGAAAGGGGTAAACATCCAATTGAAGAAAATGGTTGTGTATGGCAAATTAATTAAATAAATGTGGAAGCCCAGATGGGAACACCCCTTTAGTATATAAAAATGTTCAGCATATACTTGAACAGTCATAAAAAACGACGAGATAAGATGAACCATCCTTAGGCCTCTTTGCTTTGCAGGACCAGCTTGTTGTTTTCATTGATACCATTAGTGTAAATGGATGAACTTTTGATCACCTAAAGGTGGCAAAATAGTGCAAAAGTGTCAATTGGTGTGTTTTTCTGTTGTAGTGTTCCTGCCTCGGGATAGTATTGTATAATTATGATAGATCATGCATTTGGGACACGCGCGTGCGGTGTTCTCTAACCTCTGTTGCCCTTGCGGAGGATGTAAGAAATGAGTAAGTGAAAACTCACCAACCCACCCTTCTACGCAATTGATCAATAAACGCCAGCTCTCGGACCTCCCGCATAATGATTTATGGCATTTATATACCATTGTCATAAAGGATGTCAGGTTCAAGGTCCGAGCTGGCGGGCCAGAATCGCATGGTGAATGATGCTGTGCTATGGACACACAGCAAATCCTCTCCTTCTCACTGCCGTAGACGACTCCAGTGTGACTTTGTTGAAGTGTCTGTAAGAAGCTCCCGCCACCCCTTCCATCGTCCTCCCCGAATTCTGCATGCGACCCCAGCTCAGGCTGACGTAACTCAGTTCGTTGATTCGTTGAGGGCTACACACAAAATGAGCTTCTTAGACACTGATCAGTGTCTATACTGCTAATAATGTCCTTTAGTTATAATATGCTCTGAGAGTATGCTACAGCGATATGTTAACGCTTTGGGATCTTCAAGTAATTAAAAAAAAAGGATGGTGAAATTAGAAAGGCCTCCTAATTTGTTCAGTTATGATTGTTTTTAGCCCTAAAATTACCATTCCCATTTTAGTTGGTCAAGGGAGCACTTTCGTGAGTAAAAAATATTAGTTTTTACGTGGATGTGCCATGTACGTGGTTTTTTTGCGTGAGATCATTTTTAGTGATACTATTTTAGGGTGGCCAGGTCCTATTGCTGAAAACTTTTATAAGTTGTGGATGTGTAAAAAAACATAAATCCTGTTATAGAAAAAATTGATCTCTCTCTCTCAGTTTTACATTTGTCTTTAGGTGAGATGGTATAGGTCATAATAAGATGTAGTGGATGTGAAATGCCTTCTAGAAATCCCTCTCATGTACCATCAGTGATGGACGAACCTATGGAGGGGCCAGAGGCGCACTCAGAGCCCTTTCTGTGGGCACCGGGTCCTTTCCAAGCACACCAGATGGGACTTCGATAATTTCCTGCAGTTCAAAGCAACTTAAAAGATGCGCGCTTCCCAGTCCATATTTTGATACTATTTGTTAATTGGGACTATAGGAAGAGGGAAAGTGTAGACAGGTCCGATTATCTTTGGAGACCTCCTGCTGGCCCCTAACAGGTCTACAAGGGACAAGGTAAAGAAGCTAAAATGATGGCAATTTTCCATCTTTCTAATGTGCTACTGTCTTCAGGAGGCCAGTATGATTGAAAATGTTTTGACCGGAGCAATAAGTTACTGCTTAATGGTGGCACCCAGCGACTAAATCAGCGGGGGGTTGGGTCTGGAGTTACTGGCACTCGGCGCTAATAAGGTTCGCCAATCACTGCCCTACATGAGGGGCTGGTGGTTCAAGGGTAAAATCTGATGAACCATGTCATGGAAAAATGAAGCTATAGTCACCACAATCGCAGTTTTGTGTCATGTGAAAATTGATGCCAGAATCTCCGTTTCTCCTATGAGGATAGTAAGGATTCTGTTAATATCAGTCAGTGGAGACAGTCGTCTGCATTGTTCTCCGTCTTGTTTATGTTGGAAGCTGAAGCGACAGGCTGCCCCAAGACGATTCGCTCCTCGGCTAAGTTGAGTAATGACCCACACAGCGCCCGCTCCCCCTTTATAAAACAATAGCTTTAATTATGCAATCAGTAGAAATCACAGCGGCAAAGTCAGAGCAGGAATCGTCACTCGACTGGAAGAGGTTGTAAGCCTGAATTCCTACAGATAGGGAACAATCTCTGATTCCAAAATTCTACACAAATCAATCGTAGTTCCCTCCCTCTCTACTTCCTGTATACTAGTGTCTTTGTCCTTATCCTTGCACTTCAGGGGGAGATTTATCATCAAGCTTCGAGGTAACATGTTCTATGTTGTTCTATGGAACACAATCAGAGCTCCGCTTTAATTTTTAAAAAGCTGTGGGAAAATGATAAAGCTGAGCTCTGATTGGTTCTTATGGGCAATTAGAACAGTTGCTCCTAAGAGACTTTGATAATCTCCCCCCCAGGTCTATATGCACCGTTATACTTCCATCACATATAACATCGCCTAGATGGTCCATCAACATGACTGTTATATTCAAGACGGACAGATGTGGATTACACGACACCGTTTATCAATGGTACAGATAACTGCATGCGGTAAACGGTGGCATCCACACCGGTCTTTGTGGTTTTCTCCCCTGTTCCCACGGGAATTTTGACAAAATAGAAAGAACTGGTCAATGAGGTTAAGTTGTGGTTATACAACTAAATAGAATGCGTCATCTAAATACGCAAAAATATATTTTCTCTTAAAAGTAACCTCGTAATGTTAAAAGCTCTGCAACAGCGAATGAGACCCCATTGTAACAGCTTTTGGAACATCTTTGTTACAAACTCTCAAAATGCCTTAAACGCCTTCCGAGTCCAAACAAGTTATTTTTTTTGTCCTGCGACGGTTGGGATTGTAACACACGTGTAACATGCCTGTAATAGGAACATAATTCTCTCTTCAGCTGTTGACAATGCACTTTTTTGTAACAGAAGGCGTTTAATGCGACCCCACGGGCCGTGACCCGCACCGAACTACATATGCAAGTTTGGCCGATTACGCTTTTGGAAGTATACTTATATTGTTACCTTGACGATATAAATTGTGTATCAAGTAATCACCACCACTATTAGTACCAGCTCTTTCTAGATTTGTCATGATATTGTGTATAGCTAGCCTGCCAGCTACTTTTGTCTGTTGCACAGTAGTACAGTCTCTGGTTAGGTGATCTCTGCGTCAGGTGATAAACCTTTTTTTTTTTTGTTTTTTCTTTTTTTCTAAATTTATGTCAAACTGTGTGGAATGTTTCATCAGAAAATGGCTAGAATTAGTCCTGTTACATAGATAAGTTGTGGCTGCTAAGACACGGAGGTTGCCTCAATTTTCATTCTGTAACCACAATTCCATTAAGGCATACTCGCATAATGGTTACAGGACTTTGGCCGGCAACAGCTTCTTAAAGAAAAATCTCCCAGGAGAACTAAGGCTCCATGCCACACTATTCCCATATATGCCTGACATGGGCAGCCCAGAAGTCATTCACAATTGCTGCATCATCCTCAAAGCGGTGTATGAAGTCATCCATGTCAGTCCGTTGAGTAGGCCTGGCTTTTCCTGAACAATAAGGAATCTCTGTGAACAAGGCAGGCAGGTCTGCAACCCACCTTTCTCCTGCCAAATTTTATAATTGTTTTTTTTGGCGGAAACACCACCTCGGATATGGAGTAACAACGATATGTTTCTGTATCTTGTATCCAGCTTGCTCGCTACCAGCGTTCTCAAGGTATGTGTGGTTCACAAGTAAAAATCACATGGTAGATTTTTCTTAAAGAAAGTGGATCCTGTTACTATCTTGATCCGGAGTGGAAGGGATTTTTTGCTTGAAAGGATTTAACACCTTTTACATATGTGATGATGCATATGAATGCAACCTACCATGAGATGGTTCTTTCCTTTTGGTCCGCTGGACAAGACGCCTAGGATCCCATTACTGGTGTCAACCTCTGAGCTTGTTGGGTTTTGGCTGAAAATTTCATAACATTCTAAGACCCTTGGGAATAGCCGTTGCGTCAGCATCTAAAACATTACACACACGGAGCTTGGATTATTGCAAAGGTGCCAATGTAAAGCATGGGGATCTAAGCATTACTAGTCAAGACCACTAATCAACAGAGCGGGTCACTAATACACAGCCAAGCTCGGGGATGGTGCAAGCCACGCAATGGATTATCTATCTGGATGGGAAAAACTGATTGTCATCATCCTCTCCTTGCCAGAGAGAAACTCTTCCTCTTTATGCTATTGCAAAGCGGTGGAGGAAGGAAAGCAAGGTGCTTTGGGCAGCCACCAGAGAAGGGACAGAGCGGTAATTATCACAAGTTTGGTTATATGGTTTTTATCAGTCTCAATGGGTACTTTTAAACAGATATGATCCTGCATCATTGTAGCACAGCATGTCTCAAGGATGTTTGCTCACATACTGAATAAACCTCAAAGTGTAGCGTCCTTTTAAGAACAATGAATACAAAACTCCACTTATGTCTGCTGACTACCCATCCTACACGGTGTTTTCTATATTTACATAACGGCACACGCTGGTTGGTTTTTATCATCCTATCACCAGTATGTGAGATGATACATAACTGTTGCTAAACTTGCGAGATTGTTTACCTGCCCATGCGTTCGGCTTCGGGATCATGTACACACATCTATCTGTCATCGCACATGGGGCCTGTTATGAATCAAATCACCACAGGTCATGCTTGCTTCCCACTAAGCGGTATTATCTGTCAGCCCCCCTCCTCTCTGTTAGTTAATAACCCAAAAAAAAAAAATAAAGCATCCACTTACATGTGAGCTGCTTGAAATTAAATTTTTGACTTTATTTATGTTATGTAACAGTTTATGCACGTTCCAGTGCGCGACGATGTGAGTTTACCATTTGGTTCCTGTTGGGGATTAGCGTACCCTGTTCTCGCCCATTCAGGTGAAACAAACCCTGTTAAACTGTTTACGAACTGTCGACTTAGAACTGGCCGCATGTAACACTTTTACCCAAATTACTTTGTTCAGGGGACAGCGCCGACACTCTTGTCAGGCTTCTCCTAGGATGGAAAAAAAGGGAGAGTGTCTTAAACTTCCGTGACCCCCCTGTAGAGAGATGCTACGACCGTTTTCACAGTTTTCGTCTTGCTCGGACGCCATAAGTGGACTATAGTCAGCCAACTAACGTTTTTAATCCTATATCTGTGTACTGCCAAGATTGACTACACGAAAAACTATGGTAGCCCAAGCTCCACCAAGATGCCTAATTATATATACATATGTTAATATATTTGTACTAAGCGTTTTTGTTTATAGCTCATACTGAGTCGTACATTTCCTTCTCTCTCTTCATGGGGATTTACCTATCCAACTATGCATGTCGCTAATAGAAAACTACTCTCCGGCCCCGTCTGGTTTCTAATGGTCCTACAAAAACTCACCCTTTGTAACATGATCAGACATGGGGAGTCGATGGCGCTAAACATTAAGACCCAAACGCCCCGCCCTTGCACCATCCCAATGTGGATGGCTATATGTTAGGTCTATTTTTATGGTAGTATCTGATGCTGTCCCCCTGACGTGAGAATCAGAAACTTTAAGGACTCTCCCTTTTTCTGTAAACCTTCAAGGACGTCTAATGATAAGTGGAGTAGCCGACCTTAGGAGCATCTTCAGAGCACGGAACCACAGAAGGCTTCATAAATGCTTTTGGATTGTCCCTCCCCAACCACAACCCCAACCAGTCAGTTAACCCTTGATGTTTCTGGAATGGCTGAGGCATCGCACCCATCATCCCACTGTTTTCGGTATCACCCTTGGTTGAACCTGGCTATGACGCACTTTCCATTTACAGAATCCCCATCAAGTGCCCTGCCCCACTTGTAGGGCCGTGTTACTGTATCTTATATATATTTTTTTTGGTGTGCAACTCCACTTTTAATCAATTGCATGCACATTACACAATGTCCTAGTTTAAAATTAGTATGATGTGTGCCTATGGGGCGCGGGGTTAATTTTCTGGAGAATGCCGTTATTCGGTAAGACACTTGCACGACTATGGTGCTCGGTTTTGATAGGCCTCCCTGGTTAAGGAAATCCTACCACCAGTGCCTCTGTAAAAGGATGGTTAAAACCAAGATCTTTAAATGCTAGTGTCCCCCGCACTCTCCCTCCGCAGAACTCCCCACTCTCATTTCTAGCTTATTATGCCTGTTTCAATTAAAATAGGCTTAAACCCAGTATTGCAAATTGAGCCTGCAAGGCACAACTTTGGGCTCAATAGCTATGATTTATCGGAAAACAGTTGCCGATACCTTGGCTTCATTTGCCTTTCTAATATTGGAACACCCTTCTTTTCATGTTTAAACCACAAGGGCCATATAGAAGCTAAAAGACAAATTTCAGATCCTGCCAGGGGGTGCACTACAACTAGCATGTATTGTATGGTTTTACATGATCCCCTTCATCCCAGTCGGTAGATTCCTGTAAACTGTACATTTAGTGCACGCGAGTGACCTCTACCAAAATCCGACAACTCGTAATCAAAGAATGGACGTTGTGACTTCCAACCATGTGATTTCTTCCAATTGCTCGGTATATTTTTAAAGCGCATGGAGTGAGGTAGCCTGTTCCTTGCCCGACAGTAAGATTTCCACACCTATATAGCACTACTCACATTTATTAGATGGAAAGTGGTAGATCCCTGTCGATACAAAGGACTGGGAGAGAACCATCTTTTTGAATCATAGAGTTTTCGCCCATCTCTATGCATATTGGGGCTTCTCTGAACGGAAGTATAGATAAATCATAGTAATCTACAAGATATGGGATAAACTCTCTAAACTAGAACTTCATGGCCGTTTTTAATTAGTATTCATGAAAAAAGTTAGTATAAAAGTAATGTTCTTACTCGTGCCCAGATTTTGCAGAGTGGTGGTTAACATTAATGAATTGACCATATAAGGAACGTAAAGACAACGACTTCATGTGTCGTGGGAAGATTATCACTCAAATGTTTCCTAGCTATAGAGCAGGATATTAATTCCTATCAACCTCAATTAATACTTAGGCTGCTTCTCTTTTTTTCCCCCCCTCCTTTTTACCACATAAACTCCGTGCACATGTATACAATTATGTGTGATGTACCGGTACTCTCGGACCACTTCCCTGAGACCGCTCCGTCTTGGTGGTTTGCGCAGAGGTTCAGGTTGTTTCCTTGTAAACACAGTGTCAACAAATGATGAAGGTATAAAGTGTACTGATGACCTGATGCGTTGGAGCGGGATAGTGGTATTAGAGGCTTCATCCACACCATAGTTTCATCTGCTCCTCGCTATACATAACCCACAAGAATTCAACTTTTTCAATGGATGGGCTCGCATGTTATAAACCGGCGTAGGTTGTCATTTTACGCACGCGTGAAACCAGTCTAGAAGAGACAACAACCTCCAGAACCAAGGTGTGACCTTCAATAAAAGCTGCCGTTCTCCACTTGAAGGACATCTCATCCACATAAGACATGAAGGATAGTTAACTGAAATTTCCCTTTGTTTTTTTCTTTTTTTTGTATATTTTAAAAAAACAAACAACAAAACCCACATGGCGTAGTTCCCTTCCCCCTTTTTTAAGCTAAATGAAGAGCGATCCTTGCAAGAGGGGGCGCACACCAGTATTGCAGGCTCAGTGGTTGTATTGCCGTTTGCACAATCCTCACTAATTATGGTGGTAGATGTCTTTAATCCGTATTCCCTGACGAAGCGCCCAACTCCCTTAGTCTCTTATTTTATTGCTGTTGTCTTCTGCGACAATCTTGGGCATCCTGGCCCCCCTTAACCAGACATTATCCACAGGGTAGCTAGATTAAAGTTTATTCTTAAATTGGTAATGCTAGATCTGAAAATAAATACTTAAACGAATGTGTACAACACTCGCCCATTACATCTTTCAACCTTACCTTCCCTTCCTAAGGGGCGTAACATGACACGTACATGACTTTCAAACCCATTTGTTCCTTCACCCAACTAGAATTACGCCTGGTACTGAGTTTTGGCATTCATATTAATATTGGCTACAATAGGGAACGGACAATTAGGTGCAGACACCTAATTTTGAATACCGTGTGGTTACCCCTATATGAGTAGCGTAATTGTCTCTATGTTGCAGTTTCATTTGCCCAGTACCCTGATGTAGTTGATATACCGTTCTCCTCTTGGAATCCGACTGTTATGGAAGGTTTACATTGAGTGTGTTTGCTATTTGACTAGTTGCCTTGACAACTGATCTCCTAAACTTTTTGTTTTACCGTTTTTCCCGGTCCCTACTCGGGTCTAGATGACAACCCATCTGAGTCACTGTTAACTGGGCAGAGCTTTACATTACATACCATGCTGCTTTGTTGTGAACTTATTGATAATTGTGCAAACAGTAACGTCCTCTTGTTTCAGTCACTTTTTACTGAAGGTTGGTAACCGATGTTTGTCACTCCCCATCCTTCTGTAGCTGTAAGGATCTATAT
Source organism: Engystomops pustulosus (assembly GCA_019512145.1). Classification (NCBI taxonomy): domain Eukaryota; kingdom Metazoa; phylum Chordata; class Amphibia; order Anura; family Leptodactylidae; genus Engystomops; species Engystomops pustulosus. The sequence continues at coordinate 40,871,035 of CM033641.1, read as the reverse complement.
TACATATCTATATGAAGTAGATGTGCCGTACTATTTGTCCAACTTTTCAGGACTGGCAGTTTCCCCCTTCCCCTCGTTTTTTGGGGGCATGCGAAATTAAACTTACAGGTCAGACGTCTTTATGAACACACACTAATAACACTTTTTGCTTTGCTGCCTATCAAATTTGCATGAAGGGCATCTCATGACGTGTTTAAACGGGCAACATGGAATTGGATACGAGTAAAGACACACCCCAAGATAAGCATCTAACCCCTAAGCCCCTTTTCTTATAGATCTTTGTTTGTTCCTCACCTAGTTAGTTTGCTGTATACTACTAATACTTCCTTTTTCTGTTCTGGTGTTCCTAAACTGGGTCCCTGTGGTGGAGGCCTGTCCAGAAAGAGATCACCATGTTCCTCTTGTGGGTTGAAACTGTCCATCAGTGCTGTAAAAAGATGGTTTGGAAGACTACAAGGAAGCACAACCTGGACAAGGTCCATTCAACCCTTTCTGACGCATTGTGTTTTTAGGTAAGGCGCGTCTATAGGAATACAGGGCGCGCCTTGATCAGTCTGTGCCCTGTAAACTTTTAGTGAGAACGTGTTATTGGACTGGAGTCTGTATCCTGTAATACAACTTATTTATACCATAATTCTTTATTTCATAACGCCTACAGTTTACGCAGCGGCCAAAGCTGACAATTTGGTCCCTGTCCCCACATGAGGCTCAACCATCTAAACAACCTAACAGTATGTTTTGGAGTTGGGGGAGGAACCGGAGACCCCAGAGGAGGAAACTCATTTGGAGCAAAGAAAAGAAAAATACAAACTCTTGCGATGGTTGACCTGGGGTGGATTTGAACCCAGGACCGCAAGTGCTAACCACTAAGGCACCCATGCCGCCTGTTATTAAAGTAAAGATATCAGATGGGACTTATATGTCATTAGGGGGATTCCGGGAAGTAGTGAACTTTCTGTACACAAAAACCACATGATAATAGACATAAATGAATACACAATATTCAATGTCTTGTAGTCACAAAAAAGGAGCTTAAAAATTAGATTTTATAATTTAACCATTTATGGCCTCCCTAAGGTAAGTGAAGTTATCACTAATGCCTGCACACTGGAAACAACTACAAAGTTCAAGATCCTTTAGGTCTCAGTAACTCCTCCGTACCTCTTATCTTTGGCTCCCAGTGATGATTGAACCAGGTTTTCTTGCAACTGTTACACTAGTATATGATGTGTAACTGGCATCACCAACCAACTGACCCATACTGGATGAATGCAACTAAACAGACTACAAGCCAACGTCGATGGTGATCACCATGACCGTGCCCAGGCAGATGCAGGAGATTTCATGTGGACCATGTGACCAGCAGCCTCTTCTTTCCTGCACGGACCGCGCGGAGGAAATTAACGGACTGATTAAAGGGCCGGTAGGCATTTTAATTCTCATCACTGTGTATGTCACCAGCCATTTTCTGCGAAGGTGTAGCAAGATTTTAATAAAATAAAACTAATTACTTTAGCTTGATATTGTGATGCCCCTTGTAATGAATTATGCTGATTCCTTGATACCCACTTAAGGTTTGCTTGCCCATGGACTTCTTCATTACAGTTAACAATTTTAGTTGCATTTCCCTGCCCCAACCACTGTGCCTATGAATGGAACTCGTGCACCTGGTGGAATATGATGTAACCACAGTTTTACCTACGTCCATGACATGATGCTGTGTTACTACTCTTACTACTTGTTCACAGTCCTATAAGAGATTGTGAGCTTCAGACTGCCACAGTTTATTCGTTGTACAGTACTGACTTGAAAAACGAAGAGCGCTGAGTTTTCCGAATGATTGCGGTACATACCCAAAGATGCTTAAGTCTTCAGATTTTCTATGCTTTTCTATACAGTAACTGCCATTAGTTAGGGAACTCCAGAATATCCCAACTATGCTGTACAGTACTGACATCATTCTATGAAGTTTCAGACTTTTGTCATAGCTTACTGTACAGTCTCTGACATGATGCTGCTTCAGAAATGCCACAGCTATTCAATACGGTACTGACATGACAGAACAAGCATCAGAATTACCACAACTTTACTGTACAGTATTGACATGATGGAGGATGCTTCAGAATTATCACGGCTGTACTGATAAGATACTGGAGGTTTCAGTTGTTGCGGATTTACTGTACAGTCCTGACATGATGCTTTCTGTTACAAATTTATGACAGCTTCACTGTCAAGTCGTGACCATGACCCTTGACCCACGTGACATGAACGTTAAAATTATTTTGGCTGTACAGTAGTGAGATGATGTGTGAGCTTTGTAATTTAAGTTGTGTTAATTCGAAGTTCACCACATTATAAATTTGAGTTCTGTTTTTACAAGCTGTCACTGAGCCTACAAACACAGACCATATCCCGACCCAATGTTTGGTTGCAGCCCCAGATCACATTGAAGGAAACCTACCATTTTGATTTGATGCATTCCCAACCAAACACACATTAGAATGCTGTATCCTGATGCAGAAACATATCTTGTTTAATCCCTGAGATGAGTGGTTTTGCTTGGAACTTGGGGAAGCTGGGTTGGATCAGCCTGCGATTCATAAATTCATTACACAGAGCTTTCTGGAGCTGTCCAGGAAGGACAACCCTGAGCTGGATCACACACACAGCAGCTGGGGGATGGTGTACAGATTGATTACTTTTGCCTGTCAGGCACAACACAGTGATTATATCATCCTCTGAGCAATGCATACTTATGTGAGAGAGAAGGCCTGAGCTCCAGCACAGAAGGGACAGAGCTTCATTATCATATTTTTAAATTGTTTTTTTCAGCAAACCACTCAGCACAGGATTAAACAGATTGATTCTGCATCAGGTAGCTACAGCATTCTCAGGTATGTTTGCTTCATGTACCTTCATTTTCTTTATCATTTCTACTAGTATTTGAATTATATGCAGGTTACCTCATTGTCCATATAAGAATAAGAAACCATCCTAAAGTACTTCTACAGAGACAGTATCTGATACTAATGGGAAAGCGCCATAACTTTTGCTACAGAACTACGGTATTTGTCCTTTATTAATATGGATTACTTTGTGTAGGTTGATATGTGCACAGGGATAAAGAACATGTAAGAATGCTATGTATTTTTTCTGCACCTTAGGAAGGAAAAAAATATATTGAGTGTTACTGGAAGGATGTGAAGGTGGGATTTCATCCGGCTCCAGTGTACGAGATCTCCCTGCCGATATGATACTGCTACATTCCTCCGACCCTGATGAATTTGTCACATTGACCTCCAGCCTCGACGGCAAAGCAACTTGAAGCAGAACAGGTGGCAAAGGGATACGCCACGTACTGGTAATTCTGCACCTAGAACAAAGCGTTTTTCTTTCACATCAAGCCACATCCCAAAAACTAGAGAGCAAACCAAAAGAAAGACAATCGCCAATAATACCTTCTCACCCAGCAGTTTATGCAGTAGATATATGCACAAGTTCTTATTAAATGAATAAAAGTTACATCAAAAAACAAACATCCTTCAGTGAGACGCACATCCTGTTGTGTGCTTACTCATCCTGTGTGTACTAGATTGGGGAGGGCTGGAGTCGGCGCTCCCACCCCTCCCATCTTCATTGAAATCCAGGCAGTAACCCAGCTCACGCACTGGACGGCGTAGAAGAGACTTTATTGTGGCCGTAATCTGACCACAATTATGGCCGCGGTTTATGATTATTTTATGATTCTTTGTAATACTACTCATAAAGGAGTTTTAAAAAAAAACCAGAGTTTTCTGATATGCATTTTTTTCTTTCAAGGACTGTGATTTGACCCCGAAATGTTTTCAAGCAAGATCCAATGTGAAGCTCCAAATAGTGACCTGGGAAGGTTTAAGGGATTCCTGTAAGTAGTCAGTCCCCCTACTAAGGAGCTGCTGCCTTCTCTAGTTCTCATACATCATCTCATCTCTCTACCTGCACACTAATTTTCTCATCCTAACAATGAACTACAGGATTTTAACATTTTCTCTATTTTTCTTTTTTATTTCTACTTAGATCCCATCCAGACAGGATAAGATGGGCTAAGTAACACAATTTGCTTTTGAGGGGGATGTGTTGTGCGCAATACAAGGCTGTTATTGGTATTGTGGTATATGCAGGTTAGTATAAATGCTACCGACATTCAATAGAGTAGACATTTGTCTTTAATACCTTAAAGGGGTTGTCCCACAACCAATTAGCCCTATCCACAGGATAGGCATAACTTGCTGATCATGGGTGGTCTCGGGTTCCTCAGTTGGACCCCACTCGCAACCGAAGATTATTGGTGCAGACGGCCGCACATGACCATTCTGCTCCATTCATCTCTATGGACTTGCTCTCAAGCGCCCCAAACTTGCAAGCATTCTCCAGCATGCCTGTGCCTGCGAGATTATCCTCTTTGTACCGCTCTCATCCTTTTATCAAATAAACGCTTTCTGTTGAGCCGCATATTCAGATTTTGCTTGTTTGTCTGGGGAACCTTCTGCTATTTTTCTGCAGCACCTTGCTTATGTTTTGGCCAGACTTTTTCAAGTAGTAGATGGGAGCACTGGGACCGAGGCAATGTTAGACATCTTACTCCTGCCACAATAAGTCTACATTACTGAGCACTGCCGTTGCTTTGAAACAGGGGCGTCACTAGAGAGCAGCCCCATACCTGGCTTCTGAATGGGGGCCCTCCTTTAAAAAAAATATAATATAGTCCACTCGCACATGTAGTTACAATCACACACAGTATATACACACATACATACAGCAATAACACAGTATGTATACCACACACACAGCTATTCTACACTTATACCTAGATTGCCAGGCCCCCTGACACTGGCTGCTACCCTGTAGTTATACCCCTGCTTTGAAATCTTTGACTAGGGAGAGAGTCTTTGCAGAATAACCTTGTTCTTGTTGCTGTGCACAGTCTCCCCATGGCGTTGACCCATGACCTGTTACCGTCTAACAGAACCTCACCTTAGAAATGGATTCAGCTGTTCCCCACCCGTTTTAATCTTCCCACATTGCTGTATCTGTTTTTAGTACTGACGGTGTTTCAACCTACCCTTGCATTTGAATTCCTTTCCAAAACGCAGTTGAAACCCAATGTTGAATACAGTCGAAAGTACTTGGGAAATCGTTGCTGTTTGGGAGGCAAGGATGGTGACGCCAAAAATATTGATTTGTTAGATTTCTTTCCTGTTTATTCATTTGACATTTTTTTTACACTTACTATAACTCTTCCACGATCATTTTACATTTTAATGGTTTGGCTTCCCGACTATCCCCCTGTGACAGATGTCAAAGGACATCAGGATTTCAACTTCTAAAGATTTCTGAATCTACCTCTGTAATTCTGTATCCATGCCTCTATGTCCAGTGGGTACATATTGGAATATGCACTTTAGACCGTTCCTTACCATTTATTACTGTAGTTGAAATACAAAATCCATAAACTCTCATATCTACTACTGCACATAATCCCCACTCACCCAAGATCCTGAAGACTTGGACTATAATGATGGAGTGGAGTATGGGTGATATACTGAATAGAAACTTTTTTTTTTTAATTTCAGGACATGACACCAAACTATGCTGAATAACAGTGGACCTCGATACAAGCGAAGCAAACTGGAAAGGCGTCTAATTCTGATATATTTTGTGGTGTCTTGCTATTATTGATATGTGCTTGTTTGGAGCTTTGGGTAAGTTGGCATTTAACAATTGTAACTTTCTGAATGTATAGGCATACGCCAATATTCCCCATCCACAGATATTGTTGGAAACAGCATTGAACATGTTAAATTTTGACCTGCACAATAATGGGGCACATTTCCTAAGGGCCGTGCCAGTTTCTGTTGGACTTTGCACTTTCTTCTAGTGCAAACTGCTTGCACTGATATTTCAGAATTACCCGCGCCAGGTTTGTGTCACACTCAACCGTTTTGTGGCACGGCTGCGATATGTTTCATGTGACTCAATTTCCTGCACTGAAGGGGGCATTCTTCTCGTACGACAGAATTGTGTTACGCGGCCCATGTAAGGTGCACCAAAAGAAAAGTTTTATTGTTGTATTTATCGCTGAAATTTTTATATACAGTACTTGTAAGTGTAATATTGTGCAGCCCTATTATGCTTTTTTATAGACCTTATATCTTTGTGTCACTCCACAAATTAGGATTGGAATATGCTGCAAGGATATCAGACCCTCCTCTTTTCATCTTGCCGGAACCTAATGGAGAGCGGTTATCCCCGGCCTGGCCGGCTTCTACATTGTTCTGGACAATGATCATCATCCTGCAGGTAACGGGATGTTCCATGGAGAGTTAAAAGGGATTTACTACAGGATCCAGGCATCACTAGACTTTGTCATGGATCCACCCTATGATTTGCAGTGATAGTAAATTTATTTCTGACCATGTGAACATACACGTAATGCTTGCAGAGTTTTCCGGCAGATCTTGTATTGTACATGATATCTCTGGTGATGTGTAATATCTCTACAACTGATGCTTTCTTTCATAGGTGCTGATTCCAATCTCGCTCTACGTTTCCATTGAGGTGGTGAAGTTAGGGCAGGTCTACTTCATTCAGAAGACAGGGACTTCTATTGTGAGAAGTCCGACTCCCTTATTGAATGCAGAGCTTTAATATCTGTGAAGATCTGGGTCAGGTGCAGTACATTTTCTCTGATAAAACGCACATTGACCGAGAACAAGATGTGTTTTCGGAGATGTAGCATCGCTGGTGTGGAGTATCTCCCATAGGACAATGGTAGGTCTTTGTAAAAAAAAGTAGTTATTTATTGGGACTCTGACTGAAATTTTGGGAGATTTACAGGTTTTACCATATGTTTAACCCACTGTTTAAAAAGTAAAGCTGAGCTCTGATTGGTTTCCATGGGAAACGAGAACAGTTTTACCTCAGACACTTCTGATACTCTCCCCTAACATATTGGCTATAAATTAGTTTCTCCGATGTTTCCGACTTGGGTTGGTATGGCAAACTACACCACCGTGGCCTGGAAACTTGAATTTAAACCAATTTGGGTTAGCTGCAAAGACTGGGGATCGACATGGCTTGTTTATTCATGGGAACCATATAGCCCGTCACCGTTCCTGAGCAGTCTGTTCTAGCGCGACGCAGCGCACAGGGGCCGGTCCTGTGTGACCGTGGCCTAATACCCATTTACTGGTCCGTTCTGCAGTTTCATACAGCAAATTTTGGAGACCTCCATTATTTTATGACCTTTGTTGTTATGATTCAACAATACCTTCGATATTTACATGGAATTTACAAGCCTCTGATGGAAACCAGTGACCTAGAAATTCATCATACAATAGGAAAACAAAAAAAACTTCTGCCAAATATCTCTATAATTTTTTGTTATCTTCTGAAAAAAAACTTGTTGAAAGCTCCAGAAAAATCTAATTAAAAAAAAAAAAACTGCCTACACACAGCTGGTCTGTACAACTATGCTTCCAATGCAGATATGAGAGGAAATGTGGGAAGTGTCTGGGGAAATACACTCGACCGCCACTTTTATTAGTTACACCATGCTAGTACGACGGTTGGACCCCCTTTTGCCGTTAAACTGCCTCATTTCTTCGTGGCATAGATTCAACAAGGTGCTGGAAGCATTCCTCAAGATTTTGGTCCATATTGACATGATGGCATCACACAGTGCGCAGATTTGTCGGCTGCACATCCATGATGCGAATCTCCCTTCACACCACTCCAAAGATGCTCTATTGGATGAGATCTGGTGACTGTGGAGGCCATTTGAGTACAGTGAACTCATTGTCATTGTCAAGAAACCAGTCTGATGATTCCAGCTTTATGACATGGCGCATTATCCGCTGAAAGTAGCCATCAGATGTTGGGTACATTGTGTCATAAAGGGATGGACTGGTCAGCAACATACTCCGAGTACTTGGCTGCACGATGCTCAAATTGGTACCAAGGGGCCCAAGAGTGCCAAGAAAATTATTCCCCACACCATGACACCACCGCCACCAGCCTGAACATTGTGTACAAGGCAGATGGATCCATGCTTTCATGTTGTTTGACTCGACACAAGTTCTACCCTAACCATCCAATTTTGCAGCAGAAACTCGTGACTCATCAGACCATGCAACGTTTTTTCTCCAATCTTCTACTGTTCCAATTTCGATGCTTGGGCAAATTGTAGCCTCATTTTCCTGTTTCTTACTAAAGGAGTGGCACCTGTGGGTCTTCTGCTGCTGTAGCCATCTGCCTCAAAGTTCGACTACTGTGGCTTTCAGAGATGCTCTTCTGCCTACCTTGGTTGTAACGGGTGGCAATTGAGTCACTGTTGCCTTTCTATCAGCTCGAACCGGTCCTTGCCTTCCCTCTGAGGAATGCTTCCAGCACCTTGTTGAATCTATGCCACGAAGAAATGAGGCAGTTCTAACGGCAAAAAGGGGGTCCAACCCGTTACTAGCATGGTGTAACTAATAAAAGTGCTGGTGGCGGCATCAGGCTATGGGGGGGCTTTAGCATGCCAGAGATGACGTTTAACTTGGCAACTCTTCATTTTCCTTCATTGAACCAGAGATATCCTGCATAAAACCTCTTCCAGGATGCTAGGGACTTCAGACAAGGGCGAAGGTCCCTTCCAAAAAGACAAACAGCTAAGCACACAGCTAAAATGTAAGTTGAAGCTTGAACATTCTATTGACATTCTTGATGGGCCCAAGCCGGACCTAAACCAATTTCAGCATCTCTGAGAGACTTCCAAATGGTTCCACCAACGTTCACCACTAAAACAGATGGAACATGGAGAGGATCTGCGAGGAAGACTCCCAAGAAGCCTCAGGGGACTGTACTAGCTCAAAAGTGCTTTACTCAACTGGGCAAAAGGGGGCTGAATAATCATGGCTTTGTGATATTTCAGTCTAATGATAAGATCTACATTTCAGTTTTTTTGGTCAAGACGGGGTGTGGAGTGATACATTAATGGGCAAAAAAAAATGAAAATTTTTTGTTATCTTACCAATTGTTAAGACAAAGCGTTTATTTTTTAAAGGGTCTGAATACTTTCCATACACTGTTTATTCAAGAGCCTTTGGGCCGAGACTTTGCACCCTCCATTTTTGACCTTCTACAGTCCGGACTTTCTATCTATCATCTTGTGCTAGAAATCTCACAGATCTCAATCCACATGACAACATGGCTGCACAGACATGTTCTCTGCATTGGGAATGGTGCCATTAGCTGTCATCACCTTGGGCATCAAAACTGCATGACTTGACAGCTGGCAGCCTCATACATAGAGATGTATCAGAGGTAAAACTGTTCTAGTGCCCATGGAAACAAATCAGAGCTCAGCTATAATTCATAAAGCTATTTAAAATGAAAGCTGAGCTCTGATTAGGTTGGCATGAGCAATCAAGAACAGGTTGAAATTGTAGTTTTGTTAATATTGTAAAAAGGTCACATCCCTGTATGAAATCATAATCCATGTGGACGACCGTTTATTTACTCACCAACATTTTGTAAAGAAGTAGAGAATCATATTGCCAGTCGGGTATAACACCAGTGACCGTGGACAAGAAGCAGCTTCCTCAGATGTTTTAAAGTGAGAGACCGCAAAATCACTTGACAGGACGCCTGCACGTCAGAAATACCACATCATCAGTATGTGCCCTTAGATCCGGGGTCCAAAAACAGACTGCGCATGAATTGGCCCTAACTACTGATCTGTTCCCCAGAGGATGATCATAAAATAAAATACACTGGAGGTGTAAAGGGGTTTAAGTAGGTTAAAGTCATTTTTACTAAAGCAGGACAATTACTAAGCTTAAAGGGGTTTTCCCATGAACCAAAGTTGGTCTAACTTGCCGATTGGTGGGGGTCTCAGTGATGAAGAAAAGGGGCCCGATGGGGTCCCAGGTACCTCAGTCGGACCCCTTGTCACTCCATCAGAGTAATGAGTAGACAGCCGCGCAACTTTGAATGGAGTTGCGAGGAAATTGCCAAAGCCATGCTCACCGTCTCTACCAGCTCCATAGAGATATATGGAGAACAATGATCAGCACGGCCGTCTGCTCATTAATCTCGGGAGCAAACAATGGTATGATTCCTTTAAACACTTTTCAGTCTGATACATTACAACATAAATAATACATTTCACGGATACGTTTTGGAATGGAATGTAAAGCGATACATTTTTTCCTTCAAGTACCTGCATGCCTTCTGCCAGAAATGCCAAACCTACATCAAGCAACTGAATCATGCTCACAATTGGCACAATCACTTCAGGCAAAAATGTAGTTAATAAACAAAACGCTAAAGTTCTGTTTACTGTTGGGATTTATTGAAAAGGAATTCATACCACTTAATTAAACTAAAGCATCTGTTGCACCTTTCAGTAGTTCAGTAGCAAGAAAAGCAAATTATAGCTGCTATAAAACTTGGCCAGATTTTCACCTGAATAGATGCCAAATTTGTAATAAATATGATAAATCTGGAACCCTTGCCCACTTCTCACATCAATGTCTTTGGATGAAATGCAGAAGGAAGGAAATTTGCTACTTTTATACTCCAAAGACTCCCCCATTTATAAAAACAAAATGTAGGTATGCTAAATAACTAAAAGTCAAAAGTAAAAGGGAGTAACAAAATGCATCTCACAGACATCCTGTGACAATAAACCAAATCCACAAAGGAACCCGTTTCACCAAACGATCTGATAACTTCTGTGATAAGGAATGGTGGTAGAAATTTTCCATCTCATCAATATAATAAAGCTAAGAGTATGGTGTATGCAGTATGCCTGTAAGGTATCTGCAACCGCAGCATTACACCCCACAACATTGTGCTCAGATCCCTCCTTGGAAAGATCATATAGTATGTTGAAAGGAACATTTCACCATTGGCTTTTCAAGTATTTCCAAAAAATACACTTGTGACTCACTGAAGAGAATTCTGGTAAGGGTGAAATGAGGGAGCTGAGAGAGACATTTGTGTGTATGACTATAAGAGAATAAGAGGGAGGGATTGATGAAGACGTTGGCTGTGTATGACTGGTGAAGAGGAATCAGGAGGGAGGAAGGGGAGGTGAGAGAGACATTGGCTGTGTGGACTCCTCAACAGAAATCAAAATCCCACAATTCCCCCCCCCCCTGGATATGCCGAACTAGCAATGAGAAAGTCCAGTTCGGACGCGTGTAGGGCGAGATTTGATACTGGCGAGATAACTTGGAAAGAATGCAAAGGTTTGTAGCATTAGGTGGAAACATTTACGGATGATTGCACAGTTTTTTAAAAATCTGTTAGGTGGATTACATTACGGGACAGGTTCCTTGTATATAATAATCTGTAGGGTTATATACTTTAATAAAGGCAGTCTTATTTTGTTATAGCCACAATGTATTTTAGGTTTTGTGTAATTGTTTGCTGTAGGGTCGTAAAAGAAAATATCATTATGAAGTTATAAAGGTCGATGTCCACGATTTGCAAATTGTTACTAACCATAGCAAGTGTCATACTTTCTTGCTATTCCGGACCAGCTTACCACTTGGCTTCGTAGAGGAGTCGCCCTGCAGCATATGACAGCTCTGCAATGCTGAGCCAGGTACAGGAACTTCTTCTCCAGGGTTGCTGTAGGGCAAACTCCAGGCTCTTCCCATCAATTATTAAGGCAAAGTCAAATTTTCTTCTCGAAAGAGGAATCATGTGATTGTTTTCTCTAGTTGAGGGATTATGGAGAAATAGTGCCTTTCAATTTCGTCAATGATGTCGTTTAACAAGCCTCAAATGTCGTCTGACAAGAATACAAAGAGGAAGAATAATTCATGCATTATAGACATCACATAATGCAAAGGAAATAAAAAGCATAGAATGAGAAAAAAAAAAGGGTAGTCAGCAATACAAACTAGCCAATAGTTGCCTCTTATTTAACTATACTGTCTAAAGCGGCAAACTGAACCAGACAGTATAAGGCATCTTACACAGGACTGTACCGAAAAGGACTCAAAAGGGAAATGTTCGCAGCCGGCGACAGGTGGATAAGGGAGGTGAACGTTCTCTTCCCTCCCATTCCATAGGAGCCGGCTGGCCACACTCAATATTGGCAGGACAAGAACCAGCTTGGTACTTTGCCGGCTCAGTTACAGTGCAGCAAGAGATGGCAACCTCATCGCAAACATGACGGTATATGGTCATTAGAGCTAAGCTCACAAACTACTAATGGCTTACAGCCACCATTGACTTATATATGCATGGTGTGATGAGGCCGCCATCTCTCAAGTCAATAGTGGCTGTGAGCCAGCAGTAATTGTGCAACTAGATCATGGCCATCCTATACAGCCATGTGCATGAGGACTTAAGGGAACCTTTATTTTTCTTGGGCAATAACTCACCAGCATAACATTAACTTTGAAATTTGGTCCAAACATGTAAAGCCAGAATACAGAGTACAAACATATGCCAAGTCCAAAGAAAGCTGATGCAGACCACACAGCTTGAAAACTAATCTTTCCCCAGGAATGTCTTTTTCAGGTGGGACAGGTTTCAATCGCCTAGATACGATTTAAAAAATGCCTTTGTCGCATTTGAATACTGCGCTTATAAAAACTTTTTCACACACCTGGTCCCGTCTTCTTATGCAGTTTCCTTCTCCACAGTCAACCAGCTCCCTCCCCCCTCACCCCCTCCCCTCGTCCCGTCATGAGCAGGCGGGGAGGGGGGATGGTGTGGAGGAAGAAAAGCATGAGGAGACAGACACAAGCCGCAGCTGTTCCCTCTCCAGGACTCCAACAATCTGCTGGCAGGGAACCAGGAAATGGGAAATAATGTTTTGTAAAGTAGTGGCAGTATTCAGAATGAAGACATGGATTAGGCATTGGAAACCGTCACCAGTTATACATCATTACATTTAACGGTTATCTTTGGATCTGGGAGATGGTTTGGAACATTGCACCATTGCCATTTTAATCGCTAGTGAAATACACTCACCCTTTCTTGTCGGGTGACAGTGAAGATTTTGTGAACTACGTCTAGTAGCTGCAGGCATAAGCAATGTTGACTGCAGTTCCTCCTTGTCTCCAGTAAGCATCCAAATTTTGATCCCCGCTTTTCGGAGTGACTCTATAGCTTCGGGAACACCTTCCTGAAGACGGTTTCTATTCCAGTAGCTCCTACAATAAATGGTTTATAAATCCAAATGAATATACGTAAAGAAGGGTATATAGTATATACGCAGCAGGTTACAATACTCCTGTATTGAAATCCAACAAAATATAGAAGGTTTCAAAGGCAAAAAAAAACACACAGACCTTCTGAAATATCTGTTTTCTATATTATCAGAAATAGTCAATGACTATATGTGTGTGACTTTAGTAGAGGATTTCTCTTTGTTTTCAAACTATTTACAGGATAGGGGATAAAAGTGATGGTGAAGATCTAACCACTGTGGACTCCAGTGATCATGAGAACAGGAGCCCCAAGGGATCCCGTTCTTACACTACGGTGGAGCAGTAGGATGAATAAGCACCTACAACTCCAGTCAATTCTATTGCAGTGGCAGAAATAGCCGGTGTAATGCTCAGTGATCGCTGAATGCTCCCATAAAATGGAGCGGCAGAACGCACCCTTGACCTCCTGCTACACCAATAAAAGCAAGAGGATTTGATTCTCTGCCTCAGGGGGGGAAAGGGTGAAACAAAAAACTTGAGACAAGATATGGCATATTTTATTACCAATTGGGTTCCATCCTTTGGGGGCAAACCAAACGATTCCGAGCATCAATGACGGATCCCTACCATTTGATTTGATGCATTATGAAGCAAATATACCTTGGAATCTGAAGCTAACTGATGCAAGAATCATTCTTGGTAAATCCTGAGCTGACTATAAACAGATATAACATTATGATAATGAAGTGCTGTCCCTTCTATGGCTCCTTCAGAGTTTGGTTCAGCGCTTGTCCTAGACGGAGTTTTTCTTTTCTTTGCACATCCTTCCAGAATATTTAATTGCTGCACCATCCCCCAGCTGCTGTGTATGAGTGATTCAGCTCAGGTCGATTAGTCATGTCTTGAATAACCTCCATTTGTTATACAAGCTCAGTGTCTAAGTGTGATCTAGGCAGGCAGCTGACCAGTTTCCCATGGTCCTATATGTTATAAGTTTTTTTTCAGCAAAACCGCTCAGCTCAGGGATTAACCAAGTTAGATCTGCATCAGTGTAGCACACATTCAAGGTATGTTTGCTTCATACTGCATCAAATGGTAGGTTTCCTTTAAGCATTGAAGCTCTTTTGTGATTCAAAAAACAATACATACAAGACAGGGCACTGGTGAGAATAAACTACCTGCAGCATTAGATTGGTTTCCAGTTTAAGTGCAGACTCGTATAAAAGTTCTTTCGGTTATCAATACTGGTTTTCTGCTAAAGGTGGTTGTGGAGCCATTCGTCATACTCCAGTCTGTCATAACCTACAGCAAAGAGATCACAATTACACATGGAATAAAATAAGGCCTAGAGCTATTATAGAAATGAAATCCCAAACCTCACCTCAAGATCTAGTTGTGGAGCAAATTCACACCAGAGCACACTTTCGAGCCCTACTCAAAACTGGAGGAGATGAGCAGACCTAACTACTTGCAATGGGTTCAAGTAGTATGACCTGGACACATTGCCGGATTTGGCTTTTTGACGCCCCTTGCTACTAGCCTGGCCATGATTGGCCAGGGGAACCCGAACTAGGATCCACTCATCCATTGATAACATCTAGGCAAACCTATACTGACCTTATAATTAACTGTGTTTGATGAGTGCGATCCCCCCATTCTATGACCAGTCAATCTAAGAGAGAACCATTAGATTGGGTCTACAGTAGCCCATTTAAGGTACAAAAAGAAGAAGGTTCGGTGTTCCCTTAAAGTGGTTTCCGAGATCTAATCTCAGTAGCCTGTGCGTTTCCCCAAATACTGGCACCAATGCCAGTCTGTATTAACTAGGCAAATATCATTGATATGCCAAGGATAGGCATTCAATTTCTAAAATTGGACCAGCGCTACCCCCCCTATCCATGCATCAGCTCATGAACATTAGTAGCACAATTATTCTATACAGTAGATAAATATGATTACTTTTTAGCGATGCACAGAGTGCGGAGTCCGCCTTTAGCATATTTATCAAATGTTTCTGGGTTAATGTCCTGATCTCCATCTGAAAGCATTTCTGTCTGTTATCTGAAAAACACACATGGCTAAGGATTAGCAGATGACAGTCGCTTTCACGCGACTGAACATTAAGACTGAAATGACAACCTTGGCTGTACTATGTACGTTTTCATACATTTACAATGAACACTATAACAAATAGAAGGAGCCTCCAGCTTCAGTCAGTTGTCTTACAGGCTGCAACAAGATTGTGAGGAGGGAGGAACAATGGGCGTCTCAAGACTTCAATATTTTTATATCCAACAAAACAGACAGATACTATTTAAAGAAAACCTAACATAAAAATCCAGCGTTAAACTATGGGCACGTACTCCTAAATCCAGACCCGTGACTTGACTTTAAAAATCATTTTTAAATTATGCTAATAAACTGAAGGGTGCTGTGCTCCAACGGCGTTACACGTCTCATCCCCTTGCTCACAGACTTCCCCTCTCCCTCTGCCCGATGTAATTCAAGCAGCAGAGGAAGTTTCAGCACACAGTTGGGGGGTTGTTAACGGTCTGTGAAGCGGGGAGAGCTGACAACCCACTAGAAAGGAAAAAGACCACTGAACCCCTTCTGAAATTTCGTAAATTTTCCATTGGGAAAATCGTGCCAGATTCACACATGTGACCATACTATAATGATCAGAAACTATTTACAAAGTTCAATGGTGAAAATTACAAAAAACCTTTTGCACATTTTAGGAATTTGAACTTTAGGTTTAAATTTTTGTATCTATAAATATGGATATGACTTTTTCAAATGTACTAATGTACTTACCATTAAAAGCCAAGGCTAGGAGATCCATTATGACTGAATCGGCCCCCCTTTGTGTAGACCACCACCTATTGGACATGGGATGTCTACACAACAGACATCCTTTTCCTCACAGAGTCAAAAGGTAAAATGTGCAAAAGTGAAACGCGAAAGGCCTAAAAAGCCAAGTTCTACAGTGACTTGGTCAGGAGTCCGAGATTGAAGAGTGCATTATACTATTAGCTGATAAACCAAAGCGGCTTCATCCGGGGACTCCGTCATAGTAAGGTTCACAAGTGGAAGGGTTATGGTGGCATCTCGTGGCTTGTGAGGTTTGATTTTTCAAGCCCTCCAGGGGCATTTCACTTGTGGAGTTCAAACTAACCTCCAGGGAACGGTCAGCCTCAGCAGGAGAAGCCAGCTTCATCCTGCTGAAGAGGGGAACTCTGTTCATAAAATTGTTGGGGGTTTCTGAAGAGGACTCTTTGCCATTAGGAAGCGGGGAGGGGCTCAATTTCCAACAGAAAACCTCTGAAACATCTGTTTGATTTCTTCTAGAGATTTCATTGGAGTTTTAATTACTGACGGTATCCTCACCTGCCAATGTAGAGAAACCTACAATGTATGAGCACATACCCCCCAAGTACAAGTATACTCAACAGCCGCTGAAGAAACTTACGATGACAATGTTTTGATCTATCAATTATTTCTGTGTAAAGTTATGCAAAGTTTTTGGACAATTTTTAACAATAATTTTTCTATGTGTTCCAAGTTAGCAGCAGTTAAATCTTTTATTACGCCCCATTCGCATGGCCATAACAGTGACCATGATCTGGCCTCACAAAGTGGCCAGATTACGTCGTATAGAAGTCTATTGCACTGGTCATTTCTCCCGTGACCAGCGGTGGCTAGCTTCAATGGAGAGAGCAGGGGTGAGGAGCACTCGCCCTGCCTCACTTCTTCACCAGCCTGTGTGCTACGCCCAGGATCTGGATAGGGCGAGCACAGTCATGTAAATGGGGCTATTGAGACCGAAACCAGGAGTGGAGAATCCAAAGAGATCAAATAAAATGTAAAGATTTAACACATGATCATCATTCCATATGCTAGCCATTGCTTAGAGGATATACGAGACAAGCATTTTATTCTTAAAAATATCATTAAGAACTGAAGTTTTAAGGGTGAGGGGGGGGGTGTTTTTATTTCATACTCCAATTTCCACAGTATAGGGCCTAACTTGCTGAATGGTGGGGAGTGTCACTGATAGGACCCATAATAATAATAATATGGAGGATTAGTTGTACCCCAGATGAATAGAGCAGTTAGTCACACATGTGCCCTGCTGCTCTCTAGATCTATGGTGCAGGCAGAGATAACTGAGCAAAGTCAGTTCAGTGGGTGCAACGTTAGCACAAAAGTATAACACGCATCATCAAGTTGACTTGTTGTCACTGAACCTTTAACTTCGATCGGGTTCAACAAGCATATTGTTTATGGTAAAATCAGAGTATGGAAAAAATGTTTCCTGTGAATAGCCCTGATTTCCCTTTTTTTTTCCCCCAAGAATTTACTATTTGCCAGATTCTCTCTTCAACTAGATTCCATTCTATTCTTTTGAACTGTATTTTAAAAGCTCCAAACACCTTCATGACAAGGCCCATAGAGACGGTTATCTGCAATACAACTATTTCATGGGACATTTTTAGACACATGGATACATATTGTTTTTAGATATGTTCTAGAGTCTATGTAAACGGATATTTAGATTATTTGTATTAAAAACTTTTTTTCTTATTTATTTGCTATGCCCTCATTTCACCTATTCTTTTTTAAATGTGTAGGTTTTGCCATGTTTTTTTTTGTTCCTTGCAGTTCTGCTAATTTAACATAAGGAACCTTACTGGATACTGAAGAAATTGTCTACACACCTTCTGGCGTGGCTGGTTAGGTAAAGACACCACCACAGTATTACAATAGCAAGCGCAAGGAAGAAGTCAATAATAAAGACGCTCCAGACAGTATTTTCAGCCTGATTGGACAAATAACGCAATGAGGAGTGATGCTGCAAAACTTCTCAGTAATCGGGGTCTGGCACTACGTCTTTTCCTAAATGAAAAAAAAAAAAAGAAATGAAACAATGTGAATAGACCATGACTTTGGTGCGTCACAGTAAACTGTGTACAAACTGTGCATACGTACCATAGACTGCTGAAGGCAACACTTCGTGATATTGGGCGAGGCCCGGCGTATCACCTTCTCCTGTGGTCTAACCACTGGCAGACAACTTGTTCAACGACCTATTGCTTGCGGCGCTCCTTACAGACTTGGGGCTTTGACTTTTAGACTTGCAGGTGCTATTTTAGTAGAACTGACACCTTCCATTAGGTTTCAGAGTGTAGATCAGTCTCTTGATAGGTTTCAAGTCTAGCTTTAAATGCAAAAGAGGAAAAGCAACAAAAGGTAACAAAAAGCGAAGCTAACAATAAACATCCATTTCTTAACGTGCTATTAAACAAGGGGTGTACCCTACAAAACCATAAGTCCGAAAATTCTCATCCTACAAAACAGTTAACTTCCATAAGGTTCTTAAAACTGATAAACACACCACCGGCCACTTATTAGGTAACCTGTCCAACTGCTCGTAACTTAATTTCTAATCAGCCAATCACATGCGGCAACTCAGTGCATTTAGGCATGGAGACATGGTCAAGACAATCCCTGCATTCAAACCGAGATACGTATGGGGAAGAAAGGTGTTTGAGTCTTTGAACGTGGCATGGTTGTTGGTGCCAGAAGGGCTGTCTGAGTATTTCGAAACTGCTGATCTACTGGGATTTTCACGCACAACCATCTCTAGGGTTTACAGAGAATGGTCCGCGAAAGAAAAAACATCCAGTGAGCGGCAGTTCTGTGGGCGGTAATGCCTTGTTGATGCCAGAGTAGAGAATAGGCAGACGGTTCGAGCTGATCGAAAGGCAACAGTGACTCAATTCCACCCTTACAACCAAGGTAGGCAGAAGAGCATGCTCTGAAGCCACAGTAGTCGAACTTGAGGCAGTATGGTACAGCAGCAGAAGACCCAAACGGGCCAACTCCTTTATTAGACTAAGAACAGGAAAATGAGGCTAACAATTTGTCAAGCATCGGAAATTGGAACAGTATAAGATTGGAAAACAAAACGTTGCCATTGTCTGATGAGTCACGATCTTCTTCTGCTGCAACATTAGGATGGTTAGGGTGAATTTGCGATCAACAACTGAAAAAGCATGGATCCATACTGCCTTGTACTCAATGGTTTCAGGCTGGTGGGCGGTGGTGTCATGGTGTGGGGAATATTTTCTTGGCACTCTTTGGGCCCCTTTTGGTACCAATTTGAGCATCGTTGCACACGCCAACGTCCGCTGAGTATTTTGGCTGCCAGTGCCATCCCTTTATGAGCACAATGTACCGCTTGTTAACATCTGATGGCTACTTTCCAGCGGATTAAATGCGCCATGTCATAAAGCTGGAATCATCTCAGATGGTTTCTTGAACATGACAATGAGTCACTGTACTCAAATGGCCTCCACAGTCACCAGATCTCAATCAATAGAGCATCTTTGGAATGTGTGAACGAGAAGAGATTCGCATCATGGATGTGCAGCCGACAAATCTGCTGCAACTGTGTGATGCCATCATGTCAATATGACCAAAATCTCTGAGGAAATGCTCCAGCACCTTGTTGAATCTGATGCCACGAAGATTGGAGGCAGTTGTGAAAGGCAACCAGCTCTGTAAACAAAAAAAAAAATTAAAATGTTCTGCCTATTGTTACCGGCGATACAAAACATTTCTCACAAAATGAGTTTCTTACGTATTCTGAAAACAAGTTAACCATAAAAAGCCATATAAAATGGGGTATCACCATAATCGTGATGACCCATAGAATAAAGTAAACATTATTTTTATGGTTATGGTGTAACGTCCGCGACAAAAATGCTAAAAACATAAACCAAGAATTAATGATTTTTTTAACCACCAGCAGAAAGAGTTATAAAATCTCATTATTAGTTTCAAAAAAAGAAAAGAAATCAAGCTACAGAACGCATGATATGATATTGTGTCACCTGAACATGCTTTTGGTAAATTGGGAACCGTTCATGGCTCTCTCAGCCAAAAAGGTTCCTGACCCCTGGTATAGAGACAACCACTGCTTCCAGGAAACAACAGCAAGAAATACTGAAAACATCTAACTATGTGAAACAGAAGGGGGTTTTTCCTGGAAAAATTTAAGAATGCTCGTTGTATAGTAAAGGTTCTTAAAGGAAATTACCATCAAAATCCATCATGATAAACCAGAGCGTAAACACCATAACTGTGGTAATGTTCTTATATTTGTTATCTATGGCTTCCTTTTTTCTTACATCAACTTTTATAAATATTCTAATGAGCCTGAAAGTCTAGTGGGGGGGGGGGGGTTCCAAGAGCTCCTCAGTGCTGTAGCTTCACTGGCTGTTACACTGTGCAATGAGCACTTACTCTTCTCACTATGTGCTGGAGCTTCCTGTGCTGCTGTGAGTATTTTTAGCAAAGTTTAATGCATTCTAAAGGTACTAAAGAAACCTATATAAGCATGGTAACCCTGTGATTGTACTGAGCCCAAGAATAAAGAGCATGTGTTATATGGATCACACAGTGAAAAAAGTAAAAGCCCACAATAAAATGTCAAAACCGAAATATTTTGTCAATAAAATTTTTACCGTTTTCCCGGTACATTACACAGAAAATAACATTATGTTACTAGAAAGGACAATTTGCACCGCAGATAACAAGCCCTCATACAGCTCAGATAATGGAAGTATAAAAACGTAATGGCTTCCGGAATGCGAGGAATGACAAGTGGAAACGCATAATCGCCCATAAGGGGTTAACGTCTGGCAGATGGATGAGAGACTGCACCTAATCAGATTATTGCATTATACATAATCCTGAGAATTTCACCAGACTATTCAAGGATGGCTCAGTACAAGGGAGAAGATTTGTCACGTACAAGGTTTACCGTTTAATGGAACCGATAGTAACTCGCTCGCAGACAAGTTTTTTCTGCTATGGAAAACATTTTACTATTGACTGTAAATACAAGGGCAGAAATGTCATCCTCCGACATGGGACAAATGTATCAATGTTCAACACAAACCTGGAAAATGAGCTCTAGATTACAGGACATCTACACAATAAGCCTTTCCCAGTCGGTAAAATATCTGCAGTATAAGGCTAGATTCACACTGCCATTGCCCGCCGTACCGTAGCATGAAACATTTAAAGGGGTTATCCCCCTAATTCTGCTCAGTGCTGGCTTACAGTGGAATGGCAAGTGGGGTCCCCCACAGAAACATGCTTTCTGTAAATACTTTTTAGGAGTAATCTTATTGCTCTCAAAAAAAAAAAAAACTCCTTCAAAATCATGTGAAACTGAGCAAAGTCATATTTGTCTGAAATGAGTCACTTTTCAACACAGCAGAGGGATTGTCACTTCTATGGTACCTAAAAACAGGTTTAAAATAGAAGGAAAACCCAGGCCTACGAGGTCTTAAATAAAATTCCATCCTTTATTGTAATCAGGTTAAAAATCAGGGCAACACACTGGTACACAAAAGAATGGCATCAGACCAATAGAAACTGATTTGGTTTCAAGGAAACCGGTCATCAGAACTTGATCTAATAAACCACTACCAGCATGTTGTGCAGGAGCTGAACACATTTCAGATCGTGTTACTTTTATGAGCCAGAAAATCAAGTTTGAAAAAAAAAAAAAAAAATCAATCAATGTAAATTGGTAAATTGGAGGCGGAGATTTTAACACTGAAGTCAAGCTCTCTCTTCCTCAGAAACCCCCCTTTCACTGTAATTAATGATCCGGCATCCAGAGACATCACTAACCGGATCTCCTGATGTCCGATGCACAATATCAATCACAGAGGAGGAGGCGTTTAGAGCTCCCAACCTTGACAACAGTATTCAAATCTCCGCCTCATTGACTTTATACAACTAATTTACATCTCACTTCAACGTTGATTTTCTGGATGCTGCCACCACACTGGGCCATAAAAGAAACAAAAACTAGAAGGTGTTACACTACCTGACAATATACTAGTAGAGGTTTATTAGAACAATTGCTGATGATAGGAAATTATCTTTAAAGGGAACCTATTTCAGATCACATCAGGCTTCCAGTACTGAGAGATATAGAAACTAAGATACAGGCAGTATACATCTGCTGGATTGTAGCTCACATTTATAACTACATACGTCCTTAACTGTGAGTTTCACTGGTATTTCACTCACTCGACTACAAGCCTGATTTTTTTAGATTATCAGACGGATTTCACATAAAAGAGAGAATTCCAGAAAGGACATTTCATATCCTACTTGAGGGGGCTGCTAGCTTAATGGGGGGTAAAAACTGGTTTGTTTAGGGACCCCTTTTGTAAATACTATCACACTGGATAGTGGGACTTTCCTCTATATACACATACTGTTACATACAGGTAAGCTCCGGTAACGTCCAAAGCACATTAACCTCATATGCATATTGCAAAACAACAAATAAAAGAAGACTAATAAAAGGCGTGTGTGATAAGTGTGGGCACAGTCCTATAAAACATAACAGTTTGGAAGTAAATCCTGGGGGTCAGAATCCCTTTAATGGGAGTCCATCTCCTCCACCAAGTGTTGTAAAAGCCGTGGGAACTACAAAGTTTTCAGCTTGATGACCCCCTGTAGCCTTAGCTGCTCATACATCAGATATAAATGGGCCAGACTCAGCGATTTCAGCGGGCCTGAACAACCCTCTTATGTGTATGCAGGTCTGTCAACACTCCGCCAATGAATGTTAAGACAGAAGACAGACGCACATCCACTGCTGGACATCCATTAGATTGGTTAATAAGGGTTCCCATCATGCACTTCACTTCTCCTGATTAGAACAAAAGATAAAAATGCTAAAAAGCTCCAACGCTCACAGCACTGGACTAATAAACCATTATGTGTCACATGCCAGGAAATTGCCCAATGTGACTTGACACAATCCTAAAGTCTAAAAAGAGCACACTCGTATGTATAGAGACAACCACTGCTTCCAGGAAACAACAGCAAGAAATACTGCAAACATCTAACTTTGTGAAACAGAAGGGGGTTTTCCTGGAAAAATTTAAGAATGCTCGTTGTATAGTAAAGGTTCTTAAAGGAAATTACCATCAAAATCCATCATGATAAACCAGAGCGTAAACACCGTAACAGTGGTAATGTTCTTATATTTGTTATCTATGGCTTCCTTTTTTCTTACATCAACTTTTATAAATATTCTAAGGAGCCTTAAAGTCTAGTGGGGGGGTTCCAAGAGCTCCTCGGTGCTGTAGCTTCACTGGCTGTTACACTGTGCAAATAGGGCAGCACGGTGGCCGAGTGAGTAGCACATCTGCCTTGCAGCACTGGGGTCCTGGGTTCAAATCCCACCCAGGTCAACATCTGCAAAGAGTTTGTATGTTCTCTCCGTGTTTGCGTGGGTTTCCTCCGGGTACTCCGGTTTCCTCCCACACTTCAAAACATACTGTTAGGTTGTTTAGATTGTGAGCCCCATGGGGACAGGGACCAATTTGACATGCCTGTGCAGCGCTGCGTAATCTGTGTGCGCTATATAAATAAAGAATTATTATTATTATTATTATTAATGAACACTTACTCTTCTCACTATGTGCTGGAGCTTCCTGTGCTGCTGTGAGATTACATCAAGCAGAGGGAGAGGGGAATGCCAGGCACGGGCAGAGGAATTGCAGACTGTGTAATAGCCTGCGAATCTACAGCAGGGAGAGGGTCTAGGAACCACCCAGTAGCCTTTGAGGCTCATTTTTAAAAGGAAGGATGCAATAGATAAAAAATATAAGAAGATTACCACAGCCAGGGTTAAACAATAGGGATGGGCGGAACTACTGAAGTTTGGGCATGGGTTCTAGTATCAGACCCAGACCACAGCCCCCCAAAAACAACAGTGATCGGTTCTGGTATTTAAGCCTAATGATTTCCGGTGTCAGGTCCACTCATCCCTATTAAGCAACCAAGTTACTGTAACTCATAACCTTGCAATCCAGCTGTATATTACAGCCTGCGGATATTAGGAGTAGAGCTTACATACCCGTGCTGTCCCCACATCATAACCATGCGTCACGTCCCATTAACTTAGACTTATTTGCCGTAATATACTTTACATTCTTCTAGGCGTTAGGATTTGTTATGTTGGCAATGCAGACAAGATAACATCTCGGTAAACTCTCATGTGACCCATTAGTGAATACCCATAGATCCACTTATTTATCACCTATGCCAGGGCTCAGCCCTCCTATAATACGGCTAGGACTATCATTCTATAAGTGCAGCTATAAAGCCGTCTATAGTAAATTCCTGCCTAATTGATGTGCAATGTGAGGCATCCTATGTAGAGGAGCTACTGTCACATTGTAATTCACGCCAATTAAAATATTCAGCTACAGCGGATGTATTAGCAGGCAGCAAAACGAGGACACCCAGGTACGTATTACACAAGCAGATAATATGTCACCATTACCAGTGCACAGCCCAGAATGAAAGTGAATCTGTACAGCAATGGCGGGGGCTGGAATGACAAACAAAGGGAGGTTACACTGACCCTGCAAACAATACAGAGCATGGAGAACAATCCCCAAACACAAGGCAAACTGTCCTGTATGTACCCAGTAATTAACACGTGTTCTTACAGGGGGGATCCATTTATATGCAAAACTTTCTAATATGCCTTGCATCTCATGCTCATGTTTTACAGAAAGGCATCAAACTTTCTGAAAATAAATCACAGCAGCTTTCAAGTCTACGAGAATTCAAGGTTTACATTTACAATTCAGCAAAGCCTTGTGATAAGCAGGGGGATTTCTCCTCACTAAAGCCGGCAGCACACGTGGAGTTTTGAACCCGTTTTTGGGCCGTTTTTAAGAAGTCCATTAAAAAACACATGCAGTTTTTTGAAAACGCATCCGTTTAAAAAAATAAAGATCTTCTTACTTTCTAGTGCTCAGCTTCCGGTCCGCCGTGGCGAGCCACGCCTACCCGTCCCTATTCACGGCATTGTGAACGTGGGCTGGAAGGTTGTCGGGTCCAGCCGGAAGCTGAGTTCAGCGCTGCTCCGGCGGCCATGTTTGTTTACATGGCCCCTGGAACGGAGCAACAGCAGAACGGGACACCAGAGGGCGCCGGAAGGTAAGTAGGACTTTATTTTTTAAGCAGCCCCCTCCGGCCACCTTTAGTTTATTTTCATAACTCTCGGACAACCTCTTTAAGATAATTGGTAAAACGGGTAAAAAAAACGGATGCATTTCCCAAAAAAACACCCAAAAACGGGTTCAAAACGCCATGTGTGCTGCCGGCCCTAGTGTGTTTACATGTTCAGTTTTTCGGATGCAGTTTTCGCACCAGAGGCAGCATTTGTTCTCACCCGTTATGATCCACACCTGCTGTAAGGGTGCGTTCACACGAGACAGTAACACGTGTTTTCAAACGCATTCGAACAGCTGAGAAGAGGAGATTTGCCTGATTACATAGCTGTTAAAATTGCGTTTACAAAACACATGCGTTAACGCAATGTTAACAGCTATGTTATCAGGCAAATCTCCTCTTCTCAGCTGTTCTGATGCGTTTGAAAACGCATGCCTTACAGACATGTGTGAACACACCCTAACAGTTAGCTATTTTGACTAGTAGATGTTGCCCCTAGGCCGGCTGCATACAGACAAACTTTGATGTTGAAATGGACCATGTGATGGTCATTTCTCATGTACTGAGCACAGTGTAGTGGATGGGAGTCCTTGTATCACAGTGAAATATGGTGCAAGGAATCCCCGTCTGCTGGATGAACAGCAGCGCAGGTACGGTATCACTATTACCATACATCACTATGGTCCGGCGGTTGTGTGGCAGCTTTTTTGCATAACATATCACTCTGATGCACAAGTCCCATCCCTGGTACAGTGTTTGGTCACTGCATGATCCGGGATTCACAGATCGAGCGCACCCACGTGTCTCCATTCTTAGTTCTCAGAACCAATGCTTTGTTGCAAAAATTATCCTCTTTCATCAGACACTTTTTGCCTTATCATTCACAACAGCAGCAGATACTATTGATGTATTAAGCTCACAATTCTCTACTATTGTCATGCAAATCCCGTAACAGATGACAGGATAACATTTACAGCAGACAGAGAAGTGACTCCGGGGCATCATAAAACAAACAAGTGGAGCACGAGTCACCCCTGACTTCCATAGAAAAGCCCAAGTCAATAAAAATGGATCACACACACACACACATTATATATACATACATACATACACACACACACACGTAGCTAAATAAGTAGAAAATATTTGGATTACAGGCGGTTCCCTACTTAAGGACACCTGACCCCTAGTTACAGACGGACCCCTCTGCCCACTGTGACCTCTGGTGAAGCTATCTGAACGCTGTACTATAGTTCCCGGCTGCAATGATCAGCTGTAAGGTGTCTGTAATGAAGTTTTGATAATCCTTGGTCCCATTACAGCAAAAAATTTCGAAACTCCAATTGTTACTGGGGCAAAAAAAAAAAAAAAAAATTGTCTAGAACTTCAATTATAAAATATACAGTTTCAGCTTACATACAAATTCAACTTAAGAACAAACCCCGGGACCCTATCTCGTACGTAACCCAGGGACTGCCTGTATACTAAATCCATTGCACCTTTTACATCATCAGGCTCAGTAGTTTTACAACAATTTTACTTATTTTGCTTATTAGTTAGGCCTAATTGTGATCAACAAAATAACATGTACCTGGATTCATGAGAGGTGACCTAAATGTTAGCAGAACACTGAACAAATACAATTACAGTTATATACACTAAGGACAAGACACGGCGGACAATAGGGGTGCCCATTTACTGCCTATGGATAACACACTGACTGCCAGCCGGGCACTTGGGTAATTTCATTACAGAGATGGGCACACGGGGCAGCTAGCTGAATGCAGCACATCATAGAAGTGTGTACATGGAAATACATAAGTGATTTAGGAAGTTTTGCAAACATTTAGGCCATTGTGGAAAATCCCTTTAAGTCCGTTATGTTGTGATGAGAGGTCACTAGTCTGCAGGTCTAGGAATGAGGGGGCCGCTTCCAGCAGCCACGTGCTATCCCGCAGCCCGTTATCCCGGCTCACCATGCTCCTCAGCTGCTGCCGCCCGGTGCATAGCCAGGAGCCTCCTCCACCTTCGCCGCTGCTCGTGTACCGGAGGAAGCTACCCCGCAGACTACCGCTGCTGCTCTCGGCGGCCCGGGATAGGGAGGCGCGTCACAGCCAATCAGCGGCCGCCGCGCGGTGACGTCATCAGCCAGCCTCTGCCCGCTGCTCAATGGTGCATAGTAGTCACCGAGCAGACAGCGGATTTCTCTGTCCTGTTCACACTGAGCGGCAGGTTGTTCTCATTTACATTATTTACTTGGTTCATCTGTATCATTATATTAAATCATAATTAAATATTAGTATTTCAAAGAATTTATGGGCAGCTCTATGCAGTAGAGTGCAGTACAGTGTTTGTTTATTTGGAGATAGTGTTTTTCTGTGGGTTCTGGGGGCCAGCAGCCATCAGCCCACACCGAGTAGGGAACATGAAGCAGCTTCCAAGTGGTACCAAGTGATATTGTTATCCTGCATCTACAGTAGAGTGAATATAAATCTGACCAATGGAGGTCCAAGAATTTTCGTTTGCGCCGTTTTAAGGGCCATAACTTTTTATTTTTGCATGCTACCTTAAAATGTTTTTGGGACACATAGGGGCACATTTACTAAGGGTCTGCGGACTGCATTTTCGTCGGGTTTGCGCCAACTTTCATGCGACACAACTCGGGGGGGGCGGGCCGCCGGACAACCCGACTGATTCGGACTGAGCACAGGATTTAACATTCAAAATTGTGTCGCAAAACAATGCACTTACATGCATCGGGAAGAAGGGGAACTCCGGTGGACCAGAGCGGGGAAGTGACATGCAGGAAATTGGACGCAAGACCTTAGTAAATCGCGGCAGCTCTGAATCCTCTTCGGACAACGCACCTCAGGGATCGCGACGGGACGGGTAAGTAAATGTGCCCCATAGAGCTAGTTAAAAAGGTAATAAAAGTTTGAACATTTTTTTTTTTCATTTTTATTTCGGGTTAAAAGTGTAAAAAGGCTTTTTTAGTCATTAAAATTTTCAAATTTACTCAAAATGAACATTATTAATAAATTACCTATTTTGTTTCAGTCGTTTTGATATATAATATGTATAGTCTCGGGCAAACGAGGCAACTATGGCGATTCTTTTTGTAGTGTAGCCTGGGATTTTTTTTTTTTTTATTATATGGGGTAATGTCATTGTGTTTTTATGAACATTTATTAATTTTTTTTTGTGTGTGTGTTTTTACTTTATATGTCCCCTGATTTTGTCACTCATTCTTTCTACTGTATTGGAGTTCTCATGATACTGATACAATTGTGAGCTATGACAGAGAAGGGAGAAAGAAGTTACTGCTTAAATTGCCATTTTGGCACTTTGCGATAAATAAATGGGGTTTGGTTGTAGTTTGGGCACTCAGTCTATAAAAGGTTAGAGATAACTGGTGTAGAGGATGCCCCCTGTCTATGGCGATGCTAGAGACACCTCTCTTCTAGGTGTAGACCAGTGATTTTCAACCTTTTTTGAGCCGCGGCACACTTTTTATACTTAGAAAATTCTGGGGCGCACCACCAACCAAAATAGCACAAAATGACACTAAAACAGTCATATTATACATATAGTTAATAATATAGATTCTAAATTTATTTTACTCACTCAGTGTGAAACCTGGGCCTGTTTCGATAAACACAAAAGGGATATCCTGGCAGGAATGGTGGAAAGACACACACGAAGCTCTTCCTCAACAGTTCTCAGGTTCTCCCTGTTTTTAGTATATGGTGCTGATTATTATGTGGCTCATATACTGCAAAATAAAGGGGTTCAATGAGAAGTACTAAGGCCATGAGGCCAGAGTACAAGTGCCAGCTCATATACTCAGTATATCAGCTGGTACTTGTAGTACTCCAGCCTCATGACTATAGTATTTCTCATTTTACATTTCTCATTGTTATATGCAGTATACTGCTGGAGTACTAAAAGTACCATATGCTGAGTATTCTGCCAACAGTTCATATAATCAGACAAAAGCTCATATAGTCAGCATTATTGGTGGGCATTACCTTGGCGGTGGGCAAATGCGAGAGTCTCTCCGCTCTCAGAATGATGCGCCGGCCTCGTTGACGTCATTTTGTCATGCGAGGTTCAAAGCTTGCGCATGTGTTATTGTACACGTCTCCTACATTGTAAGAAGCCGTGACTGCGCATCGCAGGGGGCACAGGGGGCACCATAGTTTGGGGAACTTTCTCTGCGGCACACCCGACCATGTGTAGAGGCACACTAGTGTGCCACGGCACACTGGTTGAAAATCACTGGTGTAGAGGATGTCCCTGTCTATGGTGATGGTAGAACCTCCTCTCCTCTAGGTGTAGACGAATCCCCCTGTCTATGGTGATGGTAGAACCTCCTCTCCTCTAGGTGTACAGGATTCCCCCTGTCTATGGTGATGGTAGAACCTCCTCTCCTCTAGGTGTAGAGGATTCCCCCTGTCTATGGTGATGGTAGAACCTCCTCTCCTCTAGGTGTATCGGATGCCCCTGTCTATGGTGATGGTAGATAACCCTCTCCTCTAGGTGTAGAGGATGCCCACTGTCTATGGTGATGGTAGAACCGCCTCTCCTCTAGGTGTAGAGGATGCCCCCTGTCTATGGTGATGGTAGAACCTCCCTCTAGGTGTAGAGGATGCCCCTGTCTATGGTGATGGTTAGAACCTCCTCTCCTCTAGGTGTGAGGATGCCCCCGTCTATGGTGATGGTAGAACCCCTCTCCTCTAGGTGTAGAGGATGCCCCCTGTCTATGGTGATGGTAGAACCGCCTCTCCTCTAGGTGAGAGGATGCCCCCTGTCTATGGTGAGGGTAGAACCTCCTCTCAGGTGTAGAGGATGCCCCTGTCATGGTGATGGTAGAACTCCTCTCCTCTAGGGTAGAGATGCCCCTGTCTATGGTGATGGTAAACCTCTCTCCTCTAGGTGTAGAGATGCCCCCTGTCTATGGTGATGGTAGAACCTCCTCTCCCTCTAGGTGTAGAGGATGCCCCTGTCTATGGTGATGGTAGAACCTCCTCTCCTCTATGTGTAGAGGATGCCCCCTGTCTATGGTGATGGTAGAACCTCCTCTCCTCTAGGTGTAGAGGATGCCCCCTGTCTATGGTGATGGTAGAACCTCCTCTCCTCTAGGTGTAGAGGACGCCCCTGTCTATGGTGATGGTAGAACCTCCTCTCCCTTAGGTGTAGAGGATGCCCCTGTCTATTGATGGTAGAACCCCTCTCCTCTAGGGTAGGAGGATGCCCCCTGTCTTATGTGATGGTAGAACCTCCTCCCTCTAGGTGTAGAGGATGCCCCCTGTCTATGGTGATAGTAGAACCTCCTCTAGGTGTAGAGGATCCCCTGTCTATGGTTGATGGTAGAAACCTCCTCTCCTCTAGGTGTAGAGCAGAGGTCCCCAACCTTTTTTGCACCAGGGACCGGCTTTTTAAGCAGACCAGTTTTCCATGGCCCGTGGGGCGGGGCTTTGGTCATATGGGGTGGGGTTTATGGAGGGGTGGAGCTTATAATAAAGATATCAGGGAGTGCCCGGACCAGATCCATCATATTGGTTTGGTGTAAAATAAGGCAATGCAAATGCATACAGCGTACGCCATGTAGTATAGAATGCATACAGCATATCGCCAGTAGTTTAAAATGCATACGCGTATGGCCATGTAGTAAAAAGTGCATGCAGCGTATCGCCATGTAGTAATAAAATGCATACAGCGTATCACCATGTAGTATAAAATGCATTACAGAATACCGCCATGTAGTATAAATGCTACAGCATACCGCCATGTAGTATAAAATGCATACAGCATACCGCCATGTAGTATAAAGCATACAGAATACCGCCATGTAGTATAAATGCACACAGCCTGCCACCGTAGTATAAATGCACACAGCGTGCCACCAAGTAGAAAAAATAGATACAACGTACCCCAAGTAGTATAAAAGCATACCGAGTACTGCCATGTAGTACAAAATAGAAGCCCTGATAATATCACAAATGCTGCATATACATACAGCATATATACACATAAACAAACAGTAGATACAGCATATACCATATACACATACATATATAATATACACAACACAACACCACACACACTATTATATATTCCATATATCACATATACACATATATATGCAAAGATAAAGTAACCTTACCTCTCTGCAGTGTTGGTGGCGCGGTGAGATAGCTGGGAGGGGTAGGTCTTGAGAGCCGGAGGCTAGGGAGCCTGGAGCTAAGCGTTGGCAGGGGGAGCCGGGAGCCGAGGAGCTGGAGGGGGGGGGGACGTTAGCGGAGCCGGGTTGAGACGGGAGTGGAAGGGGAGCCGGAGCAGAGACCGTAAGCGGTAGGTCAAGAGCCGAGAACCGGGAGCGGGGTGGCAGAGGGAGCAGAGAGCCGAGAGCGGAGGGAGCGGTAGGGGAGCTTGAGCAGGGGCAGGGAACCGGAGGGAGCGGAGAGCCAGGAACCGGAGGGAGCGGAGAGCCAGGAACCGGAGGGAGCGGAGAGCCAGGAACCGGAGGGAGCAGGGAGGATGTTAGCGGAGGGAGCGGGAAAGGCGGCTGGAGCTTGAGCGGGGGCAGGGGGAGCAGGGAGCCGAGAGCCTGGAGGGGGGAGCTCGTGCCGGCAGGGTCTGGGGCCGCTGTAAGGTGCCGGCGTCGGCGTCTGGGGGTGGGCGCAAGGTGTGGGGCAGCGTCCGCTGAGGCAAGGTGACGGAAGAGGGCTGCAACGTGGTCCCGTCCGGTAGAGGGAAGCTCAGTGCTGGCCGTGCCGCCCCTGCGGCGGACCGGGCTAGTGAACCCACCGTCCCGGTCCTGGTCGCTCGGACACGGCGTTTTTGGGGACACTCGGTGTAGAGGAGCCCCTGGCTATGGTGATGGTAGAACCGCCTCTCTCTAGGTGTAGAGGATGCCCCCTGTCTATGGTGATGTGTAGAACCCTCTCCTCTCGGTGTGAGGATGCCCCCTGTCCTATGGTGATGGTCAGAACCTCCTCTAGGTGTGAGGATGCCCCCTGTCCTATGGGATGGTAGAACCTCCTCTCCTCTAGGTGTAGAGGACGCCCCCTGTCTATGGTGATGGTAGAACCTCCTCTTCTCTAGTGTAGTGATGCCCCCTGTCATGTGATGGTAGAACCGCCTAGCCTCTAGGTGTAGAGGATGCCCCCTGTCTATGGTGATGGTAGAACCGCCTCTACTCTAGGTGTAGAGGATGTCCCCTGTCTATGGTGATGATAGAACCTCCTCTCCTCTAGGTGTAGTGGATGCCCCCTGTCTATGGTGATGGTAGAACCTCCTCTCCTCTAGGTGTAGTGGATGCCCCCTGTCTATGGTGATGGTAGAACCTCCTCTCCTCTAGGTGTAGTTCAACCCCAAATTTATCCTTGCCTCTACAATGACAACTTGCGGTTAAGCACTCAAATATCGGACTCCAAGTCCCTGCTACAGCTTGTCTGGGCCTGGACAATGTAATGTACCTTTTCAGGTTAACGGAGAATAGATGGGTGTCTAACATCCAGGCTGAGTGCCGGTGAGCTTTAGCACAGTGCTACCAGAGCAATTAGATCAGAACATTCAAGTCTACTAAGCCCTATGCGTCCGTTTGTTTTTGTGTTGCAGCTCAGCTTCCATTCATTTTAATGGGATACAAGTTGCAACAGAGCAAGCAGGTCACTACACTCTCATTTTAAAACTATTCCCCAAATGCATCATGCTGGGTTCTCTCTTTACAAGCCAAAACCCCAAATTCCATTAAATATGTTATCCATTAAATGTAAATATTAGCACTAACCTGTGCACTTTGACCTGAATTGCGTGCATTCACCTTCCTATTCCCCTCATCAGAAGGAAGAGCAATTCTGTTCTGTAACTTTAGTGTGGATGTCATGGTAGAGACATCTCCGTTACTCTTGCCTTGTCTTGGTAGTGTAACTGAATCCGTTTGATCCAAGGAGATAATCCGGTTACTCTTTGTGTCCTTCTGAAATGGAAGTGAACTGTAGCTTTGCCTATTGGCACTTTCACATGATGCCGTATGACTGACAAGGTTTTCAGTGGTGTTTTGTCTCTTGAAAGGTAGTTTATAGTTTTGAGTGTGCGATTTCTGTTGGCAAATCTGAGACGGCCTCAGCAAATGTTCATTTGATTTCCCCAAATTCCTACTGAACTCATTTAGGTAATCTGTATTGCCTTGAAGGCCAAAAGGTAATGCACTATCCACGCTTCTTGCCCTTTTTCGGTCTTCTGGATTAATCCTATTCCGCTTGGCTGATCGGCCTCTTCTTTGTATGGGAATTGTTGAGTCAAACTTTTCAATCAACTCATCAACTCCAGGAATACATCCTGTATCAATATCCCGGCCAGTCCCAGGTATAAAAGGAATATACCGCCGGTTTTCATGCCTGTTAACGTTATCAGCATAGATGGCATCCTCTTGCTCTTCAAGCCAGAATTTTTGCAGAGACTGAGAAGATGTTGCAGTGGTTGAAGAGCAGGAAGACCTTCGTGATCGAGATCCTTCCAGAACTGGTCCAGCTGAATCCTGTCTTCTAAATTGTAGAACATCAGGTTTGGTCTTTCTAGGTTCAGTAGTAGTAAAATTTGGACTATACGGTGATCCATTACTGGAAGTAAAAGACTCTGAAGTACAATTGTCGCTAGTACTGCTTAAGATACTAGTATTTTCTATAGGAGATTTCTCTTGGTTTTCTTTCTTGATGGACAAATCTTTGACATCCATCAGGTTTGTTGATACATTTTTGGTAACTGCATTTTTATGCAATGACATATTAGGAACATTAGGTTTTTCTTTCTCTGTGGGAGATAATGAAAGTGTACTTGTTAGTGTACTTGTTGTCTTATAATTGTCTATATCTACTGAATGTCCGTTTGGATCATATGGTTTTAGGAGCTCAGGATGACGCTGAAAATTGAACAAATTTGTTTTTAGGGATCCTTCCTTAAATTCAGAAGTGCCCTTTTCTGACCGTACATAATTTGCTTTGTTTGATGCGTTACTCACTGGTTTGTATGGGTTTTCTGGGAAATCCTCATCCATGTCTCTACAGGAATTCTGACTGTGCATTGAGTTCAGCACTGATCTGCTTTGAGAGAGACGATCCGTTTCAGGCATAGAAGCGTTATTGCGCGACGCATGTCCTTCTTTATTATTTAGCACAATAAATGGATGGCCATCAATTCCTTGGACTCTGATGCTTACTCCATAGGAACCCTCTGTCTTATTTTGAGAATTTCGTATTCTCCTTTTCTTGTCCTCATTGTGTTGTATTAAGACACTGGGATCTTGTGGGCGATATTTTAAATCAAAACGGGGATCCATTGCCGTTCCTTGTTACCACCTGTAATAGAGAGAATAGATGAAATTACTAACATTGATACTAAGATTAATAACCCACCTAAAATAAATACTTTATTAAAAACTATGATTAAGCATTGTCCTTATCTCTAAAATGGTTCCTTTCCATGACTGCAATGTTAGAAAAATCGCTGAGAGCTCTTCCTCTGAAGCTCCAGCAGTGATGCTAGTCTTTGGTATAGGCCAGGTGGCACATGCCCACTATAGCCAAATGAAGCTGGGTGGTGATATTTTGTAGTCAAAGACATGCTACAAACCATCAGGACCATAACTAAAAACGTAGGTGAACATAGGAATAGCAGTGCCTGATTTCCTGGAGAAATATGGTTAGTTGAATTGTTGTATTTATGCTCATTTAGGAAAAGTTAGAAAATAAAAATTTACTTGGACAACCACCACTTTGGCTGTGCCAGCCAACATGATTCCAGATTACAGTGTATCGCTGTGTTCAAATGATAAAAGTTAATTTTGTCATCACAATAATAGTGATAACATATGGCGAACCTATGGCACAGGTGTCATAGGTGGCACTCTGAGCCCTCTCTGTGGGCATCCAGGCCAATGCCCCAGCACAGAGTTCACCAGAAAAGACTCAAAGAATCTTCCTGCAGTCCCAGGCAAATCAAGATATGCTGCTCTCAGTCTCAGCACTCTTTTACAGTAACGCATTCTTGACTTTCTAGGACTACAGGAAGAGTGAGAACGTATGGAAAGGACCAGATTATCGTTGGAGCTGTACAGGAGAACCCTGGAGAGAAGCTACCATGATAGTCCAAATTTGCCCTACATCTTTCACCTGTATTGGAGTCCTCAAGAGGCCAATTCAATTGAAAGTAATGGAAGAACAGGTAGCAGTAACTTACAGCTTAAATTGCCGTGTAGGTACTTTGAGTGAGTTTTGACAATAGTTTGGGAACTTCGTCTCTAAAAGGTTCACCATCACTGATATATACTATATGGGAAAACCAATGAAACTCTTGCAATTGCATCATATTTACAGAAACTTTTAGAACACAACAGCATTTACTTTTCGTAGTTGTGATTAAAGTAACAATAAGGTGTAAATTCTGAACGTGAGACTGTGAAACTACAGATTCCATGAAACAAAACATATATACAAACATTTTGAAATAACCTTTGTAGCTATCTAAAAATAAAAATCTGCTCTTTGAAATATACAATTCAATAAAATTGGAATTCAAAAGGTTTGGAATATAGGTTTACATATACATTAAGTTACAATGCAACTATGCTATATAACTTATCTTCTGCTGGTCCGGAGGTCCAGCCTATATTATAGCCTAGTACTGAACTTATTGTTCTGTAGACATCTATACATACAATGGATCATGGATGGAG
Source organism: Engystomops pustulosus (assembly GCA_019512145.1). Lineage (NCBI taxonomy): Eukaryota > Metazoa > Chordata > Amphibia > Anura > Leptodactylidae > Engystomops > Engystomops pustulosus. The sequence continues at coordinate 40,835,032 of CM033641.1, read as the reverse complement.
GTGCTGTATAGTATTCACTTGTAGGAGAATCAATCTATACTCCTGCACTTTACAAAACTGTCTCATCACAAGTTACTCTCTTTAAAGAAATGAAATATTAAAATCAGGGCTCCGCTCCCATTTTACAACAACCTCTAATGGAGGGCACTCCATTGGTGACTAAATTCCTATGACCTACAAGAAGTCTAAAAACATGATGTGGGATTAAGCCAAACCAGTATATCTATCCCATGAGGAACAAACTCCCAACTGTAGACAGATCTGTTTCGACCTAGTTGGTGTAAGGGGGCTGCCTTTCAAGGTAGCAAAAGAAGGTATTGTTTTCATTTAACACCTTGGAAAACTTATTTGCATTCTTCCCAGAATACCTAGTGGAGCATCTATGGCTTTAAGTCTTCAGATGCCTTTAAGGTGGCCTTAGTAGGTGTTCTCCTTAAGGAGAGATTGCCAATTGTATGAAACTGACCATACTAGAAACCAGCTGCAGGCTGTTGTGTCAATGCCAGATTCCATGGAATGTGTAGGTGTGTCCGCACACTTATCAAGATCAGACATTCATACAGGCATCTATGAGACAAACAAAATAATTTATTTGGGAGTCAAATCATGGTTTACTCCTGGCAAGCAATTTTCTATTACAGCAATGGAGTAATCCGCAGACAGTATTTCCAGCAAAAATAAGTTGATAACTCAGCAGATGTTTCCAGCTGCCAAGTACCAACCGTGTACACACATCAGTCTATTAGACGCTTTCCATTCTGTCAGGGGAGGTTGAATGCACAAATGGTATTCTACTATTCATCATATAACCAGGCCTATCCACACTATATTGTTACTGGATATAAAAGGATCAGCAACAAATAATTAAAACTAATTTTTTTATATATATTATATATCTTTCTCCCAAAACATCAAAAACATTAGGTACCTCTAGATGCAAAGCTGCCCATACTATTAAAATATAAAAAAAACAACTAACTATCGAATGTGGTTAATGATTTGAATGAAAAGAAATGACACCTGGACATTTTAATTTCATTCAACATCAAATTGATACCCATAAAAACAAAGTCCTTAAGAAAATGGAACAAAACCATTATTTTGTCAATTCCACTGTAAATATATTTAAAAAAATCTGAAATGCAGGATGCGGAAAAGTAAACCATAAAGGGACTAGTCCTTGACAGGTTAATAATACTGCAATTATGACCAAAACCACTTTCTTTTTGGAGGGGGAACAATGTAAATAACTTAATCAATCCCAGCATCTATAATATTTGGCGGTTAAACAAGTTAAGTTAAAAAAGTTTCATTATTCATGGTTTTTGTTTAATTAAAAACTCCTACAGGAAGTCCCCGGGTTACGTACAAGATAGGGTCCATAGGTTTGTTCACAAGTTGAATTTGTATGCAAGTCGAAACTTAAGTCAGGTGTCCTTAAGTAGGGGACCTCCTGTATTGGTTTCCACCAGGTTAATACACCCGGAATTGTCCCATTGGCAGAACAGTTTTCCCATGCTGGTCTTCTTAGGCTTTCCCCCTGCGTCTTTAACCCATTCAGACTTAACTTACAATAAGGTCACATAACTTTGCCTTATATTATTGCATAAAAGAGGTTTAGTGGCAAGGCAAGGCCACAACAGCCCTCTACAGATTTATAGTCCTAATTGCCAGCGCTACCGGTACTATAGAAACTAATATAGATCACTTACATGTCCATAGAAATGCACTGTGCAGTTCTGAGGACTGGTGGCCTTCTGTGCAGCTCATCTATGAAGCACAGCCCCAGTATTTGTCCATACATAGTATTAGTGATATAATCACGTGTGGCTTATGTAAGCATGACCTGTATATCATCAGAACCAAAGCAAAGACATAAAAGTTGGAATGACTATAAAAATGAAATAATAAGACGATAAACTTCAGGAATGAGATAGAAAACAATGACTGACACACATCCTGGAATGTGTAGATTCAACATGAGCCGACTTATAGGGAAAATATTCATCATCAGCAGGATAACTATGTAAGCAACACAAGGTAGACAGGCATGTCATGGTGGTGACTCAGAAGACCTAAATAGCAATGTATATACAATAATAATGATTATGCTCTACATTATTATCTCCGGAATAAAAGTGAGAAATGACATTATTAACGCCATGAGACGTTAATGGATGCCATAAGACAGCTGTATAGACTCAAGACTTCTAGGTCAATACCTGCTAGTAGATCTACACATATCCCCGCCTTTGTGTCAACTCAAATATAGAAGCAGTGCTGGGCATTTCAGGGGAGTTCCCTGTCTACAAGAAAATCCGTAGAGTTTGTTGAGCTGTGTCTTATGTAACAAGTGGTACGACAGCAAGTTGTGGATATCACAACTTAGGGCACAGGGTTCCTTAGCAAGATTATACCGAACAAGCACAATTAAAAAAAAAAAAAACATAATAATTGAACCTCTTGTGATGGCCCCTATGGTTCAATTGTTTGTAGTTCTCCCCTTCACATGACTGTGTCTCACTAGAAAATGAACATGAGAGCATTAATTTCAGTCACCCTCAGGAAACCCCCTTCAATAGTAGGAAGCACGGTGTCATCGCGGTGTGAATTTAACCTGCCTTACTCACTCATAACAAGGGTGGATTTTGACAACGTAGTAGAGATGGAGTAAAAATCAAATTTGAAAAGAAGTTTTTTTACAAAGGTTTTCCAAATGCAATGCACAAAAGTAAATTCCGTTTTTAGATGCAATTTAATACTACACCTATAGTCTAAATACACCAGAAATTGCATCCATAGTCTACGGGAAATGTTTTCTCCAAATATCAGTCGACAGCCTGACATGTGCTTATCAAGGTCCATTTAGACTGGTTTGCCTAGTTTGTGGTAGAACTTGACCAGCCTACCTGTAACCCCTTAGGGTGCAGCAACACGTTCAGTTTTTCAGATGCAGTTTTTGGAGCTAAAAGCAGGTGCGGATGATAATTGGATGAGACAAATAATTGAAAGGTGCTGCTCCTCCTCCTACTTTTACTCCATTCCTGCTTTGGGGATCAAAAACTGCATCTGAAAAACTGAATGTGTGGGCACACCCTTAAAGCGAACTTGCCACCAAGTCATTTTTACCCAATGACAGGCTCTAATACTGGGCATACCCCAATCATACAGTAATGCCATATCTTTGAGGAAGAAAAAAAAAAAAAAAAACAGTGCAAATTAACACCTAGACTATCCCACAGTCTCTCTAGAATATCAGCGGCATAGCACACACATTAACACACTCCTGCAGGGCACTGAATTGCCAGACATCAGTAAGTGACCACAAAATCTTTTCCACAAACCACAATCTTTAAACAAAACAAGTCTAAGCAAGAAAAACTACTGGGTGATACGAGAGTCATGTTCTGCATGCTGATCACACTGTAATACTGAAAGCACTTTCATTTCAGTGTACAGCATGTAGCAGACAACCGGCTCCCACCAATCTGATATATGGTAGATAACTTATCCTAAGGACAGCTTTTAAATGGTAAATACATTCATACATATAAAGTCTTGGTAAGACATGAGCATAGGCAAAGCTGAACAACCTTTAGGTTAGTATCCAATACTATAAAAGCTAAATAAAATGGCCATAAATGTCTTATACTGTCATCATTCTAGAATACTATACTAGGTGTAGTATTTTATCAACTCATAGTTATAGCTGTTTATACGAGGCAAGAGGATTAGGTTTTATTTCACACTTTTTTTGGCCAGTACAATGTCTGCTTCATTGGAAGCACCACATCATATCCTGCTCTACAATCCAATGTTCATTCAGCAGTTTTTGAAATGTCCTTCAGTGTCTCAGATTTTAACCAAGATGCCATGATAAAGTCATTCAGTTCTGTGTTACAGGGAACCTATCATCAGGAAGGTCATTTCTACCCAATTACAAGTTACAATAGCCTCTCCTATGCCTATTTTAAATTAGCATTTTTTGGAAATCGTGACTAGAGTTAATTCTTTTAAAAAGTTTATTCACATTACCTGGCTCCATGCCAACAGCATCAAGAGACTCCCGGGAAGGGAAGCTCCAACAACCAAGTCCGATCCTCTATGCCCAAACCCCTCCCTCAAGGATTCACTGTTGTAAAAGAGCCAGAGGGATGGGTAAGAGGGTGGAGGAGGAGAGGATTCAGCAAGGGGATTGAGACACAGGACAGGTAACGTGAATAAATTTTTAGGTTCAATAAAGATTTTATTAAAACAAAATATTAACATTGGGTATAAGTACTATAAGCACCATAATACACATTCATTGAATGAATATTGTGGAGAAAAGGAGCAACAATAATCTAAATCATACATTACTCTAGTGCAAATAAAGTGTATGAGGAAAACATGAAAAAGTAGTACCCTTTATCCCGCCTTCCTTTGAAATATGTACAAACCCATAAAGGACAACCAACACATACCTAAACTAAATAAGAACCCATCACACATCCAACAAACACAGCCATACAGACACACCAGACAACACTCAAACACGACGGAGGTACATATGATCCCTGGGCATATTTTGCAGCTATTTGTCAGCCACAGATCGTAGACAGTGCGTGACGGACTTGAGTTACTGGGCTATCTGGGACCGTTAAGAACAGAGATTCTGTTATACCCATCGGAAAGTTTGGATTATAGGATGAATACATTTTTAAAGAGAATCGACTATAAAGGCTTTCTTAAAATCAGCACAAAAGGTTATTGAAACCTGTCATCAATTAAAAATGACATTTCTGATGGCAAGCTCCCTTTAAGGAGCATCAATCTTCCTAATAAAGAAGTTTGTGTAATGATTACTGATCACTTTGTCCTGTCTATAATTACTTTCTTTAGTACTATATCCCAGGACCTAAGGATTCCCGTCAGGTAGCAGAGTAGCTCCCTATGCAGGGAGAAGAACAAAATGTACCTGTTATACCACTTTCGGAATAGCTCGAGTTGCATGTTTCACCAGTGTGCTCTTTATGTCTTGAAACAAGCCCTTCAGGTTGCTGTTACTGACTTTCCTGCCCGGCTGAGGAGGATGTGGACGGCTGGGATACGAGCAATCTGCTTCCTGTTTCTGATTGGCAACAGTTGTGAAACTTGTTCTAGATTTAATTCTGCTAACCGAAACCACAAAAGACAATTAATCTCTTCAGCACAGGAGGCAATACACATTTCTGAGCCAAACGGGAAGGTAAACAGTGAGTTCCTCTGCAGTCATACACTTTTGGCAGGTTTCACAAAAAGCCACACAATATCCACAGGTGACAGATAATGTCAAAGTCATTGAAGACACAAAGCTCCATGGAAGAAAGTCCCTAGACTAAGGAAGGCTATAACTACAATGGCCGACTCAACTACAGAGTTTGTCTCAAATTTACACTGCAAAAATCACGAGGGACCTCCCCCCCCCCCCCTCCCACTTGAACAAACCAAACACACAATACCTTTTAGATGATTTTATATATGTTACAATGATCCCTCCATCTATGGAAGTAGAGCCCCCCTTTTTTTTTTCTTTAGAAAAACTCTGTTCCAGTCATGGAGGCAGGGAGCTGCAGTATACAGTCAAGCTACTCAGCCTCATCAATAATGCAGACATCGCTAATCCATCTGAAGAGAATTCCTGAAGGAGTGGTGAGAGAGAAACAGTGGTTTGGGTTACTAATTTCTTCTTCACACTATTAGGAAGGTTGGGGTTGAGAGTGACGCGGACTATGTGAAGAGAAATCCACGTTGCTCTTGACCCCACCCTCGGGAATTCTCTTCAGCTGGATTAGCAGTGTTGGCATAATTGAGGAGGTGGGACACCTTGACTGTGTACTGCAGCTCCCCGCCTCCTCAGAGTCAGTGAGGAGGGCAAAGTGGCTTTAAAGGCAAGGCATAACATGAAAATGATCCAGTAACATATTCCATTCTAAATGTCATGATTTTTGCAGCAACAACATCACAGAATGTTTTCAAAAACTTTCAACCATTGCATTGAATTGGTTAACCACTGTTGGATAAGTCTGCAGGATACTAGGGGGTTGAATTTATTGGAGTTTAGTCAAGGCATGTGTGTAACTAAGATGGTCCTATAATATGTAGTAACTGCATTTATGTCCTGTGTGGGCCTACTCTCTGGCTGCATTCACATGTGACATTTAAATGAAAACAAAGCAGAACATGTGGCGCTAGTTACCCAAACTCCTCCCTGTTGTGCTTGACTTCTGTTTTAATAAAAAAGCAACTCAAGCACCAGGTGTGAATGCAGCCTCATGGCATAGAGACTGCATTATTTACCACAGGCATCATAAAACAGAGCTGCACCACTTTAGTCCCTATACATACAGAGAAAACAGTATACATATAATATAATGCCAACATTAAACGTTTCAAAACAAAAGGAAAATCCAAACAAATGGGAAAGATAGAACAGTAACCTTAATAATGAAGGACTTGAAGACCCTCCGCTGACCCTGGAGACAAAACAGGGATACTCAAAGTAAAATGTATGAAACGGTGATGGGCTCCTGGTTATACAAACAGTATGCTTTTATTTGACGTCTTGAAGGCTCCATAGACACATCAGATCACAGTACATACAGCCTGCATGTTGCCTGGTGCATATAATATGGTGTTACATATCAAAAGAGAGAGAAAAAAAAGCCATAAATGTACAGCCGGGCAGCTTTATTAGTAGACGTCTACAATGCCCAATAATGTGACTAAATTCCAGAGTTTATATAAAATCATCTTTATAACACACACAAACAACACCACACAAAGACCTGCAAGTCTTACATAGAAGCTGTAAACTTACATTTCATAGTCAGGGAAAGAAAAAATTGATTTACTACGGTTGGGGGGTCCTGACCCCTCTTTTCTTCTCTATGAATAAATGTCAAGGTGTGTAAATTCACTGACTGGGAACAATGACACTGACTTTGAACTGGGAAGCCTGACCTAAGCCTAAAGTGGACCCAGGCAAGTGTTCAAGGAGGATCCCACTGAGAAAACTGTATAGACGGTTAGACTGGAAGCTACAATCCTATAGGAACACATGAAAGCACAGGATCAGCCGGCAATACTGTGCCATAAATCCCGGAAGCTCTCCCTGTGCCCATTATTATACAATGTACTGATACATTTATGAAAACACTCCATCAGGTGTTTCCTCTGTGCTGAAGAAGGATGACACCATGGACAGCAGACCCAGTGACAATCCGCAGCCCACCATTGTGAGCATACCCTTACCCCTGGCACTATGTTCACAAGGCTTTATCATTAATGTATTACATATATGAGGTTATTCATTTTCAGCTGCAGGGGTTTTACATAAAAAATTACACTTATCTCTGAAGGTCCAGAACAAAGAAGACACCTTTTAATGTTCCTGTTATTTCATTTTCTCTTAGGCCTCATTCACACATCAGTCTGTGTGCGGCACTACTTTTGTGCAAAATACTGTACATTTATTCCAGTCTATGGATGTCATGTGGATAAAAGTCATCCATACTTGGGCTGCTTTCACACAACCGTACGCTTTCCCCACTAAGCCTACAACCATGCACTGTAGAGGAGTAGAGGTGACATGGTGGGGTGCCACACATTTGTCTCACCACCATCACTAGGCGCCATATCCGTCTATGGGGACGTTTATCAGACCACAAACTTGTGTGAAAGGGGCTTTACCTGGGCTCCTGCACAAGGCCATGGATTCCACAGCCTACAGCGTTAGACTACTAAGCTTTTCCTATCATCTTCAGCGTGGGAGCGGACCTCACATACCATGGACAGCCAGGCCACAAACAAGGGACCACAGGGATAATTGTCTGCGGCACATAACTGCATGAAGATACTGAAATACCGTACATACTCGTCTATAACCCCCACCTCTGCTTATTCACAAGTCTATTAAAATAAATAAACTAACATACTCGCCTTCTGGCGCTTCTGATGCTCCTGCCCCCGTGGCTCCTCTTCTTTCTTTCTGCTGTAACAGCCGGCAGACGCGTCCATGCACACTGCGCTGGCGGATAGACGCGTCTCTGCTGGCTGTTACAGCCAAGAGAAGAAAGCCCACGGGGGCAGAAGCATCGGGAGCGCCAGAAGGCAAGTATGCAAGTTTATTTTATGACAAAGGGCTGCAGGGGGCATTTCATCAGAAGAGGGTGAGGGGGGGTCCTGGCTACATGGGGCATTTCATAACTGGAGGAGGATGTGACTAATATGTTTCCCACCCTCGGCTTATACTCGAGCCAATAAGGTTTACCAAAAATTTGAGTCTTCTACTTGGGTCGACTTATATATTATATATATATACGGTATGCTTGGTCTCAAAAATTTGTTATATCCACAGGTTCCTTGGGCGCTTCTGCACATTTCCAAAGTCCAATGTTGTAGATCAGATCAATTGTTGTAGGTCTCAATACAATAACACATTATCAGAAGATATCACATCCAATACAGACTGCAGAATGGCTGCTGAATATACCCCAGCAGTAATCCTACAGTGATGCCGCACACATCAGCTAATGCTCGTATCTCCCACTTTTGTTGCAGCAGGGGGCAGAGATAAACCATTGCAACGTTGGGATCCACAGCAATTAAATAACATGATCCAGATCATTTATTTTTTTATTTTTTTATAAATCCCAATTCAGCTTTAGGGTGATGCCACACATGGAGTTTTGAACCCGGTTTTGGTCTGTTTTAAGCAGTCCGTCCAAAAACACACACGTTAAAAAAAAAAAAACGCATCCGTTTTTTGACCAGTTTTCAATAAGATGATTGGTAAAACCTCTCAAAAACTGATGCGTTTTTCAAAAATGCATGTGTTTTTTAACACCCAGCTTTCCCAGACCTTCCACACGCAGACTACTAGACATATTAGTTACCAGCTAATATAATGCTTACAACAGATTATTGTGACCCTTAGGGGAACTTAAGATCTCTATGTAATGCAAATCCAACCTTCTCCGTTACATAACATGTTTCTCCATATAGTAATAATAATCACACCCTTTCTCCTCCCTAGGAATCAGCTAATTCATGACACAGGAGGGGGGAATTTAGAAGGTGCCCAGAGTTCAGGAATGCAAAGAATGTTATTGGGAAGCGCAGTACCATCCCCACCCCTGTAGAAAATGGGTATTGTCTAAAGATGCCACTTCAGCTATGTGGCTGCATACTTGGAGCGCAGACACATCTATTCAGATGCTGACAGGTTTCCCATTTAATTAGGAGTTTAGCTAATGACAGCTTTTCATGTGCTGCGCTGCCTGTTATCCCACAGGCCAGAAGAGGGATGCTAATGAGCCATTGTGACCACTGGGGATCCCACCCAAACATAGCAACACACAAGCCACACAATGGGGCACATGTATCAGAAGTCCGGCTTTGTCAGTCTTTTTTTGGGACTTTCTGTTGGTCAGATGTATCTTAGTGGTTTTTCCTTATTGATACATGTGGCATTTGGTCTTAAGTTGCAAATTAACTAAAGTTGCAAAATGTCTGCAAAAGTCGCAATCAGTTAGCTAATTTCTACGCCTGGTAAGGGGCAGCTATAGATTTGCAACAAAAAAAGTCCCTACTTTCACATCTGGATTTGGTTGATAACTCGGGGAACACTGCAGAAAACTAGACAATGGCAAACTTTGAGAGGAGATTGTTTTAGGCGCTAAAAAAGTCATAAATAACAACATGAAAAGCAGCATGAAAAGTCTCAAACATTAAAGAAAAAGGCAAGCCAAAAGTTTGAGATATATATAATATATTAGACACACACACACACACACACACACATATACTATACACGCACGCAAACACACTAGTATTTTCTAACAATAACAAAAAAAATGGAAGTTCACTAATTTATAAGAAGTAAAATGAATATGTTTTTATATGTATATGCTCAGAGTCTGCCATGCTCCTTGTCTCCTGTAAAAGCAACTGCGACTAGGAGAAGCTTCTCCCCACTGTGTTTAATTACATTTGTAAACGTAAACCTACCTGGTCTCCGCTTAGGGTGCGGTCACATGTCGCGTTTACCGAATGCGTTTAAAAACGCATTGCAATAGCGGAAGAGTGATTTGCCTAATTAAACAGCTGTTAACACGTGTGTTTACAAAACGCAACCGTAAACGCATTGTTGACACATGCGTCAACACATGCGTTTTTTTGTTTTTTCACTGGTTCATTTCCTTAAACAGGGTAAGTATCAGACCCTAAAAAGGGCAAATATAACATGGGTGACCCCATTATTTGCTCACCACCAGTTGCCGCAGGTCACGTCACAGGAAGCCCTTGGTCCTGTTGCTTGGGTTCCGAAACCTCTGCCCACCCTCCAAGACTTCCTGTAATGTAAACTGCAACTAATGCAAAACTTTAACAAGGTATGTATAATATTTGTGACCTTAATGAGGTCTTATATTTACCCTGTTAAAGATTCAAAAAAATGGGGTCACCCCTTTAACACCTAACCCATGTAGATAAATGAATCCGATTTTAAGTTACAGGTATTACTGTGACAGAGCAGCTGCGTGTGAATACAGTGCATGTAGGTAAATATATAAACATACAGCACAACCTTTACAAGGTCTGTCAGAAAAGAAAATAAACTGAAAAGGTCAATTGTGCCTCGCAGGCAATTTCGCTGTGAATGAGACAGTGGCTGTGCTCAGGAAACCATAGACAGGCTACACAGGCACCAAGGCCAGGGCTAAACATAAGGCCCCTTGTGATGTCACATTCCATGAATATAACACAATGCAGAGGATGGGAGTCCTTGCATCATAGCAATATATGATGCTAGGAGTCCCTGCCTGCCAAACAACAGTGCTGACACTGTAACATAAGGGACCATTCCTTATGGACAACCCATTATAAATCTAAAGCTGCCCTGACACAGCTCATGTAAATTCCTTAGAGATCAAGATGCTCTTACCAATTACTTTTTAAACTGACTTTTAGAGGTGTTGCTGAATAGAAGAACCTACACCCCTCATTATATAACGTTCACGTCCGGCTGGACAAAATATAACAAGGTTAAAACATGTTTTTGTCTGAAAAAAGCCCTTCAGGCTTGGAGGAGGGATGCCATAGATAACAGATATAAGAAGATCACCATAGTCAAGGTGCCTGGATCTATGTGTAAGTGTTTATTATGACTGATTTTGATGGTAGATTTCCTTTAAAGGGAACCTGTCATCAGGAATTTGCCTAATAAACCACTACCAGTATGCTGTCAAGCAGCTGAGCAGGTTGTATATCCTGTTTCTTTCATGGTCCAGCTTTGTGGCATCATCTAGAAAATCAACTTTGAAGAGAGATGCAAGTTAGATGTATAAAGTCAGGGAGGTGGAGAGTTTATCACTGAAGTCAAGCTCTCCCTTCCTCTGAACACCTCCTCCCATGTGATTGACTTCATGCGCTGGACCTCAGGAAATCTGATCTATATTGTCCTAATGTCAATTACAGTGAAGAAGGCGTTATAAGGCAGGGAGAGCTTAAAGGAAACCTACCACTTGAAGTGGCAGGTATAATAAGCCGGAGCTTAATTTTGTTAGTGTTTTAAACCGCAGTATCGCGGAGAGCCGTGCACATGGTCACGCGCATGGTGCGCCGAGCGCGTACCTCCCTGCGCCGAAGCAGCTCCGGCCATAAAGTTTAAAAAGTGTTTTAAACCGCGGTACTGCGGTTTAAAACACTAACAAAAGCAAGCTCCGGCACCAGCTCACCCTGAGCTGGTGCTCGGTAGTTCCCTCTTATACCTGCCACTTCAAGTGGTAGGTTTCCTTTAAGTGTTAAACTCTCCGCCTCCTAAAACTAATTTACATCATACTTCAAAGTTGATTTTCTGGATGACATCACCACTCCAGGCCATGAAAGAAACATCTAGAGCCTGCTTAGCAATACACTGCTAGTGGATTATTAGGCCAATTTCTGATGACAGGTTCCCTTTAAGTAAGGAAGAAAGGCAGAGGAAAAAGAAGGGCACATGAACAGATTTCTTTAATAAAATACATTACAATGTTTACTATTATCACCCGCATTATTGATTTATGCAGTCTTGTTGAAGGTTTAGTTACACTTTAACTATCCTTAGGACAGGTGATAAGTATGGCGGGGTCTGACACCAGCCACATGGCCTGTCTGCAGGAGACCATAGCAATCTCTATGGTTCAGATGGTTGGTTTATAATAAACCCCGCACACAGAATGTGATCAGCACCCAGTACCCCCATGCACTATGGGGTCCGCCTGACTATCAGCAGTAATACACACATGGCTGCTGTATACAGGCACCCACAGAGGATCTTCACATATGGTACATTTTATTGTTTCTGTGAGTGAGCACAGTCTCCTGATCCTCCAGGACCCTCATAGCAGAAACACCTGAGCCCACAACCAGAATGACCACCAGTCCTGGGCACCTACTGGTTAACACTCTTATCACCTGAGTCCAGCAACTCAACACACAGCGAAGATCCAGGCACCCAAGGTCATTGCAGACATGGAACTCAGCCGAACGCAGTAAAATCGCACAGTGTGGAGAAGCTCCGATCTCCATATCAGCAGAACACCAGGGACACGCAATGTAGAGTTGCGCTAGAAGCGGTCAGGTACCTGAAAGGTGTGAACTATGAGCACAGACATCGTCCTGTCAGAAAGTTTGTCAGACTTTCCTCGGTGTCTGCCTCCATCCTCAGCAGGTTACCTCACATGACAAGTTCTCTCACTCACCTCCTCTGCCAGTCCCCTCTGCTGTGCAGTTACTCCAGCACTAGTCTCCCAGCGCAGCTCTGCTCCGGGCAGCCTCCCTCTCCTCCAGGGTCACCACCCCTTCCTCCTTTTGTTAGGAGGAATCCGAAATCTGGCCAGACGCCACACCGCCACCTACTGTGCGAGCCAGGGCTCTGCAGCACAGCATCAGGCGTCCTGATCTATGGCAGGGCCAGGTATCCTCCATGTCCTGGGGATGGCCCTCTACCCCTGTGTTACACCCCTGTGATTTATAGCAGGGCCAGGTATCTTCCATATCCTGAGGATGACCCTCTACCCCTGTGTTACACCCTTGTGATTTATAGCAGGGCCAGGTATCCTCCAGGTCCTGAGGATGACCCGCGGTTTAAAACACTAACAAAAATAAGCTCCGGCACCAGCTCACCCTGAGCTGGTGCTCGGTAGTTCCCTCTTATACCTGCCACTTCAAGTGGTAGGTTTCCTTTAAGTCACTTAGTATTGAATGACAAAACAATAACCCAACACTCTTATTGAATTTTGAGTGCTGGGTTATTGTTTTTCTGCTGATCTGGGTTGGTACCCTACCCAAAGCACCCCATACCCAATAAGAGTGACGTATACCACGTATATATCAGTGACTTTGCTAATCTCCTTATATTTGTTATCCATACCCTCCTTCCTTTTAAAATCAACTTTTAAAATTATGATAATGAGCCAGAAGCGTTTCGGTGGGCGTTACAATAGCCCCTCCATGCTGTAGCTACACAGGATGTTACACTGTCTCATCATCCCCCTTCTCCCTCTGCTCTTCTCCCTTCCTCTGTCTGATGGAATCACACAGCAGTAGAGGAAGTTTCAGCAGCAGGTGGAGCAAAGTGCTACTGCACAGTGTTACAACCTGCAAAGCCAGGTAACGCCCCACAGAGCCCTTCTGGCTCATTGCCATAATTTTAAAAGTTGATTTTAGAAGGACATCACAAATCAGTGCCCCTGGTTTATCATGCTTGATTTTTATTGTAGATTTCCTTTACAAGTAGTGAATCAAGTGAGTGTAACTGTTCAGTGGTGTTTCATGCACTATTTAATACTTTGCAAAAAATAGAGAGGCCAGCTTTCAAATTTATCAGTTAAAACGTAGAAAATGTTTTCAGTTTCATTAACAAATAGGCAAAATCATTAGAAAATGCCTCCAAAGGTCCTGAAACTGCAGATCCTGAAAGCAGAGAGAAGGGACACATCCTCCATTCTCCAAGACTCTAGTACCATATGTACAGTAGGGAGTGATTCTCAGACCTGTAGGGGCCCATAATATCCATGGTCTTAATCGGCCCCTGCGTAACAGCCGTCTGTATTGAGGCTGCCCCATTCACATGTAGGGGAGTCCAGTGATAGTTTACATGGGGAGAGATTTGGGTCTCCACAGGCGGCCACAGCAATGAAAACTGGGACCGTGATGGGCCCTATAGAAACTGCATGGACTGCCTCTATAGTATTTAGTAACCACTGACTAAATGGGGAGATTTATCATATGTCTCTTAGAAAAGAACTGTTCTAGTTGCCCATGGCAACCAATCAGAGCTCAGCTTTCATTTTGCCACAACTGTTTATAAAATTAAAACTGAGCTCTGATTGGTTTCCATGGGCAACTAGAACAGTTTTACCTCAGAAACGTGTTGATAAATCTCCCACAATAAGGATACATTCCCACAGACGTGTGCCCGCCATACCTTAGCAAGGCGGGCACACGTCAGCACCAGGGAGAGGCCACTCATCCCCGCCCCTCTTCACAGGAATATATGGCGCACGGCGCCGTATTCCTGCGAAAGATAGGACATGTCCACCATGGGCCTATTTCCGGCTATGGGGGACGTATATACACTGTATATATGTCCCCCAAACGTGTGTGCGAACAAAGCCTAAGTGTATGTTTTCTCAGCTGAAACAGAACATAAAATTCTGAACACCTGTCAGGGCAGGAAATAAGTGACTCTCGGGGGGAGGTTGTTTTTCATCTCATATGTCGTTTCTACAAATACAATACTATCCTTTAACCACTTCTTCACAATGGACGCTGTAATGGGGGGCAACCCTGGCTGAAACTCACTGTGAGGCTGTACAGGTTACCTCCCCCCCTCCCCCCCAACTCCCTGGATTCATCACTTACTTCTCCACTGATTCTGGAATTTATTTTCTAGTCCCCACCGTGACAGTAAAAAGCCGGATCAGTACATGTAGTGCCAAAACTAACATGTTCACATAGTGTATTTTATTTACCTTCATATATCATTAGAACAAGACATAAGTCCCTGTATCCATACTTCTTTTACCATTTATTACAACTAGCCACAAGTAAGCCAACCCTGAGGTCAGGACAGTTCACACAATAACACCCTGTAGTTGTGTCACAGGTCATTAAAGCTGTATAAAAAGGGCACAAGGGCAGAACGCTCTTCATACAGTGGGGGTAAGGTAGCCAGGGGCAGATTAAAGAGAAACGTCAGGCAAAATAACCCCCTAAACTAAATATGTTTTCATAAACTGCCATTAGAGAGCATTTCCTCTATCCCTTCATTGTCCCTCTACATGCCTGTAAACCTAAGCAATGAGGTCCTAAAGCTGTATGCAAATGACCTGTGAAATGTCCAATGAGTCATTAGCATATTCAAGATGTCCAGCTTATTCATGAGTGGGAGGCACAGCCACACCCCCAGTGCATGACTGACAGCCTGTATAATAGTGTGAGGCTGTATAATGATGTGCTTCCTGGTGCTGGCGGCCACGCCCCCTGCAGCCTGTGTGTGTGTATAGGAGAGATACAACAGCTCCAGGCAGCCATGATATAGCAGAACATGTCAGGTACTAGTGTAGTTGATGTCTGTGTCTCTGTGTTTTAGGAGGATGCAGCATGTCAGCAGATGCAGCACAGACACTAGCAATGCTTTACTATACATTACACACAGACATGAGCAGGGGGAGGAGAGGGGAGGGGGAACAGGGGTGACATCACTGCCTCTGACCATGTGACCAGCCTCATTTACATAATAAAGAAAAGATGATTTTATAATGATTAATGTATGAAATAACTAGATAAAGGCTGGGATGGAATCCTTGTGAGTTGCTCCAACAGGTAGAGGTTTCAGAACTAGTGACACAGACCTGATGACAGGTGTCCTTTAAGACTGCCATGGGCCCTGGGCTGTATGAATGTTATACAAATTTGGAATCACTTCCTACGTATGGTGCTAGAATCAGACTTCTTGGAGAATGGGGGATGTGTCCCTTCTTCTGCTTTCAATCTGTGGTTTCAGGATCTTTGGAGGACCTTCAAAGGTCCTGAAATGGCTCTTGTTTACATGTGTATTGAGAGCATGAATAGATGTATGAGAATTTCATTTCTCAGTATAAAATTTGGTGGGTGGCCATGGGCCCCCTAGAAGGCTTGGGCCCCTAGCTACCACCCATATTATAATACTCTACTGCTGGTAACCCTCACAATAGGTTTGGCACGGACGAGGGCGACTCTAGGCATTTCCAGTGTACATACAAAACATTGGGTGCTTTATGCTTATTGCATATGTTTCACTGGAAACTCAGATGTGATTGGGCTGAGCCTTGCCTATGGGCGCTTACATTGTGTTTCTAAAGGCATTGCAAGTGCTGGTTGTGACCGCACCCTGAGGCCGGCGGCACAAGAGGCGTTTTGAACCCATTTATGGGCCGTTTTTAAGCAGTCCGTTAAAAACCGCATGGGTTTTTTGAAAATATATCCGGTTTTGCAAATTATCTTAA
Organism: Engystomops pustulosus; assembly: GCA_019512145.1. NCBI lineage: Eukaryota > Metazoa > Chordata > Amphibia > Anura > Leptodactylidae > Engystomops > Engystomops pustulosus. The sequence goes on along the minus strand of CM033641.1, from coordinate 40,818,482 downwards.
TTAAAACGGATCAAAAACTGATGAATTTTCAAAAATGCATGCGTTTTTTAACGGACTGCTTAAAAGCTGCCCAAAAACGGGTTCAAAACTATGATAAAGCTATGAGTGTCAGAATATGGCGAAACAAAGAAATTTTATTCCATACAAAATTTACATTTTTAAAAGGTCTATTACAACATAATAAAACCTATATTCATTATCCTTGTGATCGTACGGACACAAATAATACATAGGAAGTGCCGTCTGAAGTGCACAGTGAAAGCCACAAAAACAGGACTCACAAGAAAATGGCGCAAATGTGTGTTTTTTCATCAGTTTCACCACATTTCACTGTTTTCCCCTCTTCCCAGGACACAGCATTGAATATTAAATTTTGACATGCGGAAGTACAATTATTTGTTACGCAGAAACAAGCCCTCATACAGCTCTGTGCACTGAAAAATAAAAAAGTTAGGGATTTTTGAAGGATGGAAGCAAAAATTGAAAACACATAATGGAAAAAGGGCTTCGCAAGAAGGAGATAAGGTAAGACAGCAGAGACATGACCTGAATACAACCTATGGGTGCAGTCAGACGGCCAGGTGCTCTCCCGCACTGGAGCACTCTTCACCAATCGGTAGGCAAACATTTGGCCGCAGCCGTCAGCGAGAGCCATAAATATCTACAGGGACCAGGATCTGGTTGCAAATCATGCAACCAGTTTATGGCCCCTCGTAACGGCCGACTGAATAACTCCAATTACAGTGGAGCCGTGGATTACAATCGCAATTTGTAGGAGTGTCAATTCGCTAAATTGGCTGTTCAGCTGCCAATTTGGCAATATGTATGGGTTTGTTGGACATCAAGTACGCTCATCTCTATTCGTAATCCAGTCTACTTGTATATTAAAGCAAGTTTTCTCATAGAAAATTATCATAATGCAAATGATCCATTCCACAACCCAAATATATTGGGGCTCATTTACGCGGACCGCATAAACGTCAGATATATGGACTATTACAGCTTTGCACCGCATTTAAAAGGGGATTGTGGCGCATGCAATCGGATTTTGGCGCACACATTCGACACAAATCGGGGGGTGGGCCGTACGATGATCTGACGGATTCAGACCGATTTAACATTTGAATTTGTGTTGCAAGACAACGCACTTACATGCACCGGGAAGAAATTGGTGAACTCCGGCGGACCTGAGCGACACAAGCAGGAAATTGGGTGCACGATCTTAGTGAATCGCGCTGGAGTCCATGATCGTAGGACAACGCACAGCGGGGATCGTGCAAGGGACAGGTAAGTAAATGTGCCCCATTGAGTCAACTTGTAATCCAAGGTTCCGCTGTATTACACAAGTTGTACAGATAACTGTGTGCTCTATCGCCATCTTGTGACCATTTTAAGGAAAAACGTCTATGTTAGAAAAATTGTCTTTTATCCGAAATACATCTAATAAATAAAAAATAAAAAAAACTACCAATTTTATATGCGACCTTTAACATGACCAGGAAACATTATTTCTTGAACAGAGTAAACTTTTCAGAATAACATATCCTAAAAGCAAATCTAATTTTTATTTAGAAGTTTACCTTTCCCCCCACACAGTTGGGGTTTTAAATGTGTGATCCAGTTTAGTTCAATCTGGGAATAAAAATAAAATGGAAAGTGCCAGATGTAAATTACTGTATCCTTGAGAATGAACGTCCTAAGATACAGAATGTCATGGACCACTAACCAATCACAGCGTAAAGAATTTATGTCCCTGAGGTACTTATTCTCCATGTTAAGTTGAGGATGGGCACAAGTCAGCCAAACATGTTCGAGAGGTTGAAGCGGTGAAGTTGCAGCTGCCAAGTATCAGTCTATGTATAGCCAGTAAGAAAATTAAGATATCTCTGGCACCCACTGATTAAGTGGAATACAAATACTTTTTTTTTTATATATTTGCATTTTGTATTTGTATCCCTATCCGTTCTCTTTTCAATCCTAATTTCTTTCATATTAGAAGCACAACTGAGAAATATATGCATCCAGGTTCTCATTTATGCCCACCCTCCTCACCGCCCTCTGACAGCTGGTAAGACAACTGGCTGGTGCAGGTGCCTGGTCTCCATTAGAACATAAAGAATAGTGATAACTTAGCCAGAGGAAAATTGCTAAAAGGAAATGTACCATCAGAATCCATCATGATAAACCAGGGACATTACTCATAGATCCAGGCACTGTGACTGTGGTAATCTTCTTATATTTGTTATCCATGGCCTCCTTCCTTCTAAAATCTACTTTTATGCTAAATGAATCTGAGGGACTACCCCAGCCCCTTTGTGTTCTGGCTCTACAGGCTGTTGCAATGTTGTCCCCTCAAGACTGATAATACAGCAGGAAGTGCACAGGTGCTGAGGGAGCAGGGAGTGGGTGAGGCAGTGTAACAGCCTGTAAAGCCAGATGACTGGCTGCTAGGGTAGACCCTCAGGCTCATTAGCATAGCTTGTGAAGCCGGAACATGGAGGGGCTATGGTAATGCCACACAGAGCATTTCTCACTCATTAGCATATTTTTAAAAGTTGATTTTAGAAGGATGGAGGCCACGGATAACAAATATAAGAAGATTACCACTGTCACAGTGCCAGGATCTAACTGTATCTATGAGTAAGTGTCCCTGGTTTATCATCATGGATTTTAATGGTAGATTTCCTTAGATATGGACCACCCCAGGGGCGTTGCTAGGGTCATAAAAGATCCGGGGCACGGGCCCCAATGCATATGTCAATTCCTCTACATACCCCCCCCCCCCCCCCACACACACACACACATATGCTTGCACTAATAACAACAGTACTGATCATATACTGCTTCAGAAAACACAAAATATATAGCTACCTATTATCTACGACCCATCAATGTGCCAGCCACCTAATAATAACCTCTTAATAAAGCCTGACATAAATACTATACACGACTGTTCCCCTTTAATATACCTTTCAATTTGGCCCTAACTTATCCCCACACACTATGACCCCCACCTAATAATCCTTCACACCAGATCCATATTAATTATGCCAAACCCTATTAATAATAATTATGCCCCCGTGCAAGTATTGCCCTACACTAGTCATGACCCCAAGCAAGTAACAACCCTACACAAATTATGACCCCATGCCAGTAATTCCCTCCACACTAAAGGAGGAGGCATGGTGACATCATTATACCATGTCTCCTGCTTTTGGCCACTATAGTGACCTGCTAGAAGCAGGAGACATAATGCAGTGACGTCTCCGTGTTTCCTGTTCTCTCTAGTGGTGCACGGACCTGAGGGCAGAGAGAGGATTTTTATTTTAACACTAAAGTAACTAAGAACTGGCTATCCAAGGTAGTATCCTAGGTGGTCTAAAATAAAAGAAAAAATAAGTTTAAAATCATGAACATGACCGGTATCGCTATGTCTCTAAAAACCTGATCTATCAAAATATAAAATACATTATCCTGCGGTATGAATGCTGTAACAAAAATAAAGTATACAGGTTGGCTCTTTTTCACCGTTTTCCCACCCATAAAACTGTAAATGTCAAAGGTGGTAAGACAAAACTACGTAAATGTAGTATATCTGGACAAAAAAGTAACCCCCTTTCTGGATTTTTTTCCAGTTCCCTAGGACATAGCTCAGAATATTAAATGGTTTTAGTAAAAAGTGCTATGGGGCTCATTTACTAAGGGTCACGGTGTGCACTTCTGTTGGACTGTGCACGTTCTTCATGGCTAAAATGACTTGCACAGGTATTTAAGAAGTGTCTGCACTGGGATTGTGTCAACTTTTTTTTGGCACAGCTGCGCTGCCTCCTTGCGATGCAAATTAGGGGATGTGCTGTCGGACGGTCCAACTGATTTGGACTGAGCGCCATATTTAATTTTCAAATTATGTTGCATGCCCTATGTTATAGGTGCACCACAAAAAAGATGGTGAACTCTGTCGGACCTGATCGGGGAAGTGACAGATTCTCTTGATATATCCGGCACGTCAAAGTGTGGGTGTGGGTGTGGGTGTGGGTGTGGGTGGGGGGTACATGGCTGCTATCATACTCTGCAGGAGTGTCAGAGTATGATAAATCTTCCTCAAGATTTTTGTCAGATTTTTGTCAGATGAATAACAGTTATATGAATGGGAGGATCATGACACTGGTCAATGTACATTGCACAGTGTATACATATACAAAGCAGCACAAATATACAAATAAGCACACACATTTCTGCAGCATTTCTATAGCCATATGCAGTACAATACATTCTATGCATTAACAATCCAACTTCAAACAATACATTTACTTGGTAGAAAGACCAGTGCCTGTAACTTCATAGGAATCAGCAGGTTTATACTGTGGGTAAACAGGGCAAGGCTGCATGCATCCTCCCCGGCCATGCTGTCCTGACGATCTGATAAGGTATCACAGCAGGTGAACATAGTATCACAGCTAGTGAGAAGCTGTAGAAGGGGCTGGATAGGACAGGGAGCTGTGCAGGGGGTTGGGAACATACAGCTCTACAGGGAGAGAGAGCTGATAGCAGCACAGACGCTGCACAGAGCTGGAAGCAGTAAGCTGCATACGGCTTTCACTTGCTCACAGCTTCACTCCCTGCCACTGTTATCAGCCTAATGCAGACCCGGACTACTCACCTCTGTCTGCATCCAGAGAATACAGACAGAGAGGAGAATGTGGAAGCTGCTAGACAGCAGGACAAGAGTCCTGACGCTCCAGAGACATCCGGGGCACAGACCAAAAGATCCGGGGCACGGGCCCCGGATCTTTTGACCTAACGACGCCCCTGGACCACCCCTTTATCAAAACCATTCCTTTTAAGATAAGTTTTTCTGAAAATAAAAAAACCTTGTTTAAGGAACATAAACCTGACTGATACAATTGAACGGAGCTACATCACAAAGAGTTGTGACACTTTGTTGGGTAATGGGGGGGGGGTCACATTTGGGCAGATGAATAAAAACTTTCTTTTGCTTATAGAAGCCAATCATAGCACGGCTTGCGTTTTCCAAGATGAGAATAGAAACTGAAAGCTGCGCTGTGATTGGTTGCTGTGGCTATGTAAACACGAGCAGCCACTGCGATTTATCACTGAGCAGCCCAGACTGCCTCTCTTATCCCTAGTGCGCATGCTCAGCTCTAAACAGCCGGCTTCTCACGTCATACACTCCCCCCAGTCACATGACTCCAGCAGACGCTTGCCTTTCATTGGCTGAAGGAGGTGAAGTTCCTAGTCATGTGACCGGAGCAGCGGTTTGGACATGGACGGCGCCGAGGAAGGTGGATTGGGGCTCATTGTGAAACTGCCCCTAGCTCAGTGCCCGCAGGTGAGTATACACCTACCTACCTGCCCGCCCGCCCGCCCAGGAGGCTGTCAGGGAGGTGTACTTAGTTACTTCCGGGATAAGCAGAGGGGCTGCTGGGACTTGTAGTTCCGCCTATATAGCTAGGTATATTAAAGGGTCACTCCTACTGGTAGCATATAACTACTAGATATCACATTCAGCGCACACGATTAACCCGGACACTCAGTTACAAGTCTGTCTGACACAGCTGGAACCACAAGTCTATGTGATATAACATCTGAATCTGCCTCATTGTCAGATCAGCCTCTTCTGGCACCGAAATACCCATAGAGAATAGATAACAAGTCAACTGCCTGTGATGTGGGCAACTGGGCATGGGCAGCTATAAGATAATGGGGCCTGGGATGTAGTAGCACAGCTCAGCCACTGCACAGAGAAGGGAGCTGTCATGTGGATACCTGCTGATCTGCAGGGGCCTGCATGTCTCTTATTAATGGTCTATACTAAAGGTCACAACTAGATGCACAACTGATTTTGGGGTCCATTTCACTTCGATATGTGGACGTTTTTTTTTAATATTTCAGAGAACATCATTTGTGTATAATCTCTGTCCTATGACATCACTTTGTGTATAATCTCTTGTCCTAGCATCACTGTGTATGTCTCTGTCCTGTTACATCAACTTTTTGATATTCTGTCTGTGCACATTGTGTACCTCTATGCATCATTTGTGTATAATCTCGTCCTATGACATCACTTTGTGTATAATCTCTTTCCTTACTCACTTTGTGTATACATCTCTGTCCTTTACACTTTGTAAACCTCTTATCACTTGTGTATATCTCGTGTCCTGTGACATCACTTTGTGTATATCTTCTGCCGTGACAATCACTTTGTGTATAATACTCGTCCCTGTGACATCACTTGTGTATAATCTCTGTCCTATGACATCCCTTTGTGTATAATCTCTGTCCTGTGACATCACTTTGTGTATAATCTCTGTCCTGTGACTCACTTTGTGTATAATCTCTGTCCTGTGACATCACTTTGTGTATAATCTCTGTCTCTACATCACTTGTGTATAATCTCTGTCCTATGACATCACTGTTGTTATTTCCCTTACTGTGACATCCTGTATGTGTATTATCCCTGTCTGTGACATCGCTGTGTGTTTTATCTCCAGCTGTGACATCGCTGTGTTTTTTTCCCATGCTGTACAATCCGTGTTTTTTCCCCATTCTGTGACATCACTGTTGTACTATCCCTGCTGTGAAATCACTGTGTGTATTATCCCGTGCTGTGACATCACTGTGTGTATTATCCCGTACTGTAAACATCACTGTGTGTATATCCCTGTACTGTTGACATCACTGTGTGTACTACCCCGTGCTGTGACATCACTGTGTGTTTATCCCCTCTGTGACAGCATGTTGTACTTTCCCTGTACTGTGACATCCTGTGTGTACTAGTCCCTGTATCTGTGACATCACTGTGTGTACTATCCCTTGCTGTGAACATCGACTGTGTGTACATGCCCCTGCTGTGACCTCACTGTGGGTACTATCCCCGTGACTGTGTACATCACGTGTGTATTACCCGTGTACTGTCACATCACTGTGTGTATCATGTCCCTGTACTGTGACACACGTGTGTACTTCCCCGTGCGGACATCACTGTGTGTATTATCCCGTACTGTGACATCACTGTGTGTATTATCCTGTGCTGTGACATCCTGGTGTATATCCCTTTCGTGACATCCGCTGTGGGTACTATCCCCTGTACTGTGATCACACTGTGTGTACTAATCCCTTCTGTGACATCACGTGTTTACTATGCCCGTGCTGTGACATCACTGTGTGTACTATGCCCGTGCTGTGACATCACTGTGTGTACTATCCCTGTGCTGTGACATCACTGTGTGTACTATCCCTGTGCTGTGACATCACTGTGTGTATTATCCCTGTACTGTGACATCACTGTGTGTACTATCCCTGTACTGTGACATCACTGTGTGTACTATGCCCGTGCTGTGACATCACTGTGTGTACTATGCCCGTGCTGTGACATCACTGTGTGTACTATCCCTGTACTGTGACATCACTATGTGTATTATCCCTGTGCTGTGACATCACTGTGTGTACTATCCCTGTGCTGTAACATCACTGTGTGTATTATCCCTGTGCTGTGACATCACTGTGTGTACTATCCCTGTGCTGTGACATCACTATGTGTATTATCCCTGTGCTGTGACATCACTGTGTGTACTATCCCTGTGCTGTAACATCACTGTGTGTATTATCCCTGTGCTGTGACATCACTGTGTGTACTATCCCTGTGCTGTGACATCACTGTGTGTATTATCCCTCCATATTTTTGATGCTTTTCCTCTTTCAGTTTCTTCACAAAGTTATTGATGGAGTTTGTGGCCGGGCTCTGCCTCGATTTCAGGACTATGGCAGCGTCTGGAATTTAAAGGAATGGCTAGAGGTCTTGGAGGCCACCACCGCTTTTATTAAAACTGCTGTTGGAAAAGATAAATCTTCAGAGGAGGTAAATAAACCCTCCCCCCATTTTAGTTCTGTGCATTGTATATAAGCTGTATTCAGTTGTCAGACGGAAGTGCATATTTAGTTTTACTGGTCTGTAATACCTTAAGGAATGTCCTCAAATCTTAATCCCCTAGGGATGCTTTTTCTCCTATCACTGTATTGGGTGCTCAGTACAGGCGGTCCCCTACTTAAGGACACTCGACTTACAGACGACCCCTAGTTAAAGACAAACCCCTCTGTCCACTGTGACCTCTGGTGAAGCTCTCTGAATGCTTTACTATAGTCCCAGACTGCAATGATCAGCTGTAAGGTGTCTGTAATGAAGCTTTATTGATCATCCTTTGTCCCATTACTGCAAAAAATGTGGAAATTTCAATTGTCAGTGGGGCAAAAAAATGTTTTGTCTGGATCTACAATGAGAACATATACAGTTTAGACTTGCATACAAATTCAACTTAAGAACAAACCTATGGAACCTATCTTGTATATAACCTGGGGACTGCCTGTATATGAATCGGCTCTGTGGGCGTGTACCAGCTAAGCTGTCACATGTCATCAAAATTTACATATATACCGGTAAGAGCCACTAGTAAGATTAACATTATACTATTTAGGGGGGAAAGGTTGTTCAGGAGCTAAAAATAAGTCTAACAGTAGGAGAAACCAATTCCTATAGTAAAAAGCGCACATTACATAAGAGTATAAATCTGCAATTATTGGGTATTTATACAGCAAATATTCGGTAGTTCTCCATGGCAGGTATCCGTTCCCTGTATATAAATAACCCCTATGGAGGAATCTTTATTACAACTACATATGTGTATTTTCTTCTTGTATTTCAAGATGTCTAATGAACTAAGTGAATTAAATCCAGAATATCAGGAAACGATCATGAAGTGCATAAAAAGTAGAAAACCTGAGATTAAAGAGGCCTTAGTGGAGAAGGCGTGCGCCATGTCTTCTGCCTACTTACAAGATTTCGACTGGCAGCTTAAGGTATGTGATTCTTCTTGGCGTCTTACAGACGGGGTAAGTTGTTGTAAGTATCTATTGCAGCTTTTTTAATTCTTGGGGGGGGGAGTCTACAAAACCCCATGTCAGGGCTCTGCCATATGTATAGGGTCTTACTGCTGGGACCTCCACAATCATGAGAACAGACCCCCAGTGATCTGGAGACTGAGGGTCCTGTTCTCACTATTGGGTGGAGCAGCAGGTCAGACATATGCCCTGCTGCTCCATTCAGTACTATGGAAATTGATGAGCACAGCATTAGGGTATCTCCAGCACTCATGCATCCATAACTGGTGGAAAACTCAAGCAGTGCTCCACATCCCTGGAGATGTGGAAGAGAAGGAGCAATTTCCTATCCAGACCAGAGATTCCAGATTAGCTGTATAGGGTGGCACATTTATATGGATATACCTAAATAAAATGGGAATGGTTGGTGATATCAACTTGCTGTATGTGGCACATTAGTCTATGGGAGGGGGCAAACTCTTCAAGATGGGTGTTGACCATGGCTGCCATTTTGAAGTTGGACAATTTGGATCCAACTTTTTTTTTTTTTGCAATGGGAAGATGTATGTCATGTAACACATCAAACTTATTGAGAATTTCACAAGAAATCATTGGTGTGCTTGATTTCAATGTAACTTTATTCTTTCATGAGTTATAACAAATTGGACTTCCTAGTGGCATCTTTTATTATTCCATTCCATGCGTTCTTTTTCTCTTTGTTTATGCCACTTTTTGCAGTTTGAGACTTTTTAGGTGCAGAATCAAGCAGCGTAGGAAAGTTAGCTGCCTCCAGGATGTAATGCATTGGCCGGATTTTATCTTTGTAGAGGTTTGTTCAACTTGTGCGACATTTGGGCTCTCGTCACATGTATCGCAAAGGGGAAAAAACTAAGATACATCGCAATGATTGAGTAGGCCAACTTCAGGAAACTTGAAGTCTTGGCAGCCAAAAAACGATACATGCGCCCCCATGTCTTGTATCAGGAAGAATTTCGATTGAAAAAAACTATTTGTGCCCTTTTCTTGTGGGTAGTGTTTTACAGCTTTCACTGTGCTACCTAGATGACCCTTCTTATGTATTCTTTGAGTTGGTACAATCACTCAGATACCAAAATTGTTAAAGAAAATTTGCCATATTCTCTCTACTAACCTTTTCATTGGGGGTATGGACCTTTGTAGGGTGTCATTTTTTTACTGTACGAGGCAGACATTTTTTTTGGTTTTTACTATTTTGGGATAATTTTTTATTAAAATTTTTGCTTTGTTGTTATACCGGGTTTACCTCCGGGAATCATCATTTTATATCTTGATAGGTGGGCATTTTGGGATGCTAATATATATATAATATTTTTTTTTTTTCATTCTAGGTATTTTTTTTTTTTTGAATTTTATTTATCTACCCTTCTTTGACACCTTATCTCCCCATAGTTTTCCATGTCAATGCCCAGGACATTTCCGTTATTTTTATCAACGGCTGTCTACAAGCTATAACTTTTCCTGTTCTATTCACTGTAGCGGGTACGGGGTCTTGTTTTTTTTGTGACGAAATGTAGTTTTTAAGGAACACCATGAGCATCTACCGTCAGAAGTAGATCTGATGGAGATCCTCGCTGTCCCTACACTAATCTGTAGTATAATAATCCTGAACCCTAACCTAACTTGTTAAACAGTTTATTTTAGTATATGTAAACTAACTGCAGTAGCCCTCTGTTAATTTACATATTACTAAAATAGGTTTTTAAAGTTTGGTTAGGTTTTCCAGATTACTTTCATTACAGATTAGGGCAGAGACGGGAAGGAGGAATCACCAAAGTTTCTACTTCTCTAGTAGATTCCTCATGGTAGGTTTCCTTAATACACATATGGATTTCTGTCAAACCTACTGGATATATCACATCACGGTCGGCTAAGGGTTCATGGAGGGGCTCACGTATGAGCCCTCTCCATAGCCAGTAAGTCTTTGCTGCATATTGCAGAAAAACTTACCGTTAAACCGATTGCAGGTGTTCTCCTGTACATCTTCATCGGGAGCGGGAGATTCTTTCCGAAGACCCAGGCTGTTTCATGTAACCTTTTCATTACAATGTGTGCGATTCGCACATTGTAATGAATAGGGGGAAATCCCCAATATTGCCATTCTGTTATGTGGCAATATGTAGGACCATCAGACAACTAGGGTTTAAAGTATCCTAGAGGTAGAAATAGTAAAGTAAAAAAAGTTAAAAAAATTATATTACAAAAGCTGAAAATTCAAATCACCCCCTTCCCTAGAAAACATATAAATAACAGTAAAATCATAAACACTTTGGGCATTTTCGTTCCAGCGATACCTAATCTGTCAAAATATAATCGGGTTTTCACTGTGTTTAACCCCGTAACGGAAAATATCCCCAACTTTTTTGCCAGTTTTGAAAATATAAAAAATTTATTGCGCCAGAAGAGGCAAATCCCAAAAAATTTGTACGGAGTTTTATTTTTGTAAATCTATGAAAACTTATAAACCTATACAATGTGTTATTGCCGTGAACGCTTCCCATACACCGGCATGGACTTATCCATACCATCACTATAAAGTTGCAATTTGGTTACGCAGAAAACAAGCCATCACAGTGCTCTTTAACGTGTAAAAAAAAAAAAAAGTTATGATTTTTGATGGTGAGGAGTGAAAAATGAAAAAACAAAAAGGGCCGGTCATAAACGGGTTAAAAAAATGTAAGGTGTCTTTATTAGTCGTACCTAATGGCATAGAAAAATGTATGTGTTAATGCAATACAGCGATGGCAATTTTCAGGTTGATATTTACAAATGAACATTGCAAAGCGCCAAAACTTTAGAAATTTTTTTTGGTCAACTTCTCTGTGGGTGCTTTTTTTATTTTTTTTTTCTTGCGTCAAGACTTTTTGTTGTACACACTTACCGGTAATTAATATTTAAATTAATATTCTTTGTGCGATAGGGAAAAAAATAGACATTTGTTAATCACCTGAGTGATAAAAACCTATGATACAGGCAGTCCCCGGGTTACGACAGGATGTTCGAAACTGATATTTTTATAATTGTAACTCCAGACAAAAATTTTTTTGCCCCGCTGACAATTGAGGTCTCAAAATTTTTACCTGTATGGGACCAAGGATTATCAATATCCTTCAGTACATAACTTTGCAGCTGATCATTGCAGTCTGGACATAGTAAAGCATTCAGAGAGCTTCACCAGAGGTCCCAGTGGGCAGAGGGTCCGTCTTTACTAGGGTTTGTCGCAAGTCGGTGTCCTTAATAGGGGACCAGATTCCTCCTGTCCCTACACTAATCTGTAGTATAATAATCCTGGAACCTAACCTAACTTGTTAAACAGTTTATTTTAGTAATATGTAAACTAACTGCAGTAGCCTCTGTTAATTTACATATTACTAAAATAAGGTTTTTAACAAGTTAGGTTAGGTTCCAGGATTATTTCATTACAGATTAGGGCAGAGACGGGAAGGAGGAATCTACCAATAGTTTCTACTTCTCATAGTAGATTCCTCATGGTAGGTTTCCTTTAATAGCACAATAGTGGATTTCATATATCCTACTGGTATATCACATCACGGGTCGGCTAAGGGTTCATGGAGAGGGCTCACGGTATGAGCCCTCTCCATAGCCAGTAAGTCTTTGCTGCATATTGCAGAAAAAACTTACCGTTAACACCGATTGCAGGTGTTATCCTGTACATCTTCATCGGGGAGCGGGGAGGTCTTCCGAAGACCCGAGGCTGTTTCATTGTAACCTTTTCATTACAATGTGCGATTCGCACATTGTAATGAATGAGGGGGGAAATCCCCATATATTGCCATTCTGTTATGTGGCAGTATATGGTAGGACCAATCAGACAACCTAGGGTTAAAGTATCCTAGAGGTAGTAAAATAGTAAAAGTAAAAAAAGTTAAAAAAATTATATTAACAAAAGCTGAAAATTCAAATCACCCCCTTCCCTAGAAAACATATAAATAAACAGTAAAAATCATAAACACTTTGGGCATTTTCGGTCGCAGCAATACCTAATCTGTCAAAATATAATAACGGGTTTTCACTGTGTTTAACCCCGTAACGGAAAATATCGCCCACTTTTTTGCCAGTTTGAAAAATATAAAAAAATTTATTAGCGCCAGAAGAGGCAAAATCCCAAAAAAATATTGTACAGGAGGTTTTAATTTTTGTAAATCTATGAAAACATTATAAAACCTATACAGATGTGTTATTGCCGTGAACGCTTCCCAGTACACGGCATGGAATATTCAATACCATCACTATAAAGTGCAATTTGTTACGCAGAAAACAAGCCATCACAGTGCTCTTTACGTGTAAAAAAAAAAAAAAGTTTATCGATTTTTGATGGTGAGGAGTGAAAAATGAAAAAACAAAAAAGGGCCAGGTCATTAACGGGTTAAAAAATAATGTAAAGGTGTCTTTATTGTCGTACCTAAATGGCATAGAAAATGTATGTGTTAATGCAGATACAGCGATGGCAATTTTCTAGGGTTGATATTTACAAATGAACATTGCAAGCGCCAAAACTTTAGAAATTTTTTTTGGTAAACGTCTCTGTGGAGTGCTTTTTTATTTTTTTTCTTGCGTCAAGACATTTTGTTTGTACACACTTACCGGTAATTAATATTATAATTAATATATCTTTTGTGCGATAGGGAAAAAAAATAGACATTTGTTAATCACCTGAGTGATAAAAACTTATTACAGCAGGCCCCGGTGTTCGTACAGGATGGTTCGAAACTATATTTTATAATTGTAACTCCAGACAAAAAATTTTTTTTGCCCCGCTGACAATTGGAGTCTCAAAATTTTTTACTGTAATGGGACCAAGGATTATCAATAATCCTTCATTACAGACACTTTGCAGCTGATCATTGCAGTCTGGGACATAGTAAAGCATTCAGAGAGCTTCACCAGAGGTCACAGTGGGCAGAGGGGTCCGTCTTTAACTAGGGGTTGTCTGCAAGTCGGGTGTCCTTAAGTAGGGGACCGCCAGTAGTTGAGTAGCTGGGGTTGGTATGGGTGAGGTACAAGATGTGTGTGTGTGTGATATATATATATATATATATTTTTTATTTTTCTTTTTTCTTTTTATTCTTTACATGGGCAGGCAATTTATTGCAAGACTTTTTTTTAGACTTTTAGACTTTATTGTGTGTTTTTTAGGTGGACAGTCACATGAAGTTTTTAAATCTCCTATAGAATACGCTGTGCTACTTATGTAGATAAGTGGACATCGGGCTGCCAACGGGACTCCAGCGGGAGTCTATGGTTGCTGCTGCGGAGTGCTGATGGTTGACAGATGGAGCTCACTTTCTCTGCACCAACTTAGCACAGTCCATGTTTGACCACGTCGTCTAAGCTGAAACAGACCATGTTGAAACACCTTCGAATATGTGCTCCAGGTCGCTAGATCTTGCCATCTTCTTCTGATGTGGCGCTGATGAGATATATATATATATCTGGATCTTATGGCTGAATTGCGGTAAATTATACTTTTAAGAAACACTGCCTTGATTTCTCATCTTATGGACTTACTACAAGATGTGTTGTGGCACCCCAGAAAGAAATGTAATGGTAGATTTTTGGCCTTTTTGCCCCTTTCAACCACTGTGACCTCGAACAGACATCTGCCATATGAAAGAAAGTCAAATATATGGGAAATCTGGGATTGGAATTTTTTGTGCAAAAACAAGTGTCTATGTAGTTGTGAGAGAGGTGACGGTGATTACCTTGTACATTATGAACCTGAAGCTTGAAGTATTTTAATTTGCAGCGTTTTTTCACTCTGTGTGCCCGGGTCACTGGCAGCACTACCTCCTGGTAATGAGGCACCGAGTCTCAGGAGAATACATTGTTTTCATCCTTTATTGTTACACACTTGGAGAAATGAATTGTAAATGTAATATAGCTGCCGTTCTGGGATTTTTCGACTTGCACTAGTTGCGATTTGCACCTTTTGGATTCAGCAAATTGGTTTGGAACAAATGGAACATAGAGAAATGGGGAATTTTAAGTGAATTTCTGACCTGAAATAGCTCCGGCAGAAATAACAGAGAGCTTCATGTTGTTCTGAGCCCATCTGCCGCCTGATATCGATTTATCTCCCTGATTGAATTGTAGTGGTGGTCTGGATGTAAGAGTGAAAATGTGAGAACATTCCCCTCATTAGGGAGCGCTGCTTAAGAGTCTCGCTGATTTCATACATTTATTCATTGATTTGTCAGTGAAATGGAGACTGAATGGAGCGCTCACTTCATCCTTCTTTCCTACCGTAATTAAATGGATCCTGCAATGATGGAAGTGAAACACCGCGCCAAATTATCAGCACATGACGGGAGTAAAATGTGTAGCCCGTCAATAGTATGAATATTGTATTTGGTGTTGTGTCCTGCAATGGCGCCAAGAAGAGGCCGGTGATGATCATTGTGTCACTTCATAAAGCTGTGAGGGGGAGATTTATCAGAAGTGTCTGAGAGCAAAACTGTTCTAGTTACCCACAGCAACCAATCAGATCCTATCTTTCATTTTCTCACAGCTGTTTATAAAATGAAAGCTGAGCTGTGATTGTTTGCCATAAACAGCTAAAACGGTTTTTCTCTCTGACACTTTGGATAAATCTCCTCCAAATTTTGGACCAGATATGGAGTTTCTGTCCCTGTGTGACATAATACTGTCTTCTGGGAGTTATGATAAAATAAAAGGTCTGCATTTTTTTTCCATAAAGGGGTTTTCCCATAAAAAAAACATCTATTGATGTTTACGCAATAAAGATAATTTTTAACCCTTTACTTTGCCATTTCAGTTCGGACCCAAAATGGCATACTTGTGATGGTCATTGTAAGATTTCAGTTCGGACCCAAAATGGCATACTTGTGATGGTCATTGTAAGATTCCAGAGTGTGGAAGGCCCCTAGCTGATCAGACACTTCATGATCCCTCTGTGCTATGATGCCCTTTGTCAGGTTCATCGACCAGTAGGGAAGATCGATTCACCTAGAATATTAAATGGTATGTATATTGTTGCCTTTAGTTGTGGAGCAAATTTCTAAGTTGCAGGAACTTACGATACGATCAGACAATTATATAATAAATCAGGATGTGTAAGATTGGGGATGATTTATATATAAAAATTGCACCCGAAATTGTAAGTTTAAAAATTAATTTCTCTGTATCCCTGGCACCTAGAAAAACAATCTTAAAGGGAACCTGTCACCAGGAGACCCATTTTTAGCCCTCCCCCAGTCCCCACAGAGCATAGTACATACACTGCCAAAGTGTTTTTGAATAAAAAAAATTGGTTTTACAGAAAAAAAGCTATGTTATATTGTACCTTTCATTAGCATGCTGCCAATTAGGAGGGGCTGGAAAGGAGCAGTCCCTCCCACCCTTGGGAAACATGTGACCTTTTCAAATATATGAATAACTCCCCACACTCAGGATTGGCTGTAGAGGAGCAGGGGGCGTCGCTAAGCCAAGTGATGGGTGTTTTCATATCTTTGAAAAGGTCACATGGAGAAGCTGTTCCCCAAGGGTGGGGTGGGGGGGGAACTGCTCCTTTTCAGCTCCTCCCAAAAGGCAACTGCCTAGTCACACAGCAGGGTGAAAGGTACAATATAACATATCTTTTTTTCTGTAAAACCAATTTTTAATACAAAAACACTTTGGCAGTGTATGTACTGTGCTAAAAATGGGTCTCCTGGTGACAGGTTCCCTTTAAATACATTAATATGAAAGAAGAGCTTCTAGGTTCCAGGGTTGCAAAGTTAGGATGCATCTCATGTACCTCAGCCTGTGAGGACATTTTGAGATACGCTCTTAGGGATCGAAGGATTTAATGAGAACCTGTCAGCAGATATACTGACATTGTCAAGCATCTTAACACAAGCTCACTGTTGTAGTCAAGCTTTCCCCACCTCTTTATTATAATTCCCTGTTTCCAGGGAATTAGGTAACCAACTCTACAGAAATCTGCTGAATGTTGTCAATCACAGCACAGGAGATGTTCTGAGGAAGAGATTTTGACTTCAATGCTAAAATATCTAGCTCCATGACTTTATACAACCAATCTATATCTCACTTCAAAATAGATTTTCTGGATGATGCCATGATATGTCATGAAACAGACATGATCTGGAAGATGTTAAGGTACTTGACAACATACTGGTAAGGGTTATTTAGGTCAATTTCTGCTGATTTTACAGAACAGGAAACTATTGTTTACCTACACTCACCGGCCACTTTATTAGGTACACCATGCTAGTAACAGGTTGGACCCCCTTTTGCCTTCAGAACTGCCTCAATTCTTCGTGTCATAGATTCAACAAGGTGCTGGAAGCATTCCTCAGAGATTTTGGTCCATATTGACATGATGGCATCACACAGTTGCCGCAGATTTGTCGGCTGCACATCATGGATGTGCAGCCTTGAGGAATGAATTGTAGAGCTTAACCATATGAGGGAACAAGATATCTCCAAAAGTTTTGTAGTAAATATAGGTGAAGCCGTCAGGGTCATGGTGATTTGCCGGTAAGGCCTTGACCACCTCTGATAACTCTTCGATAGTTATGTCTTGGTTTAAGTCATTTAGAGCTTCAGTTGGGAGTGTCGGGAGGTTACAGTCAGAGAGGTATTTACGTAGGTGATCAGTCACATCTATAGTATTTCTGGGGAATCTAGGGGGAAGCGTGTAGAGGGTGCTATAAAAATCTTCGAACAACTGAGCTACTTTTGCTGGATTGTATTGTATCTCACCAGAAGCATCTTTTATTCCATATGGACTGTTTTCGGCTGCCTGGGCCCTCAGTTGGTTAGCTAACAGAGTGTGGGCTTTATTGCCAAATTCGTAGAAGCGTCTACGAGAGTAACGGAGCAGTTTTTCGCTGTTCATAATTAAGAGTTCACGTAACCTGGTCCTCACATCAACTACCTGTTGGAGCAGTCTAAATGATGGGTTAACTGTGAGTCTCGACTCTTTCACACTGCGTCCGGGCCGCATGAATTAGTCTTTTTTTCCTAGAGGCCGCACAAATACAGTCCCCTCGGATAACTGCTTTATGTGCCTCCCATAGTATCATGTGAGAGGGAGCAGAAGTAGAGTTCTCGGCAAAATAATATTCCAAATAATGATGTAGTTCGGATCGCAGTGTCAGAGATCAAGGTTTTGTTTAATCTCCAGTGAAGGGGGTGGGTTAAGGGGGAAGTAAGGCTCAAGTCAAGGAGTACAGGGGCATGGTCTGACCATGTAATTGGCTCAATGGAGGATGTAATTAAAGATCTAAGGATAGGAATGTCGCCAAAAAATAGTCAATCCGAGTGTATGTATTGTGAGGGGGAGAATAAAAGGAGTATGTCCTAGCCGTCAGGTTGTCCACTCTCCACATATCGTAAAGGTCATGCTGACGAATCAATCTCCTGAAGCCAGAAGCTAGACGTTGGGTTTGTCGTGCTGGGGGATGACCAGAAATGGAGAGTCTGTCTCTGCACTCCGAAAAGGGGGCATTAAAGTCTCCTCCTACCAAAATAGGGGTGCCTCTATATTGTGCTAACTGTGTCAGGATATGTGACAGGAAATTGAGTTGTCCTGAATTTGGTGCATATATGTTGCATAATACTATGGGCTGCCCTTCCAGAGAACCCTGGAGGACAATATATCTGCCTTTAGGGTCAGAGACAGAGTTGGTTACCTTAAAAGGGCATCAGCGGGAGACCAGTATTGCGACTCCTGCTTTTTTGGTTTGGGTGGAGGCTAAGAAGGACTTGCAAATCTACAGGAGCCAGACCCAGAAAAATTAGTCTCCTGTAGAAACGCTATGTCTGGAGGGTGTCTTTTAAGCTCTTGTAATAACAGATGACGCTTGCTATTGGAATTAAGGCCCTTGACATTTAAAGACATTAATCTCACCATAGTGGGCGATGTCTGAGTGTGTGCTCATCAGTGTAATGTTGCGTGAGCGCAGGGGTCCGTCCCGGTAAAACCCCCGTACTGCCATGCCAGACTGCTCCTTCAATGCCAACCAAATGTGCCACGGTTAGACCGGATGTAAGTTTAGGGAATACTATGAAGCAATAAAAAAAACAAAGAAACACATTTAAGAAACCAAAAACACATAAATTCAAAATCTTGACAAAGCATGGACCCCCGGGGAGACCCCTCTGAAGAAGTACTCCACTGGGGGCCAGCAGGCAAGCGAACTTAGATTTTACTAGTGATGCAATGAGGGCACCCCTAAAAAACACCATCCAAACACAAATCCATCACACAGCAAATAATGTCGCTAGGACGGTTAGATGTAGTTTTGGGGCACAGAGCCCCATGTGCCCTATCCAATTTTAGGGGGGCCTAGAGGGTTGCCTAGAATAGAGTTGAAGAGTTCCTGTAGGATAGCAAACACATTCTCTTGGCTCTTAGATTCAGGTATTCCCCTGACACGTATGTTATGCCTCCTACCCCTATTATCCAGATCTTATATATGAGACTGCACATTAATAGCCTTTCGGGCTGCAGCATGGTATTCCTATAGTGTATCCACACGCTCGGCTACCTGTTGTATATCTTTACGGACTTCGTTTATAGCCGTTTTACACGACTCCTTGAGCTCCAGTATCAGAGCTTGAAAGTCCAACTTAGTGGGTAGCTGGTGCACATGTCTCCACCAGTCGACTAGCGGCTGGGAAGGGGGTTCTGTTGCAAATGAACTGCGCTGGGGTGATGATGGGCGAAGAGCCTGAGGGGTAGCTGCATATTCTGCCGCTTCCAGATCAGTGTCTGCAGGAGTGCGCCGCTGGGATGTAGGGTCTCTTGGGGCAGAGATAAAGGGGTCTGTGCATCAGACACAGCCCCTGCTTGCACGGGCGGCAGCAGGCCTAGTGGGCCTAGTGAGGGGGCCAGATCAATAAGCAGCGGCTGGTGAGACGCCTGAGACCCTATGGCTGGGTCCTGCTGGGACCATATGGCAAGGTGCGAGCCTTGGCTGGTGGGGCATTCCCCCTGCTGAGAGCAGGGATGCAGGGCAGGTGAGGGTGCTCCTGATGGCCGTGCATTTGCCTCGTGGCGAGGCCTTCCTTCGCCCCCTGTACCTGCAAGTCCGGAGCCAACGGTGTCTGGGCTCCCCACATATCTGGCCGGCTGCGCTGGTTGGGTGAGCAGCCCATGCTGCGGAGCTCTCTCTTGGTTGCCGCGGCCGCCCGTGGCCATGAGCGGCGGGAAATCTTCCGAGTGCTGCGCTGCAGCACGTGGCGGTGCCATCTTGGAAATGGAGGCCCGCGTCTCGCGGGTGAAGTAATCCACCAGTGTAGCGGTTTACGGGACCCCTGAGTGGTCCGGGGAGGTAGCGACAGCCTGGTCCTTCTTTTGTTGCCCATGGTACGGAGGTAGGCACACTTTTAAAGGCTTAAGGGACCTGCGGGAGACGGAGTCGAAGTCTCACACGTCTTCTCCCTCCGGCATCTGGACACGCCCCCATCACAGAATTTTTGAGGAGGAAACATCGTGCCTCAACTACTTAGAAGCGAAAGCAGATGGATCTACACTCACCGGCCACTTTATTAGGTACACCATGCTAGTAACAGGTTGGACCCCCTTTTGCCTTCAGAACTGCCTCAATTCTTCGTGGCATAGATTCAACAAGGTGCTGGAAGCATTCCTCAGAGATTTTGGTCCATATTGACATGATGGCATCACACAGTTGCCGCAGATTTGTCGGCTGCACATCCATGATGCGAATCTCCCGTTCAGCCCTTCTGGCACCAACAACCATGCCACGTTCAAAGGCACTCAAATCACCTTTCTTCCCCATACTGATGCTCGGTTTGAACTGCAGGAGATTGTCTTCACCATGTCTACATGCCTAAATGCACTGAGTTGCCGCCATGTGGTTGGCTGATTATAAATTAAGTGTTAACGAGCAGTTGGACAGGTGAACGGCACCAACAACCATGCCACGTTCAAAGGCACTCAAATCACCTTTCTCCCCCATACTGATGCTCGGTTTGAACTGCAGGAGATTGTCTTCACCATGTCTACATGCCTAAATGCACTGAGTTGCCGCCATGTGATTGGCTGATTAGAAATTAAGTGTTAACGGACAGGTGTACCTAATAAAGTGGCCGGTGAGTGTACACTTTTATTTGGCTTCTGAACATTCTTCTAATATATGACACATAGGAAAAGAGAGATAAGACAGATCAGAGTCATGAGATGGATATAAGACACAATGACGCTCTGCTCTGCTGCCTCACCTATAAAACACACAGTCGGTGCTGCTATCCCCCTGCCCTCAGATCCAGATCTTTCTTGTCTGTAGTGCTGCTGCTGTCTCCTCTGCAGACTGCTGCTGGACAGGAAGTGCCTCTGACTGTAGTGCTCTCTGCCTCCTGTCCCTCCCCCTGCTCCTGCAATACAAGAGAAGCTCAAGTGATCTGGCCTAACATAGTCAAGAGTTTATGGTTGTATCCAGGGACAATCAAAATGTAAATACCAGGACTGATAGAGGCAGGTTGGAATTATATCTGTGAAATGCTGTATTCTTCTGAATAACGGTGAATAGGAAATATGTTACCGTATTTTGTTATCCTGAGTGTATTAACCCCTTCCCGCCGCAGCCCTTTTTCATTTTCATTTTTCACTCCCCACCTTCAAAAATCTATAACTTTTTTATGTTTCCATGTACAGATGTGTGTTATGGCTTATTTTCGGCATAACAAATTACACCCCAAAATGGTGGTATTTAATATTCCATGCCGTGTACTGAGAAGCGGGGAAAAAAATTCCAATGCAGGCAAATTGGTAAAAAAACGCATTCACGCTGTATTCTTGTAGGCTTGGATTTTACGGATTTCACTTTATGCCCCAAATGACATGTCTACTTTTATTCTTTGGGTCGGTACGATTACAGGGGTATAGGTTTTATAATGTTTTCATACATTTACAAAAATTAAAACCTCTTGTACAAAAAAAATTGGGGGAGATTTTTTGTATGGAGCTTTGGGAGGTGTCGTTTTTTTGTGGCTTTTGATGATGTTTACAATGTTATCATTTTTAGGACTGTACGACCTACTATCACTTATTATATAAAACTTTTATTTTTTTTAATTGGCAAAAAAATGGCATTTTCGACTGAGCGCGATTTTCCATTACAGGGTTAAACGCAGTGAAAAACCGTTATTATATTTTGATCGGGCATTTTTAGGACGTGTCGATACCTAATGAGTTTATGATTTTTACTGTTTATTTAAGTTATTTAATTACTGTGATTTGAGTTTTTAGGTTTTTTATTCTAATTTTTTTTTTAACTTTTTTTTTTTTTTTAATTTTTACTTTTTTTCAGACTCCCTAGGATCGTACAGACAACCTAGGGTTATAGTACCCTATCTATACTGCCATACTACAGTATGGCAGTATATGGGGATTTTACTCCTCATTCATTACAATGTGCTGATAGCACATTGTAATGAATAAGTTAACCCGAAGCAGCCTTGGGTCTTCGGAAGACCCGAGGCTGCCATGGCGACGGATCTCCGCTCCCCGATGACGTCACGGGGAGCGACAATCCTTGGAAAGATGCCGGCGCCCATGCGCCGCCATGTTTTTGGTGCTGCTGGCGGCGATCAGCGGGAAAACACCCGCAATATGCAGCAAAGACCTACCGGCTATGGAGAGGGCTCAGCCCTTGAGCCCTCTCCATGCACCCGCACCTGGCATGTGACGTAGTATTACGTCACGTGTCGGTAAGGGATTAAAGAATCTTGTCTTCATGGGAATACCCCTTTAAATTTTATAAAAACTTTCCAAAGCGATCTAATCGTTTACAATAAAGAGTTCACCATATTACATGTTCAAATACCTAGTGTACACCTTTTTTGCACAACTTATTTGGTTCATTCATCATGTCAAGTTCTTGCCTTGTTCACACAACTTCTCTAATAACTAATAAAGTCCTAGAGTGAGCCCAGAAGCAATCAGACAAAGACAACGTATGGTATAATATCCCAATCTCTGTGAAGTGAAGCCGTGAAAGGTTAGGCAGATGTTGGCAACTTTATTCACGTCACAAAGGATTATACAGAACTTTCAGTGGGCTGGACCTGGGCTTGGCTAGCCAAAGATAAGAAGTAATGTCCTCCTTGTTGTGGGCTATATTGTAAATCAGCCAAAGCCCACATTCTTTTCATTGCACAGGAACTGTCTGTTATCACACTGTTATCAATCTTCATCCACAGCATATGAAAATAAAAGCATTTTCATTAAACACATAACAATGCTTCACAATCAGATACTTCAGCTAAATGAATCTGCTTTGGAAGACTGATAAACTGCCCCTGGTAAAGAATATTCCATCCATAAACAAGGGGATGTTTTAAAAAGGTTTTCCAGGATTTTTTTTTTTTTTTTGTCTTTGGAATAAAAGAATACTTGCCACTCGAAGTCCCAGGTTCCTGCATTGCTCCAGAACTTCTAGAAGTCCAGTTAGAAGTTCCTGGGGGGAAAGTTTTATGATTGGACTCTCTGGACCAGAGGACAACACAAGAAGTCAAGTTCATTGGCTGAATTGTGTCCCTTCACTTGGAACTTCCTTCTGCTAGCAGTTCTGCAAACTGAGAGTGCCATTGCGATGCAGGAAGCGGGAGCCAAAAAAGTACAAGCACCCTGGTCCCAGTGAGCTTTTTATTTTAAAGGAAAGCCTCTTTGAGACATTCCCTTGTTTATAGATGAAATAGTTGTGAAAGAGGCAGTACGAAAACCAGAATTACCCGAGTGATGGGGGAGCCGGAGAAGGGGTAAGGTCCCATTCACACGGTTGTATTTGTGGCTGATCATGGTCACAATAGAAGTATGTGTCACCCGGTCACGATGCATTGAGCACATAGGGGCAGATTTACTTACCCGACCCGATCCAGCGGCGCGTTCTGTGAACAGGATTCGGGTTCGGACGGGATTTATGATGGCAGTTCCTCCGCCGTCCACCAGGTGGCACTGCTGCGCTGAAATGCATCTGATCGCGCCGCAGTACACCGAGCCGGACCAGGTGAAGGTAAGCGCTTCCCAAGCGACACATTTTCGGTTATTAAATGCGGCGTTTTTTCCGAATACGTCAGGTTTTCGTTCGGCCACGCCCCCGATTTCCGTCGCGTGCATGCCAGCGCCGATGCGCCACAATCCGATCGCGTGCGCCAAAATCCCGGGGTAATTCAGGTACAATTGGCGCAAATCGGAAATATTCGGGTAACACGTCGGGAAAACGCGAATCGGGCCCTTAGTAAATGACCCCCATAGTGTCTCACCTCACTGCAAAATATAGGGCATGTCCTATATTTGGGCCGTTTTGTGTTGGGGCTGCTCAGCTTTCAATGAAGAGTGGAGGAGTGAGTAGCGTTCACTCCCCCCTCCCTTCTCCACCCAGGCACTTTGCTTGCCTTAAAAAGTGGGCACAAGGTATTTTAACAATACTTTAGGTGTATATAACATGTACATATTTAATAGAAACTTTTAGTTCTGAGTAAAAGTTCTCAATTAAGGGTTTGTCTTACTATGAGTTCGCCGTGAAGGGAAATACGTAGTTTCCCTTTTCTTTGCCTAAAGCCTGAAGACATGACTCATATTATTATAGATGTGCTCTTATCTGGCTGTTTTTCTGCTTTCTCCCTCCAGCTCGCTATGTCCAGCGATAAGCTCTCTACATTGCAAATGCCACTCGTGAATCTCGACCTGGATATTGTAGAAAATGGAGCAATCGCTCCTGTCTCCATTGAGATGAATAAAGACGAGTTGCAGAATCTTATCAATTCTCTGGAGGCAGCTAACAAGGTATGTGCTGGCCTTTTATCTGTCCTATTATCCCGGATCACCTTCCTTCCCCCAGAATATCTGAACGCTTCCAGATGACATCTACGTGATTTATATGGACCGGGTTTCCTGGAAGTGCAACTTTATACAAATGTAATGCTGGAAATCAGACGTGATAGATGGAGCGCGGGAATAAAGCGCAGGATTTCTCCGCTTGGCTTATATTGACGCCAAAGAATATCTCCATTGTAAATCGATTAGATTAGTTACTTTTCCAGAATATTGAATATTTTCCATAAGGAAAACAAAACCCCATACAGAACTATATATTTTATCTCTACAATGTCCTGGGCAGTAAAACATGTATCTATATAATATATTAATCCAAGAATTAGGAATATTATCTTGTGTTTAGAGAAATGGGGAAAATATGTAATGGAATTTCGATTTACATCTTGTCCCCCAGCTTCTGCATAAGAGAAAAAAAAGCAATAAAAAAAATTGTGTACAGGATTTTTTTGTTAGTTTCGCTACACAAATTACAAATCACTTGGATTCCGTTTTTGACCCCTTTACTGTCTCTTTCTGCACAATGCCACCCTGGCCTCCTGGCTGTGCATGGAACTGCAGCACAACTAGTCAGACCATAGTTCTGCATCTGCAATGCGGCTCCATAATACTTGGCAAAATGTTTTATAATCATAAAGTGATGGTATATCCAAGCCATATGTGAATATATTATTATGACATGTCTGCATTTTAAATGGAAACAAACTGAATATTGACAAGGAATATACTGACATATTCTCCATTTACTTTAAAGGAAATTTACCATCAAAATCCATCATGATAAAGCAGGGACATTACCAATAGAACCAGGCACTGGGACTGTGGTAATCTTCTTATATTTGTTATCCACGGCCACCTTCCTTCTAAAAAACATCTTTTATAGTTCTGATAATGATCCTTAAGGGCACTGGTGGGTGTTTTCCAAGCCACTCAGTGCTGTAGCTTCACAGGCTGTTACACAGGCGCAGGTAGGAGGGAGAGAGCAGGAGATTGGGTGAGACATGTTCTGCTCATTGTAATAATGTGGCATGCAGCAATGTGGACTCTTATAATGCCCCAATTTTAGAAGGAAGGAGGCCATTGATAACAAATACAAGAAGATTATAGCAGTCATGATGCCTGGAGTGTTTATCATGGCTTATCATGATGGATTTTGATGGTAGATTTTCTGGCTTTGATAAAGCAAAGTAAGAATGCTATAACAAAATACAAAGTAAATGAATGAAAAGGAATCTAAATCAATATCTATACAGCTCATAATATATATAATATTACGTTTGTGCACAGTCGTTGAAGAAACTCTGCAGTGTGGTTGTTCTCAACATCTTGGAGAATCAACCACAGATCGTTAATAGGTCAAGGGTTGTTCCTTCTTCATGCAGATCAATGCATTTAGTTTTTTTTAAAAAGATTTTTTTTTAACAAAACGTTTTATTCAAATGTAAAAGACTTTTCTTCTTGTTGACAGGTCGTCCTTCAACTGAAATGATGAAGAATTGCAGGAATCACTTTTGTATTATCTGTATGACTGCAGCCTTGAGTAATTGTGGTAGGCAGAGAGCTGGACAACATCTCTACAGTATTATTACCAGAGCGTCTTCATAAATCACATTTCCATAAATGTCCTATGCCTGTTGCCCTGAATTTTCTTTTAAGGGAAAACTACAATCATAATCCGGGGCACTTACTCATAGATCCAGGCACTGTGACTGTGGTAATCTTCTTATATATGTTATCCATGGCCTCCTGCCTTCTAAAATCAACTGTCATAATTATGCTAATGAGCGCGATTGCCTAGTTTCTCTGTGATCCCGCTTTATGGACTGTTACACTGTCTCACCCCTGCAGGAAGTGGTCACTGCACAAGTACTGAAGAAGCTGGGGGAGGATGAGACAGTGTACTAGCCTGTAAAGCCAGATCGCAGAGGGGGAAGGGTAGCCCCTCAAGCTCATTAGCATAATTTTAAAGCTGATTCAACTGAGGCCATGGATAACAAATATAAGAAGATTACCACTGTCACAGTGCCTGGATCTATGAGTAAGTGTCCCTGGTTTATCATGCTTGATTTCCTTTAAAGGGGTTGTCCTCTTTCAACAAATAATTGATGTTGTTTGTGTAATGTAACGTTCTACAATTTTCTGATAGACTTTCTGCCTAACTGCAAGCAGAGAACTGGAAAATAATGCAGAAAGTATGTTGGAAAATTGTATACATTTTCATTACACAAACAATAACAATTAGTTGCTGAAATGGATGACCCCTTTTAAGGAATAGTTAACATAGGATGTTGTTATTGCAACAGTGTACATAGCGCTTTTTTTTTTTTGTTTTGTTTTGTTTGTTTTTTTAAGAGTTCCTTGAAAAAGCAATTTATAGAAATTTCCCAGTAAGAACACTTATTTCCTGTCCATAGAAATTGGGATTTGGGGGGTTTGACCACCAGGTCTATCTAACTCCTTTTCTGTGGATACGGAATAGGTGGTGTTGGTGGCAAAACCACCTTAACATTTGTTTATATATGAAAAATAGTATTTGTATGTCAAATATCCCATTAAAAATATAGAAAAATACTGAGCGGTTACATTAGACCATTCTTTCTGTTTGAAAATAAAAATTGGTTGCAGGGACTGCGATGGCAGCCACAGGGCAGGTATAAATAGCACTTTTTTTGCCACATTGTAATCTCATTGCATCCCCCTTCCCTTCTGATTCATGAGAACTGACCCATAAATTGGGGGAACAGGGGTCAAGTTCTTACTAACGGATGGAGCAGTAGGTGGAGCTTGTGTACCGCTGCTCCATTCAGTATGGGAGTGTCCGATATTGCTGCACACAGCGCTCGGGTATATCCACTACTCTCATTCATTGTTTAGGTGAGTGCCGGAGATGGCAGAGCTGCTAGATTCCCAGTAATGTTCATATGGACCCCAAAGAGAAAGGAAAAGGGTGTTAATGGACACCCTCAACTTACCATTGGTAAGTGAGGTTACAAACATAGATAGTATGTGATCTTTACTTTTCACCATTCCCTTCCTCCTCTGCCTGAGAATACAATCCTGTGACAAGATGTTATTCAAGTATTTTATTATAATGTCACAATTTACTAAAACCCACAAAATAGACGGCTGTTACCTGCAGCTGTTATACGCAGACATTTAAAATGCCACCAGGGTTACCACAATGGAAAATTGTGTTCAGTCTTTGTGTTGCGTCTAATAGCATTCCAATTATAAATGTGTCAGAACTATTAAATTGAATGATTAAATGGCTAAGTGCAAAGCATATGTTCAATAAATGTTAAATTAACTCAAATGTCATTGCGTGTAAAATGCCTATCAAACTGGGAAAAGTATTCATCGGGATATTAGTCATTAGCACTGTCAAAGCAAGTCTCCGCTGCCATTGCTTTTTCTTCCTTTTACAAGGTTTTTCGGAGGAAAAGTACACCCCTACCTCATCATACAGCCCCAAGCACGGTAAAGGTATTATTTTGACCAGTAAAATTGTTAATTATAGGATAGGGAGTGTAGTTTCAGCTTACCATGGGGTGTGAGTCGTGTAGGTTGCGTTATTAAAAAATTCCACATTTCCATAGGTTAAATCAGGACGGCAGGGGACATGTACTATAGTAAAACACTTTCTACTTCCTGTGTGTCACCTGACTCTACAGGAAGCCCTAGGGGAGGCTGCTTAGCCAATCACTGGCTAGAACAGGGTCACAACTAGGCAGGGAGGGGACATAGGACTGTTTAGTGCAGAGAGTTCTTGACACTGAACACATCAAGGCAGTTCCTGGCATTTTTTTAACCTGACAAAGGCACAAGTACAGTGCCAAAACACATTGTTTTTACATACTACGCATTATAAGAATAAAGATGTGGAATTTGTTGGAAGACGCGCTGCCATTGTGGATCCTTTTGACTTGCATGCATCCTATAATTTACAGTAACAGCGACTGTAGCAACATGCATCAACATTACTGCAAGGGTTGTTAGAGGGGTTGTCCAGGCTTGGGCTGTATTATTTCTTTTTTTTTTTTTTTTGTATAGGTCCAAGGGGAGGGGTCTAAAAGTAACACAGAACCTATACTCTCTCCGGTGCAGGTGGTCTTTATATACAGTGGCTCAGTGGAGATGTCACGACTGCAGCACAACCTCCAGTTGAAGCACCGTCAACTCTACATCACTGCTGAGTCTTTGTATACAGAGGGTGACAGTCATGAGTGAAGCTGTGCTGGACCAGAGAGGGGAGAATGGGTTGTTTGTTATCTTTAGATTTAGTTATATTTATATTCCTTGCATCTGTGAATAAAAAGCCCATTCCTAAAGATTCCTTTAGTCATTATGGCCAATTTGAGTGGTCAAACCTGCCGACATTGCCCCTATCCATACAGCATTAGGGGCAGTGACATTATATATGCGTTTCTTTAGATGTTTAATAAGTACATTTGCATGAATCATAACTAACCTTCGCTGCCATCATGAGGAGTTCCCTGGCACCACCCCAACTCCCTTGTTTCAGCTGAGTTTTATTTGAAGGACCAGATAACCTTGTATCAGCCTTGTGTAAGTCTGTATTCTGAATGGGGAGACTGGGTGTAAGACATTGTTGGGAACCTCTGGGGTGTGTAGTGGACAAAATCCAACCACATTGATCATTTGCTACCTGACTTCTGCTGTTGGGTGGATGTTGAAGTACCCCATCTAATATCTAAAGCTGAATGTACGGCGGTTATTCAGCATAGGCCGGCGCTCTTGCGCCTGTGTATGATAGCCCCGTTGCAGCCGGATACATCAAAAGGCTAGGGGTGGCTATGTGTCCGCAGGCTGTGAAAAGTCACAGGATTCAAGTGCGCTGGTGCGGGAACAGTAATGCCCCCCTTGGCAGACCACTCCACTGCAGCTACTACGGTGTCGAATTTAAGATTTGAAATGCTTTTATTATTCTTTTATTTTTCATAATAAAATGTCTTTTTTTTGTGGGAAAATGTTTTTTTTTTTTTGCTAACCCATTCTATTTTGTTATAGCTAAGAGCAGTTGCTTACTATACCAGGCAATGCTGGGGGCTACAGCTAGCACAAGTATAATTGTAGGTTCAACTTATATTACTATGTTTTGACCCTGCTTGAACCTGTCAATAACTAATGAGTTTTAGGCTATTTCACACCTATTTGAAAATAATAACATGCCCTATTTTTCAAGTGGATTCTGGGTTGAATGTTATTTGGAGCATTGGATATATCCATCTGGAAGCCCAGCAGCAAAATTTTGACCCTGGTGGAAAAAGTGTTTACAGATACGGTTGTATGAAAATGAAACCATTGTGAAAGACTTAAGCTGCGTCCGTCTGTATAGACTGTTGGCTACGGGATCTTTATGCTCATAGTTTCACAGTTTGTATTATTGGTTATAGAGAAGCACATTGTACATGATACTATATGATTTGTAGTAAAGACGGCCACGATTGATGCAGAAGTGGTCACTATATAAAATGCTGGTAACACTAGATGGTGCTGGAGTCCATGGATTTCTCATTCTAAAGGCTATTTCTTCATGTGCTGGTGGGTGCATGACCGTCATACCAGATTAGAAGGTACAGTGTCACATTAAACGCACCAGCATCATTTTGTTCTCAAGCTTTTCATTGGTCTAATGATTTTTATGAGCTTAAAACAATATTAATCTGCTCGATTTCATTGATTATTCCTTACATCAAGGCATCCTGAACTCTGCCAATGAACAGTATATTGTTCTAGAAAACATGACATGCACCACAATCTTCCTCTAATGCAGGGATTTAATTTTACCCTGTGCCACATCAGCCTCATGGTTGCCTTAAAGGGGCTAAACTTCATTTAAATTTATCTAATTGAGCTGTTTAGTAGTTACATTTATACAACATTACCATAACCATAAAGCTGCACGTGTTACCTGACAAAGACATATTGTTGCAAGCCAATAGTCAACCCCCCCTCCCCAGCAGCCAAAAGTCAGAGTGCCCACACACACACACTAGCTAGAGTTCCCCATCGACAAAGTAGCCACAGTGCCCCCAGCACCAGCCACTTTCCCCACTCTCCTGAAGAAGCCGCAGGATTCAAGGCCAGTGCATATAGCCGCCACACAGAAGAAGTCTGCTGTAGCTTCAAAGGGTCGGGGAAAGGTGAGTATCAGAGTAACCTGCCCCTATGTTGCTCTCCTGACTTGCATAGGGGCAGGGTGACCGGCCACATAACACTTGACACATAACCTTGGGCAGTCCGGAGGAGTTCACCTAAAGTGCGTTGTCCGACAGTAAGATCGTGCACCCGATAGCCTGCATGTGTCGCTTCCCTGCTCAGGTCCGCCTGAGTTCACCCTCTTCTTCTTCCTGGTTCTTGTAAGTGCATTGGATTGCGACACAATTTGAATGTTAAATCCTGCGCTCAGTCCGAATCAGTTGGATCATCCACCAGCACGCCCCCTGATTTCTGTTGCATGAAAGCTGGCGCAGCTGCGCCAAAATCCAATCGCGTGCAACACAATCCCCTTCTAAATAGTTTCCATAAGTCATTACATAGGGAGTTTTTCAGGAGCCAGATGAGCCAGCTCTTCTGGTGAGTGGAGCCTGCTGATCCAGGTCACTTAGAAGAGCTGGACTTCTCATCACTACCTCCTATGCATTAGTGCTCACACATGTAATCAAAGATCCAAAGAGAGTTTGCAGACTAAGAAGAAGGAATGCTGAATCGCTTGATGAACATTTAGGGATTATTACTAAAGCGTGACTGTAGAGTTAAAATAAATTTAACAATTTATTATATGTGATTCCCCTTTTAAAAACAAACAGAATGATGCCTACTTTTTGAGGTGAAGTGCACGGAGACTAATGTCTGTCAGGCTATGCCCTCAAGCTGAGGCCAGTTAGCTTGCCCACATATCCCATGATACCTTTTGTTCTCTCTCAAAGTAATTTAAATCCATTTAGTTTCCCACCAGTAAATCCAGTGAACACTGCACAGAGCACATACAGGATGTACACGATGCCAGGCAGCGTCCATCACATGGAGGAGCAGGGGACATGTACAGTGCACACATAGGATGTACATGATGACAACCAGGCAGCTTCCATCACATGGAGGAGCAGGGGACATGTACAGTGCACACATAGGATGTACATGATGACAGCAGGGAACATGTAATAAGTTAAAGAAATAATAAGTAAATCATTACATGCAGTCCATAGCGTGTGCTGTATGACCACTAAGGGTTAATAGCTTATCTGCCCATAGCTGTAAGTACTGATAACAAGGTGGGGGGACGGAGCAGCATGAGGTGCAAAGAGAGACAGAGAAAGGTATGTAGAATCCCAGACTGGGATGGAGGGACTGATATGGAACAGGGGAGATCTTGTACTTCACTATTCTGTGAAAAAGATCGCTTCATTCACACATGCATACACAGAGAACTCTGTCACATGACCTCCTCTTCTGTGAGAAGGAAGCTGCAGCTCCTTCCCTCCCATGAAACCGTCTGAAAAACATCAAATAAATCTACTAGCGATGGGAATTCTGGCTCTTCTTAGTGAGCTGGCTCATTAGACTCTGCTCACTAAGAAGCAGCTAAGGAAGCAGCTTTTGCAATCTAAGGGCTATATCAAAGAAACTGCTGGATTTAGTTAAGAAAGATAAAAGGCAAAGTTGTTTTACATCCCAAGAGTTATTTGATTTGTTGGGAAAAAAAAACTTTACAGTTGGGGCAACTTATGTAGAAGAGTGACCAAGCCCTTTAACTAGTGTTAAGGTAAAGTGTGTACTGTATATACTCAAGCCAACCTGAATATAAGTCAAGGCCCCTAATTTTACCATAAAAAATTGGAAAAAATCTATTGACTCAAGTATAAGCCTAGGGTGGAAAATGCATTGGTCACAGCCTCTCCAAGCTAGCCAGCCCCTTACCCCCCAGTATATAGCCATTCCCCTGTATATAGCCAGCCAGCCCCATGTATATAGCCAGCCAGTCAACCCCCTGCCCTGCACATAAAAATAATAAACTTTGTACTCACCTTTCGGATACCCCCTCGCAGGTCCACTACTTGATCCAGTCCCGCAGGCAGTGACAGGTCAGTGCATACTGGCGGCGCATGCACCTGCCGCTGCCAGCAGGAAGTGGTCAAGAATGATAACATTGAAAATGTCATTAAAAGTCGCAAAAAAACAACACCTCCCAAAGCTCTGTAAAACCAAAGTATAATAAAGGTATTAGTGCCAGAAGACAGCAAAATCCCAAAAATATTTTTTATACAGGAGGTTTTAATTTTTTGTTAATGTATGAAAACATTATAAAACCTATACAAATCTGGTATCCCCGTAATCGAACCGACCCAAAGAATAAAGTAGACCTGTCATTTGGGGCGTACAGTGAAATCCGTAAAATCCAAGCCCACTAGAATACGATGCGAATGCGTTTTTTCACCAATTTCAATGCATTTGGAATTTTTTTCCCGCTTCCCAGTACACGGCATGGAATATTAGATACCATCATTTTGAAGTGTAATTTGATATGCAGAAAATAAGCCATAACACAGCTCTGGACATGGAAAAATAAAAAAGTTATAGATCTTTCAAGGTGGGGAGTGGAAAAGGAAAACGCAAAAACGAAAAAGGCCAACAGCGGGAAGGGGTTAAAGTTGATTTTCTGGATGATGTCACCACACAGGAGCATGAAAGAAACTAAAACTAGAAGCTGTTACACTGCCTAACAATATTCTGGTAGTGGTTTATTAGGACAATTGCTGATGACAGGTTCCCTTTAATATCACCTAATTTCCTGATTCTTTATGTACTATTCCTCCAGTTTAAGGGTAGGCAGACTTCTCTGATGCGGCAGAGCTGACAATCCATTACTGAATTCTGATAGATCTCCTTGGCTTATCCTTCACTACCTGCCTTTTCTATAATTGGGTTCACATGATATTATGTCAGAGAGGGGAGAATTGAGAGGAGAACATGTGAGAGGTGTTCTTTAAGACTATAATTATCACTGTCTATAGAAAGTAGTGGTTTCAAGGATATCTCTCTGCTATAAGTGACCTTAAGCATGTTTGACCTTGAGTCAAATTGCAGATGTTACCATTAAAAAAAGCATTGCCTGGTGTAATTTATAGTATATTTAGGTTTTAATGAAATAGATCCATAAAAAAGCTTCTTGATAAATGCCTCCAAACCTTATAGCAGTTACTCCATGTAGTTTTAGTTTAGCTGCATGTACGTATTGAAACTGTTGATCCTGAAAATTAACATGATTTCTCCTGCCACTCATATTGAATAATATTTCATATCACATTGCATTGTGTAATGGTTTCTAACAAATGTATATGAACAGAAGAACATAACTGGATGAAATTGCTACAACATGTGATATGATTTTCCTGTTAGGCTGTGAAATCAACAAATGGAACAAATGGTGAGGTGTTCAGTTACTGCTTATATGGTAGTCATTTCCCATATGTCAGTGGTTCTCAAACTTTCTAATGCTGTGACACCCCAATACAGTTCCTCATGTTGCGGTGACCCCAAATGTACAAGAATATAACTACTATAATACTTCCCCCTATGTACAAGAATATAACTACTATAATACTGCCCCCTATGTACAAGAATATAACTACTATAATACTGCCCCCTATGTACAAGAATATAACTACTATAATACTGCCCCCTATGTACAGGAATATACGGTAACTAGTATAATACTGCCCCCTATGTACAAGAATATAACTACTATAATACTGCCTTCTATGTACAAGAATATAACGACTATAATACTGCGACTATATACAAGATTATAACTACTATAATAGTGCCCCCTATGTACAAGAATATAACTACTATAATACTGCCCCCTATGTACAAGAATATAACTACTATAATACTGCCTCCTATGTACAAGAATATAACTACCTATAATACTGCCTCTATGTACAGGAAATAACTACTATAATACGCCCCTATGAATCACTCGATATGCCCCTATGTACAGAATCTAACTATAATACATACTATAACTCCTAATAATGTCCCCTATGTACAAGAATATAACTACTATAATACTGCCCCCTATGTACAAAATATAACGGTAACTAGTATAATACTGCCCCCTATTCAAGAATATAACTACTATAATACTGTACCCATGTACAAGAATACAACTGCTTTAATACTGCCCCCTATGTACAAGAATACAACTACTATAATACTGCCCCCTATGTACAAGAATATAACTACTATAATACTGCCTTCTATGTACAAGAATATAACGACTATAATACTGTGACTATATACAAGAATATAACTACTATAATATGCCCCCTATTACAATAATATAACTACTATATACTGCCCCTATGTACAGGAATATAACTACTATAATCTGCCCCTATGTACAGGATATAAACTACTGTAATACTGCCCCCATGTACAAGAATATAACTATAATACTTGCCCCTATGTACAAGATATAACTACTATAATACTGCCCCTCTATGTACAAGAAATATAACTACTATAATACTGCCCTATTACAGAATATAACCTATAATACTGCCCCCTATGTACAAGAATATAGCTACTATAAACTGCCCCCTATGTACAGGAATATACTACTATAATACTGCCCCTATGTACAGATATAACTACTGTAATACTGCCCCCTATGTACAGGAATAACTACTATAATACTGCCCCCTATGTACAGGACTATAACTGCTATACTATAATCTGCCCTCTATGTACATGCACTATAACTACTATAATACTGCCCCCTATGTACAAGAATATAACTACTATAATAACTGCCCCCTATTTATAGGAATATAACTACTATAATGCTGCCCCCTATGTACAAAATAACTACTATAATGCTGGCCCCCTATGTACAACTAAAGTATAACTACTTATAACACTGCTCCTTCATGTCTAGTCTTATCTTCCCCCTCATCTCACTCAGGTAGCCCCCTCATGCTGCTAGAACTAACCACCCCATGTATTGCCCTGCTCCCCCCCCCCTCCTTAAAACAGAATACCACTCCCTGGTCTTGTCACCCCCCCCCCCCCCCTCCACATTCCACAATTCCACCATTGATAATAACTTGGTGTCTCCAAGCCCCTCATGTTTGCGATGTGTCTTAAAATGTACCACAACAAATTATACTTCAAGAAACATAGTCATAAAGCAAATATTTCATTTGTGGGTCATCAAAGCTGGATCACCATCCTCTTATTATCCTGGGTTGTTTGCACCAAGAATTTCAGAGGAAGGGAGCCAAGAAAATGGCTATTACACCGTGAGCGAAACATTTCATAATGGTGTTGGTAGAGATGAGCGAGCACTAAAATGCTCGAGTGCTCGTTTTCGAGACAAACTTTTCCCGATGCTCGAGTGCTCGTATCAATAAAGAGCCCCATTGAAGTCAGAGGGACACTCGACGCATTTTTCACTGAAAAAACACAGCATGCCTATGGAATGCTACTGCACAGAGCCACTCTGACCAATACATTCACCCGTTCACACTTTGTCACAGCTGCCACCACTCGTATTACGGCTCACGAGACACCCCACCAGGACCGCACGCATACCCAGATACAACATTTACCGTACAGATCTCCTGGACCCAACCTGTCTTTGCTACGGCTAGCACAGATTTCTCACTGCCTATAACTACTGTTAGCATGCAAACACACTCAAGGTAAACACGGCTTAGCAGTTAATTCACCTCTCCAGAGTTATGGAACGTATAAGCACAAGGAAACCTATATAATATGCAATAGCCACAATGCTTAATAGTTACAAAAATGGTGAATAACAGACATACATAACAGCAACACAGTAAATTAATAGGGATAAAATAATAATTGTATTGGCTAGAGATCCACGGTGGGGGGAAACTGTGAAACCATTGAAAGTCCTGCAAGCTTATTGCATCTCCATTTTATTACAAGAATGAATGGCGGCATGTTATTTTTAACTAACCACCTTATCATCCGCCCCCCTTGTTCATGTGAGAGGGGATGACTACACCTGAATCACAGGTAAGTAAAAAGTTGGGGACATATTCCTAATTTATGTTATATCTTTTCTTTTCCCAAGGGTCCCTGAGAAGAAAGATCTGTCCACCACATTTCCAAGCATACAATTTACAAATATAACATAACCACACACCATTGAAATGTTGGCCATTTTATTGGCTTCCTTCCTCTGAAATCCTTGGTGCTTGACTTCCCCCCTCCAGGACGTATAAGGAGATGCTGATCCGGATTTGATTACCAGAAATTGAAATATTTGCTTTATGACTTATGTTTTCTTTGAAATATAATTTTGTTCTTAAGTAGCGCTTAAGACACATCGCCAACCACGATGGACACAGGAAACCCATTTACATTTCTATTGAGGGACCGAGGAAACCAGTTACCATTTCTAAGGGACAGGGAATCACAGATGTGGGTGGTATCAGTTGTCAACGGACCAGGTGTCTAATCTGTTATCTCAAAGGCCAGTTGATCTCCCCATTATACATGACTGGTGAAGAGGGGCACTCCAATCCATAATTTATGACTGTAGCACCTATCTGCTTGCAACATGTCATAGAGCAGGACAAGCTAGCAGATTGTACACAGTAATCTATTTGTACAACACATATATGAGATCAGAGAAGTTTCAGCTCACTTGTTAGTAAAACCCCTTTCGCACGGACAGCAAGATAACCCCACGGACCTAAGGCCCCTTCTACACTGGCGTTTTCACGCGCGAGTTCTGCGCGTGCATTGACGCGCAGAACCCATTTGCACTCTTTCCCTGTATTCAATGGGTCTTTCTCCATTTGGTGCGTTTTCAACGCGCGTGCTTGCGTTCGTTTGCACGCGCGTCAAAATCGCAGCATGCTCTATTTTTGCGTTTCACGGCGCGTTTTTTCACCACCATTCAAGTCTATGGGGACGTATCAAAACGCATTCCACTCGCAATTCATTGCAAGTGCAATGCGAGTGCAATGCGTTTAAACGTAAGGGTTGCTAGGTGACCAGAATAACATTATTTCCTTCCCTGCTCGCGAACGATCATTTAATTAATAAACACAGTGAAGAACAGTGAAGATAGAAAAAAACAGTGACACAGTGACACAGTGACCACAGGATCATTTAAGATAAAAACACAGTGCAGAACCAGTGCAGAATAGATTACAGTGTTCGGCACATCTGCTTACTTCGTCGGGAGATACGCGCGGAACGGCGCGAACAAATAGCATGTGAAGAACAATATATATGTGTGAAGAACACATTGCAGATGTATTAAACATCTGCAATGTGTTTTTCACACACATATATATTGTTCTTCACATGCATTTGTTCGCGCGTTCCGCGCGTATCTCCCGACAAGTAAGCAGATGTGCCGAACATCTGTAATCTATTCTGGCACTGTGTTCTGCACTGTGTTTTTATCTTAAATGATCCTGTGTTTCACTGTGTTCACTGTGTCAATGATTTTTATCTATTCTTCACTGTTCTTCACATCTGCTAAATTGTCGGGAGATAATATACGCGAGACAGTGAAGAATAGATCGCGATGTTTTGCAAATTATCAGAAGACATTATTTTTCAATTAAATAACACATTTTAATCCCAACCATGGTCCCTTTGAAACTTGCTCGAGTCTCCCATTGAAACGCGCGTCAAAAATGCGCCGAAAACGCAAAACACGCTAACAACACGCGCGTGAAAAACGCAAAAACGCAAATTACTCCAAGAAAAATGGAACAAAACGCAGCCAAAACGTCAGTTTTTCACAGCATTGCACCCTGACGTGAAACGCACGCTAGTGTGCAAGAGGCCTTAGGGTCCTATGATATGATATCAAACGAAGAAGAACGATCCGCAGCGTCTCAGGGGATGTATGTGATAAAACTTTGCTTTATTGGAGTTCCAATCAAAGGTGAGCTTACTCATGGACCTCAATAAAGCAAAGTTTTATATCATACCACCGCCCAGAACGCTGGACCGTTCTTCTTCGTTTGATATCATATTTGTAGCAACGTATAACTTATTTTTTTTAGATTTCAAGACTGTTTGGTTTAGGGACTATCGTAATACCTTCTCCTTGTGCCTGACAGTGACACTCCATACAGTGAGACCTGCATATCACTGAGTAGCAATTCAGTGGACCTGTCAGGTAGATTTGGGACACTAAACACCCAAATGTCTATATGACCTGGTTTGTTTGTAAGCCCCAGGGATCGTCACTTGCCCGGTGCTTTAATGGGGGAAAAAGCTCTTCTAGCATTTTGTAAAGTATTGTTATATGTTTAATGAAAATCCTTTTATTTTTATATACTTGCTAAATGCTGAACTAGAAGGACGCTCAACTGTGGATGAAGATTGATAACGTTTGACACAATCCTTGCACCTAAAGAATGTAAGACTCCCTGGGCTGATTTACTAGTGCTACCAATTCCAGGAAAGCGAATTCTTTTGTTTCTTCGCGACTGGCCATGTTATAATTTTACTAACCAAGAACTATGGACATTTCTTATCTTTAACTAACCAAGCCAGTCCTGCCTCACTAAAGAACTGCAGAATCTTTTGTGACCTGAATACAGCTCTCATACCTGCATCTCTTGGCTTATTCCTGCATCTCTTGGCTTATTCTGACCCACTGCTCCTGACTATTGACAACACCTCTCACCAAACATGGATTACTTTGATACCCTTTCCTGTTGCTTATACTGACTCCCCTGCCTGGATTTCAACTCTGAATTTATTCTGCCTATTCCAACCTAGACTGTCCCTGATTACCAAACTTACCCAAACCCTGGTACCCTGGCTAAAATACTTGAATGATGTCAGTTGCCCTCCTATTGCCGATGGTAGATGAAGTGGGTCCATACCTGCATATCAATACAGTTAGCTCATGCCATGGAGGCCTCTGGTTTAATTCCCGTCATAAAAATGGGGCAGATTTTACTTCCCGGTCCATTCGCAATTTAGCGGCGCGTTCTCTGCGTATATTTCGGGTCTTCCGGCTCCGCTGGAGTTCACGACCTATTCCTGGGGAAGGTAAGCGTGTCCAGCGACACTTTTTTTTTAAATGCGGGGGTTTCTCCGAATCCGTCGGTTTTTCGTTCGGCCACACACCCCGATTTCCGTCGTGTGCACATAGGCGTCGATGCGCCACAATCCATCACGTGCGCCAAAAACCGGACAATACAGGGAAAATCGTTGCAAATCTGAAATATTCGGGTAAACACATCGGGAAAACGCGAATCGGGGGTAAAATGACCCATACTGCCCCCCTATGTACAAGAATATAACTACTATAATACTGCCCCTATGTACAAGAATATAACTACTATAATACTGCCCCTATGTACAAGAATATAGCTACTATAATACTGCCCCCTATGTACAGGAATATAACTACTATAATACTGCCCCTATGTACAAGAATATAACTACTGTAATACTGCCCCCTATGTACAGGAATATAACTACTATAATACTGCCCCCTATGTACAGGACTATAACTGCTATAATACTGCCCTCTATGTACAGGACTATAACTACTATAATACTGCCCCCTATGTACAAGAATATAACTACTATAATACTGCCCCCTATTTATAGGAATATAACTACTATAATGCTGCCCCCTATGTACAAGAATATAACTACTATAATGCTGCCCCCTATG
This sequence comes from Engystomops pustulosus, assembly GCA_019512145.1. Classification (NCBI taxonomy): domain Eukaryota; kingdom Metazoa; phylum Chordata; class Amphibia; order Anura; family Leptodactylidae; genus Engystomops; species Engystomops pustulosus. The sequence goes on along the minus strand of CM033641.1, from coordinate 40,777,989 downwards.
TACAAAAGTATAACTACTATAACACTGCTCCATTCCAGGTCTTATCTTCCCCCTCATCTCACTCAGGTAGCCCCTCATGTCTGCTAGAACTACCCCCAGGTATTGCCCTGCCTCCCCCCCCTCCTTAAACCCAAAACCCCCCCCCAGGTTTTTTCCCCCCCCCCCCCCCCTCCACATTCCACAATTCCCACAATTGATATAAACTTGGTGTCTCCAAGCCCCTCATGGTTGGCGATGTGTCTTAAAATGTAACACAACAAAATTATACTTCAAAGAAAACATAGTCATAAAGCAAATATTTCAATTTGTGGTCATCAAAGCTGGATCACCATCCTCTTATTATCCTGGGTTGTTTAGCACCAAGAATTTCAGAGGAAGGGAGCCAAGAAAATGGCTATTACACCAGTGAGCGAACATTTCATAATGGTGTTTGGTAGAGATGAGCGAGCACTAAAATGCTCGAGTGCTCGTTATTCGAGACAAACTTTTCCCGATGCTCGAGTGCTCGTATCAAATAAAGAGCCCCATTGAAGTCAGAGGGACACTCGAGCATTTTTCACTGAAAAAACACAGCATGCCTATGGAATGCTACTGCACAGAGCCACTCTGCACCCAATACATTCACCCGTTCACACTTTGTCACAGCTGCCACCACTCGTAATTACGGCTCACGAGACACCCACACCAGGACCGCACGCATACACCCAGATACACATTTACCGTACAGATCTCCTGGACCCAACCTGTCTATTGCTACGGCTAGCACAGATTCTCACTGCCTATAACTACTGTTAGCATGCAAACACACTCAAGGTAACACGGCTTAGCAGTAATTCACCTCTCCAGAGTTATGGGAACGTATAGAGCACAAGGAAAAACTATATAATATGCAAAATAGGCACAATGCTTAATAGTTACAAAAATGGTGAAATAACAGACATACATAACAGCAAACAGTAAAATAATAGGGATAAAATAATAATTGTATTGGCATAGAGATCCACGGTGGGGAAACTGTGAAAACCATGGAAAGTCCTGCAAGCTTATTGCATCTCCATTTATTAACAAGAATTGAATGGCGGCATGTTATTTTTAACTAACCACCTTATCCGCCCCCCTTGTTCATGTGAGAGGGGAGTGACTACACCTGAATCAAGGTAAGTAAAAAGTTGGGGACATATTTCCTAATTTATGTTATATCTTTTCTTTTCCCAAGGGTCCCATGAGAAGAAGATCTGTCCACCACATTTCCAAGCATAAATTTACAAATATAACAATACCAAACACCATTATGAAATGTTGGCCATTTTATTGGCTTCCTTCCTCTGAAATCCTTGGTGCTTGACTTCCCCCCTCCAGGACTATAAGGAGATGCTGATCCGGATTTGATTACCAGAAATTGAAATATTTGCTTTATGACTATGTTTTCTTTGAAATATAATTTTGTTCTTAAGTAGCGATTTTAAGACACATCGCCAACCACGATGGGACACAGGAAACCCATTTACATTTCTATTGAAGGGACCGAGGAAACCAGTTACCATTTCTAAGGGACAGGGGAATCACAGATGTGGGTGGTATCAGTTGGTCTACGGACCAGGTGCTAATAATGTTATCTCAAAAGGCCAAGTTGATCTCCCCATTATACATGACTGGTGAAGAGGGGGCACTCCAATCCATAATTTATGACTAGTAGCACCCTATCTGCTTGCAACATGTCATAGAGCAGGACAAGCTTAGCAGATTGTACACAGTATACTATTTGTAAGCAACACATATATGAGATCAGAGAAGTTCAGCTCACCTTGTGTAGAAAACCCCTTTCGCACGGACAGCAAGATGAACCCCACGGACTAAGGCCCCTTCTACACTGGCGTTTTTCACGCGCGAGTTCTGCGCGTGCATTTGACGCGCAGAACTCGCATTGCACTCTGTCCCATTGTATTCAATGGGTCTTTCTCCATTTGCGTGGTTTCAACGCGCGTGCTTGCGTTCGTTTGCCGCGCGTCAAATCGGCAGCAGCTCTATTTTGCGTTTCACGCGCGATTTTTCCGCCACCATCAAGTCTATGGGGACGTATCAAAAACGCATTGCACTCGCAATCATTGCAAGTGCAATCGAGTGCAATGCCGTTTAAAAGTAAGGGTTGCTAGGTGACCAGAATAAATATTATTTCCCCCTGCTCGCGACGATTCATTATACTTAATAAAAACACATGTGAAGAACAGTGAAGAATAGAAATAACAAACAGTGAACACAGTGAACACAGTGGACCACAGGATCATTTAAGATAAAAACACAGTGCAGAACACAGTGCAGAATAGATTACAGATGTTCGGCACATCTGCTTACTTGTCGGGAGATACGCGTGGAAGGCTGGCGAACAAAATAGCATGTGAAGAACAATATATATGTGTGTGAAGAACACATTGCAGATGTTTAAATACATCTGCAATGTGTTCTTCACACATATATATTGTTCTTCACATGCTATTTTGTTCGCGCCGTTCCGCGCGTATCTCCCGACAAGTAAGCAGATGTGCCGAACATCTGTAATCTATTCTGCACTGTGTTCTGCACTGTGTTTTTATCTTAAATGATCCTGTGTTCACTGTGTTCACTGTGTACAATGATTTTATTCTATTCTTCACTGTTCTTCACATCTGCTAAATTGTCGGGAGATAATATACGCGCGGAACAGTGAAGAATAGATCGCAGATGTTTGCAAATTATCAGAAGACATTATTTTTCAATTAAATAACACATTTTAATCCCAAACCATGGTCCCTTTGAAAACTGCTCGAGTCTCCCATTGAAACGCGCGTCAAAAATGCGCCGAAAACGCAAAAACAACGCTAACAACACGCGCGTGAAAAACGCAAAAACGCAAATTACTCCAAGGAAAAATGGAACAAAAACGCAGCCAAAACGTCAGTTTTTCACGCATTGCACCCTGACGTGAAACGCAACGCTAGTGTGCAAGAGGCCTTAGGGTCTATGATATGATATCAAACGAAGAAGAACGATCCAGCGTCTCAGGGGAGTATGATGATAAAACTTTGCTTTTATTGGAGTTCCAATCAAAGGTGAGCTTACTCATGGAACTCCAATAAAAGCAAAGTTTTATCATCATACTCCCCAGAGACGCTGGACCGTTCTTCTTCGTTTGATATCATATTTGTAAGCAACGTATAACTTATTTTTTTTAGATTTCAAGACTGTTTTGGGTTTAGGTGACTATCAGTAATACCTTCTCCTTGTGCCTGACAGTGACACATCCATACAGTGTAGACCTGCAATCACTGAGTAGCAATTCAAGTGGACCTGTCAGGTAGATTTGGGACACTAAACAACCCAAATGTCTATATGGACCTTTGGTTTGTAGCCCCAGGTATCGTCACTGCCCGGTGCTTTAATGGGGGAAAAAAGCTCTTCTAGCATTTGTAAAGTATTGTTATATGTTTAATGAAAATCCTTTTATTTTTATATACTTGCTAAATGCTGAAACTAGAAGGACGCTCAACTGTGGATGAAGATTGATAACAGTTTGACACAATCCTGTGCACCTAAAGAATGTAAGACTCCCTGGGCTGATTTACTATGCTACCAATTCCAGGGAAAGAGAATTCTTTTGTTTCTGCGATGCCCATGTTATAATTTACTAACCAATGAACTATGGACATTACTTCTTATCTTTAACTAACCAAGCCCAGGTCCTGCCTCACTAAAGAACTGCAGAATCTTTTGTGACCTGAATAAAGCATCTCATACCTGCATCTCTTGGCTTATTCCTGCATCTCTTGGCTTATTCCTTGACCACTGCTCCTGACTATTGACAACACCTCTCACCAAACATGGATTACTTTGATTACCCTTTCCTGTTGCTTATACTGACTCCTGCCTGGATTTCAACTCTGAATTTATTCTGCCTATTCCAACCTAGGACTGTCCCTGATTACCAAACTTACCCAAACCCTGGTACCCTGTCTAATAAACTTGAATGAATGGTCAGTTGCCTCCTATTGCCGATGGTAGATGAAGTGGGTCCATACCTGCATATCAATACAGTTAGCTCATGCCATGGAGGCCTCTGGTATTTTAATTCCCGTCATAGAAGACAATGGGGCAGATTTACTTACCCGGTCCATTCGCAATTTAGCGGCGCGTTCTCTGCGGTATATTCGGGTCTTCCGGCTCCGCTGGAGTTCACGATCCTATTCCTGGGGAAGGTAAGTGCGTGTCCAGCGACACTTTTTTTTTTAAATGCGGGGGTTTCTCCGAATCCGTCGGTTTTTCGTTCGGCCACACACCCCGATTTCCGTCGTGTGCACATAGGCGTCGATGCGCCACAATCCGATCACGTGCGCCAAAAACCCGGGACAATACAGGGAAAATCGTTGCAAATCGGAAATATTCGGGTAACACATCGGGAAAACGCGAATCGGGGGTAAATGACCCCCAATATGAAAGGCTACAATGTATGCTAAGATTTCTAGTCACCTGAATACAATTTCCAGAAGTCACAGCATCACCCATCCCTCAGTGAGACACAATTTCATCATTTTTGTATTCTCTCCACTATAATGGGCACTGCAAAGCATCTTGGAGTTTTTTAATCAAATTTCTTCCCTCAAGTAAAGATTTATAACATCCTGTTTTTGTTTGCAAAGGCCTTGTCATGCATAAGTCCCCTATAGTTATATGAGGGTCCGTTTTATGTTTTGTTGTTAAGTAACCTGCCATATGACCTTGGTGGCTGTCTCCCTTGTAGCTCTAATTCGGGAAAGAGAGACTGTGGGTGAGTACACTATGTAGTTTCATACACTCGCAGGTGAACTATCCAAAATTCATGGTCATGGTAGCAACCTGCGGGTAAGGATTGTTCAGCAACATTAAGGATGAGTGAGCAGAAGGAGACCTTCCATCTAACTTAGATGCTCTAGCTTGCCACAGTAGCTACCAGCATTTTATATGATATAGAGAGCGCTCCCAAGTGGTCCTGAAAAAGAATGTCTCAAAAACTGGGGCCTACTGTAAGTGTCAGACTGACAAATCAAGCAAAAGATCAAACATTCTGATACCTTATGTATATATTGTGGGAACAAGGCCTCTTCTTGTTGACTTCTCCTGGATGACCTTGAGGCTTGTTCCTTGACTGTGCTTGTTTCCTTCACTGACCGCTGAGCCTGCTCTACCTGCCCTAATCTAGGACTGTTCCTGACCACACACCCTAAACTCTCCTACCAAACCTCATAGGCTTTCCTGCCTTCCCAGCTGCCTCATATTTCCTGGTGGGGGACAATCTGGGTCATCACTTCCACACAATAGACTTCAACCTGACCTTTTATTGCGATTAGTAAAGACCTTTAGTAGATCCCATAAATCTTTACTGCTTCTGTGCTTCTCTTGTAGGACGTAAGGTCATTATTTCTAGATGATTTTATTGACTCACTATGGAAGCACAATGGATCACAACCCCCAGATAGAACATCATGGACTTACAGATCTCTGGTTCACTAGGGACTTAGCACTAAAAGTAGCCATTAGCATCAGACACAGACCATTGACTTTATTACTGGACACTGAAGGTTACAGTTACTCATTTTAACTGTGGATTTTTACTGGATCATTGACCATTATAATACTGTAAATCAATGTATTCAGAACTGGAATATACTTACCTTTAGCCCATAAACTGCTGAAGATATTATCACACTAGACAGCTCTTTCTAATGTTGAGTGTGTAAAGTAAACAAGGCAGACTTACTCATAGATCCTGGCACTATAACTGTGGTAATCTTCTTATATTTGTTATCCATGGCCTCCTTCCTTCTCAAATCTTTTAAAATAATGCTAATAAGCCAGAAGAGCTCTGACGGTGCTACCCGAGCCCTTCTATTATGCAGATTCACATGCTACACTGTGTAGGAGAACTTCCTCACCCCCACTGTGTGCTGAAATTTGCTCTGCTGCAGTTAGATTACATTAGGCAGAGGGAGGGGGGAAAGTATTGAGAGAGCAGAGGGGAGATAGTGTAACAGCCTGGAAAATCCGATCACAGAGGGGCTACGGAAGCCCTTCAGACTCATGAGCATAATTTTAAAAGTTGATTTCAGAAGGAAGAAGGCAATCGATAACAAATATACCGTATATTCCGGCGTATAAGACGACCTGGTGTATAAGACGACCCCCCTACTTTCCTGTTTAAAATATAGAGTTTAAGATATATTCGCCGTATAAGACTACCCTTTTTCCAACGCATACAAAACACCGGTAAAAATTTAAAAAAAAAAACAGATTTGAATTTAACATGGTCCTTTTTTTAATTTAAATTCTTATGACATGCAGGTATATAGCAGGAAAACTGTCGCTCATAAACATAAGGCATAAAAAAAAAATTCCAAATGCAATGAAAATGGTGAAAAAACGCATTTGCGCCATTTTCTTGTGGGCTTAATTTATTACGTCTTTCACTGAGCGCCCCAAATGACATGTCTACTTTATTCTTTGGGTTGGTACGATTACGTGGATACCAAATTTATAAAGGTTTTATAATGTTTTCATACATTTACAAAAATGAAAACCTCCTGTACAAAAATTATTTTTTTGATCTTGCCAACTTCTGGCGCTAATAACTTTTTATACTTTGGTGTACGGAGCTGTGGGTGGTGTAATTTTTTGCGAAATTTGATAATATTTTCAATGATATCATTTTTAGGACTGTACGACCTTTTGATCACTTTTTATAGATTTTTTTATATTTTTCAAAATGGCAAAAAAGTGCCATTTTCGACTTTGGGAGCTATTTTCCGTTACGGGGTTAAACGCATTGAAAAACCGTTATCATATTTTGATAGATCAGGCATTTTTGGACGCGTCGATACCTGATGTGTTTATGATTTTTACTGTTTATTTATATTTATGTCAGTTCTAGGAAAAGGGGGGTGATTTGAAATTTTAGTTTGTTTTATTATTATTTTTTTTTTACCTTTTTTTAATTTTTATTTATAGTATTTTTCAGACTCCCTAGGGTACTTTAACCCTAGGTTGTCTGATCGATCCTACCATATACTGCCATACTACAGTATGGCAGTATGTGGAGATTTTCCTCCTCATTCATTACACTGTGGTATCAGCACATTGTAATGAAGGGGTTAAAACGAAATAGCCTCGGGTCTTCGGAAGACCCGAAGCTACCATGGAGACGGATCGCCGCCCCCGATGACGTCACGGGGAGCGGCGATCCCAGGTAAGATTGCGGGTGTTACCGGTAAGCCTTTTCTGCAATATGCAGCAAAGACTTACCGGCTATGGAGAGGTCTCAGCGCGTGAGCCCTCTCCATGCACCGGGACCCGACCGCCGCCGTGAATACACGGTGGGCGGTCGGGATTACTGGCGTATAAGACGACCCCAGAGAAGACAGAAGATTTTTCTGTCTTCAAAAGTCGTCTTATATGCCGGAATATATGGTAATAAGATTTCCACTGTCATGGTACCTGGATCTATGAGTGAGTGCAATTGGATTATCATGATGGATTTTGATGGTAGAGTTCCTTTAAGTCCAGGTATGGCAGCATCTTGTCACATCTTCAGAACTCTTTTCTACTCTTCCTCCTGGTAATTGGTAATTGGTTTCAACATCTCCGTGAACTTCATTTTGGTTAGCTATAATAATCCATTGAACCAAGGACCTGTCAATCACCACACATACCAACCAAGTTAGTATAGCCGCTAAATATGAGCTAATGTTCATCCTACTCAATGATTTCACTAGAATGTGCTGTAAAACTGTGGTTACATCACCCACGATGCTCAGCATCTGGCTGAGCACCATGGGAAATACAGTTGAATCTTCTCTACAGCTGGAGTGTCAAAGGTCACCCATTACTGACTTTAATCAATGCAGAATCCGAGCAGAAACCTTTGTTTTCTGTGACCCATGAAGCTTGTTAGATGGTGTGTTGAAAATCACTTGAAATTCATGGCCGGTGTGCGGGAGAACTGTAGGTTTTATTATACATTCTGCTGCTCTTTTTATATATGCAAGACAGCTCAAGCGGAAACCCTGTGCCTGTCAGAGTGTAAAACAAAAAAGTAATACCCACAGTCACTGAGTCAAATGGATTTCAGTTATGGATGATATTGCCTTTTTTCCACCCAAAAAGAAGAATTACATACAATGTCTATTGAAGTTTCTTGCAGAAAATATGATTCGGTTATTAACATCATCAAACTGGTTAAGTACAGTATAAAGAGCCATCTGTCCCGGGCTTCAAAGACTCTATAAAACTACAGCAAATGGATCTGACAGATCATCGCACAACAACCAAGCTGCATAAGGTAGACACAGATAAGGCAGAGTATATTGGTACCAGGGCGGGGGATATATATCCCCTTTATACAGTGTAGGCTACTTCGCAAGAAGTCAATAAGCAGAAAATGGGCACAAACAATGGTAAAATAGGATCTCCATAAATGCACTTTAATGACATATCAAAGTTTTGCAGAATTTAAGTTTTGCATAGGCTGTCCTAATACGGAAAGTTGAAATGAATGATTTACTGTATTTACTATATCTCAACATATTGCCTGATACATGTCTAAAATGAATTGCACTGCAGTTTTTCAGCAGCTTCTCAGCAAAACTATTGGTAGTATCTCGATTGGCCAGATACAGCAAACATGAACAGGGTATGTATAAAAGGGTCACCTATATTATACTTATTGGGGCACATTTACTTACCCTTCGCCTTGATGCCACCAATCCGGAATGTCCGACGAGGTTTCGGAGCTGCCGCGATTCACTAGGATTATGCGTCCAATTTCCTGCATGTGTCGCTTCCCCGCTGAGGTCCATGGGAGTTTACCTTCTTCTTCCCGGTGCATGTAAGTGCTGATCTTGCAACACAATTTAAATGTTAAGTTCCAAGGTTTGTCCGAATTAGTCGGGTTGCCTGACGGCCACGCCCCCTGATTTGTGTCGCTTGAAAGCCAGCGGCGATGCGACACAATCCGATCGCGTGTGCCAAAAACCTGGCAGATTGCGTCCAACGGACCCTTAGTAAATGTGCCCCATTGTGTCATTTGCCACAGAGAGCCATGGGTCACTTGACCCCCAGGTAGTAGGACTCAGGACTTTCTGGGACTTCCTGCTTCCTGCTACCTTTATGGTAGATGGAGGGCGCAGTCATTACTGTATTAACTCTATTATAATCACTTGTTGGTTGGAGGGTGTGTCAGTGGTTGGAGGTTGTGCCAAGGAAGTAAGCCCGCCCCTCCAACCACTCATCAGTAATTTCAATAAAAAGTTATGATGGAGGGGGGGGGGGTGAACACTGTAGTGAATGAACAGTCTCCTTATTTACAGCATTTATGAATGAGGGATACCTAATGTGTTTAGATTTTTTTTTATTTTTGGAAAAAGAAATTACGCTCCTACAGTTTACTGCCATACAATTTAATTGCATCATATTGCATTTATACTTCTTTACTATTAAATCCTGCCTCTATCATTCTTACCATGGCAAGGCTAGGAGCTTCGGGAGGCTCTCAGCTGTCATAGAAACCAATAGTTGCTCTCTGACAACTAGAGGGCAATGAATGGCACCAACAGCAGCACCTCACAGGTTAACTGATACAATCATTGCCAGTATAATACAGAAGACATCTGTACTATGCGCTGGGTGGATGAAGACTGCCATGGGCCCTGGGTTTTATGAATATTATATCCCCTACAAGTCTGGAATCACTTCCTAAATCCGGTGCTAGGATGAAGCTTCTTAGGAAATGGAGGATGTGTCCCTTCTGCTGCTTTCAGTCTGCAGTTTAAGGGCCTTTGGAAGACATTTAAAGACACTGAAATGACTCTTGTGTACATGTGTATTGAGAGCAGGAACAGATGTACAAGAATTTGATGAGTGACTTCTGAGTATAACATTTGGTGGATGGTGGATGGCCATGGGCCATTTGGTAAGGCCTACCATCCAAACTGTCTATATTTTAATTGGCTACTGACTCTTTTTTCTGTATAGGCTTAACTGGTAGTGTCTAATGATAGGACTGTGGGCCACATTTCTTAAAGCGTTTGCGCCAGTTTTCTGTCTGACTTTGCACTAAAAAGAACTTCCAAACTACACATGTATTTAAGAAGCAGAGTCGGACCACGCACCACATTTATTACTGCGACTCAACAGAATTGTGTTGCACGCTCTATGTTAATGGTGCACCAAAAGAAAAGGTGGTACACACTTCCCAAACAGTGCAAAGGGTGCCAGAATAATGAAGAACAATGAAGCGCCACTTTTCTTGAATCTGGTGCACCCTGCAAACTCCACTGCACTAATTTTGATTAATGTGGGACAGTATATCTGATATCTTGTCTAAAAAGTCTAGTAGTAGGTAGGCTTTATTTTATAAATTATTTTGAAGTAACATTCTCCTAGACTTATTTTACAAGATTCTATTGCTACTGGACTAAATCTAATACACATTTTGCTCTAACGGCATAGGACTATTTAGCATTTCATGGTGACCTCCACCTGTAGCTTTCCTCTATGAGAGCGGGCAGATTTATTTATTGATTAGAAACGATCAACTGATCACATACACTTTTAGGGGCTATCAGAATGTCAGAATGAAGTCGATCGTGGGTCTTCTCTAAGCAATTAATAACTTTGCTCTGTCTTATAGAGGAAAGCAGAATGTAGGGGGTCCTTATCTGCTCTAAGGGGATAACCCATCCTCCCAATAAAACAACAATTTTAGTTTCCAATCATCATCCCAGAAGTTTTTATTTTGCAATTGATGGATATTTTAAGTTTTTAGGCCAATCAAGCTCATAACAATATAAAATAGTCATAATTACACTGCATGGTACCATCTCTTCTTTGTTCAGCTTTGCTCAATGTGACTCTGTTTGGGTACTAATAAGTACTTGAAGCATATTTTTGACAAGTCACGTAGAATTGGTGAGCTGGTACCATGAAGCAGAAAATTATGTTAAAGATTTTAAAATATTTTGATGAACACCATACAAAAAACTAAACAGTTAATAAAATATATACTGAATGGAATATATACAAAATCACTATTCATTTAGATTTACTGTAGATTTTGAACCAAAATCTTAATGCCTATTTACATATTTAGCATGAAGAAAACTTTACAATCCATCTACCATTCCATAAAACAGTGGTGGCGAACCTATGGCACGGGTGCCAGAGGTGGCACTCGGAGCCCTCTCTGTGGGCACCCAGGCCATCACTCAGGTAACCATTTAGGACTCAATACCTTCTCCTGCAGTTACAGGCAGCCCAGTACATGCCACGTTCAGCGCTATTTTAAAGTGACCAGAAGTGCAGGAGGCGCAGAGAGGTGCTGACAGAGCTGTATTGTCATTGTAGACCCTTCTCTGGACCTGTGTTTGATCCTATTAAGGGACCTTAGAGGGAAGCAATACTAATAATATCTGAATACAATAATAATCTGAATTTCTTCTTTCTACTGGATTGGTGTCCTCAATACATTTGACACTTTGGCAAATTGGCATTTGGCACTTTGTGAAAAACACGTGGCTTATGCTTGTAGTTTCGGCACTCAGTCCCCAAAAGGTTCGCCATCACTGCCATAATATATTGGATAATGATATTGCTGTAACTCTCAAACATCAGAGAAGGTAAGTGGTTGCTACTTAGAAGTTTACCTTGTTTTTTTGCATCATTTAAATTTCTGTTATTACGGACTGAACATCTACCTAAAAGTAAATTAGCCACCAGAACTAAAAGCCTTCAGCTCCTTTTTGACTACAAATGTGGCAGTCACAATATATTTCTGGATAATTCCTCCAACACCAAAATCCTTATCCCCTTATCACCGATACTTGTTTTCAGCTTAATGACCAGACTTAATTTTCAGAAACTTATGTGCGTCATGATAACTCGTTATAACTTCGGAATGCTTTACCATATCCAGAGGATTTTAAGATTGTTTTCTCATAAAACATTGTACAATCCCCGGGTTACCTACAATATAGGGTCCATAGCTTTGTTCTTAAGTTGAATTTGTATGTAAATCGAAATTATATATTTTATAATTGTAGTTCTAGACAATTTTTTTTTGCCCCATTGACAATTGGAGTTTCAAAATTATTTGCTGTAATGGGACCAAGGATTATCAATAAAGCTTCATAACAGACACTTTACAGCTGATCATTGCAGTCTGGGACTAGAGAAATAGCATCCAGAGAGCTTCACCAGAGGTCACAGTGGGCAGAGGGGTCCATCTTTAACTATGGGTCAGCTGTAAGTCAAGCGTCCTTAAGTAGGGGACCGCCTGTACTTCGTGTTAATTGTAACGTTAGTGATACGTTTTGTGTTTCTTTCTTTATGAAAAGTTTGGAAAAATTCTTCATTATCAAAGTTTGAAATGTTCTGCTTTCCTGGTGGATAGTTAGACGACCATTCCATAATATATTGGATAATGATATTGCTGTAACTCTCAAACTTCAGAGAATGTAAGTGGTAGCTACTTAGAAGCTTTTGCTTACCTTGTTTTTTTGCATCATTTAAATTTCTGTTATTACGGACTGAACATCTACCTGAATGTAAATTACCCACCAGAACTAAAAGCCTTCAGCATTTACCGCAATTAACATGCATGCTGGGTCTCCTGGAAGCTAAGCCAGGTTTGATAGTACATTATCCAGGCTGATTAAGCTGAATGTCTGAATACTTGAACCTCTCCCTGGAAACCTGGGCTGGAGGGGATGTATTTTTTTGCTGTTGGCCATTAATGCTCTTGACAATGCTGGTCCTTTATTTCTCTGCTGTGAAAGATAAGTACAGAAAAAGCCAAACAATTGCTTCAACAGAATACATTTAGAATTACCGGTATCTCCTTATGTGTGAGTTACATCATTTGACATGACCAGCAGTGAAGGTCATTTCCCAGATTGTAGAGCAGTTATATATAATAATTGTCCAAACATGGGAGGCATCAGTGCGCACCCCTTTCTGCGCACTGTAACATCTGTGCCCATTCACATGACTATGATTTTGTTCTTATTTTGCATCATGTTTTGATCTATTTCACTCCCGGCTTGGCTTGTTTTCCACCATATTCATCTGTTTCATGCTGATTTTGAATAAAGATGAAGGTCTATCAAGTTCCCCTTTAATCCCATAGTGGTGATCATGAGAAAGGAAAAAAAAAAACCTAAAACATAAGGCTGATGCCAATGGGCACAAAGTAGTGAAAAAATCCTTTTTGACTACAAATGTAGAATATATTTCTGGATAATTCCAAAATCCTTATCCCCTTATCACCGATGCTTGTTTTCAGCTTAATGACCAGACTTCATTTTCAGAAACTGATATGCGTCATGATAGCTCGTTATAACTTCGGAATGCTTTACCATATCCATAGGATTTTAAGATTGTTTTCTCATAAAACATTGTATAAAGCTTCATTACAGACACCTCACAGCTGATTATTGCAGTCTGGGACTATAGTAACATCCAGAGAGGTTTACCAGAGGTCACAGTGGGCAGAGGGGTCCATCTTTAACTATGGGTCAGCTGTAAGTCAAGCATCCTTAAATAGGGGACCGCCTGTACTTCGTGTTAGTTGTAACGTTAGTGATACGTTTTGTGTTTCTTTCTTTATGAAAAGTTTGGAAAAATTCTTCATTAACAAAGTTTGAAATGTTCTGCTTTCCTGGTGGATAGTTAGACTACCCCAAGAGCTTGATAACTAATATTTCTGGAATGTCTGCATGCGTTTGTTCTCTCATTTTTCTAGGATGTTATGAGGCTTAGAATGAAAATCGCTAAGACATTTTGTGGAAGAACTTAGCTTTTAAGTTACTCCTGGGCCTAAATAATAGTAACTACACACCTCTAAGTATGTAAATCAACTTCTATTAAGTCTATAATTCCTTTAAGAGTTTCACAGGAGTTAAAATAAAATGGAAGTGCGATTCAGAAACTTTAGAATTTTGGGGGGAAAATACATTGAAGCCAAAAATTACACTTTCACAATGACTTAAATGATTAAATTCTCTGCTCTACCCAATTTCTCCCGAGTGTACCGATACCCCATGTGTGGTGGTAAACTGCTGTATGTGCACATGGCCAGACATAGATTGAAAGCAGCGCCATTCAGAGCAAATTTGCATAGTCACATTGTACAGACTATAACATTTTTACTTTTTGGTAAAGCGAACATATAAGAGCTTATTATTTGCGGTGTGAGATACAATGTACAGGAGGTCCCCTACATAAGAACACCTAACTTACAGACCACCCCTAGTTACAAACAGACCTCTGTATGTTGGTAATTTATTGTAGCCTTAGGCTATAATAAACAGCTCTAACAGTTATACAAGGCTACAGAACCCACTTTGTATCTAACCTGCCTGTATAGATAATTATGAATAACTACTTCAATGGAGAAGCAAAATCAGCAATTTTTATTTAGGATTTTTAGCACTTTGTTTTGCCTGCTCACCCGAATGTAATAATGATATTTTAGCTTTATTGTGTTCATTAAAATTTTGGTGATACCTCATATATATAGTTTTTCTTATCTTTGCTCAATTTTATTGAGCAAAACCAATTTTGGAGAAAAGTGCATTTTAATATCGCCACCTATTCAGAGAAATAACCTCTGTATTTTTCTGTGGACAGATCTGGTTAAGGGCTTAATTTTTTGTGAAAAGAGTTCTTTTCAGTTGTATCATTTTACCGTGTCTACTTTTTTTGATAGTTTTTTAGAACCTTTTTTGTGAACTTTTAATAATAGTTTTTTAGAACAGTATTTGATGAATAAATATATAGAACGGCAAGTTTCCTGTGCGGGTTCAATGTTGCTTTAGATTTATTTTACAGATTAATACAAACATGGTGATATCAAATATGTACAGGTTTTTGTGTTTTATATACTTTATTTGAATTTTATATGCAACTGTGGTGATTAGGAGACTTTTATTTTATTTAAAAAAAAATCTACACTTGGGTTTAAACAAGCATTCGTCTGATCGCTTGTTCAACCCCCCTTACACACCGCAAATAAAACATTTATTGCAGTTTGTAATGTAAGTAACTGAGCATTCTGACGCATACTCAGCTAATTGCAGCTGGGCCCTGCCAGGAGGCAGAACCAGTCGAACAGAGGAACTGGCAGCCTTGGGACTCATGCCAGACCCCAGGGCTGTGGAAGGATGGATCAGATCACCCGGTAAGCTCACCGGGGGTCTCCGATCCAGAGGAAATACACCAAAAAGCTATGGTCATGCTTGACCACTGAGGGTTAAGGGTTTAAAACCAGGGATTGAAAAATTAGTTTACACTCATGATAAGAATCCAGGTCCCTCTTTTAACTAGTAAGCAACAGGCCAAACCAATGATGAAAAAGAAGGTGTGTCTAAGACTACATCAGACTGCCGGTAAGCACTGTGGCTCACCCATAGTTGTGGATCACAGCTCCTTTTAATTTTTTGTTTCCGTTTTTCCCCATCTTCAAAAATCCATAACTTGTTTGAGCAGTTTGTTTTTGCAAGTCTTCATTATTATATTCTATAATTCTTCAATAAAAGACTTCAATTATAAAAAAAAAGCTGTTTGGTGGCTTCTTTTCTACAATTAGTAATTTTCTTGTGAAACCATTTAATATCCCATACTGTGTACTTGGAAGCTGGAAAATGTGCACTTTGTGGGCTCTGTTTTTACGGCTTTCACTTTCACTTCCCAACATTTTTTGGGGCGGTACAATCTTGGAGAAAGCAAATGTTTTATTACAGTTCAAAAATGTTTGAGACACAGTGATACTTGTAAATGACTTTATTTATTTATTTATTTTTATATCAGTTCTATAGAAAGGGAGATGTTTTAAATTTTTAAAAACTTTTTTTGTTACTGTGCTATTAGAACCCTAGGGGGTCTGAATTCTTGTAACATTTCTTTATACCGGCAGTCCCCGGGTTACGTACAAGATAGGGTCTGGAGGTTTGTTCTTAAGTTGAATTTGTATGTAAGTCGAAACTGTATATTTTATAATTGTAGACCCAGACAAAAAAAAAATTGGCCCCAGTGACATTTGGAGTTTAAACATTTTTTGCTGTAATGAGACCAAGGATTATCAGTAAAGCTTTATTACAGACACTTTACAGCTGATCATTGCAGCCTGGGACTATAGTAAAGCATTCAGAAAGCTCCACCAGAGGTCAGAGGGGTCTGTCTGTAACTATGGGTTGTCTGTAAGTCCAGTGTCCTTAAGTAGGGGACCGCCTGTATATATATATATATATATACATTCACCGGCCACTTTATTAGGTACACCTGTCCAACTGCTCGTTAACACTTAATTTCTAATCAGCCAATCACATGGCGGCAACTCAGTGCATTTAGGCATGTAGACATGGTCAAGACAATCTCCTGCAGTTCAAACCGAGCATCAGTATGGGGAAAAAAGGTGATTTGAGTGCCTTTGAACGTGGCATGGTTGTTGGTGCCAGAAGGGCTGGTCTGAGTATTTCAGAAACTGCTGATCTACTGGGATTTTCACGTACAACTATCTCTAGGGTTTACAGAGAATGGTCCGAAAAAGAAAAAACATCCAGTGAGCGGCAGTTCTGTGGGCGGAAATGCCTTGTTGATGCCAGAGGTCAGAGGAGAATGGGCAGACTGGTTCGAGCTGATAGAAAGGCAACAGTGACTCAAATCGCCACCCGTTACAACCAAGGTAGGCAGAAGAGCATCTCTGTATGCACAGTACGTCGAACTTTGAGGCAGATGGGCTACAGCAGCAGAAGACCACACCGGGTGCCACTCCTTTCAGCTAAGAACAGGAAACTGAGGCTACAATTTGCACAAACTCATCGAAATTGGACAGTAGAAGATTGGAAAAACGTTGCCTGGTCTGATGAGTCTCGATTTCTCTGCTGCGACATTCGGATGGTGGTCAGAATTTGGCGTCAACAACATGAAAGCATGGATCCATCCTGCCTTGTATCAACGGTTCAGGCTGGTGGTGGTGGTGTCATGGTGTGGGGAATATTTTCTTGGCACTCTTTGGGTCCCTTGGTACCAATTGAGCATTGTTGCAACGCCACAGCCTACCTGAGTATTGTTGGCTGACCATGTCCATCCCTTTAGGACCACAATGTACCCAACACTGATGGCTACTTTCAGCAGGATAATGCGCTATGTCATAAAGCTGGAAGCATCTCAGACTGGTTTCTTGAACATGACAATGAATTCACTGTACTCAAATGGCCTCCACAGTCACCAGATCTCAATCCAATAGAGCATCTTTGGGATGTGGTGGAACTGGAGATTCGCAACATGGATGTGCAGCCGACAAAACTGCGATGCCATCATGTCAATATGGACCAAAATCTCTGAGGAATGCTTCCAGCACCTTGTTGAATCTATGCCACGAAGAATTGAGGCAGTTCTGAAGGCAAAAGGGGGTCCAACCCGTTACTAGCATGGTGTACCTAATAAAGTGGCCGGTGAGTGTATATATATATATATATATATATATATATATATAAAGAATCAGTTGTTTTGATTTCACAGTTGACCATTTTGATGTCATAATTAGGCATTGTGAAATCATGATGGGACACTGTGATGTCATATTGGGACTCTGGGATCTCACATTGTGAGAGTTTGTTGTGATAATGTTCAATTTGGCATTGGGATGTCATTAAGTAGCAATGGGGAATAGTGGTCTCATGGAAGTTCAATATGAGGTCACACTATGTACTGTGATATAATGGGGTATTCTGATGTCAAATTTAACACATTGATGACTTAATGAGTCATTGTAAAGTCATAATGGGGCAATATGATTACAAAATGGTGTATTGTGCTTCCATAAAGAAAAATTGTGAAATCATAAGGGCCTTTGGGATGCAATAAGAGCCAATGTGAAGTCAAAAAGTAGCAATGCAATGTCACAATGGGATGATGACATGATGTCATAGAAGGGCATTGGGTTCTCATAATTATGCTGCTTCTTTAAAGCCCATTATACAGTGTTAGAGTCTTGGCCCACAAATAATTCTCTGTAACTCTGTTGGGCCAGTCCAACCCTGGGTGTGGGATCGACTTTAAGCCACTGCCTGAGGAAACCCAATGGTTGTGTTATGGGTTGCTTGGGTCCCCAAGCAAACTTGGGTTGTGTTATGGGTTGACCCACCAATGTCCATCTGTAGTGACGCCTTTCCTTTGTATCTTTAGAATGAGCCAGTCAGCATTCTGTTTTCAAGGAGAAGCTGGATCAGTTCTAAAAAGAAAAAATACCAGAAATGTATTGTGACTGTTCCTACTAGTTCTTTATGACTATACCTCAGCTAGGCTTTCGTGGAAGTCGATAATTTGTACCATCCGTATGTATCCAATTTATCTCTGTTTTGTAACTGTCATGTCAATTGATCAGTATGTTTGAGATTCCCAAGGAGAGGTGATGTAAGGCCTGTAAATACTAGCCACAACATCACTGCCATAGACTGTAACAGTAATTACAAGGACAACTATTTCTCAGGCAGCGTGTGGAGGCATTGGGACTCATCAGTCTTCACAAACCAATTAACCTAGAGCAATAGCCTTGAACAGCAGGCTTATTGGTTTTGCTTACGAAAATATTTACTTTCATATGAGATTGGTTGTTTTAATGATTTCTTACAGAAGCACACATTCATTGGGATTGCCACAGCAGAATTTAGACATTGCCAAAGCACAGTGACAGCATTTTTTATGCAGAGTTTTATGTAACAGACCTTCGTTATTTCTGTCTAAGTAAAGAGCAACATAAAAATGTTGTTCAGTGACCTGGAAAAGTATTCCAACGTTTTCTATTTAAGAAGGTGAATTATGAAGGTTCTTATTTTAATATGGGGATGTTATGACAATCTACCTGGTCACGGATTTTGATGTCCACATGGTTTTAAGGCTATTTACATTACTGTGCAAAAGTTTTAGTCAGGTGAAGAAAAATGCTGCAAAATGAGAATTTTTTCAAAAGCAGGAATATTAAAAGTTTCTTTTTATCAGTTAATAAAAATACAAAATTAATAAATTCAGATAAATCTGAATCATATCCAGTAAGTTTTAGAAGCCTATATTTACAGAAGATCTGTAGTTAGTTCTCCAAGATGCTTCAAGCTCCTTCATAGTATCATAGTATCATAGTATATAAGGCTGGAAGGAGACGCAAGTCCATCAAGTCCAACCTTTAAGAATTAAATAAATGTTTTATCCCCATAACCCGTGATATTTTTTCTCTCCAGAAAGGCATCCAGGCCTCTCTTGAACATGTACATAGAGTCCGCCATAACAACCTCCTGCGGCAGAGAGTTCCACAGTCTCACTGCTCTTACAGTAAAGAACCTTTGTCTATGGTGATGGTAAAATCGCCTCTCCTCTAGGCGTAGAGGATGCCCCCTTGTCCTGGTCACAGGCCGAGGTATAAAAAGATCTTTGGAGAGATCCTTGTACTGTCCGTTCAGGTATTTGTACATTGTAATGAGGTCTCCCCTCAGTCGTCTTTTTTCTAAACTGAATAATCAAAAAATTTTGTAATCTATCAGTGTATTCTAGTTCCCCCATTCCCCTAATAATTCTGGTTGCTCTCCTCTGCACCCGTTCCAGTTCTACTATGTCCTTTTTATACACTGGTGCCCAAAACTGTACACAATATTCCATGTGTGGTCTGACCAGGGATTTGTATAAGGGCAAAACTATGTCTTTATCATGAGAATCTATTCCTCTCTTGATACATCCCATTATTATTTGCTTTAGCAGCAGCCGCCTGGCTCTGGTCACTAAAATTAAGTTTACCATCCACCAATACCCCCAAGTCCTTTTCAGCTTCAGTTTTACTAAGTAATTGACCGTTTAGAATATAATTATACTTTTTGTTTCCATGGCCCAAGTGCATAACTTTACATTTATCTACATTAAACCTCATCAACCATTTCTCTGCCCATCCCTCAAGCTTCCACAAATCCCTCTGTAATGCTAAACTATCGACCTCAGTATTTATTACTTTACACAGCTTAGTACACAAAGTGTACCCATTATCATTTGTGTATTTTGTGCGCCCATACCTACCTAAAATTTTTGCACAGTATTGTTCAAGTTTCATATTAAAAGTTCCAGAATGTACAAGGATGGAAATACTTGTTACCAAAGTGCCTAAAACTTTTGCAAGGTGTTGTACACGTTTCATGTTAAAAGAATTTCTGAATTTACAAGGATGGAAATACTTATTACCAAAGTGCCTGGGGTAGGAAATAACTGCTCTTAGCTATAACAAAATAGAATGGGTTAACAAAAAATATTATATATCAGTGATGGTGAACCTTCACTGAAACAAAAACGCAAAAGAGCAAATATGGAGCAAAAGAGCCAATCATTGTATCTTCTGTCCAGAGTCCCTCTGTACAGGAAGAATCATGGGGTCAGCAGGAGGACCTCCAAATATAAATAGGCCCTGTCCACACCTTTTTATGGTTCATATTGCATAAAAGCAAATGGTAAATTTTCTGAAAGTACAGGACAAGTCTTGTCTTTGAGTCTTTTGTCTTGTGAACTGTGCTGGGGCGGGGGCCTGGATGCCCACAGAGAGCACTCAGAGTGGCACCTATGGCACCCATGCCATAGGTTCGGCACTACTGTTATATATATATCTAAAGACTATCTCAGACTGTCTCTGACCGTCTCTGTCACTAACAGTTTCTGTCCCTGACCCTCCCTTTTTTACAAACTTTTTTGACCATCTCTGTCTCTGACCTCGAGATCATTGAGACCACCACTTAATAAAAGCAAGCTTAAATGGGTTACCTATACTGTTTCTACTTATCCCGTTATATAAGCTTTGTAACAACCAGAGGTCGCATTAACGCCTCACCACGCGTCATAGATGCGTGATGAGGCGCCATTACCCCCCAAAATAATTGCCATGCGTAAAGTTACGCTTGGCAATTATTCCTTGCAGCGCGCTCAGCGCGACACGTGACACAGTGATCAGTGTCATCAGCGCTCCGGAGCGAGAGCGCAGGCCCCGGGAGACCTGTGGACAGCGGGGCTGCTGCTCCCTGTCCTGCTCCATCTCCCTACCTGCCCGCAGCTGGCTGTGTTTATGTCGGGACTTCAGAGCAAGGCTGGGTGAGTGTGTGCAGTGTTCTGTGTGTGCTGTGTGAGTGTAGTGGTGTGGAGTGTGTGCTGTGTGTGCTGTGTGTAGTGGAGTGTAGTGTGTGTAGTTAGTGGAGTGTGTGCTGTGTGTAGTGTGTGTGAGTGGAGTGTGTGCTGTGTGTGAGTGGAGTGTGTGCTGTGTTCTGTGTGTGAGTGTAGTGGAGTGTGTGCTGTGTGTGAGTGTAGTGGAGTGTGTGCTGTGTGTAGTGTAGTGGAGTGGAGTGTGTGCTGTGTGTAGTGGAGTGGAGTATGTGCTGTGTGTAGTGGAGTGGAGTTTGTGCTGTGTTCTGTGTGTGAGTGTAGTGGAGTGTGTGCTGTGTGTGAGTGTAGTGGAGTGTGTGCTGTGTGTAGTGTAGTGGAGTGTGTGCTGTGTAGTGGTGTGGAGTGTGTGCTGTGTAGTGGTGTGGAGTGTGTGCTGTGTAGTGGTGTGGAGTGTGTGCTGTGTGTAGTGGAGTGTAGTGTGTGCTGTGTGCTGTGTTCTGTGTGTGTGAGTGTAGTGTGTGCTGTGTGTGTGAGTGTAGTGTATGCTGTGTTCTGTGTGTGTGAGTGTAGTGTATGCATACCTCCCAACTTTTGTGGAGGAGAAAGAAGGACAAATTTTTTTACCCACAGAAGCCACACCCTAGCCACGCCCCCTAACCACACCCCCTGGCCACGTCACTGCTCATACCTTCAACGCATCCACTGGCACCAATGTATATTTATGTATATAATTGGGGGGCATATTCCACTCCCCCTAGACAACGAGCATGTCCCCCCCCCAGACAACGAGCATGCCCTCCTAGACAACGAGCATGTCCTCCCCTAGACAACGAACATGCCCCCCCCAGACAACGAGCATGCCCTCCTAGACAACGAGCATGTCCTAATCTAATCACCCCCCTTTCTCTAGAACTGATATAAATATAAATAAACAGTAAAAATCATAGACACATTAGGTATCGCCGAGTCCAGCAATTGGCAGATCTATCAAAAAATAATAACGTTTTTTCACTGAGTTTAACCCTGTAACAGAAAATAGCGCCCAAAGTCGAAAAATGCACTTACGTTGCCATTTTAAAAAAATATAAGATTTCTATAAAAAAATTCTATAAAAAGTGATCTAAAGGTCATACAGTCCTAAAAATGGCAGCATTAAAAACGTAATCAAAAGTCGCAATAAATGACACCACCCACAGCTCCGTACACCAAAGTATGAAAAAGTTATTAGGGCCATTATAAAACCTATACAAATTTGTTATCCCCGTAATCGTATCAACCCAAAGAATAAAGTAGACATGTCATTTGGGGCATGCAGTGAAAGCCGTAAAGTCCAAACCCACAAGAAAACAGTGCATATGCGTTTTTTCACCATTTTCACTGCATTTGGAATTGTTTTCCCGCTTCCCAGTACATGACATGAAAAATTTAATCCCGTCACTATGAGGTGCAATTTGTTACGGAGAAAATAAGCTATCACACAGCTCTTTACGTGTAAAAGCCACGGGGTTAAAAAAAAAATGTTCCTGTGTGAAGATACTTTCTCATAAATGTAGTCATGTTGTCCCCTAGAAACAAGATGCCTTCCTCGGATACGACCACCTTACACTCTGGCAGCAGTGGCCAGACATTCGCTATTGAGTCCTGCAGGACCACCAGGATTCAGCAATCATTGCCACAGGACTGATGTGGGACCTGCAGTAACTCCCAGACATTTCATATACAAAAACCTTTTGTTTCTCTGTGCAATCTCCCCAGCAGAGGTGGCCGTATCCAAGGACACAGTCCTGTTTTTAAGGGACCATATCAATACATTTATGAGAAATTATCTTCACACAGGTACATTTGTTTTAATAACATCTAATTGAAGAAATGTATGTGCAACACCCTGCAATGGCGAAGGAGTGCTTGCGAATAAGCCCCACAGCATGTCATCACATAACATGGGGGACATTGCAGTGGTTAATCCTGCCTGGCAAGGCAGAAGTTAATTGTTCTGTGTGATGTAAGAGTCTAGTAACCAATCACATGTATTGCATCCTGTCTCTGTAAGCTGAGAGTTAATTGGAGGAGCAGCCACCACCTGACCAAGGGGAGATGATAAAACCCCTGGCCCAGAATGTTCCAGGGGTCTTAAGTCTTAGGACTTAGGAATGTGAGGAGTTAGTAGTTAGCTGAGCTGTAGCTCAGGGGGAGACTGGAGTCTCTCCAGTACAGGCTCTTAGGAGTCTGTACCCTTAGCACACCAGACCAGAGCAGGAAGAGCCTAGCCCCTGCCTCTGAAGAGTGGAACTAGGAGTTAGCGTAGTGAGGAAAGGGGTATCATCCTACCTTTAAGGGTGATACCTGAAGCCCCTGAGAACAAGCTGAAGCATCCTACTAGGACACAGCTACCGCCCAGCCTGCCATCTGCATCCAGGCTAGTGCTCTACTCCTGCGGCTCCCTCCAAGTACCTCTACAAGGCCGCAACCGCCAGCCACTCCGGTACCGCGGGCCCCGGCTGTCACCAGGCCCCAAGAAAAGGCTAGGCCCCGGTGGGGGATGTTGCACCACCACACCACTACCATCACCCCTGCATCATGACTGACTAATACCACCACACCACTAGCATCACCCCTGCATCATGACAGACTAATACCACCACACCACTACCATCACCCCTGCATCATGACTGACTAATACCACCACACCACTACCATCACCCCTGCATCATGACTGAATAATACCACAACACCACTACCATCACCACTGCATCATGACTGTATAATACCACAACACCACTACCATTACCACTGCATCATGACTGAATAATACCCCAACACCACTACCATTACCACTGCATCATGACTGAATAATACCACAACACCACTACCATTACCACTGCATCATGACTGAATAATACCACAACACCACTACCATTACCACTGCATCATGACTGAATAATACCACAACACCACTACCATTACCACTGCATCATGACTGAATACCCATGTCAGCAGTTCCAGTTTCTACCACCAGATGTCTTCAGGTGACAGATATCAACACTGCTTTCTTCACCCAGGCTGATGATGTCCCTGCTGCAGTTCCTGCTCCCATGCCTGCAGCCATTGCTCTTGAGCAGCAAGATTAACCCCTGAAGGGCTGTAGCCCACTTCAGGTACTGTACTGTGTATATATGTATATTTCTGTCCTTTCCCCAAAGAGCCAGAGACTTTCCTGAGACTCTTACCCTTATTTATCTCAGTCAAGAGATTTCTTCAAAGGACCCTGTCCCTCTACACAAAGAGGAGACCCTTTGCTTCTCAGTGCACTTTTCCCCACATCAAGGGCTGTGCCCAGAAGATGGACTTTCCTATTGGAGATCTTCTGAGAGACTGTTGCCAATCTTGAGGAAAAGTTGCCATGTAATTTATTACTATTTTGCACTTAATGCCTTTTCCTTCTTAGGTATGGACATTATGTTTGCACTTTTATGCCTTTTCCTTTCCAGGTAAAGAGACATTTGATCCTGCTACCCTGAGTAGCCTATCTACTTCTGTAACGTTTGTAACGTTTCAAGATGTGTACCCATTGGGCTCCTAAGCCAATGTGATCTTAACCTGTTGCACACTGTCATATCTGCCAGTAGTCTGCATTAACCCTTTCATAGGCTTTTCAGGTTGTAGTGTGGCTGTGTCGGACCGTCTTTTTGTGTAAAACACTGACCGCTACCTGATCCCTCAAACTGAGGTTTGCACATGGGGGTAGTCCGTAAACTGCGGGTCTTTAGGGGACCGGGGGTGTTACACAGGTAGCACCTGGATGCCACTCATACATGGGTAAGGTTGTCAGTCAGGAGGTACTCGTGTCACATATGCTAACGCAATGCAGATATACACTATATAATTGCCGCCAGGGAAGAAGCGTTGATAAAACAAATATACAGGCCTTGGTGCAAGGAGTGGATTACAGGACATGACACCACACCTTTCCTACTGTACAGTTCGGTTTAATGGCGTCAGCGACCAACTGTCATACAGCTACATGCTTTTGTCTTAGTCCGACACCAACCCAGGTGCCTGTCTCCAGGACCATGGGCGGTTTGTCCCTACACCTCACATAGCCTGCACTTCCCAGAAGTGCCCTTAGCCCCCTCTGTGCCCTAAAACATCTATAGTCGAGCCGAGGGCGGCTCTTTCAATTGCCCCCGGGGTATGCAACACCCTCGCCGATGCAATGGCGAGGGAGGGTTTGCGAATACGGAGAGGAGTATTTTTACCCTTCTGGAAAAATGTTAGTGCGACCTCTGGTAACAACTATTTCTGTTTTATTTTTGTTGGATGGATTTTTATATTTAACTACTTTCATGGTCTCCAATGAAGGATGTTCCTTTTCTTGATGCAGGTCATGTGACTAGTTCAGAAAATGGATCCACCCCTCCATTGATGATGCTTAGGGTTGGAGATTCAAAAGATGAGCACACTCTTAGGAGTCAGGAATCATGACTAAGACACGGAGCATTGAAACACGTTGATTACTCTTATGCTGTATTGTCTGCACATATTTATATTGGAATAAAGCATTGAATTGGATGATTTTCCTGGAGTGTGCAATGAGTGGCGATTTTCTCTAAGAATATTTGTCCGACAGCTGTGGATTATATATCCCACTCAGTGAATCTGATGAACGAGGAGTGAGATTGAGCTGGCCTTTTCACCAACAGGTGATTATGTTACACCACCAGAAGGAAGTTACACTCCACTCGGTTACTTTCCCCATTGTACTGTATTAAAGTATATGGCCATGTTGGTGATCAGTAACATCAAGAATTCTTTTTAAGATACAGCCGTATCAGGACCCAGTTTCTTATACAACTTTAGTATTCTAATACCAATTGCCTAAATTGTCTAAAGAGACCTCCAAACCTAATCATTTAGAAAAGCCATCAAGTCATACAAGTAATCAGGCTGAAAAGGCAGTGATATGTCCCTGAGATATTCAGTTATCTCACAAGGTGAAGATGTGAGGGGATCAAAGTAAATGTCGTAATTCTGCCACCATGGAGGTTGAATTATCCATGACCCTCACTTGATGAGTTATATAAAAGGGAGTAGTGAAGGCAGTATGCCATGATGGTGGGGTCTGGAGGGTGCAAGCCACTGGGTTGTCATCTGACCATGGAGAGATAAGATCTTTACAACAGCCTGGTAGGGGACGGGCAAACACAAAACGTTCATTTCCAGTGTAAAAGACATGTAGATCATAAAAATGTGCAAAGTCCCTCTTGTGGGATAGAGATCTTGCCAGATATCCATTAGATTAGAATAAGACCGTAATTATGAATCCACAGAGTACAGAGGATAGGGGCATAGTAGGTAAAATGACCACCGGAACATCCTGGATCGACCAGCCCTCAGCATAGGCCAGTGTGAGGGAATGAGCAGGAAATTATTGACAAATAATCACACCCCTAGGCTTCTTTGTAGCATTAGCCTTAGTAGGAAAAAGTAGGTAAATGGGGGGAGCGAAAGTGGAAATATGTGTCTCCTGAAGGCATAACCACATCCACATGTACACTTATGTAATGATGGTAGGCTTTGGACCTCTTATTCAGAGACTCAAACCACTGCACATTATGGGTTGCTATCTTCAGCTTTACAGTTGAAGGACATTTTTGTAATGTTTACTTTAGTAAAGGCCTATATAATTAGACCTAACATCAGGGATGTTTTTTAATAATGTGGGAAGTTTATATTTCTTTGTATTATTTTTTTTTAATTTAAGTAAAAACATTGGTTATTTTCTTGACTTTTCAGTAACCTGCAGTATATCTGCATTTCTAAATAAACCTCAGAGTTACTGTGTACTTTTTAATACATAATGGATGAAGGCATGCTGTATTTTCATGGTGATTGCGCAGTTTGGGGATTTTTGAGATTAGAAATCAGCAGGGCTTCTAAAATGCCTTCCAGCTATTCCTACAATAAGATTTAGTTATTTACTTGCAAAACTGTGCTCTGATAATATGTAGGTATGAAAATGCAACAGGTGAAAGACTTTAACCTCGGCTTTTTTTGAGTTTTTTGATACCAGCCACATAAAACGTTAACTATCTTAGCAATTTAAAGAGTAATTAGTGGATCATGTGATGTTTTTGGATATTATTATAACATAACTGGTGTGAATAGTTAGGGGGATTTTCTAAGATGACATTTGAAACTTTATTTCATTGTCCAACGCCAAGGGTTTATCGCATGGCAGATTTACCTCTTGATGTATCTAACGGGCTGTGCGGACGTTGGGTAAACCTATGAGGAGGAGATGAGAGGGGCCACATTATGACAGGGATTTCAGAGGCCACAATATGAGGGGGAGATGAGAGTTACCACAATATGAGGAGGAGATAAGAGTCCACAGTATCAGGCTTAGATGAAGAGCCATAATATGAAGGGTAGATGAGGGGCCACAATATGAGGAGGAGATGATAGGATGTCACAATATGAGGGGGAGATGAAAGGAGGCCAAAATATGAGGAGGAGATTATAGGACACAATTGAGGGGGAGATGAGAGGCCACAATATGAGGGGGAGATGAGGTGTACAAATATGAGGGGAACCAATATGAGTGGGAGATGGAGGGGCCACCAATTGCTTTTAATAACAGGTCCTGCTTTATTTTTTACATAAAGGCTGTGTTCACAAGATGCGATTAAATTGTGTTTTGAAACTCACATCCAGAATATCTCCTCCCTGAACACAGATGTGATTAGAGCTTATTGCTTGTATTCGGTGAGCAGCAACATGTGTTTTGCTACATAAGCATTTACTGTAGGTCTAGACATATCTGTGTTCAGGTAGTAGATATTGGGGGTCATTTACTAAGGGCCCGATTCGCGTTTTCCCGACGTGTTACCCGAATATTTCCGATTTGCGCCGCTTGTACATGAATTGCCCCGGGTTTTTGGCGCACGCGATCGGATTGTGGCGCATCGGGGCCGGCATGCGCGCGACAGAAATCGGGGGGGCGTGGCCGAACGAAAACCCGACGCATTCGGAAAAACCGCCGCATTTAAAAACCGAAAATGTGTCGCTTGGGGAGCGCTCACCTTCACCTTCTATGGGATGGTGCATTCCGGGGCGTTAAGATTATTTTCGGCGCTGCAGCGCCACCTGGTGGACGGCGGAGGAACTACCATCTTAAATCCCAGCCGGACCCGAATCCTGTGCAGAGAACGCGCCGCTGGATCGCGAATGGGCCGGGTAAGTAAATGTGCCCCATTGTTTCAAAATGCAATTCAATCACATTGGGGGTCATTTACTAAGGGCCCGATTCGCGTTTTCCCGACGTGTTACCCGAATATTTCCGATTTGCGCCGATTGTACCTGAATTGCCCTGGGTTTTTGGCGCACGCGATCGGATTGTGGCGCATCGGCGCCGGCATGCGCGCGACGGAAATCGGGGGGCGTGGCCGAACGAAAACCCGACGTATTCGGAAAAACCGCCGCATTTAAAAACCCGAAAAGTGTCGCTTGCGAAGCGCTTACCTTCACCTGGTCCGAGGTGGTGCTTTCCGGCGCGTTCAGAAGATTTTCAGCGCAGCAGCGCCAC
Source organism: Engystomops pustulosus (assembly GCA_019512145.1). Classification (NCBI taxonomy): domain Eukaryota; kingdom Metazoa; phylum Chordata; class Amphibia; order Anura; family Leptodactylidae; genus Engystomops; species Engystomops pustulosus. The sequence goes on along the minus strand of CM033641.1, from coordinate 40,749,224 downwards.
CTGGTGGACGGCGGAGGAACTGCCTTCATAAATCCCGGCCGGACCCGAATCCACCGCAGAGAACGCGCCGCTGGATCGCGAATGGGCCGGGTAAGTAAATGTGCCCCATTGTGTGAGCATGGTGCTATGCATGGTGCTTGTATGAGAGCCCTGTCGTGCATCTGTTGCAGTAGTTTATCCATAGCTTCGGCCTCTTGATGTATCCGCCGGGGGCCTGTGAAGCATTTATCTTGCAATCGGCAAGTTCTCACATGTGAAAATTTGCGTGCTACAGCAAGTGCGCAGGCGCCTCACACCATGCCCACCCCCTGGCTGCTCCCCCCTTTACCATGCTCCACGTCCTCTTGGTATGAAGGTGGTGGATTGGGGAAAATAATTCCAAGTGCAAGCTATAAGCTACCATTTGCGATTATATTAGGGCTTCTAATGCCACAAAGCCCTGATAAGTATTCCCCTATGTGTCTATATTTTTTAAAAACATTGCAAACACAATGGGAAAAGCGCAACTCAAAACAGATCACCATTGTTACCAGAGGTCGCATTAACGCCTCACCACGCGTCATAGACGTGTGATGAGGCGCCATTACCCCCCAAAATAATTGCCATGCGTAAAGTTACGCTTGGCAATTATTCCTTGCAGCGCGCAGGCTGAGCGGCCCGGCGCGCGCTGCAAAAGAGGTAAATGTCGCGCGATCACAGCGATCGCTGTGATCAGTGTCATCAGCGCTCCGGAGAGCGCAGGCCCCGGGAGACCTGTGGACAGCGGGGCTGCTGCTCCCTGTCCTGCGCCCATCTCCCTACCTGCCCTCCGCTGCTGTTGTTTTGTCTGACTTCGAGCAAGGCTGGGGGTGTGGTGCAGTGTGTCTTGTGTGCTGTGTGAGTGATTGGTTGGAGTGTGTTGCTTGTGTGCTGTGTGTGTGGAGGTAGTGTGTAGTTAGTGGATGTGGTGCTGTTGTAGTGTATGTGGTGTGGTGGAGTGTGTGCTGTGTGTGCATGGAGTGTGTGCTGTGTTTGTGTGAGTGTAGTGGATGTGTGTTGTGTGTGTTGAGTGGGTGTGTGCTGTGTGTATTGTGTAGTGGAGTGATGTGTGTGCTGTGTGTAGTGAGTGTGAGTGATGTGCTGTGTGGAGTGGAGTGGAGTTTGTGCTGTGTTCTGTTGTGAGTGGTAGTGGAGTGTGTGCTGTGGTGAGTGGAGTGTGAAGTGGAGTGTTGCGTGTGTAGTGAGTTGGAGTGTGTGCTGTGTGAGTGGTGTGGAGTGTGTGCTGTGTAGTGTGTTGGTGTGTGTGTTAGTGGTGTGGTTGTGTGCTGTGTGTAGTGGAGTGTAGTGTGTGCTGTGTGCTGTGTTCTGTGTGTGTGGTGTATGTGTGCTGTGTGTTGTGAGTTGTAGTGTATGCTGTGTTCTGTGTGTGAGTGTAGTGTATGCAATACCTCCCAACTTTTGTGGAGAGAAAGAGGACAAATTTTTACCCACAGAAGCCACACCCTAGCCACGCCCCCTAACCACACCCCCTGGCCACGTCACTGCTCATACCTTCAACGCATCACTGCACCAATGTATATTTATGTATATAATTGGGGGCATATTCCACTCCCCCTAGACAACGAGCATGTCCCCCCGACAACGAGCATGCCCTCCTAGACACGAGCATGTCCTCCCCTAGACAACGAACATGCCCCCCCAACAACGAGCATGCCCTCCTAGACACGAGCATGTCCTCCCCTAGACAACGAGCATGCCCCCCCCAGACAACGAGCATGTCCCTCCTAGACAACGAGCATGTCCTCCCCTAGACAACGAGACATGTCCCCCCCTAACAACGAGCATGTCCCCACCAGACAACGGCATGTCCGCCCCCAGACAACGGCATGCCCCCCCTAGACAACGCATTTCCCCCCAGACAACGAGCATGCCCCCCCTAGACACGGCATGCCCCCTAGACAACGAGCATGTCCCCCCTAGACAAACGAGCATGTCCCCCCCTAACCGAGCATGTCCTCCCCTGTTCTGCGTGCCCTTTTTGTGTGTTTGTGTATTTTTGTCTTCCAGGACCGTGCCTGCTGTGGACTGCTTTCGGATTCAAAGGATTACGTCGATGACCGACATTTCTAACAATAAATGGTCAACGAGGGTGTGTCTCGTTTTTTGTCAAATAAAATTTTCTGAAACGTGTGTTATTTATTTTTTTTCGACACTCTTCATAGTTTTGCCATAGTGGTGTGCCGCTAGGTGACGGTGCTCATTACTAAGGCTGGCCTTAGTGTTTGCCTTAATTTTTTTGGCAAATTCACACTAACGCCCATACCATTACCCCGGTACCACCCGCCGACCAAGGGTGCCGGGAGACCGTAACAAACCAGTACCTGACTTCTATAGATGGTCAGTAGTGGGCGGCTGCAAGCTGTTTATTGTTGCGCTGAATAGCCCCCTAACCATTGGCCTATCCCAGCGCAGTAATGGCAGGCTGCTGCTGCTTTTTTGTATCTGGCTATTTGAAAAATAGGGCACCCCATGCCGTTTTTTCTTCAAATTTTTGACAAAAAATAGCGTGGGTTCCCCCTTAAAGGGGGCTCCCAGGCTGTTTCCCCCCATTTTTACAAAAAATGGGGGTGAAAAAAGGCATGGGGTGGCCCCCTATTGTTCAAATCAGCCTGATACAAAAAGCAGCAGCAGCCTGCCATTACTGCCTGGGATAGGCCACTGTTAGGGGGCTTCCGCGCAACCTAACAGCCTGCAGCCGCCCCACTCTGACCATCTATAGACGGTCAGTACTGGTTTGTACCTGGCTTCTTCCCGCACCCCTGTGTCGGTGGGTACCGGGGTAATGGTATGGGCGTTAGTGTGAATTTGGCCAAAAAAAATGAAGGCACCCTAGGCCTGCCCTTGTATGAGCACCGTCACCCGCCGCACCACTACTAGCAAACTATGAAGATGTGTCGCAAAAAATAAATAATCACACACCGTTTTCAGAAATTTATGAACAAAAACGCAGACACACCCTCGTTGACCATTTTAATTTGGTTAGAAATGTCGGTCATCGACGTAATCCTTCGAATCCAACGCAGTCCACAGCAGGCACGGTCCTGGAAGACAAAAATACACAAACACACAAAAGGGCAGCGCCACAAGGAGAGGACAGCTCCGTGTCTAGGGGTCAGGGGTAAGACATGCTCGTTGTCTAGGGGGGGGGGGGGAATTGCTCGTGTCTAGGGGGGACATGCCTGCTTGTCTAGGAGTCGGGGGAGACATGCTCGTTGTCTAGGGGGGGGGAAATGCGCGTTGTCTGGGGGGGCATGCTCGTTGTCTAGGGGGGGCACATGCTCGTTGTCCGGGGAGAAATGCTCGGTGTCTAGGGGGAAATGCTTGTTGTCTGGGGGGGACTGCTGTTGTTAGGGGGGGAGACATGCTCTTTGTCGCGTAGGGGGCCTGTAGAGAAGGTAGGGGTCCTATGGAGCGCAGTAAAGGGAGGGTCCATGGAGCGCAGTAAAGGGGAGGGGTCCTATGGAGCGCGCAGTGAAAGCCATAAAACCACATTTGATATTTTCCTTCCGCGTCCAGTACAGGGGCCTGGAATATTTAATACTGTCACAAGGAAGTATAATTTGTTACGCAGAAACAGGCCGCACACATCTCTGTACATGGAAAAATAAAAAGTTATTGATTTTGAAGTGGGGAGTGAAATAGGAAACGCAAAATCGTTCCGTCAGAGTATGGAGCAGACGGCCGTGATGACCATTCTGCTCCATTACTGTCCAGAGCGATGACATGGACCTTATGTGGACCCCAACACACCCCTCGTTTTCATGATCTATGGGGTCACATCACTGAAACCCCCACACATCAGCAGTTAAGCCTGTCCTATGGATAGGGCCTAACTTGTATTTGTGGGAAACCCCTTTACCCCTTAACGCTTGCGGGTATCTCTACGGCGCAGAGAGATATAAGGATGTATGAAGAGGGCTCACGGGCTGATGTCCTCTTCATCAAGGTGGGGGTTTTGCATGTTGCAGAAAACCCCCCGCTAATACCGCGGTAGGTCATTGTCGCCGGCAAAGTCTTTTTTTAGAATCGCTGTGCCCCAACGTCATCGGGGGGGCGATCGTTTGCCGTGGTAGCCTCGGGTCTTCTTTTGACAGAGGCTCATGCTTCTGCAGATTCGTTACAATGAGCAGAAGTATTGCTGTATATGGTGAGCGATCTGACCATCTAGGGTTAATGTACCCTAGAGGGTCAAAGAATAGTGGAAATAAAAAGAAAAAAAAGTTTTTAAAAATAAAAAAATTTATAAAAATTTAAAATTCAATCACCCCCCTTTCCCTAAACTGATAAAACTAAGTAACATAAAACATCACAACCAATATTAGGTGTATCCTGCGCTCCCAAATGCCCGATCTATCAAATATAAAACGGTTTACGTGGCGGCGACCTCCGAGGCGGGAAATGGCGCCCAAATGTCCCGAAATGCGACTTTTACACCTTTTTACTCCACTAAAAATGAAATTAAAATGATTCAAAATGTCGCACAGACCTCAAATGGTAGCAATTAAACGTCGGCTCATTTCGCCACAATGATACCTCACACATCTCCGTCGCCCAAAGTCGAAAAATTATAGCGTCAGAAAGGCAATTTTTTTTTGCACCACCATTCGTTTAATTTTTGAAAATGTATAAAACACAATAAACCTATAAATCCGGTATCCCGCGATCGCACCGAACCAAAGATAAAGCTGAGGTGTGTATTTGAGTGCACAGTCAAAGTCGAAAAACTGAGCCACAAAACGTGACACTGCGGTTTTTTAAAAAAAAAATTCCACATTGGAATTTTGCAGCTTCGCAGTACACGCAAGTTAAAATAAATAACATTACGGAAAAGTAATTTGTTACGCACAAAAAGCCCTCACACAGCCCCATGTCAGCAGTTCCAGTTTCTACCACCAGATGTCTTCAGGTGACAGATATCAACACTGCTTTCTTCACCCAGGCTGATGATGTCCCTGCTGCAGTTCCTGCTCCCATGCCTGCAGCCATTGCTCTTGAGCAGCAAGATTAACCCCTGAAGGGCTGTAGCCCACTTCAGGTACTGTACTGTGTATATATGTATATTTCTGTCCTTTCCCCAAAGAGCCAGAGACTTTCCTGAGACTCTTACCCTTATTTATCTCAGTCAAGAGATTTCTTCAAAGGACCCTGTCCCTCTACACAAAGAGGAGACCCTTTGCTTCTCAGTGCACTTTTCCCCACATCAAGGGCTGTGCCCAGAAGATGGACTTTCCTATTGGAGATCTTCTGAGAGACTGTTGCCAATCTTGAGGAAAAGTTGCCATGTAATTTATTACTATTTTGCACTTAATGCCTTTTCCTTCTTAGGTATGGACATTATGTTTGCACTTTTATGCCTTTTCCTTTCCAGGTAAAGAGACATTTGATCCTGCTACCCTGAGTAGCCTATCTACTTCTGTAACGTTTGTAACGTTTCAAGATGTGTACCCATTGGGCTCCTAAGCCAATGTGATCTTAACCTGTTGCACACTGTCATATCTGCCAGTAGTCTGCATTAACCCTTTCATAGGCTTTTCAGGTTGTAGTGTGGCTGTGTCGGACCGTCTTTTTGTGTAAAACACTGACCGCTACCTGATCCCTCAAACTGAGGTTTGCACATGGGGGTAGTCCGTAAACTGCGGGTCTTTAGGGGACCGGGGGTGTTACACAGGTAGCACCTGGATGCCACTCATACATGGGTAAGGTTGTCAGTCAGGAGGTACTCGTGTCACATATGCTAACGCAATGCAGATATACACTATATAATTGCCGCCAGGGAAGAAGCGTTGATAAAACAAATATACAGGCCTTGGTGCAAGGAGTGGATTACAGGACATGACACCACACCTTTCCTACTGTACAGTTCGGTTTAATGGCGTCAGCGACCAACTGTCATACAGCTACATGCTTTTGTCTTAGTCCGACACCAACCCAGGTGCCTGTCTCCAGGACCATGGGCGGTTTGTCCCTACACCTCACATAGCCTGCACTTCCCAGAAGTGCCCTTAGCCCCCTCTGTGCCCTAAAACATCTATAGTCGAGCCGAGGGCGGCTCTTTCAATTGCCCCCGGGGTATGCAACACCCTCGCCGATGCAATGGCGAGGGAGGGTTTGCGAATACGAGCCTCCTCCATACACTACAGTAGATAGCCCCCTGTCCTGACCCCAGACTCCGGCCTCCTCCATACACTACAGTAGATCTCCCCCTGTCCTGACCCCAGCCTCCTCCATACACTGCAGTAGATCTGGCAGGGCCGCAGAGCTGTCCACTCCTTGTGTTGCTGAATTACCAAGAAATAGGAAAAGCTCCAACATAGATCTTCGATTAGATCTTATTCCAGAAAAAACTGCTTTATAAGTGGCAAAGTAAACTACCTCGGATAATATAAAGCATACCTCCCAACTTTTGTGGAGGAGAAAGAGGGACAAATTTTTTACCCACAGAAGCCACACCCTAGCCACGCCCCCTAACCACACCCCCTGGCCACGTCACTGCTCATACCTTCAACGCATCCACTGGCACCAATGTATATTTATGTATATAATTGGGGGGCATATTCCACTCCCCCTAGACAACGAGCATGTCCCCCCCCCCAGACAACGAGCATGCCCTCCTAGACAACGAGCATGTCCTCCCCTAGACAACGAACATGCCCCCCCCATAGGGGGTATGGACCTGTGTAGGGTGTCATTTGTTTACTGTACGAGCAGACATTTTTTTTTTTTACTATTTTGGGATAATTTTTTATTAAAATTTTTGCTTTGTTGTTATACAGGGTTTACCTCCGGGAATCATCATTTTATATATTGATAGAGTGGGCATTTTGGGATGCTATGAATATATATATAATATTTTTTTTTTTTTCATTCTAGGTATTTTTTTTTTTTTGTAATTTTATTTATCTTACCCTTCTTTGACACCTTATCTCCCCATATGTTTTCCATGTCAATGCCCAGGACATTTTCCTGTTATTTTTATCAACGGCTTCTACAAGCTATAACTTTTCTGTTCTATTCACTGTAGCTGTACGGGGTCTTGTTTTTTTTGTGACGAAATGTAGTTTTTAAGGAAAACTACCATGAGCAATCTACCGTCAGAAGTAGATCTGATGGAAGATTCCTCCTGTCCCTACACTAATCTGTAGTATAATAATCCTGGAACCTAACCTAACTTGTTAAACAGTTTATTTTAGTAATATGTAAACTAACTGCAGTAGCCTCTGTTAATTTACATATTACTAAAATAAGGTTTTTAACAAGTTAGGTTAGGTTGGTTAGTTTTCCAGTTATTCATTACAGAGTTAGTGGCAGACGGGAAGGAGGAATCACCAAAGTTTCTACTTCTCATAGTAGATTCCTCATGGTAGGTTTCCTTAATAGCACAATGGATTTCTTCATATACCTACTGGAATATCACATCACGGTCGGCTAAGGGTTCATGGAGGGCTCACGATGAGCCCTCTCCTAGCCAGTAAGTCTTTGCTGCATATTGCAGAAAAAACTTACCGTTAAACCGATGCAGGTGTTCTCCTGTACATCTTCATCGGGAGCGGGAGATGTCTTCCGAAGACCCAGGCTGTTTCATTGTAACCTTTCATTACATGTGCGATTCGCACATTGTAATGAAGTAGGGGGAAATCCCCAATATTGCCATTCTGTTATGTGGCATATATGTAGGACCAATCAGACAACCTAGGGTTTAAAGTATCCTAGAGGTATAAATAGTAAAGTAAAAAAAGTTAAAAAAATTATATTACAAAAGCTGAAAATTCAAATCACCCCCTTCCCTAGAAAACATATAAATAACAGTAAAAATCATAAACACTTTGGGCATTTTCGTTCCAGCATACCTAATCTGTCAAATATATAACGGTTTTTCACTGTGTTTAACCCCGTAAACGGAAAATATCCCCAACTTTTTTGCCAGTTTGAAAATATAAAAAATTTATTGCGCCAGAAGAGGCAAATCCCAAAAAAATATTGTCACAGGAGGTTTATTTTTGTAAATCTATGAAAACCTTATAAACCTATACAGATGTGTTATTGCCGTGAACGCTTCCCATACACCGGCATGGATTTCCAATACCATCACTATAAAGTTGCAATTTGGTTACGCAGAAAACAAGCCCATCACAGTGCTCTTTAACGTGTAAAAAAAAAAAAAAGTTTATAGATTTTTGATGGTGAGGAGTGAAAAATGAAAAACAAAAAGGGCCGGTCAAAACGGGTTAAAAAAATGTAAGGTTCTTTTTAGTCGTACCTAATGGCATAGAAAAATGTATGTGTTAATGCAATACAGCGATGGCAATTTTCAGGGTTGATATTACAAATGAACATTGCAAAGCGCCAAACTTTAGAAATTTTTTTTGGTCAACTCTCTGTGGAGTGCTTTTTTTATTTTTTTTTTCTTGCGTCAAGACTTTTTTTTTACACACTTACCGGTAATTAATATTTAAATTAATATTCTTTGTGCGATAGGGAAAAAAATAGACATTTGTTAATCACCTGAAGTGATAAAACCTATATACAGGCAGTCCCCGGGTTACGCTACAGGATGTTCGAACTGATATTTTTATAATTGTAACTCCAGACAAAAAATTTTTTTTGCCCCGCTGACAATTGAGGTCTCAAAATTTTTACTGTAATGGGACCAAGGATTATCAATAATCCTTCATACATAACTTTGCAGCTGATCATTGCAGTCTGGACATAGTAAAGCTTCAGAGAGCTTCACCAGAGGTCCACAGTGGGCAGAGGGTCCGTCTTTACTAGGGGTTGTCGCAAGTCGTGTCCTTAATAGGGGACCTAATGGCGTCCCCTCCTCGCTGTCAGGAGCGTAAAATATGGGAAAGAAAACCCCCAGACATTGTAAGAGAGTAAATGTTGTACCAATTACATATAATATACAGAAGAAGAAGAATACAATTATATTATGTCCCCACAGCAATATAGTCCATCATATGCCCTGGCACAGTAGCCCATATAGTCACAGTGGCCCCACATTAGTCAATATAGTATCAGCCCACCCCTCACTGAGTAGCCCATATGGTAACATTGTCCCTGCACCGTAGCCAATACAGTAACAGCCCCCCACACAGTAGGTGTTAAATTAACAATGCCCCTGTACAGTAGCCAATATAGTAACAGTGCCCCCATGGTAGCCATTATATTAACGATGCCCACGTACAGAGGACAATATAGTAAAAGTGCCCCTGCACAGGAGCCAATGGTCACAGGCATCCACTGTAGCAAGTAGTCACACCAGAAGCCCCCGACAGCCATTAGTCAATATGCCAGTCCGCGGACATCAAAATTATGTCACCACTAGCCTTGATAATGCCACCAGTAGCCACTGTAGCCACAACAATGTCCTCAGTAGTCACAATGAGGGCCACATTAGCCAGTAGTCACAGGGATGGACCCAGCAGCCAGCAGTTGTAGTGATGCCCCCAGGAGTTAATCACAGAATATAACTACTATAATACTGCCACCTTTGTACAATAATATAACTACTATAATACTGCCCCCTATGTACAGGAATATAACTACTATAATACTGCCCCCCCTGCAACTTTACCTACAAGATACTGTACAAAGTTCTGTGACTGTTGAGGATTTTGGGCTATAACTTTGTCACCAAGGATTTTCTATTAGGTTTAGAGCAGGAATCTGGGATGTGGCCATTACGTTGTTTCAATGTTTTTGGTTGCAAGGAACTGATTTACCCATTTTTCTGTGTGACGGGTCATTGTCCTGCATAGAGATGAACACAAGGAAGAAACCAAGTGTCGTGGAAGAAGGTTCTGATACACAATTGTAGAGATACAACTCCTGCTGCAGAAAACATTCCCCAAACCATGACACTTCCTCCAACACCTGTCACTGACTTCTTTTACACATTTTGAGTTCAGGATTTCCTGAGTCTGATGATGATAATGTTTCCCATCAGATACAAATAAATAAAAGTTGTTTAACTACTATAATAAAGCTTCTAACATATGTACAATAATATAACTACTATAATACTGCCCCCTATGTACAGGAATATAACTACTATAATACTGCCTCCTATGTACAGGAATATAACTACTATAATACTGCCCCCCTATGTACAGAATATAACTACTCCTCCCCCCCTGCTCCTGCAATCAGCTTAACTCAAGATCGCGTAACACTATTCAAAGTTGTTGTTTGTATCCAATGACAACCAAATGAAATACCATATGATAATGCAGGTTGGATGATCGGTGAATGCTGTTCTTCGGAAGTACCGTGAATAGAAATATGTTAGTATTTGGTTACTGGTGTATTAACCTTCCCGCTCCTCCGCCAGCCTTCATGTCGGTCTTGTCACTCCCCCCTTCAAAATTAGTAACTTTTGATTTTGCATGTGACAGACTGTTGTGGTTATTTCTTCGGCATACATTACAACCCCAACATCGGTGATATTATAATTCATGCCTTACTGAGACGAGGAAAGGAAAAAAATTCCATGCAGGCAACATTGGTAAAACAAACCATTCACGCGTATTCTTGTGGCCTTGCATGTTACGATTTCACTTGATAGGCCCCACATGACCTATAGTTCTCTTTTATTTTTGGGCGGTTACGATTAAGGGGTTATGGTTTTTATATGTTTTCATACATTGTACACAAATTCAACCTCTTGTACAAAAATTGGGGGCGATTTTTTGTACGAGGAGCGTTGTGGAGGGTGTCGTTTTTTTTGTGGCTTTTGATGATGTTGCAGTTATATATTTTAGGACTGTACGCCTACTATCACTTATACTTCATAAAACTTTTATTTTTTTTAATTGGCAACAAAATGGCCTTTTCTTCGACTGACCGCATTTTCCATTACAGGGTTAAACGCAGTGAAGAAAAACGTGTACTTTATTTTGATCAGGCATTTTTGGGATTCCTGTCGCATACCTAATGGTTGTATGCTTTTCTGTTTATTAAATGTTACTAATTACCGTGGGATTTGAGGTTTTTAGGTTTTTTATTCTAATTTTTTTTTTTACTTTTTTTTTTTTTCATTTTTACTTTTTTCAGACTCCACATGCGTACAGACCCACACCTGAGGGTTTAAGTACCCTATCTATCGGCCAAACTTACCAGTATTGGCAGGATATGGGTGATTTTACTCCTCATTCATACAAGTGCTGCTATATCAGCATTGTAAGACATAAGTTAACCCGAAGCACCTTGGGTTCTTCGGAAACCAGAGGCTGCCATGAGCGATATTCTCCGCTCCCGATGACGTCACGGGGAGCGACATCCTTGGACAGGATGCCGCGTCCCATCGGGCGCCGCATGTTTTTGGTGCCTGGCTTGGCGGCGACAGCGGGAAAACACACACCCGCAATATGCACAAGACCTGACCGGCTAAGAGAGGGCTACCCTTGAGCACTCTCCAGCACCCGTCCCATGGCATGTGCGTAGTATACGTCACATGTCGGAAGGATTAAGACATTCTTGGTCTTCTATGGGAATACCCTTTAAATTTTATAAAAAACTTTCCAAAGCGATCTAATCGTTTACAATAAAGACGTTCACACCATATTAGATGTTTCAAAGTACCTAGGAGTACAACACTTTTTATGCACAACTTATTTGGTTAAGTGTCATCAGTGTTCCAAGTTCTTGCTGGTCAACACAACTTCGTTCTCAATAACTTCTAATACTTCTCTAGAGTGAGACCCGAGCAATCAGACAAAGAAACGTACTGAGTATGATATCCCAATCTGCTGTGAAGTGAAGAAGCATGAAAGGTTAGGCAGAAAGTTGGGCAACTTTTTCAAGTCACAACAAGGATTATCACAAACTTCAGTGGGCTGCGACCTGGGCTGTTGCTCGCCAAAGATAAGAAGATAATGGTCCTCCTTGTTGTGGGTATATTGTAAATCAGCAAAGCCACAGCCCCTCTTTTCATGACCGACAGGACCTGTCTTGTTATCACAACTGTTATCAATCTTATCCACAGCATAGAAAATAAAACATCATAAACAACCAGTCTCACAATCAGATACTTTCAGCTAAATGAATCTGCTTTGGAAGACTGATAACTGCCCACTGGTTAAAGACATTCCATCCGTTAAACAAGGGGTATGTTTCTTAAAAAGGTTTTCAGGATTTTTTTTTTTTTGTCTTTGGAATAAAAGAATACTTGCCACTCGACAGTCCAGGTTCCTGCCATTGCTTCCAGACCGGTCTAGAAGTCCTTATTCGAAGTTCCTGGGGGGAAGTTTTATGATTGGATCTTCGGACAGAGTAGACAACACAAGAAGTCAAGTTCTTGGCCGGTGATGTGGTCCCTCTGACTGGGAACTTCTTTGCTAGCAGTTCTGCAAATGAGAGTGCCAATTGCGTAACGCAGGAAGCGGGAGCCAAAAAAAGTACAAGCCTTTTATTTTTCTCACTGGTCCCAGTGAGTTTTATTTTAAAGGAAAATCCTCTTTGGGACTTCCCTTAAGTGAAATGTTTTTGAAGAGGCCGTAGAACCAGAATAACCGTGATGGGGGGGGTAGGCATCAACGGTATTGGTACGGTTCAATAGTATGTTCCCTCGGTCACGATATTGAGTCACAGGGCAATTCGTAAAGAGTCCGCGGTTGTAACATTCGGCACTATGATAGCAGTTACCGCCTCAGTGGCATGGCGTGAATTACGCATCGATCGCAATAACGGTCGGAACCCATAAGTAGCCTTTCCCAAGCGCATTCGGTAAATGCGCTTTAAGTCAGGTTTCGTTCGGACGCCCGATTTGTGCGTGCAGCGAGCGCATCCGGACGTGTTCGAATCCGGATGGCAATGGCGAATCGAATATGTAACGTCGAAAGATGGGCCTTGTAAACACCCGGTCAGTGGAGAAGGTCTCACCTTCACTGCAAAATAAGGGCATGTCCTAATTTGGGCGTTTTGTGTTGGGGCCTTGCTCAGCTTTCAATGAAAGAGTGGAGGAGTGAGTAGCATGTCACTCCCCCCCCTTCTCCACCAGCACTTTGCTTGCTTTAAAAAGACGGGCCACAAGGTATTACACTACTTTAGGTGTAAATAACATGTACATATTATAGAAACTTTTAGGTTCTGAGTAAAAGTTCCATTAGGTTTTGTCCTTACTATGAGTTCGCCGTGGAAGGGAACATACGTTATTTCCCTTTTCTTTGCCTAAAGCTGAAGACATGACTAAATTATTATAGAGTGCCTTATCTGGACTGTTTTTTCTCTCTTTGCCTTTCTCCCTCCAGCTCGCTATGTCGCCAGCTCGATTTTGCTCTTACATGCAATGCACTTGCCATCTCGTGAATCTCGACCTGGATATGTGAAAATGGATGCAAATCGCTCCTGTCTCCATTGAGATGAATAAAGCGGTAGTTGCAGGAATCTTACATGTCTCTGGAGGCAGCTAACAAGGTATGTGTCTGGCCTTTTATTTGGTCTATTTATCCCCGGATCAACTTCCTCCCCCAGAATCTGACCGCTTCCAGATGACATCTACTTGATTTATTGGACCGGGTTTCTGAACCGGGAAGTGCACTTTATACAAGATGTAATGCTGGACATAACACGTGAAGTAGATGGAGCGCGGGCAATAAAGCCAGGTTTCCCGCTGGCTTATAATTGACGCCAAGAATATCTCCCATGTAAATCGATTAGTCTAGTCTTTCCAGAATTATTGAATATTTTCCCATAAGAAAACAAAACCCATACGAACTATATATTTATCTCTACAATGTCCTGGGCAGTAAAAACATGTATTATATAAATATTAAATCCAGAATTAGGAATATTTATCTTTGTTTAGAGAAAATGGGGAAAATCTGTAATGGCATTTTCGATTTACCATGCTGTCCCCCACTTCGCTAAGAGAAAAAAAACGCAATAAAAAATATTGTGTACAGGATTTTTTTTGTTAGTTTTCGTACACACAAATTTACAAAATCACTTGGATTCCGTTGTTTGACCCCTTACTGTCTCTTTTCTGCACAAGTTCCACCCTGGCCTCTGGTCGTGCATGGAACTGCAGCACAACTAGTTCGACCATAGTATCTGCCATCTGCAAATGCGGCCCATAATCAACTTGGCAAAATGTTTTTATACTCATAAAGTGATGATATATCCCACCATTATGTGAATATATATTATGGACATGTCTGCATTTTAAATGGAAACAAACTGAATATTGAACAAGGATATACTGACATATTCTCCATTTACTTTAAAGGAAATCTACATCAAAAATCAATCATATAAAGCAGGAACTTACCAATAGAAGCCAGGCATGGACTCGTTGTAATCTCTTATATTTGTTATCCACGGCCACCTCCTTCTAAAAACATCTTTTATACGTTCTGATAATGAGCTCTTAAGGGCACTGGTGGGTGTTTTCCAAGCCACTCACCGTGCCTGTAGCTTCACAAGGCCGTTACACGCGCGGGGTAGGAGGGGAGAGTCAGGCAGAAGGTGTGTGAGACATGTTTCTGCTCATTGTAATGAATGTGGCATGCAGCATGGTGACTTGTTAAGCCCCCAATTTAGAAGAAGGAGCCATTGATTAACAATACAGAAGATATATAGCAGTCATGTGCCTGGAAGTGTGTTATCATGGCTTCATCATGATGCAAAATTTGATGGTAGATTTTCTGGCTTGATAAAGCAAAGTAAGAATGCTATACAAATATCAAGTCAAATGAATGAAAAAGGAATCTAACAACATATCTATAAGCTCATAATTATATAATATTACGTTGTGTGCACAGTCGTTGAAGAAATCTGCAGTGTGGTTGTTCTCAAACATCTTGTGGAGCAAGAATCAACACAGATCGTTAATAGGTCAAGGTTGTTACCTTCTTCAATGTCAGATCATGCATTTAGTTTTTTTTTAAAAAGATTTTTTTTTAACAAAAACGTTTTTATTCAAATGTAAAAGATTTTCTTTTGTGACGGTGTCCTTCAACTGAAATGAAGGCAGAATTGCAGGAATCACTTTGTATTATCTGTACTGACTGCACAGCCTTGAATAATTGTGGTAGCCAGAGGCTGACACTCTCGACAGTATTATTTTACCAGAGCGCTTCATAAATCACATTTCCATAAATGTCCTATGCCTGTTGCCCTGAATTTTTTTTTAAGGGAAAACTACATTCATATAATCCGGGCACTAACTCAAGATACCAGCACTGCTTCGTGGTAATCTTCTTATATATTTTATCTATGGCCTCCCTGCCTTCTAAAATCAACTGTCATAATTATGCTAATGAGCGCTGATTGCCTAGTTTTCTCTGTGATCCCGCTTTATGACTGTCTACCACAGTACGTCTCACCCCTGCAGGAAGTGGTCCTGCACAAGTATGAGAAGCTGGGGAGGATGAGACAGGTGTACTAGCCTGTAAAGGCCAGATCGCAGAGGGTGGAGGGTAGCCCTCCAAGATCTCATTAGCATAATTTTAAAAGCTGATTCAACTGAGGCCTGGATAACAAATTATAGAAGATTACACTGTCACGGCGGAATCTATGAGTAAGTGTCGCCTGGTTTATCATGCTTGATTTCCTCTTACAGGGGTTGTCCTCTTTCAACAAATAATGTGTGTTTTTGTGTAATGTAACGTACTACATTTTCTGATAGACTTCTGCGCAACTGCAAGCAGAGACTGGAAAATAATGCAGGAAAGAGTAGTTGTTGGAAAATTGTATACATTTTCATAACACCAAACAATAACAAGTAGTTGCGAAACTGCGAATGACCCTTTTAAGAATAGTTATCCATGGGATGTTTGTTTATGCAACAGTTTTAACATAGCGCTTTTTTTTTGTTGTTTGTTGTTTTGTTTTTTTTTTTAGAGGATTCGCGTGAAAAAGCAATTTTATAGGAAATTTCCAGTAAGAACACTTATTTCCTGTCCATTAGAAATGGGATTTGAGGGGGTTTGACCACCAGGTCTATCTAACTCTCTTTTCTGTGGATACGGAATAGGTGGTGTTGGTGGCAAAACCACCTTTAACATTTGTTTATGATATGAAAAATAGTATTTGTATGGTCAAAATCCATTAAAAATATAGAAAAATCTGCGCGTTACATTAGACCATTCTTTTCTGTTGAAACTATAAAAATTGTTGCAGGGACGCGATGGCAGCCACAGGCAGGTATAAATGCACTTTTTGCCACAATTGGTAATCTCATTTGCATCCCCCCTTCCCTTCTGATCATGAGACTGACCCATAAACTGGCGGGAATCAGGGGTCAAGTTCTTACATACGGATGGAGCAGTATGTGTGAGCTTGGTACAGTGCTCCATTAAGTATGGGAGTGGTCCCGATATTGCGCTGCACACAGCGCCTGGTATATCCACTACTCTCATTCATTGTTTAGGTGAGGCCGGAGTGATGGCAGAGCTAGCTAGATTCCCAGATGTTCATTATGGGAACCCCCAAAGAGACAAGGAAAAGGGTGTTATGGACACCTCAACTTACCATTGGTAAGTGAGGTTCAACATAGATAGTATGTGATCTTTACTTTTCACCATTCACTCCATCCTTGCCTGAAAATACATCCTGTGACAAGTGTTTTCAAGTATTTTAGTAAGAATGTCATCATTTAATACTAAAACCCACAAATAGACGGCTGTTACCTGCACTGTTTACGCACATGTAAAATGCTCACCAGGGTTACCACAAGGAAAATTGTGTTCGTCTTTTGTTTTGAGTTAATAGTCATTCCAATTATAAAATGTGTCCAGAACTATTAAATGAATGATTAAATGGCTAGTGCAAAGCATACTGTTCAATAATGTTAAATTAACTTCAATGTCCATGTGCGTGTAAAAATGCCTTCATCAAAACGTGGGTGAAAGTATCATCGGGGTATAGTCATTACACTGTCAAGCAAGTCTTCCGCTCCATTGCTTTTGTCTCCTTCTTTCTTTCTTTTTACAAGGTTTTTCGGAGGAAAAAGTAACACCCCTACCTCACATAAGCCCCAAGCCAACGGTAAAGGTTATATTTTGACCATAAAAATTGTTAATTGGATAGGGAGTGGTAGTTTCAGCTTCCATGGTGTGTGTGGTGGAGTCGTGTAGGTTGCGTATAAAAATTTCCACATTTCCATAGGTTAAATCAGAACGGCAGGGAATGCGGGACATGTACTATAGTAAAACACGTTCTACTTCCTGTGTGTCACCTGACTCTACAGGCAAGCCCTAGGGGAGGCTGCTTATGCCAATCACTGGCTAAACAGGGTCACAACTAGGCAGGGATGGGGACATAGGACTGTTTAGTGCAGAGAGTTCTGACACTGAACAACATCAAGGGCAGTTCCTGGCATTTTTATTAACCTGACAAGGCACAAGTACCGGATGCCAAAACACATTGTTTTCTCATATACTCTAGCATTATAAGAATAAAGATGGGAATTTGTTGGAAGACGCGCTGCCATGTGGGATCCTTTGACTGGCATGACATCCTATAATTTACAGTAACAGCGGACTGTATGCAAGCATGCATCAACAATTACTGCAAGGTTGTTAGAGGTGGTTGTCCAGGGCTTGGGCTGTATTATTTCTTTTTTTTTTTTTTTTTGTATAGGGCCAAGGGGGAGGGGTCGTAAAAGTAACAACAGAACCTATACTTCTCCGTGCAGTGGTCTATTAATACAGGGCTCGTGGAGATGTCACACTGCCACAGCACCAACCTCCAGGAGTTGATGAGCAACCGTCAACTCTACATCTACTGCTGAGTCTTTGTATACAGAGGGTGACGTCATGAGGAAAGCTGTTCTGGACCAGAGGAGGGGAGAATGGGTTGTTTGTTATCATTTAGATTTAGTTATATTTATATTACCTTGCATCTGTGAAATAAAAAGCCCATTCCTAAAGTTCCTTTAGTCATTAGGCCAATTTGAGTGAGCAAACCTGCCGACATTGCCCCGACCATACAGCAGTAGGGGCAGTGACATATATATTGCGTTTCTTTCAGATTTTAATAAGTAACATTTGCATGAATCATAACTTAACCTTTCGCTGCCATAATGAGGATTCCTGGCACCCACCCCAACTCCTTGTTTCAGCTGAGTTTTATTTGAAGGACCAGATAACATTGTATCAGCCTTGTGTCACTGTCTTTCGAATAGGGGGTAGAAGGGGCTGGGGTGTAAGACATCTGTGGGAACCTCTGGGGTGGTGTAGTGGACAAAATCCAACCAACATTGATCATTTGCTACCTGATTCTGCTGTTTGGGGATGTTGAGTACCCCATCTAATAATCTAAAAGCTGAATGTACCGGGCGGTTTTCCAGACTAGCCGGCGGCCTTGCGCCGTGTATGAGAGCCCCGTTGCAGCCGGATACATCAAAGCTAGGGGTGGCTATGTGGTCCGCAGGCTTGAAAGTCACAGGATTCAAGTGCGCTGGTTGCGGGAAGCAGTATCCCCCTTGGCAGAAACCACTTCCCGACTGCAGTACTACGGTGTTGTCGAATTTAAGATTTGAAATGTTTTCTTATTCTTGTTATTTTTCATAATTAAAATGTCTTTTTTTTGTGGGAAAATGTTTTTTTTTTTTGCCTACCCATTCTATTTTTGTTTATAGCTAAGAGCATTTGCTTACTATACAGGGCAATGCTGGGGGCTACAGCTAGCACAAAGTATAATTGTAGGTTTCAAACTTATTATCTATGTTTTGACCCGCTTGAACCTGTCAATAACTAATGAAGTTTTTATGGTAATTTCCACCTATTTGAACAATAAAACATGGCCTATTTTGTCAGAGTGGATTCGGGGTGAAGTATTTTGTGAGCATGGATATATCCATTCTGGAAGCCCGCCAGCAAAATTTTTTGACCCTGGTGGAAAAAAGTGTTTACAGATAACGGTTGTATGAAAATGAACCCTTGTGAAGACTTAAGCCTGCGTCCGTCTGTATAGACTGTTGGCTACGGGATCTTTATGTCATAGTTTCACAGTTTGATTCATATGCGTTTTAGAGAAGCACATTGTACATGAATACTATATGATGTGGAGTAAGACGGCACGGATTGTGCAGAAGATGGTCAGTATATAATAAATGCTAGGTAACACTAGATGGTGCTGGAGTCCATGGGATTTCATTCTACAGAGCTATTTCTTACTTCTGTGCTGGTGGTGTGCATGACCCGTCATACCAGATTAGAAGGTAACAGTGTCACATTAACACCACCAGACATCATTTGTTTCTCAAGCTTTCATTGTCTTAATGATTTTTATGAGGCTTTAAAACAATATTATCTGGCTCGATTCAATTGATTTATTCCTTACATCAAGGGCATCCTGAACCTCGCCATGAACAGTATTGTTCTAGAAGAAACATGACATGCACAACAATCTTCCTCTAAAGCAGGGATTTAATTTTACCCTGTTGCCAATCAGCCTCATGGTTTTTTAGCCTTAAAGGGCTAAACTTCTTTTAAAATTTTATCTAATGAGCTGTTTTAGTAGGTACATGTATACACAATTACCAGAACCATAAAGCTGCACTTGTTACCTGACAAAGACAATTGTGTCAAGCCAATAGTCAACCCCCCCTCCCCAGACAGCCAAACAGTCAGAGTGCCCACACACACACACACTAGCGAGAGTTCCCCATCGACAAGGTAGCCAACAGTCCCCCAGCACCAGCCACTTCCCCACTCTCCTGAAGAAGCCGCAGAGATTCAGGGCCAGTGCATAAGCCGCCACACAGAAGAAGTCTGCTGTAACTTCAAAGGGTCGGGGGGAAAAGGTGGTATCAGAGTAACCTGCCCCTTATGTTTGCTCTCCTGACTTGCATAGGGGCAGTGTGACGGCCACATAACACTTGAAACTACACTGGGCAGTCCGGAGGATTTGTTTTTCACCCTAAAATGGCGTTGTCCGACCAGAGATCGTGCACCCGATACCTGCACGTGTCGCTCCCTGCTCAGGTCCGCCTGAGTTCACCTCTTCCTTCTTCCTGTGTTCTTGTAAGTTCATTGTATTGCGACACAATTTGAATGTTTTATAACTCCTGCGTCCAGTCGCCATCATTGGATCATCCACCAGCACGCCCCCTGATTTCTGTTGCATGAAACTGGCGATCAGCGTGCATCCAAATCAATCGCGTGCAACACAAATCCCCTTCTAAATAGTTTCCATAAGTCATTCACTAGGGATTTTTGCAGGAGCCAGATGAGCCGCTCTTTCTGTGATGAGCCTGGCTGACTAGGTCACTTAAGAAGCTGGACTTCTCAAATCACTACCTCGTAGCATAGTGCTCACACATGTAATCAAGATCCAAAGTATGAGTTTGCGTACTTAAGAAGAAGGATGCTGAATCGCTTGATGAACATTTAGGGATATTACTAAGCGTGACTGGTAGAGTTAAAATAATTTAACATTTATATGTGTATTCCCCTTTTAAAAACAAACAGAATGAATGCCTAGCTTTGAGGTGATAGTGCAGCGGGAGACTATGTTGTCAGGCTATGCCCTCAAGCTGAGCAGTTAGCATTGCCAACATTACCCATGTAATAACCTTTTGTTCCTCTCAAAGTAATTTAAATCCATTAGTTTCCCCCCAGTAAATCCAGTGAACACTGCACAGAGCACATACAGGATGTACATCAGTGCCAGGCAGCGTTCAATCACATGGAGGACAGGGACATGTACAGTTGCACAATAGGATTGACATGATGACAACCAGGCAGCTGGTCCATCACATGGAGGCAGGGGACAGTACAGTGACACCATAGGATGTACATGATGACAGCGGGAACTGTAATAAGTATAAGAACTAATAAGTAAATCATTACATGGCAGTTCCATAGCGTGTGCTGTATGACCACTACGGTTAAAGCTTTTATGCCCATGCTGTAAGTACTGATAACAGGTGGGGTGGACGTGGCAGCAGAGGTGGTGCAAAGAGAGAACGAGAAAGGTATGTAGAATCCCAGACTGGGAGGAGGGACTGATATGGAACAGGGGGTGCTTGACTTCACTACTCTATCTGTGAAAAAGAGCGTTCATTCACCACATGCATACACAGAGAACTCTGTCACTGACCTCCTCTTCTGTGAGAAGGAGCTGCAGTCCTTCCCTCCCATGAAACCTTCTGAAAAACATCAAATAAATCTACTAGCGATGGGAATTCTGGCTCTTCTTAGTGAGCTGGCTCATTAGACTTGCTCACTAGAAGAGAGGCAGCTAAAGGAGAAGCTTTGCAATCTAGGGCATATCAAAGAAAACTGCTGGATTTGTAAGAGAAAGACTAAAGGCAAAGTGTTTTACATCCCAAGAGTTATTTGATTTGTTGGGAAAAAAAACTTTACATTGGGGCAACTTATGTAGAAGAGTGACCAAGCCCTTTAACTAGTGTGTTAGGTAAAGTGGTTGTACTGTATATACTCAATCCAACCTGAATATAAGTCAAGCCCCTAATTTTCCATTAAAAAATTGGAAAAAATCTATTTGACTCAAGTATAAGCAGGGTGCAAAATGCATTTGTCACAGCTCTCCAAGCTACCAGCCCCTTACCCCCAGTATATAGCCATTCCCCTGTATATAGCCAGCCAGCCCCATGTATATAGCCCCAGCCAGTCAACCCCCCTGCCTGCAACATAAAAATACCTAAACTTTGACTTCATATCTTTCGGATCCCCCATCGCAGTCACTACTTGATCCATCCCGCAGGGCAGTGACAGGTCAGTGCATACTGGCGGGAATGCACCTGCCGCTGCCAGCAGGAAGTGGTCAAGAATCAACATTGAAAAGGTCATTAAAGTTCGCAAAAAAACAACACCGTCCCAAAGCTCTGTAAAACCAAAGTATAATAAAGGTATTAGTGCCAGAAACAGCAAATCCCAAAAATATTTTTTATACACAGGAGGTTTTAATTTTTTGTTAATGTTGGAAAACATTATTAAAACCCTATACAAATCTGGTATCCCCGTATACGAACCGACCCATAAGAATAAAGTAGACCCTTCATTTGGGGCGTGTACAGTGAAATCCGTAAATCCAGCCCCTTAGAATACGACTTGCGAATGCGTTTTTCCCAATTTTCAATGCATTTGGAATTTTTCCCGTCTCCCAGTACAACGGCATGTGAATAGTAGATACCATCACATTTTTGAATGTGTAATTGATATGCAAGAAAAATAGCCATAACACAGCTCATGGATAGGAAAAATAAAAAAGTTATAGATTCTTTCAAGGTGGGGAGTGGAATAAGGAAAACGCAAAAAAAAAACGAAAAGGCCACAGCGGAGATGGGTTCAAGTTGATTTTCTGATGATGTCACCACACAGGAGCATGAAAAGAAACTAAAAAGAGCGTTACAACGCCTAACATATCTGGTAGTGGTTTATTAGGACAATTGCTGATGCAGGTTCCCTTTAAATCAACCTAATTTCCTGATTCTTTACTGTACTATCCTCCCCAGTGTAAGGGTAGGCAGACTTCTCTGATGCGGCAAGATGACAATCCATTAACTGAATCTGATCAGATTCCTTGGCTCTATCCTTCAATACCACTGCTTTTCTCATATTGGTTCACATGATTTATGTCATGAGGGGAGAATGTGGAGGAGAACATGGTGAGAGGTGTTTCTTTAGACTATAATTAATCACTGTCTATAGAAAGTAGTGGTTTTCACATTTCGGATTCTCGTCTCTTATACGTGACCTTAGCATGTTTGTGACCTTGAGTCAATTGCAGATGTTTACCATTAAAAAAGATTGCCTGTGACTTTATAGATATTAGGTTTTATGAAATGAAATAGACCATAAGAAAAGCTTCTTGATAAATGCCTTTCCAAAACATTATAGCAGTTACTATCCATGTAGTTTGTTTAGATGAACCTGTACCGTATTGAATGGATCCTGGAAAATTAACATGATTTCTCCTGCCCTCAATGAAAATATTTCATATACCACTGCATTGTGTACTGGTTTCTAACAAATGTATATATGAACAGAAGAACATAACTGATGAAAATGCTACAACATGTTGATATTTATTTCCTGCTTAGCTGTGAAATCACAAAATGGAACAAATGGTAGGTGTTCAGTATACTGCTTATATGGTAGTACCTTTCCCATAGTCAGTGGTTCTCAACTTTCTAATGCTGTGACAACCCCAATCCAGTTCCTCATGTTGCGGTGACCACCAAAATGTACAAGGAATATAACTACATCATACTTCCCCCTATGTCAAGAATATAACTACTATATACGCCACCCTATGTACAAGACGTTAAACTATTAATAGACTGCCCCCTAGTAGCAAGAATGTATAACTACTATAATACTTGTCCCTATTACAAGAATCAACTACTATAATAATGTCCCCTATGTACAAGAATATACTACTATAATACTGCCCCCTATGTACAAGAATATAACTACTATAATACTGCCCCCTATGTCCAGGAATATAACTACTATAATACTGCCCCCTATGTACAAGAATATAACTACTATAATACTGTACCACTGCTACATCGAATACAACTGCTTTAATCCTGTCCCTATGACAAGAAAAAACTACTATAATACTGGCCCCTATGTACAATGAATATAACTACTTATCATACTGCCTTCTATGTACAAGAATTAACGACTATAAATGACTGTGACTATATACCAAGAATATAACTACTATATACTGCCCCCTATGCAGCAGGAATATAACTCCTATAATGCTTGCCCTCTACTGTACAGGAATATAACTACTATAATACGCCCATAGATTACAAGAATCTATACTAAAACTACTATAATCCGCCCTATGTACAAGAATATAACTACTATAATGACTGCCCCCTATGTACAGGAATATACGGTAACTAGTATAATACTGCCCCCTATGTAGAATATAACTACTATAATACGTGACCCATGTACAAGAACTACAACTGGCTTAATACTGCCCCCTATTTACAAGAAATACAACTACTATAATACTGCCCCTATGTAACAAGAATGATACTACTATAATACTGCCCTTCTATGTACAAGAATATAACGACTACTATACTGCGACTATATACAATAGTGATATTACTATAATAGTTGCCCCTATTACAATAATATCACTACTATACGTCCCTCACTCACTGGTAAAAATACGCCTCAAAACTGTTGTATACTTGAATTTTTTACCCTTCCATGGCAAAAATGTTAGTGGTACGGACCTCTGATATGTTACCCGCTTGAGGGTTCAACAATGATGCTTTTGCAATGCATGTCAAAGGCAATGCAAGTGCATAGTTTCAGTGTGGCCTAAAAATGTACATTGTTAATATACTCACATAGCAGTAGGTGGGCCCCCAAAATCTATTTCACTGGTGGGCCCTAGGTCTCCTAGTCCAACTCTGGTTACACCTTTTGTTGTTGACAGAACATCTACCATTTAGGTTGATAAAACTGAGAGTTTTTATTATACAAAAATACATTAAAAATCGCACGCTTTTCAGAAAATAGGTAAAAATGACTGATGCCTTGTCCAACCCATGATTTTGCCCACATTAGGCTTCTGCCAATGCATCAATGTGGAAGAAGGCCATGTTAGGAAAACACAGGGTCATGCAAAATTTTATTGGCATTTGCCTGATTTCATTCTAAGCAATTGATTTTGAGACCAAGATAAACATACACTCACCGGCCACTTTATTAGGTACACCTGTCCAACTGCTTGTTAACACTTAATTTCTAATCAGCTAATCACATGGCGGCAACTCAGTCATTGAGTGCATGTATACATGGTCAAGACAATCTCCTGCAGTTCAAACTGAGCATCAGTATGGAAGAAGGTGATTTGAGTGCCTTTGAACTTGGCATGGTTGTTGGTGCCAGAAGGGCTGGTCTGAGTATTTCATAAACTGCTGACTACTCTGGATTTTCACGGCACAACCATCTCTAGGGTTTACAGAGAATGGTCCGAAAAAAGAAAAAACATCCAGTGAGGCGGCAGTTCTGTGGGCAGAAATGCCTTGTTGATTCCAGAGTCAGAGAAAAATGGGCAGACTGGTTCTAGCTGATAAGAAAAGGCCCAACTATGACTCAATCACCACCCTTTACCACCAATGGTGGAGAAGAGCATCTCTAACGCACAGTACGTCGAACTTGATGGAGCAGATGGCCTACCAGCAGCAGACAACCACGACCGGTGCCACTCCTTTCACTAGAAAAACTGAGCTACAATTTGCACAAGCTCATCGAATGTGACAGTAGAGATTGGAAAAACCTTGCCTGGTCTGTGATGTCTCAATTCTGCTGCAACATTCGGATGGTAGGGTCGAATTTTTGGTGTCAACCAACTGAAAGCGCATGATCCATCCTGCCTTGTATCAACGGTTCAGGGGTGGTGGTGTGTCACATGGTGTGGGAATATTTCTGTGCACTCTTTGGGCCCTTGGTACCAATTGACGCTTCGTTGCAAACGCCACCGCTACCTGATGATCTTGTTGCTGACCAGTTCCATCCCCTTTATTACCACAATGTGTACCCAACATCTGATGTCTACTTTCAGAGCAGGATATGCGCCATGTCATAAATCGGAATCATCTCAGACTGGTTTCTTGAACATGACAATGAGTTTCACTGTACTCAAAGCCTCCACATTCACCAGATCTCAATCCAATAGAGCATCTTTGGATGTGTGTGAATGGGAGATTCCATCATGGATGTGCAGCCAACAAATCTGCGGCAACTGTGTAATGCCATCTGTCAATATGGACCAAATCTCTGAGGAATGCTTCCAGCACCTTGTTGAATCTATGCCAAGAAGAATTGAGGCAGTTCTGAAGGCAAAAGGGGGTCCAACCCGTTACTAGCATGGTGTACCTAATAAAGTGGCCGGTGAGTGTACATGGGCTTCACTGAGCATGCGCATAGCTGTGCTGCCTCGGCTCACTACAAAAGTGCAGAGCTCCGGCTTCCCACATGCGCGCATGGGCAGGAAGGTGGCTTTGACTCAGACGAATGGGTGTGGAGTAGCCTTTACTCTGGCTCCACGGCACGGCTACTGCACGCCCCAGTATCCACTGCAGCTAATTTACATAATACTTCCATGTTCTTTTTATCAATTTATACTTATTTACTTGGTTAGCAAAATAGACTATAGGGAAAAGGCTTTCCACATGAACCTACCAGTGGATCTACCTTAGATTGGTGGTGGTAGGTTTCCTTTAATTATGTAACTTAGTAGGAATTTGAGGGGCAGAAGTAAATGGCGATAGAATGAAATTCCTTATCCTTTTTCCTGCAGATAAATATCTGGACTATTATATTTTGTTGGAACTTTTGGGTGGTATATTGAATTTAGCCATCCTGCAGGGCATGGGATGCAGACAAATTGTGGACCCTAGTTTTCAGCCCATGTGTCATCCATGGATGTTCGCTGCACACCCACTGATGACAATAATAAAAGACTTCCCCGAATGCAAACATGGAATAGGACATTCTCCATAATTTGCAGCCATGGCATTTGGCTCATGCACGGGACCATGGAAACCAAGGCCGTCTGCATGAGCCAAAGGATACAATGTTCGTGTGCGTGAGGCCTTACACATTTGGTCAATTGATCCTCCTTTGGACATTTTTTAATTGGATTATAATTGACAGTATAATAGGCTGACTTCAACCTAACAAACTACACAATGATGTTCTATGTATAATATATTATGTATATATATTTTATGTATGTTTACAATATCCACCCATATTATTGCATGTATGATATATCTTGCCTTAAATATATATCCCTATGCCTATAATTCATCCATCCCAGGAGTTGAAAAGTTCATGTCACCTTAATTTGATGAATCCTTTTCACATCCTGAATGATATAGAAATATATCATTCTATATATATATAGAAAAATAGTGTTAATATTTTATAAAGAAGTGCAGTATCAGAGCCAGTACATTAGAAAATGCTCCTTTTGTGCTTAATGCCCTTTAAAAAGCAATGATATTTTGCTTGGTCTCTCTTCAGTGCAATCATAAACTCACAGGGGGGCAGAACCGATAATATTACACTCCACATCTTCAGCAGCTGGATATTCGCTATTGACGCCACCATCAGTCTGACCTTCGTAAAACTTACATCATGGCTGTAGACAAATCATCTTCCTGGCCATTGTGCTCGGCATATCTGATAAGCGCTTCCATCTCTTATATTCAGATTCAGATTGAACTTGCTTTCCCCAGACGTGATGGAGACAAAGAATAGATTTTAATAATTCAAGAATATTTCCCCTGTGTAACCTTACATAGAATACCTCCAGTATTCAGTGTTATTTCTATGAGCGTTGCATACGTTGTCCTTCCATGGTCATTAACACCCTCCATCCCCCCCCTTGCCATTACTGGTTTATATTTTTTCTCCTTTTCTTATCTTCAGGATATTTCTATATTTTTTTTTCCTTATGACACATTGAAAATGTTCTCTTTGCTATGTATTGCCTTGGTCACTGTCAGGTTGGTAACTATGGTTACTGGTGGTGACGTGATGTGAATTAAGATTCTTTAAATGTTTTCCAGTTCGACTGCTTTAAACAAGCCCCGGAAAAGAGGAAAAAAAACTCACGACGGTGTCAAGCAGATGTCCCTAGCAGGAAAATAAACTTTTCGGCTATCAAGCAAATTATAAGTAGTCAGAAATGGGGCTGAGGATGGACTTCTATTTGGAGGTTTTTTTGTGGGATATAATTGGGATTGATGGAGAGAAAACGCATTTGCATTGATTAGGGATGATTACTCTGTACGTATCGAGTGATTCATCTCTGGATTAATACATCATGCCGGGCGCTTCCAGATCCTTCATGAGAGACGTGTTTAGCAATAGCAAAACAACCTGCATTATACATGGATGCTATCCCTCCCCATCGTGTGACAGCTCAGTTTTTAGAATCAAGGAAGCCTCTGTCTGCCTCCGCCACCTGTCTGGCATTTCATCAGTGAAATCTACTACTTAGGATTCTGTGACAAAATAGCCTCCCGTGTCTCCTGCCTCCTGACCCTTGACTGTCGGGTCACAGCTTCTATTTCATTTAGAAGCTTTGTTTCCATGGTTGTCTTTTGATTTCAACACGCTCAACAGTAAAACACAGTATACCCAGAGTGATGAAAGGGCAAGAAATGAAATCAGTTTTACAGGCGAAGCTAACTGCGGCACGGATCTGATGCTTGTCATATTCTGCTGCCGAAATCAGTTGCAATTGCAAATATGAGCCTAATTAAAATTCCCTTTACAGACTCAACGGCATGTTTCCTTTTTTATATTTTCTCTCTATATTATAGCTTAAAGGGATATTCTCTCCACATTCACTTATGCCACCTCTTGGACCTACAATTGTCTCCAGATTTGGAGTACCCTGGATCCCCATTCTGATTGGTGCTATAGCCACAGTGAATCGATAGATCAATGAACAAAGACTTCTACATAGATTTTTTGGGGAATTGTCAAAATAGCCAAGAACACTTTCTTGATTGTTTTTGGAACTCTCATGGAAGAGGGCCTGCATCTCTAAATCAATATCTAAATTAGCAAAAATATAAGGTACATTAAAGTCTTACAGTGCATATGTAAAGTATTCAGAGTTCTTTTTTTAGCTCATTAAGTCCTCATTCACACAAACGTAATGGGGACCGATATGTAGCCGCACCATTTGCAGCCACATATCAGTCCCCATTGACTTCAAAGGCGCCAAGTCTGAGATTGAAGTACTTTTCCGGATTTTCATGATTCCTAAAGGATGATGCCTTACTGACCATAACGGATGACATTATGCTATCTTTTCCATTTAAGTCAATGGGGACAGATAGTACGTGTCAGTTTAAATTTTTTTTTTTTAGATGAAGAAATAGACAGATATCAAAAGACAGAAATAGTTAATGTATGGATACATAAACAAAAAATGGGAGGTATAGAGGTATAGAGAGAAAGATCGGTAAGCAGATAGGAATTATAGATCGATAGATAAATAGAAAAGCAAGATCTATAGGTAGGTAGAAATTAGATATCTATAGGTGACATCTATGAGGGATAGATAGATATATAGATACCGTATATACTTGAGTATAAGCCAACCCGAGTATAAGTCGAGACCCCTAATTTTACCACCAAAAACTTGGAAAACCTATTGATGCGAGTATAAGCAGAGGATGGAAAATGCATTGGTCACAGCCCCCCAGTATATAGCCAGCAAGCCCCAGCAGTATATAGCCAGCCAGCTCCCAGTAGTATATAGCCAGCCTGCCCCCATGTAGTATACAGCCAGCCTGCCCCCTGTAGTATACAGCCAGCCTCCCCCCTGTAGTATACAGCCAGCCCAGCCTTCCCCCTGTAGTATACAGCCAGCCCAGCCTGCCCCCTGTATTATACAGCCAGACCAGCCTGCCCCCAGTAGTATACAGCTAGCGTGCCCCCTGTAGTATACAGCTAGCATGTCCCCTGTATTATACAGCCAGCCCAGCCTGCCCCCTGTAGTATACAGCCAGCCCAGCCTGCCCCTGTATTATACTGCCATCCCAGTCTGCCCTCTGTAATATGCAGCCAGCCCATCCTGCCCCCTGTAGTATACAGCCAGCATGCCCCCTGTAGTATACAGCTAGCATGCCCCCTCTATTATACAGCCAGCCCAGCCTGCCCCCTGTAGTATACAGCCAGCCCAGCCTGCCCCCTGTATTATACAGCCAGCCCAGCCTGCCCCCAGTAGTATACAGCTAGCATGCCCCCTGTATTATACAGCCAGCCCAGCCTGCCCCCTGTAGTATACAGCCAGCCCAGCCTTCCCCCTGTATTATACTGCCATCCCAGCCTTCCCCCTGTAATATGCAGCCAGCCCAGTCTGCCCTCTGTAATATGCAGCCAGCCCATCCTGCCCCCTGTAGTATACAGCCAGCTCACCCAGCACTTAAAAAAAAACTCGGCTTATACACGAGTTTATACGGTAGATAGATTTGAGAGATAGATATATATACAGATATAGAAGCTATAGATGGTTGTGTTGAAAGTGAAAGTAAAGTGTTTGTACTATTACTGTCATCCGTTATGTTCAGTTGTATTACTGTTTATTTACCATCCGTTATTTTTTTGTATTGGAAGTAAATAAATGTAAATCCTGACTTAGCCTATTATGCCTGACTATCTTTCAGTATTTGCGATGTAGACCTTTTTTTGTGTTTACAGCCCTTTGTAGTAATCATTTCCTTAAAATGGAAACTGTATTTTCTGCTTGAAAGCCGACAACTTCTTTATCTTTTCTTTTAATTTTCATTTCTCTGTAACTACAGTTTTGTAAATAAATCTACAGCTTCACCGGGGAAGAGAAATGTTCAGCTCTGAGGAGTAATGGGGGAAAGAAGAGAAAGGCAATTACTTTTTGTAACTATTTTCATAACAAAGAACATTGAAAGCGAGTAAAATTAGATTTTGGCATGTAAAAATGTGTATCACCAAGAGATTGGCTATTTATGAAATGCAGCAGATGTCACATGGGAATAGGAACAGACATTTCATTGCTTTTCTTTTAAATTGAAGAAAACTTTAAAAGACGCTAACTTCGTTAGATTAATCCACTCATACGGTGGATTAATCGAACATTGTACCCTTATAAGGCATATATGGCTTATAAGGCATGAAATAGTCATTATTCCTGGCTCACAGCCAGGAATTGTGACTATTTCCACCCTTACGCCACCTGCACGCAATGGGCAAGTGAAGGGGTCCGTGCCTGACAGCCCAGTTAACCGATGCAGGGAGCTCCTGTCCCAGCCCCCCCCCCCCCCCACTAGATATAGCCTGGCGCAGGTCATAGCACATTTCTATGGTAGCCACTAAATCATAGACAGGAATATCTGTTTGACTGAATATTTCTGTCTTAAGAATTTTACCTCTCATACTGGTAATACTTCCTGGTAAATTGTTAAATGTCCTCCATTTAACACCTAAAATGATCTACCAATGAGGCACTGTACCTTTATTACAGCCTTTTTTTCAGATATGCAAATAAGTAGAAATGAGTCAGACAGACAAAAAAAATCATCATGTTTTCCTCAGGCTGCCAGTGAACCACGCCTCCTTCTTTTGATTGAAAGCTCTGTGTCTCTACAAATCTCAGCCTAAGCTGACAGGAAGCCCTCTCCCTGTAAACTTCCTGTCCTTATCAGAACAAGCCACACAACAGTTGTCAGAGCCTACATAGACAGAAAAGGTTTGGGGTACGATCTTACTAGTAGGAGGAGCTATATTTAAGCTGGGGCACCTTCTCTGCACTTAACAAAGGCACAGTAGGGGGGGGGGGGAGTATTTATTGTGCCTGTTCTTGATAACAGGTTCATCACAGACGCTACTGCATAGGCGCTACTCCTTTCCTTAGCCTTCCCTTTTGATGTAACCCTGCTATTTTTAATGATATTTGAATCTAAGAAGAGGACCCTGGAAATTCTTTAATTTCTTTGTTAAATTTACTTCTTTGTTAAATGTTTAATGATAATACATGTAAACTCTCTTCCAAGTTACACTATCGCAATTGAAGACCATTTTCAGCAAATGGTGTCATGTCCCAGGCTGCCGCCGTTTTTAGTGAAGCCACACCCCTTTCTTGTTACACCATTCTAGAAAATGGAAGTTGTAAAGTTGCCTACATAGAGTCTAAATTATTAGCAAATGCAGCATACAGCATATGAGACAGGATTTTTGTGCTCTTCTGTATGTTGGGGGTTCATTCTCACTAGTCTGGATATCAATAATCCTTGGTACAACCCTTGGTACAATTCAGAGAGTTGCAGTACCACATTTAGCCATTATATAAACAATAAAAAGATATCCAATGATCCAGTAAATCTCTTTGATCTGTTTACATCTAGTGAGATGACTCCACTAGAACTGTCTTTGACTTACTGGCTTTAAATGAAATTAGAAATTCATTTGACTGCATTAGGATACTCTGCTAAATGAATTCTTTATTGATATTTCTCCCAAGGGAAGCTTGTGGATACCAATTATTTAATTTTGTTTCTTTATCATAGAGTGAGCTATTACATGGAGTGGCTTAACACTGCTAATTCAAGAGATAACATCCGATCTAGTAGATTTACAAAGATCCATTCTAAAACATAGGTTTTATTTTTATTTTTCAATATTTTTCTTTATTTTATTTTTTCAAGAATTTTAACACAAACAGAAATAGCGACAAAACAAATTAATTACTGGCAGTCCTCGGGTTACATACAGGATAGGTTCTTTAGGTTTGTTCTTAAGTTGAATTTGTATGTAAGTCCTAGCTGCATATTTTATAATTGTACATCCAGACAAAAAAATTTTTTTCATCCCAGTGACAATTGGATTTTCCAAATTTTTTGCTGTAATGGGACCAAAGATTTTCATAGTATCATAGTATATAAGGCTGGAAAAAGACGCAAGTCCATCAAGTCCAACCTTTAAGAATTAAAAATTCTCAATAAAGCTTCATTACGGACAACTTACATCTGATCTCTGCAGCCTGGGAACATCCAGAGAGCCTCACCAGTGGGAAAAGGGGTCTGTCTGTAACTAGGGGTCTTCTGTAGGTCAGATGTCCTTAAGTAGGGGACCGTCTGTATTGCAAACCAATGGGTAAGGGGGTAGAACGGTGTGGGGTGGAATAAGAGAAGGAAGAAGGAGAAATAAGAGTTCATTTTCCAAAGCATCATTCTACAGTATTTCAGAAGATATAAAAAGTTCATTGACCATCAAAAAAGGTGTCTTAAGTAGGTCAGTAGACAGGCATCTTTTGGGAGGGAGGATCAAGGAAAGTGGAGGGGGGAGAAAGAGAAAACATAAGGGAGGGTAAGGGGTGCACACAACCACTGCTTCAGCAAAACCAAAAAATTCCACCATCTGCAACAAGTTCATTTTGTCTCACTGAGATTGGCAGGATGTGTGTTATTTGTCTTGCTAAGTACCATGTTGTATATTGGAAGGAAGTATGTATTTTTTTTTTATCCGTGCACGCAGGATGGCAATAATTGATTTCCACATTGTGAAAAATGCCTTTACTTTTCTTTCATTTTGAAGTGCAACTTCTTTTCAGTCTATTCTGTAGACAAAAGTTAGTTTTTGTAGGAAAGGGTTTTGGAGGTGCTCGAATGGATATCCATTCTTATTAAATTGTTTTCCTAGCTGTTGCTGAAATAAGAAAGAGTAACCTTCGTAGTCAGGTAGATATGTCCTGTCTGGGAGCCAGTATTCTAAAAGTTTTCCATAGTGGATCTACTTGTGAGTGCAATGGGCTCTATCTATGTGGGTCAAAATTATTGTGAGTAGTTTGGAGAATCAATACATGAACACACACGTGTGTGTCTCTTATGGTGCAGCCACATGTTCAGTTTTTCAGATGCAGTTTTTGAAGCCAAAAACAGGTGGGAATTATAAACTTATCATTAAGAAGTGCTACTCCTACTCCACTCCTGGTTTGGACATCAAAAACTGCATCAGGAAAACTGAACATGTTGACCACCCTCAAAATGATTTCAACTTTATTTATACCCAACACAGACAAAGAAAGCTTTACTCAGCATGCGTATTGTTTTTTTCCTAGGACTTTCCAACTTCTCACAACTTTTCTTTCATGGGACACAAAGAGACTCTGAGACAAGGTGGAATGCACGGGGGAAAGGTATACATAGATGTAGCTTGCATGTTACTATATGGAATTTGGTGACAAGATGGAGAATACATACAGAAAATGGATTTATTTTCTCACATACTCAGAAGTCAAAATTTATATGCAATATAGTTGAAAAAAGTTTTCTATCTTAAGAACAAAAAACAGAATGAAATGCATTGATCTTTTTCGATGAAGATTGAACAAAGAAATACATTTTTTTTTAAATCCACATTGGTAGTTGCTAGACATCTGCTTTTGTACTTGGAGTTTCTGGAGTGTCCATGCATGTGCATGGGGATGAGTGAAGAGCCCACATATTGGGGGTCATTTACTTACCTGGTCCTATTGCGATCCCCAGCTGCACATTCTCCAACGAGGATTCGGGAGATTCACTAAGGTCGTGCGCTCGGTGTCCACCAGGTGTCGCTGCTGCGCCGAGGTCCGCTGGAGTTTACCAACCTATTCCCGGTGCATGTGAGTGATTGATTTTGCAACACAATTCATTTTTAAAATTCTGCGGTTTTTCCGAATCCGTCGGGTTTTCCGACGGCCACGCCCCCCAATTTGTGTCGCATGAAAGCCAGAGTGATTGCGCCGAAATCCTGGCGGAATTCGGCCCAAAAAATTCGGGAAACCCGGCGGAAAAACGTGATTCGGACCCTAGTAAATTTGCCCCATTGTCTTTTTTTCTGAAGTTTTCTATCTTATTCCAAAAAGTCATTTGGAAAGTCTGTAGACAATGGAATAGGTCCATTGTTGGCTACATTTTGGGTGTGCTGCAGAAGAGGAAGGGTTCATTTTATGGCCTTGTGAGGGTAGTATGTAGGCTCTATGTAGAAGTTTACGAGCCACAGGAAAATGTGATTGCTATTTGGCTAGGACACTGTTCAGCTGGATGTGATCTATGTTAGGCTACTTTCACACTACTATTCAAAAATAGCAGAGAACAAAGGTTCAAAGTATCAGTTAAAAACCCTGTTGACCCCACGTGTTATGGTCAGTTATCCATGCCTTTTTTTCAAAACAAAGAAAAAGTACTGCTGCCTCCATCCTTATTTTCCATCCAAAGAATGCATGTTTAACGGATGCCTGCCTAACTGACCATAATGGATGACATAAAATTTATATCAATGTCAATGGGATTTTTACATGGTAACATCCAAATTGATATGAGATGTATTTTTATATCAAAGCTCATAGCCAGTAGTTCATTGGAATTTTTGTGCAAGCCTAAGACTAACAAAAAATAAGGTAAAAAATGTAAAAATGTTATTACCTTATTTTCCAAAGAATAAAACAGGCACAGAAAGTGACCAAAAAGCTTGTATACCTCAAAATGATACCAATTATAAATGCCAAAAAATGCAGTTCACAAAAACAAGCACTGTTTTTGTATCAACCTATAATAGAACTGATACTTTATTTATACTGCATAGTAAGTATTGAACTTCAACTACATTTAAAACAAAGCAGCTTTCTTCCTTCTAGAGTAATATAATGAAAACATTTTTATAAAGGTTTTATGGGTTGTTAAGGAGGTCGCACTGGTTTCGGACGCCATCTTGACCACTGTCCGCCATCTTAGATACAGCGGCCACCTGGGGGGGGGGGGGTATGCTTCCCTCTTAGAAGCTATAGAGTTAAATGTTTTAATTCAGCTATTTTACTCATTTAAACTGTTGTTTGCCTTTTCACAATATCCTTGGCATTTCTTACTGTCCTTCGGGCCTCTGTATTCTTGTTATTTATTTTGGTTATGAAGAAGCTTCTAGGAGCCATTGTGTAGATAAGCATGGCTGTAAACAAGGCCTAGTCATTTTTCCCAGAATGTGCTGGTAAAAAAACATAATGGCCAATAGAATCTAAGTGCCTTATCAACACCCCAAATGCTGATCTCTATGTGCTAAAATATAGCTGTATCTGTTTGAAATAATATCTGTTTGAAATAAACAGTTTTGATTTGAGTGCATCGGAAGACCGACTGTGTCTTGCATTTACTCTGTTAGCTCGCTGTCGGCAGCTATCTCATCCTCCCTCAAAGGGTTAATTAGGACTCACCTTACAAAAGTCAAGAGGGCTGTTGGGGCCCTGCATAAAATATCCCTAACATGGGTAGTCCAAAATGGTGGAATTAAAACCACAATTTGTTTTACACAAAACAAGCCCTCATTCTTCATAAATTGAAAATAATAACATTTATGTGAAGTTGGGGATGACAATACAAAAAATGTTCTTAGGTCGCTTATACACAAGTGATGTGTCCGTCCAACTCGCAGTGTGTGCTGGCTGGAATGTCTGGCTTGGACACTTAGTAACCGGAGCTGTTCAGTTCTGGTTGTTTAGTGTTACACCCGTACATTCCAGCCAGCACACACTGCAAGTTTGACACATCAAATTCACTTGTTTGTAAACGACCTTACAGGGAACCTACCACCACAATTCTACCTGTAAAGGTAGAATGGGTGGTAGGTGGATGGCAATTTTTAGAGGTAATCTTCACGTCCCCACTATCTTTTAAAAACTTAAAAACCCTAATATGTAAATTTTCTTAAGTGGCTACTGGGGCGTGGAGTAGCCGGACATGAGGCCACACGTTGCGGCTACTCCACGCCCCAGTAGCCTCTTTTCTCCAACTACCTTGACATCTTCTGCGCAAGCTACGAGGAGATGCGCCCCGAAGATGTCAGGGTAAGAGGAGAAAAGATTCTACTGGGTCGTGGAGTCGCCGCGACATGTAGCCTCATGTACAGCTTTTCCACGCCCCAGTAGACGCTTAAGAAAATTTACATATTAGAGTATTAAAGTATTAAAAAGATAACAGGGGCATGAGGATTAGCTCTAAAAAGGGCTATCCTCACGCCCCAACATCCACCTACCACCCGTTCTATCTTTATAGGTAGAATTGTGGTGGTAGGTTCCCTTTAAGGGTCTAAAGCAATGTACTACTTTTTCTTTTCAGCCACTGCAAGTTAGGCTCAGGTCACACCTTTGTTAGGGGTTTCTAGTACAATCTCCATTTTTGGAACCTGTAACGGAAACTACCAACGGAAGGTGAACAGAAACTTTCTGTTCCCCATTGGCTTCCAAATTCAGAAGATTGCATTCCTTTACAATTCCATTATAATAGTGAAAAAAAAGACTCTAGCTGCTGTGCTAATTTTTTTTCACTATTTTTAAACAGATGGGGGAACGGAACCTACCAATGCAGGTGTGAATTGAGCCTTATTTTTGCACCTCGTAGTTTTGAATTATTTTATTGGTAAGGGTCTTATATTAAGGCATCAGTTAAAACACTGAAGAGGTTTTATATTTCCTCCTTTTCAAGAAATAGCTGCTTTTGTATTGTTCTCTTCTAGAGATGATCGTTCGAGCGTTAGCGTACTCGAAACTGCTCGTTGCTCGGACAAGTATTTCGCCAGCTCGAGAAAATGGCATCTCCCGCCGTTGTGATTTTTGGCGGCCAGAAACAGAGCCAATCACAAGCCAGGAGACTCTGCACTCCACCCAGCATGACGTGGTACCCTTACACGTCAATAGCAGTGGTTGGCTGCCCTGATCAGGTGACCCTGGAATAGACTAGCCCCTGCCTGCGCTGCCCGGATCATTCTCTGTCTGGATACCGTTAGGGAGAGAGCTGCTGCTGCTGCAGGGATAGCGTTAGGGTGTTCTATTACAATAGTGTTAGGCAGGAGTGATTCTACAAGAACCCAACAGCCCTTCTTAGGCCTACAATAACGTTATATATTTTTTTTTTATTTGCTTGTGGCTGGGCTTGCTGGCACTAGTAGTGCAGCTAGTACCATATTGTGAGGAATTTGATGGGAGACTTGCGACCGTTGTGTTTAGCTCTTAGTGACACACATATCCACCTCAAACACCGAAGTGGGACAATTTATTAGGGGTTTGATTTGAATTAGGCAGAGTCTGCTGATTTATTTTTTTTTACGTTTATTTTTTTTTATAACTCAAAGTAATCTGGCAAAGCAGTGTGCTTTCAGTGTAGGCTAGAAAATAGCCATAGAAGAACCCCAACGGCTTACTTAGGCCTACAATAGCGTTATATTTTACTTTTTTTTTTGTTTGCTTGTGGCTGGGCTTGCTGGCACTAGTAGTGCAGCTGGTACCATATTGTGAGGAATTTGCAGGGAGACTTGCGACCATTGTGTTTAGCTCTTAGTGACACACATATCCACCTCAAACACCGAAGTGGGACAATTTATTAGGGGTTTGATTTGAATTAGGCACAGTCTGCTGATTTTTTTTTTTTTACGTTTATTTACTTATATAACTCAAAGTCATCAGGCACAGCACAAAATCCAGTTGTGTGCTGTCAGTGTAGGTTAGAAACTATCCATAGCAATAGGATAGCATCGTTTTGTTTAAAAAAAAACACAAAAAAACAAAAAACTAAAAAAATTTACAGTTTACACTTTAATTTTGAAAATGTTTAACCCGAGGGCTAGGGGTAGAGGACGAGGGCGTGGACGTGGGCGTCCAACTACTGCAGGGGTCAGAGGCCGTGGTCCTGGGCGGGGTGAGACACCACCTGCTGAAGAGGGAGCAGGGGAACGCCGCAGAGCTACACTCCCTAGGTTCATCATGTCTCAAATTACTGGGACTCGTGGTAGAACACTGTTGAGGCCAGAACAGTGCGAACAGGAGGACCACCTACCTGCTCCTCTGGTTTGAAAACATTTTTGGACTGCCACATACAGGCACTCAATCTATTTAATTTTTCTGGAGGACCACCTACCTGCTCCTCTGGTTTGAAAACTTTTTTGGACTGCCACATACAGGCACTATCCAAATTAAATTGTCTCCATAGCAGCCTCCACACGTCGTCTTTTTAGCTGGCTCCACACGTTGTCTCCATTGCTACCTGCACACGTCATCGCCATAGCTGCCTCCAAAAGTCGTCCATATAGCTGCCTCCATACATCGTCCCCTTAGCAAACGAGCTGTTTCAGGCAGAATTTTGGGTTGTTTTCATGGCTTCCACATCAAACTTGTTAACTTTGCCGCCACCCTGCTGTGTAATCCACAAAATATACTGGCAAACTTTTATCATTTACCGATATTATTTCAGCGCTTCTTGCGCATCTGTTTACATTCCCCTCACCCGCCATAACCCAAACTTATAAGAACACTACTACACTTGATCTTATACAAAAGGTTCTTAGAAGTGCTGTTTGGGGAGGAGCCGAGAGACAGGGGCTTGGATAGGCGAAAGCTCGTCTGGCAGCGGAGCGCCAGCTCCATCCCAAGATCCAACTAACATAGTTTTAACTGCAGCACCTTTAATCTACTACTACTTCACTGCCTCCATACATCGTCCCCTTATCAAACGAGCTGTGTCAGGCAGAGTTTTCAGGTGTTTCACCAGATACATAGTGGAACTCGGCCCATCTGTCGCCGCCATGCTGGAGACCTGAAGTTGCAATCATAGCAGCGCAATATGGATGCCCCATACTGTCGCTCTTAATCATGGAAGTCGTCTCCATGGCTGCCTCCACATTTCGTCCCCTTATCAAAAGAGCTGTATCAGGCTCATTTTTCGGGTGTTTCACCAGATACGTTATGGAACTTGGTCACTATGTCGCCACCATGTGTTATCGACTAAATATACCGTCAACCTTTTGTTCACATAGGAAATCATTTCAGCGCTTCTTGCTCACCTCCTTTGGTTCCTCTCTGCCACCCATTGGTTTGAAGCCTGAGTCCATTTAGGGTATGTCGCCATGACACTCTCTAGCCTGCCGCTGCTGCCGCTGCCTCTGCATGCCGTCCCCTATAGTGTCAGGGTCAATTATTGCATGTTTTAGATGCTATCTAGCCTCATTCGGTTACTCTGTCATGGCCATGCTGTTGCCCATAATTTTGGCATAATGGTACGATTAAGCAGCCTCAGAGGCATCCATGCATGCTGCCCCTGCTGTTTCCTGTCCATTTCCGTGGTGTTTCCATCCTTTTCTGAGGTTCCCAGGTGTTTGGCCAAGCTTCCCTGTGCAGAGCCTTGGTCCCATTGAAAAATGCTCGAGTCTCCCATTGACTTCAATGGGGCTCGTTATTCGAGACGAGCACTCGAGCATCGGGAAAAGTTTGTCTCGGATAACGAGCACCCGAGCATTTTAGTGCTCACTCATCTCTATTCTCTTCCCTTCCTGAATATAACAATTGTTGCTCTGGGATTGATGTAACCATCAAAGTAACCAAAACAACTGTCATGTTCGGGGAACAAGAGAAATGCGCTGTAGACAAAGTAGTGGATCTTTTGTTGTAAATAACCGAGTCATCCCTCATTTATTGTAGGCTCTGTTCTCTAATTACACAGGTAAATATCACGAGAGGCTGAAAAGTGTTCCATCATGGAGAACTGATATAAGTCGGCTTTTCCTATACACAATCTAGGCATTTCGAGGTTTTAATATACACAGACTACTATGATGAGATCTTTAATGTAGGTCTTTTATAGTCTTCTACTTAAAGGGATGGTGATCTTTATTGCCTAGCACCACATCAAACAAGAGAAATGCAACAGATAAAAATACCTTCATTATTTTTGTTCGTTATACTGTTTCTGAGAAATTCACATTTTTATATGTATGCTTATAAGGCGGTTGGTGCACCAAGGTCTCTATATTAATTACTGAAGGTGCTATACAAGCAAAAAACCTGAAGAGTAAGATATATCTGCCCGTAAGTGTTTGTGTGTCTTTTAGTGTAGTATATATGTATTCTGAAGTATAATGAATGATTGGTCTTGAGCTCTATAGGGCTCCAATCATAAGTTCGCACAGGTGCTCACTGTAGTTGTTACACCACTGAATAACGTGCTGGCTGTAGATAGGTCACCATTTTAAATGACCTCGATACCATGCTACTTACAAATAGGAGACTATGTACAATTTGCTCAGCTCCTCATACTCTATCACATGCTTCCTGAATATAGGACACTATGTACAATCTGCTCGGCTCCTCCTTCTCTGTAACATGCTTCCTGCAGATATGACACTATGCACAATCTGCTCAGCTCCTCCTGCTCTGTAGCATGCTTCCTGCAGATAGGGCACTATGTACAATCTGCTAAGCCCTTCCTGCTCTATAATATGCTGCCTACAGATTGGACACTATGTACAATTTGCTCACCTCCTCCTGCTCTGTAACATGCTGCCTGCAAATATGAGTGAACATATAACTGAATGGGTTCCCTATAAGATGTTACAGTGGTCACATCAGTTCTTTGTGTTTTTAAAGACATGTGAATGGAATTTAACCTTGAAGTGTGCATGTTCTGAGTAAAATAAAATAGAATTGAAGCAATATGCAATGTAAAGTATAAGATAAGTTGGACTAGAAATAAACAGATTACTGTTTCATTAAGTAAAGCAAGTTTAATTCTTTTTTTTTTGTATATACAATATTAATACCCTATAGACAAAATGCATTTAAAATCTCTGAACAACCCCCAATAATAACAACATTTTAGTGAAATATGTACAGAATTTACAGGAATGTGTACACGACTGACTGCTCGTCATTACAGCCGCTTTGGCCTGCAGTCCATACATTGCAGGGTCCTCTGGGAGTGAAGGGTTAATTCATAGACAGAGAACTTTTCTTTTCTTTACAGAAGAATTCCTGCCCTGTTACAAAGTTCTAGAAAGCTTACAATCCATTAAGAGAACACTCCCCATTAAATGATTTAGACATTTGAAACATAGCATATGTTTTTGACAAAGAAATTCAATTTGCAATGATGGCCTCAATGTGTAAAACAATCACATTCTGTGGAACTGAAGAAAAACATTAAAAAAACTTTATTCCAGAATTATTCTGACATGACTTTATTCTTTGAAAGCCAATTAAGTGGAAATAATTCTTTAAATTGTCTTCGAATGTAATCAGTTCTCTTGGGGTGGATTTCTCCCTTAGCCAGCAAACACCTTACATTCCAGATTGCTTACACAGAACTATCTATTTTAGTCTGTGTAAACTTAAAAAAAGGTTTATCAGCATTTTAGAGTCCACCTTGTCCACCTCCGTTGTAAAACACATCTATAGTCTTTTTAAGGTACAGTCTATATTCTTAGTCTCTGTTTAAAAAGAAAGAGTTAAAGGGATTTTCCAAAATTTGGGTGTAACTCACCCCCACGATCACCTGGTACTTTTACATAAAGGAAAATCCCTTTTTACAAAATTCTTATAAGAATTCAAGAGTTAAAGAGTAGAGAAGCCTTGGATTACTTTTTAAGTTTGGGTCCGAAACTTTGGATTCCAATACGGCAAATTTATGCACCTACATGCTAGTCATGGCTGTGATTGGCCAGGGATGTCCCAGGATGCAGGGCCGCCAATTCAGCAATATGTTTGGATTACACCCGATCCCAGGACACAAACTTAAACTTTGGTTCCGCTCATCTCTATCCAAGAGTCCTTGGAATTTGCAGCTCTAGAATTTCCACACACTTTAGCAGAAACATTACTGTTAACATTACAGTTTGTCCCATTGCATTGCAGTTCCATAGGTTTTTGACAATAATAATAGTTTAGTTTTGCAGCACTTTTTTTGTTGTCAAAAACATTTGAAACCATAATTGACTAATTCCAATGGGATCCACCAGTAAGAATCATCACGCCGCTCATGGCTTTGTTGATAAAGCTATGACTGTAATATGAACAGTTCATTGTTAAGTTTCATCCAAAACCTGGACAGCAAATTTACAATAAAAATTTGTCAGTGGTTAAGGACTCGGTTATAAATTATAATCAAAAGGTATAAAATAATTGGAAACAATTTCCTAGATTCGGAAGGTCAATTTAGCAAAGTTAAATAAGTATGAAAATACAAAATCTGTGAGCAAAATAACTGATCTGTTCTGCACATGTACAAAGCAAACTTTAGTAACCTGGATCAACTCCGATTGTTTTAGTTGTTAATGATAATCCAGGAATTAATATTATGTAATAGCAGAAATTAATAATAGGAAGAAAGTAATTATGATATCACATCACGCTATGTCCATTTCAAAATCAGTTAAATTAAGCAAACAAAATTTTTCATTCTAAGCATCCAATTTTCTAAATTGAAATTTGGAAATTAGAGTCAAAGGAATAAAAAATTTAGCAGTAATAGTATCAGTAATAGTAGTGGGGCTTGGAAATTAAATATTAAAATACTGATTGCTGCTTTATTTTCTTTCATGTAATTTTTTAAATCATATTTAATCACTTTACTTAATTATTTATAGTATTCAAATATTAGATCTTGGGGAATTGAATCTATAAAAGTAAAAAATTAAAAATTTTTTTAGAGTTGAATGCATTTCCCTTATTCTAATGTAAGATAGAAGGAGGCTATAAATTGTTTAAGTGACTAGTAAACCACAACTACCATAGTAGATCACTTCGTAATCACTCACTCTGACGCTTTTCAGTGCCTTAGTATAAATTATCACCAGGGAGTATGATCTGAAATGCGTTAGGATCGATTAATATGATTAATGTTATAAAGATGTACACAACTATACCATATTTCAGACTTGTTGTGTTGATTAAGGGGGCCCTTAGAATGTGAACTGAAATGGAAACTCTACACAGATAATCAGACTGTAGTGTTCTTGCACCAATAAAGAACTGTATATTTTATACATTTTTAGTAGAAACTTGATAGGAAAGATATTGGAAGGATATATAAAAGTAATCAATATTTTCCATGTCTAGAAATCTATTTTATACAATATATAGGAATATATATAGGTTTGGAAAATGTATTGTCATTTATTTACACTGGGGGAAGAATAGTAAGGATGCGAAATGTTCTTGCTTGCAACTGGCAAAGCTAAACCATGTGATCTGGATATATCTATATAATAGGAGTATTATTTATATATACATGTTCTTTAGAAAATTGTGTTACAGTAGAAATTAGTCACATTGAGGATGCAAGTCATTGCCTAGAGCTTGTGGTCTAAAGCAATTTAAAGTTATTTTAAAGGTATTTTTCTAATAAAAAAAAAAAATCTGGTAGATCGATAAAAAAAATTAAATCTATTAAATCTTCCTTGACAGCTCAGTAAATAATCTTCATAAAAATTGTGTTTTACAGTAGTACCTGACAAACACAGCACTCTATAGGAAGAGGCAAACTACATAATGTCGTATAGGGCAGTTTCTTTCTACAAAAATACCTGAGAATGTGAAAAAAAATGTATGTAGCAATATTTACATTCAGGTATTTTTTTATGATTCAGGTAAAAAATTATCTATTATTAGAACCAAGTGAATAATGTAATATTAATGTGTGGGAGATTTAGTAGGTAGCTCTTTGGTGTTTTGACATGACTAAAGAGTCCATTGAGCTCTTTGATGATTTGTTCTATTTCTAAAATTTTGTTACTACCAGGGATCAATGAAGACTACAACCCTGGGTTCTGTGAAAATCGTGAGTTCCAAATAGTCTTATATTTGAACGTCCTGGGTAGGATCTTGTATATGTGAGTTCAGGGATGGTTGGTGCTCAATTTATTGGGGTGCATTTACTAAGAACAGTGCAAACTGCCAGATTCAGGATTTCTGGTGCACGTGCTTCACGAATCTGTCACCCCCTGCACTGCTCCATGTGCACCACTTTTTTTTTTGGTGCAACACATTTCTGTTGGATTGTGCACAGAAATGCCCCCTTCAGTTCAGAAATTTGTGTTGCATGAAGCATACACCACAAAACAGATGTGTTTGACACAAATGTGGCACAGACCCTTCTTAAATACAAAGTCAAACAGATTGCACTAGAAAGAACGTGCAAAGTCTGGCAGAAAAATGGTTCACAGCCCTTAGAAAATGTGCCCCATTATCTGAACAGGGCAGTATCAAACTTGTATGGATGGTTTGTGTTGTCATGGTCCCAGTCCTCCTAGATGCTTTGAGCCTCAGGCAGCCACCCAAATCGCCTCTCTTATAATCCACTACTGGTTACTACTACTAATACTATTACTTCTAGTTTATTTATGCATACAACATTACTAATAGTAATAATAGCATGATGTGGTATCATTCTTTTCTAATATTAGCAGTACAACACGCAAGAATAATAATTGCAGTTTCTCAGAAAGTGGCCAATAATTCCTTAAAACAGACAATATTCTCTATATAGTCCAGTGTCATAGTCTTCACTTACTCACCCAGTCCATCCTTTAGCAGTCA
This sequence comes from Engystomops pustulosus, assembly GCA_019512145.1. Classification (NCBI taxonomy): domain Eukaryota; kingdom Metazoa; phylum Chordata; class Amphibia; order Anura; family Leptodactylidae; genus Engystomops; species Engystomops pustulosus. Next base: position 40,704,350 of record CM033641.1, on the reverse strand, counting down.
GTGAAACAACACTTAGATTGTCATTGTCTGATGTTCTGATGCTGTTGTATGGTAACACTGCACACTGAGGCATCAAATACCTCCAGCATTGTGGTCACATGAGCACCAAGCACATATATTATAGAATGATTTATTGTACAAAAACCAAATGAAATGTCTATGTATTCATAGGTTTCAGGCATTGGCGAGATGACACTGTGCGGCAGCCCCTTAAGACAAATGAGGATCATTGTCCATTTGCCATGGTTGTACTTGGTGGATCAATGCCTGCTAGATCTACATTGTAAAATAGAGGTCTTATCTGTGTGAGTATTATCTATAAAGACGATATCTGGATTGTGTTTGTTATTCATTAAAAAAGTAATTTGTTACTCAAGATACAGGATTCTTAGAATTTTTGGGACACTGAATTATATTAGTATTTGTTTTCTTGCTTGGAGTGATAGGCATAATCCTATAATATATATAAGTTAACATTGTATTTTCAACTGATTCTGTCAAACCCTTTAAAATACTATACACCTAATGTTTTACATTTGTTAATGGCAATATAATAGTGGGAGAAACCCCAGGAGGTCAGAATGGAGGGTACTAAGCCCAAGCATGGCATCTATGTTTTTCACCGTGTGAGCTTCTCCGAGCTTCTCCAGCAAGTAGCTAATTTAGTATGTAGATTCCTTGACCAGCAAGGCATTATTTTCATGGTGTCTAGTTACGTGAAGACTGGAGTCCAACAGAACAGGAGTTGCTCGTACAGAGTAGCTATCTATTCAGGGGTTTCCCCCTTTGTAGATGTCCATATATTCTAATGGAAGATATGCATGTGGATTGTCTTTATGAGATAACCCCTTAAAGGGCTAATGAATCTGACTCAAGAAGTGGAGGTTTTGCTTTGAGATGTCACTTTGGCTCTGGCCCTAGTGACCACGAGTTCATTGGAGCATTGGAGCTGTAGAGTCAGAAGCTGGAAGGAATCATTGCTCCAGCCTTTCCTACATGTAGCTAGCGATCTTTGTCGACAGACGTATGATCGATATCAGGGTGAGACGGGGATAGAGCGCACCACTTCTTGTCCTGTAACAGCTTGGTTGTTGCCATTTGTCAGACACCAAGCCCATAGAAACCAAATTGTCTACCTAGACCTTAAGCACAATGCATAATTTGAATCCCTGTAATAAACTGTTGCCCACCAATACTCCAAAAGGAAACGGTCATAAATGATCATTGTGTGTTTGGTGATAGGATATGGACCAGTTAGCAGTGTCTACTTTCCCTAATTTTAGCCTGTTTGGATTGATAAGCTACTGGATAACATACCATATGTAAAACCTGGACTATTAATTGTACAATTAGCCCCTCAGCAAAATGTTTATTCATTACACAAAATGTTTATGTATCCTAAGTCTAACAGAAACCAGTCATTTGTTTCTACGTTCTAATATTATGATGAACATGAATGGATTGTAGAAAGTTATCTTTGCTGTTACAAAGATGTGTGGTATGATGATACATAATGTGGTGCAGTGCAATTCTCTCTTCAGAGAAGGGATCTCAATCTACGGACCTAGGCACAGAGAATGTTCCAGCTTCCTGTCACTTATAGACTCCTGACTACAGATAAATTATAGTTTTAAATGTGGCTGCAACGTCCAAATATCTGACGAGGAGCACTGGTTCAGCCAAGCGTTGTTTCCACTGCTCCAATCAAATATACAAGACATAAGCCACTATGAGACCCCTATAGAAACAGTATATTTTCAGGGGAAAAAGGGCTCAGAAATCTTGCACATGAACAACTGATCCTCATTTTCCCTTGTGTTTCTGATAGGGGTTCAGTTGAGAAGTCCCAAATGCACAAGACCCCAAACAGCACATGTTGATATCAACATGTCATATCCTTTAAGTTGCCTTATTTATTGATTTATTCGACACCCCCTAATAAAGATCATGTGTACATGGGGGCTTGTTCAAATATGTAGAGCCCCATTGACGTAGTATAAAATGCAGATATTTTGCCAATCTAGTCAGTGAGTCTGCACAGGAGGTGGTACTTCTCAGACATAATGGTCAATAGTCATGCATTGTTAGGCAAAGTTCACAGTTTGCTTTTATTACCTTTTTATCACCAAAACTTGGACTGGATGCCAAAAGGTATAGAGTTGTAATTAAACTTCTACTGGTTTAGGCTTACTCATTTAGTATAATTTTCTTCCCATTTAAATATAACTTAAGGTGAATATACATGGTAACATTTTTGCATTCCTTCCGATTCATTTCGACCTATTTTTACATGTGATATAAGACCTATCATGTTATCCTGGGTTAACGCTGATCAACAAGGCTCTAACACCGGCCATGCCCACTTGGTGTGTATGGTCTGTGTGCAGCTCAATCCCATTCAAATAAATGGGACTGAGCTGCAATACTAATCAAAGCCAATTTAATTTGGATGTCAGTCTGCTAGGTAGGTTATGAAGCGACTGCAGCATTTATCTAAGTGCTGTAGTCTCTTCAATGTGCAAATACTGGATTATGAGCCCAAAGATCTCCATTATAAGTATGAAGGGTCTACCAGGTGCCATGGTGTCCCCATTACAATGCATCTTTTCATGCAATGTGAACAGTTCTTCACAAAGATTCTACACCCAGCATAAGGACTATCCTTATTAATTGATCAGGTTGTTGAGGAAATGTTATCATGTAAACCCATCCTTGTATATGACCAGTAGGATATGTAACATTGTCCTGACAACTACAGAACTTCTTATAAAAATTAAAACCTTCCATCTTGAAATTACTTTCCAGAATAAATAATTGCATAACAACTGCAAATACATAAATATAATGTTTAGTTACTCTATTACACTTTCAAGTTCCTTATCTCTAGAGTTCACATCAATTTTTTAGTTTCAGACCAACCATGAAAGTTGTGTTGAGACCAACTTGGAAAGGTCTCCCCTAAACCCAGGAGCTTTATAGTAGTCCCATGGTCTGCCACTAAATCTGTAAACAGCAGTCTGCCAAAGGTTTTCCCAGGGAACTCTTGTAAGGTCCAAATTTCCACCACTGCATATTTTTCTTTGCAGATAATTTGATATAAAGATATAAACATTAGAATATGGCATTATAATTACACACAGGAGATTTAACGCACCTTTTTAAAGATCTGATAGGTCTAAAATGGAAATAGTTTAAAGGGAATGTATCATTTTTTTAACAAGGTGTTCACGCTAAACATATTTTTGGGATTTTCCAACATTTTCTTTACATTTCTCAAAATCCGGCAATTTATACTCTTGCCAACATAAATTGATGATACATTCCCTTTAAAAGACTATCTCTAGTTTTTACCACAGCACATAAAAACTTGCATTGAGTGTCCCATGTGAACTTGGACATATAAAGTTTCCAGTTTACTGTAATAGCGGCTCCAGGATGGAGTAGATCACTTTGAATAAACATTTTGATAACATAATTTAACCCTTAAAGTCTTTGATTAGTCCATCATTTAAGGAGGTGTCTCGTAGACATTTTGGAATTTAGAGGGTTACATTGTATAATCACGTTCATGGTAATGTAATACTGCGGTATAAGGCACTATATTCAGCCATAATGTGCAACATTGTGAATAACTGGTGCAATTTCTAGTGTATTGGAGTTAAACGTAGCAATAGATTTGTATTTTTCTTCTAGTAACTGATCTAATATTAGCTGGTGCTGGTTATTCTCTAGGATCTATCTAAATGATTAACATATATTTACAAGGTTAGCAGCTCGGTAAAAGCTGGGAGGTATGAACATTATCGTAGCACAGTGGATAGCATAAGAATATACACAGTTTTATTGTATCTCTTTACTCGGTTTATACAGTGTTAGAGGGATAAGTTTAAGGGACTCTATCACCTTATTTTTCTGACTAATCAATACTATACCTGTATTCTTTAACATATTTTTTATTTAATGGGTTTTATGATTGTATATGCTCATCAATTTTCTTTAGATAATTATAGAGGCAGCCATCTTGCCTGAGTTGCTGCAAGTTGTGAAGTTGTAGAGATTTTCTTTACAGCGTGAACCGGTAATAGGAAAGAAATGATGAGAAATGACTTAGTATGTGATCTTGTGAGTGTGGTGGAGCATAACCTACCTCATCCATACTATCTGTCTCCAGGTTTAAAATAAAGGTGTAAAATGGTAACTAACTCTTTTCTAAAATTTGGTTAAAATGATAGTAAAAGTCACTACAAGAATCTTTGTAATGTATCTGTTTAGACAAAGTGCTTCGTTTTCTGTTTACTTGGTTCTTTTAATTCTCCCTTCCTGATATAATGGTGGTCATTCCTGATATAATGGTAGTCATTCCTGATATAATGGTAGTCATCAGACTTAGTCTTAGAAGTTCTTCCTTTTTTTCTTCAATTTTTGCACCTTTTTTGTGCACATTCGATCTTTTCAGTGTTGCGCCTAATATATCTTTAAAATCCAGATGTGAATCTATGGAAAAGTTGCAATTTTGGCTCAAATCGAGGTTACAAAGTTGCAATTAAACTTCAGTCCTGACCAGTCGTAGGAAAGACTTTAGAAGAAGTCAAAGAGTTTGAGACTTTTGTCCGACTTTTGAATAAAAAGTTGCAAAAACCACTAGGATAAATCAAACAAGTCCAAAATTCTGAAAAAAACCCAAATAAAAGACATGCACAAATGTCCTGACTAAAGATATATGACTCCCATTGAGTTTCATACAGAAAGTTCTGCTGAATTCTATTTTGCTAGCAACTCAGACTGAAGCTCTTAGGTGTCAGATTGGGTGAGGGATGAGCAAAGCCGAGTCACAATTGTTAGATCTCTAGCTACCAACTCACACACAGGGAGGAAGTTTCCCCGCCACGAGTCCCGCAAGAAACATCAAGAGGCTTTGGGCTCTTGATGTTTCCGTCAGACGGCTTGGTCGCGGGGCAAAATTGGTTTTGCGTAAAAACCTGTGAACTAAAGGAATGTCCCATGTCGCCCACACCGTTGGTGGCCGCACCCCTCCACGTCCACATGGTGTGGAGGAGGCGTAGTCCCAAATTTGCTAATTCAGTGTATTTAAGCCAGAAACTGTTGTAGCAGCACTGATAAATCTCACCCACAGTGCCTGCAGAATGGAAAAGTGCTTGAAATAGTAGAATATATGTCATACAATAGCCAGAAATTGAGTAAGTCTACATACACAGACATTGGACTAGTAATTTATACAATGTTTGTTAAATGGTGGATTCTAATGACTGATTTTATTGGACTAATTCTAGTGGAGATAATCCACCGCCAGACATCTTTCACCATATTTAATACACATGCACAGCCCAGCATGCCTGTGTATGGAGGAGTTGGAAGAAATAGCTGTTGGCTGAACAAGAATTCATTCATAAGCTACTCAAGATGTATGGACCCCTTTATCTTTCAGTGTAAACCTGCCCTTCTATGATGAGATGACACTTGACCCTGCAGCCCAAAAATCACGTCTACAAATCACGGGGTAGAGGTGTGTTATATGACTTGAACTGCTTCCATGAAAAACTACATCTCTGTTGTGTTTATAAAAACTATAATCACAGTGTAAACTTGTTTTTAATAATATGATTTCCCTTCATTAATGTAAATGTGGAAAAATATGTAAAAAAAAACAACAAGGCCGATAAGCATTAAACAACACTGGGGGAAATTTGTTATACGATCTTCTTGACTTTTTGGCATGGCAAAAAAATCACCATGGGGTATTTTTGTGCCAAAAAATTACAAGGACAATATCCCGCCATCTTAGAAAAATTCCCTTTACAAAGACCAAAGAGACCGGACTCAAGACAAATATGATGGAGCAGATAGATTTTTCTATGGGCCATGAGTATTGATACCAAATAGACTACGCTATGTGGATAATGGTCTCGCTGTCGTATGTGACATACGTAAGCATTTCCTAGCAGCTGCTATGAGGCCGCTGACAGCACTGATTTTATGCTTTATATCAGTTCTCTACTCAGTGACCTTTAAAACAGCCGCAGGAATTTTTTTTCTGACGGACACTTATTTATGTGACACATCCATAGAGTGTGGCACTGAGTTTAAGCCACTCTATTCATTCTTATGATCTACCTACTTTTATTAAATGAAGCCATAAAATTAAAGATTTTCTGTGATATTTTTTCCTTTTATAACCAGGTGACAATGACACATCTAAACTTTTTTAAAATTTACAGACTCTGGGGTCCGTACATGAGCTGTATAAAAATATGCATTTATTTGCAATACTTTATATATTTATATATATATGCAGGCTCGGACTGGCCCACAGCTGAACAGGTTAGCTCGATGGGCCCCCAAGTCCTACCAATAGGAATACATTTATGTTTCACAGAGCTAAGAGGGCCGAACCTAAAAGCAAAGGTTACTGACAGATCTCCAGTTCAAGGCTAAAAAGAAAACTATGGGTCAGTTTTCAGAATTTTTGAATGGATATCAGTCAATATGTGTACAGTGGTGGGCCCCATTCAAAGATTTTACTGGTGGGCCCTAGGCACTCCAGTCCATATGGATATATTCTGTGTAAAATTATGATAGTAGTTTTCCTTAGAAGCAGTTCTAGAATGTTTTCCTTACTATTGCACCAACTCTGTAGTGCAAACTCGGTCTTAATTATGACATATTTATTACCTGTCTGTCAATTATATCTGTGGGACTGCTAAATGATGTGTTCACATACTGCAAAAGGGCAACAATGTAAAGTAATAAAAAATCTTAATGAACTCTTACAAAACCTATTAATAACTTAAGTTGTTTAAAAAAGTGGGGGTTTTTTGCAGAAAGGCCCTGAGGGGGCAGCATTTGGTTTAAATATAAGAAAGAGCTATGCCTGTTCATTCCGATGGCACCCCTTTATCCTGAGGATGCCAGAACCCCCCTTTAAGTTAAGAAACAGAAAAAAATAACTATGCAGCTGATGCAGTATGTACTGGAGAAACGTTCCCTCACATGTGCAATGTAGAACGGCCTCTTGGGTGCAATCAAAAAAATGCACATTTAACAACTATAAGAGATCTATATTGGTGGGGTGCATTATGGAACCCCTACCAGGCTATGATGTCCTTGAGGAATATAATCCTCTTCTTCTGACTTTTAAGTTTAGCTTTCAACAAAGCCAAAAATGTGTGTTTATGTTGCTTCCTGCAGTAAAAAAAACCAAAGGATTTCAGTTTTATATATGTTGCAGCAATCCATAACAAGGCTAACTCTAGGAATAACAAGAATAGAACTCTAAACCCTAAACTATTACTATTATTATAATAGTAAATACAGGGTGCTCACCGGAAATGTAGAGATGATCTCACAGCAAGAGCACTGGGGGGGCAGTAATACCCATAAAAATAAGAAAGCAAAAACTCTACCAGTCTCTCCCAATTTAAAATAATATATTGTTCTGACTGTGAATTAGCTGTGAGGGACGGTACTTTTGTAAGTTGTTACCAATTTATTTGAAACATAGAAAAAAAAAGTAGTGAAATCTACCAGTATTAAGAAATATATACTTCATCAAAGTTGAGGGACTTTCATGAATAGATATACAGATACCTCCACTCTGTAAAGTCTTGAATAAAAGAATGGATTGTGTATACATTAGGCTCATACGCTCTTACTGTATATCAGACTCATTTGTAATTTTTCAATGACCCTGCAAAATTTTGGCACCATGTACATATCAAAAAAAAAATTGTAGATAATTTTACCCAAATAGTCGGCTCGATTATGCCACGTTTGATCTTTGTGTCCCGTTGATAAAAACAAATATATAAAAAACAATTTTTCGTTACTCTCTATATTACATTTTTACATTTTATGTTTGTATGTGAAGTATGACACCACTGATATAAAAAGCCCACTCATCCATATTAAAATTGAAGGGTCTTGTGTAAAACCAGGAAACAAGATATTTCCAGTCTATTTTCCATTGGTGAAGTGACTTGACAACCAATAAAATTCAAGTGTAAAACAAATTTATACTTTTTCTTAAGGAAAATATGTAAAATAAAATACCTCCCTGTAGTTGCATAATTGTGAAAACTTGGACACTGGAATTCTCTGATATTTTTTTGGTGAAAAATAATAAAATTAGGATAACACTTCAGAAAATGGTGAATGCATCTCCAAGCATATCCTCTAGAGGACATTTCCTGAGTACTCTACATCGTTGAGGTCTGGGCTTAGAGTGCTCCATTGTACAAATTTATTCTTTATTTCCCGAAGCCACTCCTTGATAACTTTAGGTTTGCTTTGGATTGTTGTCTTGTTAGATAGTTTTACTTCCTCTTCCATATTTGGCTTTCTAGGAACAGTAATCCAAGCTGAAGAGAAGTAGCCCCAATGCATGTTTCAGTAACCACTAAGATTCACATTAGTTGAGTTTGTTTGAGGTTATCACCTTCGTTGTTTAATGCCAATGATGTCATATAAAATTAAGACCAAAGTGGCTTATGGTCAGCCCCCTCAAAGTCTATGAAACTACTTTTTGGTAGAGCCACCAACAAATTTGAGGTATTTTTTTTATGCTGAATTAATTTCCCTAAAAAGTTTTTTCACATGATTTTTTTTGGTTGCAAGTTCACTCCAATACCATCAAATGATTGCAAGTCAGTTAAGACATTGATGGTATACAGTGATCATTATCAGTTGTTCTGGTGATAGAGTTGTTCTCATTTTTGTCTACTTTACTCCTCTACGTGTGATTAAGAAGCCTCTATCACAGATTTGACAGAGTATCAGCATTTTAGTTTCACACAAATGGAACCATATCCTGCAACTAATCTAAGTCATCTGACAGAGGCCATAGATCAGGTCACAACCCTCCATTTGTTTTCCTTTTTCCTACAGGAAACACCAAGAATTCAATCTAGATAACCTTTGTGCATTCGGTGGATTGTAGTAATGAGTAATATGTTGGTATGAAATGGGAATCAGTCTATATCGGGAAAAAACTGCTTACCAGAGATATTTTTTGTTCTATAAAGATGATTTTGTAAGGGCTCTGGTGGGGGTCAGGAATCTGAAATTTCATGGTTAACCAGTTCCTAGCTACAATCAACTGTTCCTTTCTTCGCCAAACCACAAGCTTAGAAGCTACCAGGCATTTCCATGGCTTGTTGTATTCAATTAAAGTGGTATTCCAGGAATCAGCATAATTCATATACAAATGGGTCCTTAAAATATAAGCTTACATGTAATTAGTTGTTATTTAAAATTTTGCTCCCGTTAGCAGAAAAATGCTGGTGACATAGACTGTAATGAAGAATTAAAATGCTACTGGCCCTTTAATCAGTCCGTTAATTTCCTCCGCGCGGTCAGAGCATACACAGGACAGAAGATGGCCCCTGGTCACATGTCCACATCACATGTTCTGCAACTGCCTGGGCAGGGTCATGTGATCACCACTAAGTTTGGCTGTAGTGGGTTGGTTGCAGTGCATCCAGTATGGCCAGTGTTGAGCTGATGGCAGTTACACATCATTACTATGGTAACAGAGCAAGAAAACCTGTTAGATCATCACTGGGAGCAGAGCATAAGATGGAGGAGGAGTTACTGGGAACTAAAGGATCTTGGGACTTGTAGTTTCCAGTGGCAGCCATCTTGGTGATAACTTTAGAGAGGCCATAATATTTTGTGAATCATAAAATCAAACTATTTAAGTTCCATTTGGTGACTAATGACATTACCGTATTTTTCGGACTATAAGACGCACTGGACCATAAGACGCACATAGGTTTTAGAGGAGGAAAAATAAGAAAAAATGTTTTTTCCCCCAAATAGTATGCTAAAATTTTTAATAAAGTAACAGTAAAGTAACTGGGTGGTGCAGTGCAGCCATGTTCCTCTTTGGAGAGGGGCAGGGGCGAGCAGCGGTCACCCCCTCCTCCTCTCCCGGACACCGCCGTCTATCATTAGATAGAATTATGCTGGCATGTAGTCAGGGGGTCTCAAGAGTTACCAGGGCTGTATAGGTATGCGCATATGTGACAATGGTCACAAGAGCTTACAATCTATGAGAAGGAGGAGGACACATGAGATGACAGTGCTTGTACAATAGTCACAAGAGCTTACAATCTATGAGGAGGAGAGGGGCAGAGGAGGTGACAGTGCTTGTACAATGGTCACAAGAGCTTACAATCTATGAGGAGGAGGGGGACACAGAGGGGACAGGCTGGTACAATGGTCCCCAGAGCTTACAATCTATGAGGAAGAGGATACAGGAGATGTGAGTGCTTGTATGATGGCCACAAGAGCTTACAATCTATGAGGAGGATGAGGGGACACAGGAGGTGACAGTCCTTGTACAATGGTCACAAGAGCTTGGTCTGTGGGGTAAGGTACCTTCAAAAGACAGCAGCCTCTACATACCAGGCAACAAGGGGTTAAGAGTGTGAGAGCAGAGACCGGGGGAAGGGAGCACTAATCACTTATCTGATCCTGTGCTCCGGAGAGAAGTTACAGGTCAGACACAGCACAGTACAGGCTCCTCTGCACACACTGCCGGCAGCCTTCACCTTCTTCTTCACTCTGAGCTACTTACAAGCCCAGCGGGGATTGGCCAGAGTCTGTGCCTTTCTCCTCCCCCTCTCTATCCACTGCTGCTGCTCTGCCACAAAGCTGGAGGACATCGATATATACATGAGTTACAAAGCGCTGCGCTCTGCCAGCTTTAGCTGCCCTCCATTCCCTCCAGCAGTGGAGGGCTGAGAGGAGGAGAGGAGCGTAGCGGCACTCAGTACAGCCGCTGCGCTCCACTGTGAAGGGCTGCGCTTACTGCCAGCATCAGCTGGCAGAGCGCAGCTCCATCCCCTCCTGCAGGCTACATCCGGACTATAAGACGCACTACTGTTTTTTCCCCATTTTCTGGGGAAAAAAAGTGCGTCTTATAGTCCAGAAAATACGGTAAGTTTTGTTACATTCATTTACTTATAGCATCATGGGTTTTTGTGTCAGACGTTCATATTCCTGGAATACCCCTTTAAGGCTGTCAGAACATACAATTAAAGGTCCAATATATACAACCAATGTGTTGTATATATTTATGGGCTTAGGCTCTTTAGTAGATATTTTTCTTGGGTGCCAAAATATATTGGTCCCATAAGTTGGTTTATCATTTTGAGTTCTCTTTGGGGTTTTTTATATGATGCCAGAATGGCATTTCCGCCTACGAAACATACAGTTTAAAGAGGTTTTGGCAGTGAACATTCATTTCTCAACATATCATATATTCCCTCCGACATCACATACAGTCTATTGAACATAAGCTTATACCCTAAGTATGCCACATGGCACAATATATCGACTATGACAATGACGTCTGATATGTTCATGTATTTGGTGTCCGATTACCAAATATGTTGACATGTAGTTGTAAACCTCAACTTGACTTTAATGGCATTTCTGTATTCATAAAAAACAATGACTCGATGTTTAAAAAAGGCTTTTCCGATAAATCTATTGAAAGTATAAAATGTGTGCAGACCGGTGTCTTAACCCCTTCCCTGCAATGTCTTGCTGGGATTTTCCTTTTGCAGCTAAGAGGTTAGGATCGAAACACAATACTTAAGATATGTATAAAGCTTTTTCTCACCATAATGTATTGGAGTCAGTTCTGTCTTCCGGTTTAGAAGACGTCACATTATTTTCAGTAAAAGCTAAGATCTCGCTTTCTAAAGAACCTACTGTTTGAAAATAAAATGTAGTGTGCAAACACTAAAATCATTTAATGGCTGAATATCTTACCTTGAATTTGCAGCACTATTGCTAATGCAGTTCCTTCAGGATCAGAAAAATAGAACTACGGTCTTCAAAAGGGTGATCTAACTGCATAAGTTAGTGTACATAATAAAGCCAATACACAACATTAAAGAAAGAAAATGCAACAGGGAATATCATTCTCGACCATCTGTCTATACCATTGACATCAGTCAAATCCGGAATTTTAATTTTCATTTGAGAGGCGCTTCTCCTTAAGCGCCCTTTTTTGTGCACCATGTGCCTATCCAGAGTGTTTCTGCTGTACATATCTCTATTGGCGATTGGCTTCCGATACTGGATGCTTGCGCTGTCATAGGAGAACATAGTGGCTCGTGGATCAATGGTACTAGTTAAGACTTCTGATCCACTGACTTCATTTCGGATCTCAAGGGTTGTAAGCAGAATGTTACCATGTGAATCGACCTGAAAATAGAGAATTATTTGAGCTATTAATTTTTTTTTCTAAAGAAGAAAAACATAACAAACAGTAAAATAGAAAACACATTTTTATTTTATTGTAGTTTACCCGATTTGCTCATACTACTTAAGATGTAATGGAAAACGTCAGCAAATTTGCATAAAAAATTGACAACAGTGGCCATTACAGCTTTTTTGGTGCGTTGCACCTTTTATTCGCCAATACCATTAGTTATAAAAAATGAGAAAAGTTGTTGGCTGCCTTAGGTTTGGCCTATTTATCTTAATAGGGGGGAAATGTGCTTATTTGGATTTGCCAAAACTATGTCAGCAAAGCCTTGGTGTTAGCAAACTTTGCCAATTGAAAGCCAGGAACAGAACAGTGAATTGACAGTTTTAACATAGTAAAAAAACATTAAAGGGAACCTGTCACTGCTTTTTTCACAACTACAGCTAGTAACATAGAGTCCTAGTAAGTAAATTAAATGCTTATTTTAGCTAATAATTGTTTTCCTCACATCCCTATAAAACAACCTTGTTATCTTACCTGGCATACTGTCGGCTCTTCCAGGAGCATTACCTGCTCAGCAGAGTCCAGCAGCAACTCCACATGGCTCCTTTTTACCATTCAGCACTTCATGCCATCTACCACATGTATGTTTCTGATCACATGAAATCACAGCATGCCTCTATGGAGACATGGGGAGGCGTAGAAGTCCATAGAGACATGATGTGATTTCATGTGATTAGATTTATATATGGGGTAGATTTTGCAAATGTTAGTGGGTAAAGTCACATGACATGAAGTGCTGAATGGTAAAAAGGAGGCATGTGGCATGTGGAGAAGCTGCTGTATTCTGCCGAGCAGGACATGCCCAAACTGACTCCTGCTAGATCTGACTGTATGCCAGGTAAGATAACAAAATTGATTTTATAGGGATGTGAGGAAAACAATTTGTAACTATAATGAGGGTTTATTCATTAGGGTTCTCTGCAAAGCTGCATTTTTAAAAATTGTGGCCACAGTTTCCCTTTAAGATAAATTAACCACAAAAACTACAACCAAAGAACAGAAAACAAAGAGAAGAAACTCAGAAAAATGACCCCCACAGAGATTATTAAGCTTCTTGATTTTTATCTTAGGATTTTGAAACTTTAAACAAATCTTATGGGAGTTTGTAATAAAAAATTCACTATTCTTTAGCTGACATTGTATTTGCTAACTTTAATCATCTTCTCCCAACTAATTTTAAATTGTGGCCCATTGTTTTTATTATTATTATTGAGTTTATAGAAACAGATTCAAACAAATGTTAAGGTTTCCATCAAGAAATACCATTGCCTTCTTTATTTTTTGTGAATACAGATTATAAAAGGGTGGGGAAAAGTAAGGTGAAGTTATACTGTTGGTGAATATAAAACATAACTTTTATTATTATTATTATTATTTGTTAATAAAATAACTCTGTTGGGTTAGGTATGTTCAATGTATATAATAATATATTACTATATCAACTATCTAAACAATACTATATAATAGGATAGTATAACACGGTGCTGTACAAGCTCAGGTCCGACAGAGTTCACCATCTTTTTTACTAGTGCATGTAAGTGCTTGGGCTTGCGACACAATTTTAAAGTTAAATCCCGCGCTCAGTCCGAATCAGTTGGATCATCCGACGGCCCGCCCACCCGATATCTGTCGCATGATAGTCGGCACTGGTGCGCCAAAATCAGATTGTGTGGGACACAATCCCCTCCTAAATCCCTGTCCCAGCGGCGCAATCCTCAAAAACGTTGGAAAACCCGGCGGAAATGTAGCCGCAGGACCCTTAGTAAATAAGTGAACTCTACAAAACAGAGAAAATTGGTGATATAATTCCTAGTACCCTGCTATTTTCTTGGCAGGAATAATATCTCAAGTGTCGCGAGGGTAATGTTTTGTCTAATTTATACTACATTGCTTTTAGGCTAGTCAGCTCCAAGTAACAGAGATGTACAGGAGGGTGTTGAGAGTTAAAGGCTGAATTTACAGAAATGGTTCAAACATAGTTAAGATTGAGAAATAACTTTTCACTACAAAAACTTCTCGAAAAAAGTATTGAAGGTAATTGGTTAAATATGCTGCTGATGGATTAAGACATTGGGGCAGTATTTCAATTGATTTTATATTTGTATCTGCAATGTGTGGCATTAAATGTTGTAGTTTATAGACACTAGAATAAAAAGCTAGATTAAAGGGGCATTCCCGTGAATATGAACATCTGATACAAAAACCTATAATGCTATTAATAAATGAAGATAAAAAAACTCAATGTCATTAGTCACAAAATGGAGCTTAAAGGGATTTTCCCACGAAAACAAGTTAGGCCCTATCCTATTTTGTTAGGCCCTAAACTCCTTTAAAGAGGACCTGTCACCCTGGAAAACCCACCCACCAAATGTGCCCCCCATAATCCAATGTGACCTCCGCCAGCGGTCACATTGTAGGAGAAGCAGGCAGCATCGCATCGCTGCCGGCTCTCCGTGCCGTTTTAAAGAAGCCCGGCTCAGCCACAGCCGCTGACAGTGCGGCGAGGCCGGCTGGTAATGTAAGTTCAGGCTGCGGCCGCAGCCGCTGTTAGTGTGGCGACGCCGCACCGTGGAGAGCCGGCAGCAATACGATGCTACTGGCTTCTCCTACAATGTGACCGCTAGCGGGGGGTGTGTTGGCACGCCCCCTAATGAATAAGGCCGACTGCCAGCGCGCCGGATACACGATCCAGCCTCTTATTTAGTAAGAGGTCGGATCGGTTTAAATAAATTTACTGCACATAAATTTCAAATAAAAATGGCTAGGGAGAAAGGGGCTGGGGGGAGGATTATGGGGGGCACATTTGGTGGGTGGGTTTTCCAGGGTGACAGGTCCTCTTTAAATAGTTTGATGTACAAAATGTTATGGGCTTTCTAAAGCAGGCAGAGTTATCACCAAGATGGCCGCCACTGAAAACTACAAGTCCCATAATCCTTTAGTTCTCAGTAACTCCTCCTCCCTCTTATGTACTGCTCCCAGTGATAATGTTACCGGCTGCCCTGCTCTGTTACCATAGTAATGATGTGTAATGCAACCAACCGATTACAGCCAAACATAGTGATGATCACATGACCTGCCCAGGCAAGTGATAATTTAGTATACTAAGTATTCTAATAACCCCTTTGATTAAAATTAGAAGTGGTTTTAAAATCCAGGCAGAGCTATTAACATTTATAATCCCAGAAGACTCTGGCCGTAGACAGTCTAATAACTGCAGAGAAAGCCATTGTATCTGCACACTGTGTTACCCTGTATTACTGTGTGTTGAGCAACAAAAACCACATTAATTTAGTATTACCTGAACTTTGTTCATTTCCAGCTTGTTTTTTTCCGTACTTGCTTTCTCTGCTTTCTCAGCTGCTTTCTTCTGGAGTTGAGGACCTTTTCCAAAGAAGATGTAGTTTACAAAAGCGTATTCTAGCAATGCCAAGAATACAAATACAAAACATCCCATCAAGTAGATGTCTATAGCTTTGACGTAGGGGATCTTTGGTAAGGTCTCTCTGAGATGTGTGCTGATAGTGGTCATTGTCAGCACAGTGGTTATTCCTGAAAAATAAGTTTAAAGGTTTTACAATTTATAATACATTCATATATTTCTATACCCAAAATGTGTTAGTCCAGTTTAAAATTTCTGTTCCAATTTACACAAAACGGGCAATTTACCAAGGCTTTTATGCCTGAATACAAGCATACAAGTTGTGACTTAGTGGCAGTTGCTGTCAAAGAGGAATTGCTACTAATTACCGCTTAAAGAGGAACTGTCACCCCCAAAAAGACCCCCACCAAACATGCCCCTTATAATCCTCTCCCCAGCCCCTTTCTATATATGCAAAATTTATTTAAACTTATGTTGGGAAAGTTGCTCCTAAAAGATCTGACCTCTTACCAAATAAGAGGTCGGATCCTCGTATCCCCTGCTCTGGCAGTTGGGTTTATTCATGAGGGGGCTGGTACTCCTCTGTATGGTCTGGGTGACACTACCCCACCACGCCCCTCTGTCAGCAGGGACCTGTAAGAAAAGCCGGCATTGCATATATTGTGCAATCACTGCTGGCTCTCCACGATGCGGCTGCGCCAAACTGACATATATTTATATGTATATAACATTTGGCCGGCGCTGTCAATAAGCACTAAGTCAATAAGCCGCAGCCGCTGTCAGTTCGGCACCGCCAAATCTGTGTATAATAAATTCCTGAGGACATAGCGCATGTCTGTGGACCTGTCACCGGCCACAGCATTGGCCAAATGTTATATATATACACCGCAAAGAGCCGGCAGCGATTGCGAAATACATCCAATGCTGCCGGCTTCTCTTACAGGTCCCCGCTGACAGTGTGGTGTGGTAGGGGAGTGTCGGCCAGACCATACAGAGGAGTGCCAGCCCCCTCATGAATAAACCGAACTGCCAGCGCAAGGGATACGAGTATCTGACCTCTTATTTGGTAAAAGGTCAGATCTTTTAGGAATGACCTTCCCAACATAAATTTAAATAAATTTAGCATATATAGAAAGGGGCTGGGGAGAGGATTATGGGGGCCATGTTTGTTGCGGGTCTTTTTGGGGGAGTGACAGGTCCTCTTTAATGCCAGTTTGGCAGGGAGGGGGTGGTGCATGGTAAGTGAGGGAGCTGGCAGTGAACCCTGTGCCTGTGCACCAGCTATTGCCTGTGCCAGATCTGGGCAGCATTTCTAGATACATCCGGTGCAGCCCAGAGGAGTGGCCAACAGATGCAAATATACTTCTTGTAATCCATGAATTTCTTAATCTCATCTTTATAGATATTATTTATCTATAGATGTTATTTATCATTGGTTTTCCTGGGCTTTTTTGGCATAAACAAAAGCTCAAAAGAGTAGCATTGAAGTTTTTTGGGGACCTTTCACTGCTTAAAAGTCTTACAGGACTATTTTCACCTCTTCATTAATCTGGTGTAAACATAGAACTGCTGCTAGTGCAATGCAGTGCGACACCATGCAAAGCCAGATTCATAGCTTGGGTCTTTTTCAAAAAGTCCCACAAAAGTCTCATAGTTACTCCAACCCCCTGCTGGATGTGCTTGGACTTTTTATGCATTTTGAGACTTTTTTGGGACATAAGAACATTTATTATAGGGCCAAAGTCATTTTAATGAATCTTATGAACAACAGAGCTTAACAAATAGACATAGAACTATCCCAAAGAACTGTTAAACATGCAATTGTTTGTAGCATCACACAACAGTGGAACTGCCTGGATTGTTATTCTCCATACAATTGTCCACCTCCTACCAAGGGATCCTCTAAGACCAGATCCTTCTTTGGTAGTGCCCATCAATAATGCCCGGACTGTCATTATCGATACTTTCAGACAAATTGCAGAGACATGACCATAGCAGAAAGGATTCTTTACATCTTCTGGCATGAAGTATACAAGCTTAAAGGAGTTGTCCACTTTCAGCAAATAATATTTGTTTAATAAAAGGTTATACAATTTTCCAATATTCTTTCTGTAATAATTCTTCATGGTTTTCCCAAACTCTGCTTGCTTTCATTCAACAGGAAGCTTCATAGTTTACTTCCTGTGGATAAAAATCATTCCATGATCATGTGATCACATGGCTCATCATACTACACTGCTCTGATTACTCTCTGTGATATAATGAGTCATGCACTTGTGTGACATCACATGACCAGGGACCACAGTAAGTAAACAATGGAACTTACTGTTGAATGATAGCAAGCAGAGATCTAGAAAACCATGAGGAATTGATACAGAAAGTATATTGGAAAATTGTATAACTTTTTATTACACAAACAATTATTTTCTGAAAGTGGACAACCCCTTTAAGGACCTTACCTACAGTAGTAGATGAAGAAACACAAATTGGGCTGTCATCAAAGGCTGCATTTCCCATTTACCACCACCAACAAAAACCAAAATACGTTCTGGTACGTACAGTACCTACAGTGCCTTGCGAAAATATTTGCCCCCTTAAACTTTTTAGCCTTTTGCCACATTTCAGGCTTCAAACATAATGAAATAAAATTGTAATTTTTTGGTGAAAAATCAACAACAAATGGGGCACAATTGTGAAGTGCAATTAAATTTATTTAGTTCTGAATTGCCCTGTATTTAGCTCCATCCATCTTCTCATCAATTTTAACCATCTTCCTTGTCCCTACTGAAGAAAAGTAGGCCCAAACCATGATGCTGCCCCCACCATGTGTGACAGTGGGGATGGGGTGTTCAGGGTGATGAACTTTTACGTCAAACATGTCATTTGGTATTGTGGCCAAAAAGTTTGATTTTGGTTTCATCTGACCAGAGCTCCTTCTTCCACATGTTTGGTGTCTCCCAGGTGGGTTGTGGCAAACTTTACACAAGACTTTTTTATGCATGAAATCCAAAAAATGAAGCAGCACTCCAGATCCAAGCAGGTAAAAGTAAAGTAGAGTTCATTCCAAAACTGGCAACCTTGAGAAAGGTGGTAACACACCGAACTTCACTTTTACCTGCTTGGATCTAGAGTGCTGCTTCATTTTTGGATTCATGCATACATGGGTTCCCACCCCGAACTCTGGGGCCTCTGCAGGGGTACTTTGGACATTGTGCTGCTGTGGACTTTCCTTTTTTTAAGACTTTTTTTATAGATATCTTTGAGAAATGGCTTCTTCTTGCCTCTTCCATAAAGGGCAGATTTGTACAGTGTACGACTGATTGTTGTCCTAAGGACAGACTCTCCCTCCTCAGCTGTAGATCTCTGCAGATCATCCAGAGGGATCATGGGCCTCTTGGCTGCATCTGTGATCAGTCTTCTCCTAGTTTGAGATGAAAGTTTAGCGGGACGGCCGGATCTTGGTAGATTTGCAGTGGTCTGATACTCCTTCTATTACAATATGATCACCTGCACAGGGCTTCTTGTGATGTTTAAAGTTTGTGAGATCTTTTTGTATCCAAATCCTGGCTTTAACTGGTTTGCGACCGCCCGCCATGTATTCACGGCGCGCATCGGGTCCCAGTGCATGGAGAGGGCTCACGGGCCATAGCTAGTGCATGGAGAGGGCTCACGGTCCATAGCTAGTAAGTCTTTGCTGCATATGGGGGTGTTATCCCAGCGCCAGCGGCGCCATTTTGCCAAGGATAGTTACTCCCTGTGACGTCATCAGGGAAGGGCGATCCGTCGCCATGACAGCCTTGGGTCTTCCGAGGCTGTCTCGTTTTAACCCTTTTATTACAATGTGCTATGAGCACATTGTAATGAATGAAGAGGAAAATCCCCATATACTGCCATAATGTAGTATGGCAGTATATGATGGGATCAATCCGACAAACTAGGGTTAAAGTACCCGGAGCTGAAAAATAGTAAAAATAAAAATAAAAAAAAGTTAAAAAAAAAATTATAATAGAAAACCTAAAAAATCCCCCCCCCCTTTCCCTAGAACTGATATAAATATAAATAAACAGTAAAAATCATAAACACATTAGGAATCTATTTATATAAAAATATAATAACAGTTTTTCACTGCATTTAACCCCGTAACTGATAATAGCACCCAAAGTCGAAAATTCCACTTTTTTGCCATTTTGAAAAATATAAAAAAAATCTATAAAAAGTGATCAAAAGGTTTTACAGTCCTAAAAATTATATAATTGAAAACATAATCACAATTGGCAGAAAAATGACACCACCCACAGCTCTGTACAAAGTATGAAAAAGTATGAAAAGCTGGCAAAATTGAAAAAAATTTTTTGTACAGGACGTTTTAATTTTTGTAAATGTATAAAAACATTAGAAAACCTATACAAATTTGGTAACTCAGTAATTGTAATGACCCAGAGAATTAAGTAGACATGTCATTTGGGATGCACAGTGAAAGCTGTAAAATCCAAGCCCACCAGAAAACGGCGCAAATGCGTTTTTTTTTCACTGCATTTGGATTTTTTTTCCTGCTTCCCAGTACACAGCATGGGATATTAAATACCGTCTCTATGAAGTACAATTTGTTACACAGAGAAGAAGCCATCACAGAAATCTTTACGTGTAAAAATAAAAAAGTTATAGATTTTTGAAGGTGGGGAGTGAAAAATGGAAATGAAAAAACAAAAAACGGCCAGGTCTTTAACCTGTTATACTTCTCCACAACCATATCACGGACCTGCACTGGGGCGTAACTTGAGGGGGTGCAGAGGGTGCGATCGCAACTGGGCCCAGGAGGTTTAGGGGGCCCATAAGGTGTCACTTTCCATTATGATAAGACTAGTACTATAAAACATTATAGTCAGGGGGCCTGGCACAGACTTTGCACTCAGGTCCATCAGCTTCAGGTTACGCCACTGGACCTGTCTGGTGGGTTCCTTGGTCTTCATGATGCAGAACGCTGAGACTATCAATGACCAGGTTTATTTATACAGAGACTTATTATACACAGGTGGATTATATTTATCATCATCAAAAATTTAGGACATTGGATCACTCCGAGATCCTCACTGAACTTCTGTGGGGCGAGTTTGCTGCACTGAAAGTAAAGGGATGAATAATATTGCGCGCCACCTTATCAGTTTATTATTTTCACAAAAGTTTAAAATGTTCAATAAATTCCGTTCCACTTCCAAAAAATAACAATTTCATATCTTTATGTTGGAAGCCTGAAATGTGGCAAAAAGTAGAAAAGTAAATGGTGGTGGTGGGGGGGGGATACTTTTGCAAGGCATAGTATATATCTGGAGAAATAAGCTAATTAGTCTAAAGCGTAAAGAACCATAGGCACTTATTTTCAACCCTTCCCAATACTCCTTTCTGTAAAAAAAATTTTTTCTTGATACAGAACCTTTCTTCACAGCATATGTGACATGTTCTTTAATACTGAGACAGAAATTAAAATTGTCCTGTGAGATCCTTATATTAGATTAAATTGTGCCAAATGCTTTTCTGATCTTACAGGCTTAACTCATTATTTCCCTTAAAGGAAATCTACCATCAAAATCCATCATGATAAACCAGGGACATTACTCATAGATCCAGGCACTGTGACTGTGGTAATCTTCTTCTTGGGGAGGGGGGAAGTGCTCCTGTACAGTGTAAAGGCTTGTGAAGCTACACCACTGAGCGGCTCCAATAACACAATGTAGAACAAGAAATATAATAGGGAAAAACTAAATTGGTAGGAAAACATAAAAAGTTGCTTCCAAAAAACATTTTTGGCATTATTTTGCCACTTAATAATAAAACTCACCTTGGTTTACAGCTGATCTACAATATGTGTCTTACTGCATATATGTCGGTTTTTAGGATGTTTCATATAAAATACATATAAAATACATATAAATTTACCTAAAGCAACTCTAGCTGCTGAAGCATCATAGTTGATCCAGAAAGATACCCATGACAGAATAGTAATCAGTGTAGAAGGCATGTATGTCTGCAGAATGAAGTAGCCAATGTTTCTTTTGAGACGAAAACTCAATGACAATCGAGGATAAGAACCTGAAAATAATAACATGTAAGAAGGCGTCAGTGGTGTAAAGATGACCATTTGCTTCCTATAGATGTTGGGCAAATATATGTTGGCCAATAACCATTCACCAAGATTCCTCCCACAAATACACAAAACACAAGCGTTCTTGGCCCATTTCTCAAAGCATCTTCCCATTCCCCCCAGGCAAGCATGGATTCAGCAGGGACTTCCAAACTCATGTGGTGGTGATGGTGTAATCCATCATGCCTTACCCTTCCATTCTTTGTCTGCCAGTGAGGAAAAATCAGAAGACCTCCTTAATAAAAGACCAAAATTATTCTGAACGGTATGGCCAGCTTATCTAGACAATATGGGGCCTCATTGTGAAGTTCGAGTACAAATTCACCCATGGCCAGCAGCTTAATACTTGGCAGATCTACTGCAATACGGTGGATGCATGTTCTATGGTGGTATTGCAGAGACCACAGCCATTATGTTCTATCTTCACCAAAAGAAAACAAAAATGTCTCAGCCTTAAATGGTTAATAGTTGTTACACATATGCAGAAGATCAACATTGTCCTTTACTACCCTAAAAGAGCCCTACCGTGACAAATCTACCATCAAAAGTAGATCTGATGGTAGATTCCTCCTGCCTGTATCTGCCCTAATATGTAATTTGATAATCCTGGAACATAACCTAACTTGTTAAAAACTTTATTTTAGTAATATGTAAATTAACTGCAGAGGCTACTGGGGCGTGTACAAGCCTGGCCGGGCACTGGGAGCTAAGGCTACTCCAGATTACAGATTAGGGCAGAGGCAGGCAGGATGGTAGATTTCTCATGGTAGGTTTCCTTTAAGTCTACCATGTGTTGGATTCTTACCAGTGGAGAAGACAACTTTCTTTGACACCATTTTGTAGTCAACAATTGAAAACTGAGGCAGCTCAATCTTCTCGACTCCCGTGATCGCCTTGTCTCCTCCGTTCCAATAGAACTCTATGTCATCTGTTGTATAGCCATCTAGGAAATAAAAAAGTTATAGGTATTCATAAACTTTTACTTTTTCGTTCCCAACTATTTCTAAGAAAACAACCATGGCAGTATAAACAGGGTTGGATTTTATATTCATTGTAAATATGAGATTATACAATAAAATTATAAACAATATACAAGGGAAACAAATAGGCGCTGCTCTGAAGTCTTTGTAATGTGCTCGAGTGGCTTCTGTCATGTGTGGTGATGTATGATGACATTTTGCACCACCAGGTTGAGAGAGATGGAAGTGCTCCGCAAGCTGTGGATGGCAATCTGTAACACTGGAGGCACAGATGGTCATCTTGCGTTTGTCTGTCCTCTCTGCCTCATACCTTCCTCTGGGTGTAGCACAACATACCATTTGTGCACTTGGAGCCACATGATAAATCAATGCCTTCTGTTGTTTGACTCTTTATTTGTTGATATAGGTCGTTATTTCCTTCTGTTTCTAGTAGGACTTGCTGCATTGATCGGCCTCAGAACAATTAAGATTTGAGGACAGAATGGTCCAACCACTGAGTCGGGCCTGACCCAACGCTAGCAGAAGGTCCCTCATCTGATATTTTTCTTTAATGCATTGGCTCAAGATTGTAGTTGGTGCTTCTTAATAAAGATTGCTATTGGCTTTAATAAACTCATAATATGGCTTCTTGGTTATACGTTTTATCACTTTCAATTCAAATTAAATAGAAAGGGAATCAATTGAATTACAGGCATGCCTCCTTCTACATCTATCGTTCCTGAAAGATAATATAGCTATACATCTGAGTTCAAAACTTTAAGTGGTACCCTGAAATATCAAATCCCATCTTTATTTTTATGTCATCAGGTTTTGCTGCTATGTTGCCTTTTAGCTAAGTTCCATTAGGACAGAGCTGTGATCTGTAACTACTGTTTAGCTACATTGACTACAATATGTGCGGTAATCTGAGACACACCCTCTGCCTCCTTGTTGGTCTACAATGACGGTGTGGTAATCTGAGACACACCCTCTGCCTCCTTATTGGTCTACAATGACTGTGTGGTAATCTGAGACACACCCTCTGCCTCCTTATTGGTCTACAATGACTGTGTGGTAATCTGAGACACACCCTCTGCCTCCTTATTGGTCTACAATGACTGTGTGGTAATCTGAGAAACACCCTCTTCCTCCAGATTGGTCAAGCTGCTCCCTGGCTTTATTTGGGAGTCTTTAAAATACTATATTAGGCAAACATAACTAGAGGGGCATCCTTCATTTATTATCTCTTAAAAGTTAGGAATGAAGTGCAGCTGTAAATGACAGTCCTCTTTTTGGAATATTCAAAACATTTACGAATAACATTGACACCTATGTGATTTCCATGGACATCATATAATACTCCCTTGAATTGCAACAATGGGGCATTCTTGTGATGAACTTATAACTAACTTATCTTCAGGGGTCCCTTCACCAAAGTTGTATAAAAAATATGGCCTTCTTAAATAATGTCTTAAAAGTGCAACTTGCCTGGAAACATTGTACAAGCCAGTGTATAGTTTTGTAATACTGAGTCAATGCAGTACCGGAACTGCAGTGTTCGGCAGGCAGACAGGGATTCCTTGCATCATACGGAAACTCCTTTCCTGTGCAAGGTGTGCAGTCTGTGGGTTCAGAACATCATAAGGGTCTTTTCCACAGGCTGCACACGTTCGTCTGCAGCTGGCCTAAGATCAGGATTTCCAGAATAATTCAGAAGGTAGAATGCCTATTTTATTCAAGTTGAGAGTCTACAGTTGTTAATAATTCCTTTATTTATAATAATAATTCCTTTATTAAAAATGCGCTCACAGATCACGCAGTGCTGCACAGAGCTTGCCAGATCAGTCCCTGTCCCTATGGGACTCACAATCTAATCAACCTACCAGTATGTTTTAGATTGTAGGAGGAAACACATGCAAACACGGAGAGAACATACAAACTCTTTGCAGATATTGACCTGGATGGGACTTGAACCCAGGACCCCAGCGCTGCAAGGCTGTAGTGCTAACCACTGGGCCACCGTGCTGCCCATAGTACAACAGTTTATGTGAGACTATACCACCATTCTTGGTATTGAAATGGTATTGGCAACTTTTTCCCATGTTTCTCTTAAATCTATTTCCCCTTACAGATGGGTAACACTGAAAAGTATTGGCCCTGGGGTGGTTCTTTTAAATATGATTTTATGGAGGAAGTTCAGAGCTCCATTGTACATTGCTATTACAAAATATACAGTAATAAACTATGACATTGAGGCTGGGTTCACATCATTTTATTTGTATACGTTAACCGGCTAATTCAGCCACTACGTTTGGCCACTAAACATTATGTCCATCAAAAAATGCAGGAGGGAGGACCCGAGGATGTCACTGTCCATATTAGGACAGTGACAACACTAGGGGAACACCCCGTTATGGTGGGTGCTGCCGATATACACTGCACCCCCAACAATCATGGGGAAGAGGAGTCCCCGGGCGACTGCTGCATAATCCATTGCATCTTCTCACTTATTTTACCTACCTTTAGTACTGTCCACTGACCCTGTACTTTTCAACTCTAGGCATCGCAATCAGTGCCTACTTACTGACCCGCCCAGCCCCTGCTAAGGATCACCCCCAGCTGTAAGACAGTCCATGCAGAGTTGTACCTTGGCTCTCCCATCCAGCTCACTTTTTTAGGATTTAGGCAAGATGAAGTGAACCCTCTTTGAACCGCTAGGATGCTGTGGTCATCAATGACCGCAGCCTTTTACACATACACAGCTGTTAACAAAACTCTTATAAAGTCAGTTACAACCAGTCGTATGCAGGTGATCAACTCCTGTATCTATGCGATTGCCTTGACCTACAACTCTAGCATTTTGCTGGGACGCCTTCTCACTTATTTCTGAGGAAGGGGTTAAAAAGAATTTTGTTCTAAGCTCCTACTGTTTCCATAAACGGCACATCCCAAAAGAACAAATCCGGCCAAATGGCAGTATTTCAGTACTCATAATAAGGGAACAATGATATGCAGAAGCCATAAAAGCTCATTTCATTTGAGCAGATATCTATATTGTTAATGACCGTAGGACAAGAGCAGGAGTTTAACCTTTAATGTGTCGTAAGTGAATTCTCCGGACTGCAGCAGATCTTTGCCTATAATGTGTTTTCCAACCCAGTGCCAAAGCGGAGAAGAATGCACCGGGTGTCATTAAATGCGACGTTCTGCCGGAAGTTTTTTTTTAGTGAAACAGAAAATCAAAGCCCAATCTAATGGCTCGGAGAGGTTCGTTGACAGGACAGAATGTATATTATTTTCTAGTATATTTGAAATAATTTTATGAAAGCACTCTTCTTTGCCTTTATATTGGATATTATGCACAGACATATAGTTATAGATGTACAGTCAGTCCTCAGGTTACGTACAATAGATAGGTTTTTTTAGGTTTGTTCTTAAGTTGAATTTGCATGTAAGTCGGAACTGTTTATTTCATAATTGTAGATCCAGACAAAATTCTTTTTTGCTTCTGTGACAATTTGATTTTCAAAATTGTTTCTGTAATGGGAACATGGATGATCAATAAAGCTTCATAATAGACACCTTAGAGTTGATCTTTGCAGCTTGGGACTATAGTAAAGCATCCAGAGAGCTTCCGTCTTTAACTAGGGGTCATCTGTAAGTCGGGTGTCCTTAAGTAGGGGACCGCCTGTATAGCCTTACATCATAATAAATTGAAAAGATTATAAGAAGATATTGTGTATGAGAATAAGGAAAATTCACAGAACACAGAATAATCTCGATAATGGGGCGTTCCTGTCCCTACGCTATAGCTTGTGCCTGTTCAGGCCTGAGCATCGCCAGGTTAACACACAACTCTACACCATTTCTGATAGGTGAAGATGGCCATAGTCTCCTGATATATCCAGCATGCAGGATCGGTAGGGTTAACATCATACGCTGGCCAGGGCCGCATTTGCCATGAGGCAGGATGAAAATCAAGAGGCAGATGCAGAGCCCTCAGGTTGGTGGCTGTAGGTAAAGTGGGCGTTTGGGCAGCAACAATATAACTTGTATCTGTGACTTTAATAAACAAATACAAATGGTAGTGGTAGAACAGAACAATGAGAGAGATTTCTCTACGCTGCTCTGTTGGTCAGGAGAACACAGGAGGCGTGCGAAGACGTCACTTGGGCACATGGGTCAGGAGAAGGAGATGACAGTGGAGGAAGTAAGTAACTGTTTTATTATTTTTAAAATAGACACATTCTGAGCAATACATTCTTCAGCGGGGGGGCTGATGTGGGTAGACATGAGAGGGAGATGTGGGTATTGGGGCCAGTTCTTATTTATAGGGGGTTACATAATACATACCACTATACATTTTTCCCAAGTTTTCATGTTATCCATAGAATAAGGGATAATAAGTTGATCATTGAGAGATCAACTACTGGAACCTCCACTGATCATCAGGATAGGACCTCCACTCTCCCGCAATACGCAGAATGGGGCATCCTGTCTATTGGAGAATTTGTATGTTAATTCCGTAGTGTTATATAGCACTTTTTTAATGATAAATTAAAAACTTTTCTAATACAAGAAAAAAAACAACTGGTGAATAAATTCCCTAGGATATAGACCCTGAGGTAATGGAGTAAAACCTTAGTTATTCCAGACTATGCCAATCTGGCTAATCTCTAATTATAGGTCCAATGGACTTGCAAATAAATGATAAAACCTGTATTCTGCGTTGACTCAGAGGAAGCACCGCGGAGAACCATGGTATACAAGCCCGCTCTTCCGTGTCCTTAATATGCTAATGTTTAATTTCCTCTGACAGATTAATACAAGCCTCCGTATGCTTCACTGAGACTAATTGATGGGAATATCGCAGTTACCAAGAGAAGTGTTTTAAGTCTAGATCATTGATTTTAGAGATTAATTATTTATGGAAAAGCTAAAAACGTAGTAATCAAATGCGCTGCATCATACTTTACACTACTTAATAGTTTAATTTTACGCGGTGGCTTAACAGCTGAAAGCAATTTTGTTTAAGGAGGGTCGGAGAAGAATTTCTTACTTATTACAGAATATATTTTCGAGGCCTATGGAATTTTTATGAATGTAATCTTTTAGATTAGTTTAGTGCAGGAAACTACTGTACAGCACATCCCTTTTATATATAAGTAAGAAAAATAAAGCTAATAAAATACAACACTGCCTTCTACTCTAAATTTTGCCTTTATTACTGGGACATATTAAATACAAGGGCGGTTCAATAAGTTTGCCGACAGAGGCCGTTCCTGAGGGAGGTTGGTGTTATCATCGTGTGCTGCCATCTATCAAACGACAGCAAAACAAATTGCAGACTGATTGATTGGTTAGTTTGGATTTGGCAGCCATTTTGAGTAAGACGTGTTTCGTGATTTTCGCTAAGATGGAAAAAGATCAGTATTGTTCGGTAATTTGCTTTTTGTTTTTGGATGGGAAAAAATGAGAGGAGATAAAAGTTGGATGCTGTTTATGTGGACACTTAGCCATCTATGACCACAGTTAGATATTGTTTCAACGAACTTAAACGTGGGCGAACATCCATTTTTGATGAGGAGCAACCAGGACGCTCGGCAGACATGGTTACCGAGGAAATCATTCAAAAAGTCCACGATATGATACTCGCTAATCGACGAACGAAAGTACGCGAAGTAGGAGAGGCCGTAAGTGTGTCAACCGGAACGGCAATTAATATTTTACATGATAAGTTGGCGATCAAAAAATTGTCGGCCCGATGGGTGCCGCCATTGCTCATGGTGGACAACAAGCATATGCGGCTGTTAACTTCGAAGCAGGGTTTGGAGAAATTTAAGCGAGATCTGAAGGAGTTTCTGTGTCGAGTTGTCACTGTTGATGAAACCTGAAACAGGCAAAACAATGGATTTCTCCCGGTGAATCTGCTCCAAAGAAGGCGAAGACGGTCCCGTCGGCTGTAAAGGTTTTGGCAACGATTTTTTGGGATGCGAACAGCGTCATCTTCATGGATTTTTTAGAAAAAGAAAGAACGATCAGTGGACAATACTACAGTGAGTTATTGGACCGCTTCAACAAAAAAATGAAGGAGACACAGCCGCATTTGGCGAAAAAGAAGGTGCTGTTTCAACATGAGAACGCACCAGCACATTCATGCGGAGTTGTCGCTGGAGTGATTGACAAATCCTTTTTTGGAGGGTTTAAAGAAATGGCAGGAACATTGGGAGAAGTGTATCTTTCTAAATGGGGACTATGTTGAAAAATAAAACATTTTTTTGGGGAAAACATGGAGTCTTCATTTCTAACACAGGGAACTTATTGAACCACCCACATATTATAAAGGGTGTCTCATCTTTAAACATTGTAAATCAATCACACAATTTATGCAATAGATAAAGAAAGCCATGTTGGTCCATTCAAAAGTACAATATATTCTCACGATCATATAAAAGTATGTTATAATGCATATATACATTACATTCATACAAGGTCAATCGTAGAGGAATGCTTGGCTGCTCCCTTCTTTAGAGGATGGTCCTAAACAACCCACCTTTATTATCATCTAGAGAGGCCATTCTTCCAGTGAAGCAATTCTGTAAACCTATAGATATATCTTTATCACCTATAATGTAAAATTTCTATTGTAACTTAACACTATAAATACAGTGAAGTCTATTATTAAAGCTTGTAGAACTAAATTAATCTTCACCACCAAATCCATAATTAACTAAATGATTCTAAACTTGGAATATGCTGCTTTTTAGACTGGCGCATTGTGGCCCATTCTTAAAGTGAACCTGTCACCACATTTGCACATATATAGCCAGTGACCAGTTCCTATAGATCCCTATTGACTAACTGACACCCTTCTTTTATCTAAAAATTGTTTCCCTTACATCCCTATAAATCAACTTTATTTTATATTACCATCAGAGGGGACATTTAATGCTTGACCGACACCTTCCATCTACTCGTTCCCGTGTCCCATGCCTCTTCTCAGAGTGTGACCAGGTTGATGTTATCTAAGGTCCTGTTATATTTGCAACATCTACCCCATGTATGTATCTGATCCCATAAAATTACAGCCTCCATGGACTTCTACTCCTCTCCATGCTCCATGGAGGCTGCTGTGATTTTGTGTGATCAGTTGCAAAGGTAACAGAAACTTAGATGACATCACCCTGATCACATGACTTTAAGTACCCAATAATGTAACAGAGCTCTCTCTCTATGTTCCTCAAAGAAGAATGTCCTAGTGAGATCAGCCATATGCATGTAAGTTTACAAACTGATTGTTTAACATTGCAGCCATGGAAAAGAACTATTTAGGGATAAGGGTATTGCTTTTTAATCATAGTATTTAATGAAGTCTTTGGATAGGGCCTAATTTTTTCAGTGGTAATAAATATTTATTAAATACATATATTGGTATGTCCTACGTTTAGATTTTCTTCAGTAATTTCATTTAGTATCTAATATTTTGACTAAAACTAATAAACAAGCAATTCCATTGCAATTATCTTGAACTCGCTGTTATACTCTTACATATTGGTTCCATGCAGGTTCGCTAATGGTCCCTAATGAAGAATAAATTCATGTTATCATGTTAAACAAATGAAATTTAATTGAAATGAGAAAATATAGCATAAAAAATATCAAAAACCATTAAAATAGCATTCCTGATTTAATAGTACTATATATCTATTAAATATCATAAAAGACTGAATTGGTCTAGCGTTGAACATTACCCATGAAAATATCTATTTGCTAGTTCTTCATATTCCGATTTTACAACCAAACTAAAATGTTACAATGTGTTTGAAAAGTTTTTTAATATGCACAAACTCCAAATAACTCACCAATACTACAAAACTAAAATAGTCCACCACTAAAAATAAAAGCAGGTTGGTTTATTATATAAAGGCCAATGTTTGTATTGGGTGTCAGTCAGATATCTGTGACTATAAAACCCCTTACCACCTTGGTGTTATAGAAGGGTGGTCTTAAAGATATTCACAAAAAGACTTTTCTGTGTTAAAGGGAACCTGTCATCAGGTTTTACTCCATTAAACTCCCAGCCCCCTTAGGTGGGCTATTAAATTTCCTTTCTAGAATTCCTTCTTTTATGTGAAATTTCACCCTCTTTTATGGATCTTATCTTTCAAATCACACCAGGTGTATGGCTCTGTGAGCTACAGAACCAGAGATATGGGCAGCTAAAGATATAGTTGAAAATGCAAGCTGCACCTGTTTCCCAGCCTATATGTTCAGTTCTGTAGATTACAGAGCCGTAAGCCTGATGATCTGAAAGATAAGATTCTTATCTTTAATATGACACCAGCAGCATGTATCTAGGTGTTATAGAACAGACTATTGGGGCTTCTGTATTGGCCATCACTCTACAACCACTAAACTTGTCTCATCTCATGTTAAAATGAGGTGAGAAGAGTCATATTTTTCTGACTTTGGGGGAGATTTTTATAGGTAAATGGAGGAGATTTCACAAAAAAATAGGGAATTCTACAAAGAACTTTACATACCCAATCTGAGTGGGCTGGTGGTTTAGTGGGGTAAAACCTGGTGACTAGACCCCTTTAACTATAGTAATGTGTCTTCTTGGATAAGACAGAAGAATGGCTAGTTAAGACAGTTGTTTTGGTGTGGATAGAACTACAGTTGTTACTACGTGGTGAGTTTCTTGTTTACGGATTACTATTTCCATGAAGACAAGATTCTTAAATATACTCAGGGTAACAAAATAACACATTATCTAATTCACTGTTATGAACAAAAATACAGCATTTCACAGATATAATTCCTGTCTCTATCAGTCCTGGTGTATACAATTTTGGTTGTCCCTGGATATGACCATAAATCTTCTGTACAATCAATGGAGGAAGTCACAGCACCCATGCAGTTAAATTCCAGAAGTCTTTATTTTCATCCAGGATTTAAAAAGGCAATGTTTCGATTCCTCACAAATCTTTATCAAGCATGATGACTATCAATCTTCTAAATATGGTCGTATTCCTCTCATGAATAGCTGCTCTTGTATGCACACTGCAGTGCTCTCTGCCTACTACCCTCCCGCTGCATTAAAAGACTAGCTCACACACAGGCACTTCCTGCCGGCAAGCAACATCGTGCTGAGACTTACTCTACTTGCTACAGGCAAGATAAGTTCTGTATCCTAGGGGAGGCATAGCAGTGCTGACATTGTGTGTTATAAGTGACATAACACAGCTGTTTTATTGATTTGGTGAGCTAAGTGTGTCATTATGTTTATATCCATCTTATGACTCAGATCTCTCTTTTTCTATGTGTTAGATACTAGTAGAATGTTCAGAAGCTAAATAAAAGTGTAGATAAACCCTGTACCATGATGATCTAAGCACATTTTCAGCACACAGCATGTTATAGCACAGAGAGATCATGAAGTGTCTGCTTAGAGAATCCCCATCCTGG
Organism: Engystomops pustulosus; assembly: GCA_019512145.1. NCBI lineage: Eukaryota > Metazoa > Chordata > Amphibia > Anura > Leptodactylidae > Engystomops > Engystomops pustulosus. The sequence continues at coordinate 40,672,104 of CM033641.1, read as the reverse complement.
AATCTTACACTGACCATGACTGAGTGATAGGAGCTAAAAAAGCAATACAATTGAGTAAAATTGTAAAATAAGGGGGTTAAATGATATTTATTATGTAAAAATCAGTAGGGGGGGGTGTTACAATTTGAAAACTTTCTTTCATGGGCAAACCCCTTTAAAGCTTCATCCCCAAAAGTTTTTTGTTATTGCATAATATCAACTGTGCCATATGCCCTAAACCTTCCAGCCAGCAAACTTTTTCTAAAAACCTCAGTTATATGTAAGTGGAATGGACCATACTGGATCACCATGGACCATGTGTTGAACTAACCCAGACTGTGATGCTAAGTTGGTAGGAACATAATTTTTTCCTTCTTTGTCTAGAATTCTGTGTTGTGGATCTTGTTTTATAGCCATAGACATCTGACTGGCATTCGATCAATGCAGTTTGCAATTTTGGATGTGTTCTACATTTTAATAGACCTTCACCGCTGGGTTTAGTTTTTTTCCAATTCCTAAAACAAATACTACTACATGTATTTCATAGCTGTAGTTTATGTAACATGTGCTGCTAGTAGGTCATGTACATGTTCATATTTAGTAGACAGCAGGCATTTAACATGTAACCAGGACAGTGTGTGTGTGTGCAGTGTACTGATATAAAGTCCAAAAATCAGCAAGCATGAAGAATAAATTAGACCTCTTCCCGGGAGAGGGTGTTCCCTTCCACTGAATTGGCTTTCAGATATGGTTTAGAAAGCTCTGATTTTCAGCTGCCATGCTGTTTCTGACTTAAAGATAACTCAACCATTTCACGTTCTGCTGCTGGCTGACAATTTTGTCCCTTACATACAGTTACAAAAACAGAAAAATGAATGACCTACTAAAATCAAATAATGTCAAAAGAGAATAGCAAGGACTAAGAAATCAATACACACATCTGTGCTGTAAGATCTGTGCTCTCTTTTCCTTTCTCACTCTATTTGTCACATTGGTTTGTTCATTTAGGGCAGTGGCATCTTGACATCTTATAATATATAGTACTGGTTTATTAAAGGTGACAGATCTTTGTTTCACTTACTGGTCATAAGAGAGGTATAATCATAATGTGTATTGAAGTAAACGAAAGTTATAAGTCTTGTATCTGCATGTTGTATATGAACTAAAGGGGTATTCCCATCTGGGCATTCACATTTAATTACATTCATTTTCCATATGTAAACATTTCTTCAATTGGATGTTATTAAAAAAAGTTCCTGTGTGAAGATAATTTCTCATAAATGTCGCTATGTTGTCCCTTAGAAACGAGATAGCTTCCTTGGAAATGACCACCCCGCACTTTGGCAACGGTGGCCAGACATGCGCTATTAAGCCCTGGCCGACCACCTGGATTTAGCGTTTATTATCACAGGACGGCTGTGGGATAAACAGGAACCCCCAGACATTTCATTTACAAAAAACCTATTGTTTCTTTGGGAAATCCCTCCAGCAGAGGTGGTCGTATCCAAGGACACAACCGTGTTTCTTAGGGACCATATCACTACATTTATGAGAAATTATCTGCACACAGGTACATTTTTTTTAATAACATCTAATTGAAGAAATGTTTATATCTGGGATATTAATTAAATTGAATATAAATGCCCAGACGAAAATACCCCTTTAATACAATGACATGGAAAGGACTGGTGGGACAATAACGATAACGCAATACCACAGATTTACTACTCATCTTTGTGAAGCTGTGTATATATAAAAAGGATGATATGATATTGCAGATCTACTCACACAAATATTTTACTTCCTAGAAAGATAGCTAAGAAGGTAAAGCCAATTTACACTCCTCTGTCCTCAAAGAACTATGTTTAGTTTTGACTACCTGCACAGGGCCACAAAACCACTGATCTCTTGTATATATTTGTGGTTCCTGTGTCAATAGTATTTCACCCATGTCAGAGCCGCAAACTAGAAATGGGAGTTCCCCATGTTTTTCCTGTTTTTGTGGTGGTTTGGGGTCCTGCGAAAAACAAAATAAAAAAAACAGAAGGCTGGCAAATGGAGTTATGTGATTCAGACCTACCAAGCCACCACAAATACAGGCTGCAAATATAGTGCAACCGCGTGTCAACCCTGTATTTTTGCAGATGCTCTGACCTCTGTAGGGCAGCGCCTCAAAGATAGCCAAGAATAGGACCTGCTCTGAGTTTTTCCTTAGGGGCGTAGGCTAGGACGCAGGGCTGAGGAATCCTCAGCTGTTTGTATGAGCCCATAAAAATTCTTGAGGACATGAGCTCACCGCAAAAAGCATAAGGGAAAAATGGTTGTGTGTATTAGAGCAAAATCTGGTGCTAACATTGAACAAAATGACCTACATTTTCACTTAATGGCAAATAGTTTTTTTTTGCCTTTAAAATATTTTTCCTTTAATGGATCAAAGTATTTGAATTTGATTGACTTTAAAGATCTTTTTTTTCAATCCATTAATTATTTTACTATCCTGATTTTATTGCCCTATCTGACCAATTTTGACCAAGAAAGTAAAAATACTTTTTAGGGATTTCCAAACATTGTCACTGCTTCAGGAAAATGTTTAGTCCACCAGAGCAGCGAGTGGAAGCTGTTCTTACAGAGTGACTTTAAAGGAAATCTACCATCAGAATCAAGAATAATGAATCAGGGACACCCATTGGTCCACTGTGATTGCGGTAATTTTCTTATATGTGTTTTCAATGGCCTTCTTCCTTTTAAAATCAACTTGTAAAAGTATGCTAATGAGCCAGAAAGGCAATGGGGCTTATTTACTAAGGGTCCGCAGATCGCGCTTTCATCGGATTTTCGAAGTTTTCAGGATTTGCGTCGCTGTGACAGGTATTTAACTGGGGATTGTGTCGCAGCTGCGCTGGTTTTCATGCGACAGAAATGGGGGGGGGGGCGGATGGTCGGACTATCCGACTGATTCGGACTGAGTGTGGGATTTAAGATTCAAATTGTGTCGCAAGACAAAGAAGAAGGTGAACTTCGGCGGATGAAGTGGGGAAGCAACACATCCAGGATATCGGGCACACAATCTTATTGAATAGCGCCAGAGTGCATTATCGTCAATGAGTGTGTTATTCTGCTGTGGATTCAGGTGCTGCTGCACATTGTAACAACAACTTGTGAAGCCAGAGCACAGAGGACCTCTGCAACCATAGCCTTTTAGACTCATTAGCATGATTTTAAAAGTTGATTTTAGAAGGAAGGAGGCCATAGATAACAAATACAAACTATAACCACAGCCACAATGCCTGGAATGTCTTGGTGTCTTATGCTTGACTTTGATGGTAGCTGACGTAGAGATAGGTCATATACAGTACCAAAGTATCTATATCTGATAGGGCAGTGATGGCAAACCTTTTAGAGCCTCAGTGCCCAAACTTCAACCAAAAGCCACGTATTTATTGCAAAGTGCCAGCGCAGCAATTTAAGCAGTAATGTATTTCTCCTTGTTCGTTGACAACTTTCAATCCTTCAGCATCCCAAGGACACCAACACAGTTGAAAGAAGGAGGGCAAATTCGTCTATCATTGTAGGAAGGTTCTGCAGGCAGATTCTTTGAGTTCTGTCTGGTGAACTTCATTCTGGGGCGATGGCCTGGGTGCCCACAGAGAGGGTTCCGAGTGCCGCCTCTGGCACCCGTGCCATAGGTTCGCCAACCCTGTGATAGGGGATACATATGCCAGATATGAATGATAATGGTCATTCCATTTTTGGCTTACAGAAGAAAGGGATATTCCTAACTAGAGGATAAAGGGCATATGACATATTTATTATTAACACTTGGCAATAAAACTTGACCAACGTATTCTGTATTGTGTTCTGCAAGGGAAACCTCAAAGCCTTCCCAGACATGTTCTCCTTCAAAGGTTGGAAGCCTTCTTAACAGTACTCTGACCTTAAATATAAGCTGTGCCCTAATCATTTATTATCATTGGATAACAAAGTTTACTTTTTAATGGATATCTCAAATTGAGGTAGACTGTGTGTTAAAGGGATGTTCCCATTTCGGCAAATTAATGTTATTGTTTGTATGATGAAAAATTATACAATTTTCCAATATACTTTCTATATCAATTCCTCATGGTTTTTCTAGATCTCTGCTTGCTGTCATTCTATAGGAAGCTTCCAGTGGATATAAATCTGACCACGGTCACACAGGTGCACAGCTCGTTAGTATTATAGAGAGTAATCAGAGCTGTGTGTTATAACGAGCCGTGCACCTGTGTGACCATGGTCAGATTTCTATCCACTGGAAGTAAAGAATGAAGATTTCTATAGAATGACAGCAAGCAGAGATCTAGAAAAACCATGAGGAATTGATACAGAAAGTATGTTGGAAAATTGTATAACTTTTTATTATACACACAATGGGCCACATTTATCACTTGTTTTTTCTGTTGTTTTTGCGCCTTTTCGTTTAGGCGCACCGTTTTTGCGCCATTTTTGCGATTAAACGTCAAATTAGCCACGCAGCTAAAATAACCAGCTTTCCCTCATCTATCGTTCACTTCCAGATGTTTTGCTGCGCCTAATGATATTCATCACGTGCGACTTTTGCATTTCGGCGCAAAAACGGGCGCAAAAACACTCAAGCCCGAAGGTGGCGTTATCTGAGAAGAAAGCACTGAGCCCCTTTGCAGAAGAGCTCATTTCTAGCAGCAAAGCTCAGCCAGACACTGGAACATATAATAGATACATTAGATACATTACAGACAGGAGCTGCAGACTCTATTTACAGTTCATCACCTTCTATTTACAAAATATTCTGCAAAACCTGAGCTCACAGCAAGAGCAAGAAAAGTTTGCACAAGTTTGCAGCAGCTTCTAGATACTACAAACAAGTGTCCCCCATGTAATTCTGCACAGTATCACCAGTGTGTCTGAGGGGGGCACTGTGCAGAATTACAGGGGTGCAGCAGGAGACCAGCACTGGGGGATCCCCTCCAGGAGAAGCCCCTGCTGAGGAGGTCACTGGGTGTCACACACCTGGGTGCTGCTGTGGGGGTCATTCTCATGCTGGGCTGTGGGAGAAGCAGAGAGGAGCTTGTAGCAGGATCACATGTAAGTGCCTGAATCTAACATTGCGCCTAAACTGCGCCTAAACTGCGCCTAAATTGTGTTAAAGTAAAGTGATTAATAAGAGGCAGAAAATATACTTATCACAGATGGTTGTAGCTTGTGATAATTATGGCAAAACAGTGCGCCCGAATTTAGGCGCAACTACTACACTTAGGCGCACAAAAGTGATAAATGTGGCCCAATAACATTTATTTGCGGAAATGGGAACACCCAGTCCAACTCAATTTAAGATACCCATAGATCTTCTGTTCTTTCAGATGCAGTCAATAAATTACATTTGCATATCTATGCAGTTTGTTCCTATAAAGTCTACTTTATTTTACTTTACTTTACTTGAATTGCATTGCTTGATTTGATACTGCAGCCTTGACTATGTCTTCATTAGTCTACTTTTGCATATAGAACTAATTGGCTATTAACTACTTTAGACAAAATATTATAAGCACTTGATGATTTGTTTTTATAACAGTTGCCACAATTTTTGTTTCTTACAAATTCTTACAAATCACAAGATAAAGTAGCTTAAGAAAATAAAAATAAACATGGCTTTTATAGTTTTTACATATTCTTATGATGTTTCATATTCCGCTCCTCTCGGCTCCCTAGGACCACCACTATCACCACAGGACCTTCCTTTCAATTAAGAAAAAACCTCCATGACAACAGCCTTAACCGTAATCTCCACTTCTAGAAGTAAATTGTGTTTTAATTTCTACCGCAAGGAGAAAAATGACTTCTCACCATGTATTACAACACGTTATTTGATGAAACGTCTTTACTTGAAGAGAATGTTGCAAATGTAAAATTAGCAGGGAAATTAAACTCCAGTATTTCTTCTCATTTATTTCCTGAAATTAAGGTCTTGTGCGTAAAATGAGTTATTTCCTGGAAAATGTCAATGAAGTTATGCAATTGCATTTCCCTCATCTTTCCTGGACATGGCTGCCTGCTGACAAAATGCCAAGAGAGAGCAGTAGCTGACTGCGGAAACATGTTTATCCATCGATTCTGCCTTTTTCCCCATGACTGAGCAATACATGACTATATAAACACAAGTTTATACATCATGTTTGCTCTAAGTTTATAATCCTTATTCTTTTTTAGCATTTTTTGGATTTCGTGTCCATTTTTCTAACTCAATAAGTAAATATTAAAAAAATAAAATAAAAAAGAACAAAAACATTTATAAACAAAACAAACCTTGGCATAGAATAACCAGCAGATTTTCATGGTGGCCGTTCAGGGTACTTCTGTCTTTTTTATGACCCATCATAGGCAGAGGATTGCAGGATCTAGCGTCCGGCTGCTGCCATTGTAGGGCTGTGTTATTACTGCCCAGCCCTATTACTAACACTCGGTATTGTATAAGTTCCGACCACAATAGCCCCTTTGACACAACTGTCATACAAGGACTGTGGTGTCTAAGTTAGTGCATTGGGAGTGAGCTGGGATTGTGGGGTAATTGTCCCTTTGCGGGAAAAAGTAATATAAAAAAGTAAAAAAAAAAGTTAAGTTTTATGCAAAAAAGTGAATAAAGTTAAAAAAAAAAAATACACCAGCATACAAAAATTGACAGCCCTTTAAAAAACAAGAACTAAAATCATACAAAATTCACCAGCCCTTAAACAAATAAAAAAAATAAGATCACACACATTTTGTACATACACACCCGTAACAACCCACCCTAAAAAACAATAATAGTATTCATCCCATACGACAAAAAAACCTTATATAAAAAAGAATGACTCAATTGACATTTTTTAATCATCCATCACACAAAAAAAATATATTTGTCTGTATTCATGGTGTGCCTAAAAGCATTGATATTCTAAAATACTGATGTAAACTCAGCACAGATCTTTCTTTTAACATTATTATATTGTTCTTACCTTTTATTTACCATATATTATCTCTGAAAAAATATGTGAACAATGTTCAGATTTTTGAGGTACAGTCTGTTTCTGCATTGTGCACTGCGCAACCACAGATTTTATTTATGTGTTGCCTACCAAGTTAGATTGTTTCATGTTTTCTTAAAAAAAAAATGTTACTATCTTGTGATTAAGTACATACATTATAGCATGTTAAACTGATGTGTACCAACAAAACAGGATCATTAAACAAATACTATGTTCACGTGTTGTGACTGGGCACTCCCCTCTGGGAAGTTTACTTTTCCGTAACCTAGGAGATTGGTGTTAATTTCCTGTATGACGCCTATAGGCACAAGCCCTCCCCCATGGGAGTGTCCACCTCATCACATGTCTCACACAGAAGATTTAAATAGCATACTTTGTTACAAAAATGTATCCATGATTAAGGGCGCATACTGCGCCTGAAACACGTTGGAAATTACGGTGTGTCCATTGTCTTTTATATGATGTCCGAATAAAGAAAAGTTTTTATCCAATTCCTTGACTCGTGGGATTTGAGCTGAAAACGTACTGTTTATATTGTTTGAAGCCCTCAACATGGAATGAGGATCCGTGCTCTCCCTTCTCAAGGTAAAGATACGTGGTTGGAGCTGCCTGTTGGCGCTTTACTGCATTTTCACCCGTGACAGTATACATTGAGGCATTGGTGTATAGTGCCTCGCCACTCGCCTCTGCGTGTAAACAAATATTGTAGATGCACGTTGCCACTGGCATCAGTATGCAAACACAAGCCAACATTGATGGGAGCAGCTGCAGGAGAACGGGCAATAATTACTTTACAATTGTACTCAGTTTTATTGCTGTGTTAGCTCCTATAACTGATTTTCAGTGTAAGATTCGAAAGCGTGGTTGTGTGGGACTCTCTAAGACACTTCATGATCCCTCTGTGCTATGAGATGCTGTGTTCTCAGATAAGCAGGGTACAGGTTTATCTACACTTTCATTTAGCTTTTAAACACTCACTAGGTATCTGACACAGAGAGAGAAAGAGAGAGGAGACAGATCATAAATGAGAAATGATGGGATCCATGAGATGGATATAACGCACAATGACACTGATAACTCAGCTATAACACACACAGTGAGCTTAGCTACCTGCCATTTTCCCCTGCTATTAAGATCTTATCTGTAGCTTGTAGAGTAAATCTGTGCAAGCTGCTACTTGCCGGCAGGAAGTGTCTGTGTGTGAGCTTGTCTTATAATGATCTGAAGGAGTAGAGAGCCCTGCAACCAAAACTGTATACACCAGGACTGATAGAGACAGGTTGCAATTATATCTGCGTAATGCTATATTTTTGTTAATAACAGTGATTTAGAGAATGTGTTATCTTGTTATCCTGAGTACATATAAGAAACTTGTCTTTGAGGGAATACCAGTTTTAAAGAGTTGTATGTTTAAAAATGGCCACAAATACAAATGATCGATGTTTGTGTGTGTGTGTGTGTGTGGGGGGGAGGCGGTGTTAGTAGAAGGTCGGTAGTATGTACCGGTTTTGTGCAACACTGGGTTCAAATATCAAAGATATCAATTTGGAGTCTGCATATTTTCCTAAGGAACCCTAAATATGCAGATCAGGGAATTACTGTAGATTGTGATCCTTACTAAGTATAGTGACTATGCCGAGTTAGACTATGGTGGTGCTATATAATCAGGAACAATAATAATTAAGTGTACTAATTCATGAATATTATATTCACGTGTATTCGCACAAGATTATGATATAAAAGTCTCTCTTATGCTACTCCGTATTATCTTTGTTTCTCTGACCAAATTACAGAATGTGCTCCCTGCTGAAATAATTAATATTTTACAACACATTTTAAATGAAAGTCATAAAAAATAGACCCCGCTGGATGCTCATGCTGGCCAAGCATATCAAAAGAATTCATACAAAGACTTTATATGGTAAGCCTGCAAATTGCTATAGGAGTATTATTCTACCCACACACCGACCTGGATGCTGCTGGGAAAATGTTTGAATTAGTAAATTCTGTGTTGCTGGCCATGAATGTTGGCATGTGTTATATGCTGCGTCTTTGTCTTTTTCCTAGAAGATCTTGTATAACGAAGGTCCGTATGATTAGGTACATGTTAACGAGGAAAACTATTTCCCATGCTCCAGTATAATATGATGATTTATGACTATAAATGGCCATACTCGGGCTCTGTACAACCTCGGAGTGCTATGTATAGGGGAACTACTGTGCTTTTGTATATGTCAGACATCAGTCTTATGACAGTTTTAGACACTTTTGCAACTGGTACCAAAAAGTCACCAAAAGTTACCCTGGTGTTACTTTAGCCAACAAATAAGAGTGGTAAAGTTAAACTAGACAGTCTTAAACTGGGCCAGATCATCCAGCATCAGACACATTTATACATCTGGAACAGTTTGAGACTGTGGCGGGAATTCATTAAAGGGGTTTTCCCACAGAAGAAAATTCTCACATTTCTATCCCCTAGTGATGTTAACACAATATCATTTTAACCCTTTACTTTACAATTTTACTCAGTTTTATTGCTGCTTTAGCTCCTATCTCTCCCTAGGCTGCTCAATCCTAGGGTGTGGGCATAGCCTATCTTAGCAGGGGTCCTTAGGAAGCCAGTTGGGTGGCGATACGCGTGGGGCTGTGTGCCCCAGCTTCCCCTCACCTCCCCTTTGCGTTCATCCCGGTTGCAGCAGGTAGATATGTGTATCCATCTTGTACATATACCTCATTGCACTTGCTTATAGATTGTTCTGTTGGAGGATTGCTGGTTTACTTCTTGTTGATTCTCCCGGGATTATGAGCTTTGACCACATACACTGGATATTTCATCCACTATAAGATACATTTCTGGATTTTGTGCGGCTAGGGGGGTGTTATCTCAGGAGGGGGAGCTGGTGGTTTGTAGGGGTGACCAGCACTATCACATTCTAGGTCCCCTTGCTGGATTGTTTGTTTGTGTGTTGTTCACACTTTTAAATGTTTTTATGGTTTTTTTGTGTTGTGGTGTAATTCATATCAATAAAAGTTGTTTATACTTTAGTTTTTTGGTCTTGTGGCATACTTCTGTTCAGGATGTGAATCAGTGTCTCTGAGCTCTGCACGATCTCATCCAATATGGCGGACACCCAACCCTAAATCAGAAGTTACTGGGTTGTCTCTAGGGGCAACTGAAATTGTGTACATGAGGCCTGGTAGAGACAGTTTATACTTATATCTGTGAAATGCTGTATTTTGTTTTTGTTGTGTTGCAAGCTCAGAGAGTGCTAGCCTTTTGTAACTGTAATGATGAATCTGTCGAGTTGCACTTTTAGACCTATTTTTAGGTGGCCTAAACTATGCACCACAATGTGGTGGACCCTTTTTATTTTTTTGGTGCTCTGACTATTTCCTTCCTGACCACACCCTTTTCTGGAGTCCATGCCCCTTTATCGGACAAGCTGTGTCTCAAAGTTTTGATAAATCTGTCGGATGGCATTATAGACTGTTTTCTTTTGTTGCAAATCCACCTTGTCTAAGGCCAAGTTCACACTTCTGTTTAGCCCTCCTCTTTTGACTTCCATCAATACAGTGGATTTGTAAAAATGTGTTGCAATGGCTTCCGTTAGTCTCTGTTTGTTCCTCTTCCATTAGTGCTTCCGATATTTGAGAAGAAAATTGGATGGAAGCTGAAGCGCTATTTTTTCAGTCACAAATAAAGGAAGTCTAATGGAAGTGGGGGCAACAGACACTATTACAGCAATAAAAAGTCCATTGATGTCAATGGGCATTTTAAAAAGAGTTTTTAAACCAATTATCACTTCAGTTAGTTGATAGTAGAAGTGCAAAAGCAGGTGTGAACTGCGCCTAACTTTTAGACATTTTTAGCAAATCTACCCCTTTAAAATTTAGAATATTTTTTTTAAATCCAGAATTGAAAGATCCTTTAAAAAAATAACATATAATTGTGTATTATGCCAACAAATTGGAATGTCCAAAGTTCTTCATTGTCTTATACATTGCCAGATTTATCAAATTTGAGGCATTTTTCATAAATCTACTCTTGGGTTTTCATCTGTCTCCAAAACAACAGAAGTGGTTAATAATACCATGAATATTATTCCAGACAGATGCAGAAATCTCAAATAAAAACCAAAAATTGTGACTGCTTTGATCGTCGTGAGTCACACAATGTCCTTGAGTTTAATAAATCTGGACGTTGAAGTTGAAACCCTTGTAATTTTATTTCTGTAGAAAATATGTTTTAAGATATTACATTAAAAATATAAAAGTCCTTCTGCACCTCGGTGATCTACTTCAGGGAAATTCAAAGATACCTGTCAGGAACTTTGCATTTAAAAGGAATGTATTTTTATCTAAAGTTTTATGGTACCTGTAAAATGGAATAATAGAGCGATACATGAGTGGTGAGCGATGAATACAAGTGTATTACATGTTTCCATCGTTCCATATTTAATAATGAATGGTTATGACCTCAGCACAGTTTATATATAATTGATTAGGTGTCTAATTGGGTCAGAATTCTGAGTTCTGGTTATTAACGATTAAATTTTAAAAGAGGATCTGTCCTGAAGACAGGAGCTGAGCTGCAGTAGCATCACATTGGCACCACTACACAGTGGATAAGGTTGTCTGCTTATTGCTCCATGCATTAATCCAATATTGGTGGCTTTTAAGGACTTGTAATATGAGGGCGTCGTACCGCCAACATTCTCATATAGATGCCCTATTCTTAAGACATCAAAATAAAGTGGCTAATTTTATTTTTCAACAATACACCTTGTGAATAGGAGTGAGCTCAACTGTCAAAGTTTGCAGGGTTGGAATGGCCTACAGGTGAAACCATTTGTCGGCCCGACACCTATTGGCCTTACCCCTGTCAGACACTGACCCCTCCCCTGCTTGCTGCTGACTGTGCCCCTGCTGTCTCAGAACTTCAAATGATGGTGAAGAGACCCTCCAGCCCTCTTCATCATCACTGTTCCCTTGCTGAATGCAGCAGAGGTCCTGTCTGCCAGCATCACTGTACAAACACCAAGTACTTACCTATCCCTGTTCCTCAGAAGCACTTGGTGTTTATAGTTTGCCAATTATGCTGAAACAAGAAAAAGAGGAACATATGGGAACCAAAATATGTTGGATGGGGGCACAATATGAAGGGGGAGATGATGGGAGCCCGCAGGGAGAGATTATGGTGGCCCCTGGGATGAGATGTATATGAGAGACTGCAATATGAAGGGGTGATGATGGGGGCCTACAGGACGAGATGTATACGAGAGACTGCAATATGAGGGGGAGAAGAGGGGACCCACAGAATGAGGGGGAGTTCAGGGGAGGGGGGAAAAACAAGAGAGGGGGACAAATGGGAGATTACATCATGAGGGGAAGATGAGGGGCCACAATATCAGTGGGAGATGAGAGAAGTCAGAATATGAGGGGCAGGTGATGAAACTGTCTGAATATAGCCCAAGCCAACCAGGTGAATATGCTTAAAACCTGTTTTATTTGAAGCTTTCATGGTTACACATCATAGAACAGTAATATACACATGGATGTGTAGTTCAAAATGTCATTATTATGAAATAAATAGCAAAAAATCCTTATCTGTGTCCATTAGGCAGCACAACATGTGTTTTGCTCACTGAGACCTGAACACTGACTGCTACATTTAGAAATGTCCAAGAACCTCACTGAGGTCCTTCTGGGTCTCCCACCAGAGACAGGAAACAACTGGAGATGAAAGGAGGTACTGAGTTTTATGTCCTGGGTTTCCTGTCCCTGGAGGCGGACCCTCTTTCCAGTTGGGTGCTGTCATGGTCAGAGGGGGAAAAACACTACTTTTGGTGCCTAGCTTTTATGTGACCTACAAGATGACAAGCCTCAATCAAAGTATCATGTAGAAGAATGATTTGGGATAGTATCACCTCAAAGGGAACCTGTCATCAAGATTTCACATTTTTACCTAATAACAGGTTCCATAGCCTTTTTCATTCTAACTCCCAATCTGCTTTTAAAATAAACATTCCTGGTTCCACTCACTTTTAAAAGTCAATAAAAGTTTATCAAGTCCCTGGTCACATCTGTTGCAAGACTGAGAGCCCCTGTGTCATCATCATATATAATTTTGGATTCACCGTATTCCTTTGTGCCACAACTGACATGTGATAGGGCTTACCAGTACATCATAGTGTTTAAAAACTGGTATAGTTTTACTGCAATACACCAAGGGGTTAACATACAGAATATACTTCTGCCTTATTTTTGCTAAATGTAATTTTAGGACTATGCAAATTTGGCTAATGCAGAAACGGCTGGGCTTTCTTGAACTAATCTCGCACACTCTTTGCACTGTTTGGCTACATTTATGAGTCACGATTCAAGTGATTTAACTAATTTTTTTTTCCGTCTAGGAGCTATGATCATCATAAGATTTTCATATTTATTCAGGGACATTCCATGGAAAATAATATCTGGTATGTGGCGGTAGCCAGCAAATTCATTAAAATTCAATATATGCATGCTCCATTGTATAAGGCATTATTCTGAATTCATTAACCTTCTCGGTGTCCTTATTTGTGATGTGGCAATGCATTATATCTGAGCTGTGAATGTTTATTTAGGCATTTACAGTAGGATTCACTGTATACGTTGCTGTTTTGTAGCTCTAAGGGCATGGAGATGCTCGTCATAAGGACGTACCTAATGCATTGTGGTGCACATTATTTAGTGCTGAACCGGCTTCGCCTCTGTTGTTGTGTACAAGCCGGTGTGACCTGCAGCTAAATAAAGGAAGCACAAGATGTTCAGTACCATTAGTTATTCTTTGTGGCATGCTTTTGTCACTGATAAAGGATGCAGGAGATGTTCAGAACCATTAGCTATTCTTCGTAGCGACCGTTTGTCACCGGGATAGAAAATGTTGACAATTGTAGAGTGTAAGTTCAATAACAATTTTCTTCCTTTTTTTGACAAAAGGGACATTGTGGTAATCTTACTTTACATGTTACAGCATATATTCTATCTGATAGAGAGAAAAATATTTCCAGATCCGACAGAGTTTTTGTTTGTAACATATTGATTTGCCGTTACGGTAATGTTTTATATTCTGCCATGAGAAATGGAGCTGTATTCTGCTGTGTTACGTGATGTCTAAAGCAGTGGCCATTATTTAATAAGAAGCAGTTGATGCCTTCATTTCAACACTTTTACATAGTTACATTGCCCTAGAGAAATGTTTTTTCTGCATGCTTGGTACAGTTGTGGCATCTAGTTTATCTTCAAAAATTGTATAATATTTCTAGATATATTTCTAGTTACAGTCTCTGTATCTGGATTCATGGGTGAACAGTGCAATACAACTTAATTAACCTCTTAACGCTCCGCCCCGTAGTACGGAGCACAGCTGTAAAGGCTGTATGAAGAGGGCTCACTGGGTGAGCTCTCGTCATACAGACGTAAGGTTTGTGTCACGGGTGCTTCTGCGACCAACGAGCTGGGTCGGAGCCGCACCCGTGCTCCTATACGAGGCCCTGAACCTCTACCATTGTTGTTACCTCTCTGCGTTCCCACAATGACTCCGGCGGTCTGGCTTCCAGAGAATTAAAGGGCCAGAGCGCCGATAATTGTCACTGGCTGGCTGCCAATTTCTGATAAATTCTCAGCCCCTTCCTGTCTTCCATGCCGGATCTTTGTGCCTTGTTGCCATTTAGAAAGCTCGTTTCTATGTCCTCTGCGTTTGTAGTGATTTCCCATTGTGACCTCGATTCTGTTCCTGACTCTGATCCTGTGCTGACTGTCCTGACCTTCCGCTACATCTCTGACTCTGATACAATTCTGTACTTTACCTTGGCCACCACCGCGAACAAAGTTGCGCCTGTGGAACGAACTGGTGGTAGCACTCTGCAGCAAGTCCAACCCACTTTGCGGGGGGCTCTGGTGAAAACCGGGTACCACTTAGACTCCGGTCCCAGGTGGCAGTTAACGTCATCGTCCACGGTGGTCCAGAGGATCCACTACCACTAATCCTGACAGTTTGCTGCACTTTGAAGGAAACACCCACCACTAACAACAACGAACAGCCCATTGGCACCACCATCTTTGTTTTGATGTCGCTCCCCGTGTCCTTATCGGGTGCGGCGATCAGTTGCAATGACAGCCTGGGGTCTTTGTAAGATTTGAGGCTGTATGGCTTCTGCCAGTGTTACATTGTATTGAATCATGTGTAAAAATGCCATATACTGCAATTCTGTATAACTCAAGTATATACTGCAGTATGTGGTAGGAATGATCAGACTGTCTAAGGCTAAAGTCTAAAATAAATGGTAAAAAGAAGTTTTAAAAAAGCTAAAAAAAAATTAAAAATTTATAAACCTAAAAATTTAAATCACCCTCCTTTAAGCAGTTAAGATCAGAAACATGTTAGGTTTTACAGCATCCCAAAATGCCTTATCTATCAAAATATTATACTCATTTGTGAACCTCATAACAAAAAATAGCAGACAAATGCCCGAAACCACTTTTATGCCACTTTACATCACATAAAAAATTTAATATAAAGTGATCAAAAGGTCACACGGTCTTCAAAATGGTAGCAATGAAAACATCAGCTAATCTCGCAAAAAATATGTCTCCCACAGCTCCACAATCCATGCTATGAAAAAGTTATTAGGGTCACACTGGGGCACATTTACTAAGGGTCCTGCGGCCTCAATACCATCAGGTTTTCCCGAATATTTCCGATTTGCGCCGTTTTGCACTGAATTGTCCCAGCACCGCAACAGAAATCGGGGGGCGTGGCCGTCGAACAACCTGACGGATTCTGAAAAAAGGCGGAATTTTAAATAGGAATTGTGTCGCAAGATCAGCACCTACATGCACCAGGAAGAAGAAGGTGAACTCCGGCGGACCTTGGCGCAGCAGTGACACCTGCTGGATATCAGGCGCACGACCTTAGTGAATCCCGGCAGTCCCGAATCCTCATCGGACAACACGCCGCGGGATCGCGACTGGACCGGGTAAGTAAATGTGCCCCATTGTTTTCATTTTTTTAAAATGTATTAAAACAGAATAAAACCTATATAAATTTGGTATCACTATGATGGTACCGAACCAAAGAATAAAACAGAGGTTTTATTTGGAGTGCACCATGAAAGTCGTAAAAACTGAGCCCACATTTGGAATTTTTTTCCAGTATGCCAGTACATGGCATAGAATAATAAATACCATCACTGAGAAGTACAATTTGTTACACAACAAATAACACCCCACATAGATCTGTACACAGAAAAAATAAAAAAGTTTTTGAAGGTGGGGAGCGAAAAATGAACGTAAAAAAGCTTTGATGCAAAGGGGTTAATTGATGCCATATACTGTACAGTGCTGCAGTACAACATTCGCACCTTATAAGATAATTAGATACACCTTTCTTGTTTCCCAGTAATCTGTTACATTATAGAAAGTGTAGTTTTAATATCGGCTCGGACAGGTGCATTCAGTTGTGGGCCCCAGGGCCTGCTTGAGTTGTGCACAACCCTCAATGTATGCCATTGGGTTATTAGATATTATTCAGCGTACAATATTTCAAGCACCTTATAATAATATAGTAGATTGTGTAGAAAACTGCCCAATTTATTTTTACATTTTTTTTATATACTGTTAAACGCATCGGATTACTGATATGACATACAGTATGTGTATAATGTCTAACCAACCAGTGCCCTTCCTCCCTGGGACTCAAGCACATTACAGAGCCCAACCATATTGCTGCATCTTTCCACTGCCTTTGACCTACTAATTTGTGGGCATACAGAGCTAGAAAAGCCATAGCTTAAGGCTCAGGTCAGTCAGCAGGTTACAGACAGGGCTCCCAGAACCTTAACAGTCCAAGGCAAGCGCTAGAAGGCAAGCTATGGGCCAACTTTTGTTTTAGACATTTGCAAATGGATATTTGAATGTATCTGTACCATGATGGTCCCCATGAAAAGATTTCACCCTAGGCCCTGAGGCACTGCAGTCCAGCACTGTGGGGCTCATTTATTAAGGGTCACGCTGCTCACTTTTGACGGACAGTGCACCTTCTTCGGGTCTAAAATGGCTTGCACAAGTATTTAAGACGTGTGTGCGCTGGGATTGTGTCGCACGCAATCTTTTTGCGGCACGGCTGCGCTGGCTTCCATACAACACAATTTAGGGGGCGTGCCGCCGGACAATCCGACTGATGTGGACTGAGAGCGGGATTTAACTTTTAAATTGTGTCACAAGCCTAAGTACTTACATGCACCACTAAATAGTCTAAAAGCCACATATTTACATGATGAATAAATACATTATAATGGACAGTGACTTAAGAACCTACTGTACCACCTGAATGGTTTGTCTTAGGGTTTGTTCCAAACATGTTATTCAAGTGGCTCTTTTATTGGTTTTCATCATATAACCCCTTTTTGGGTATCTAAAATTCAATGTAAAAGGCCAGGGGACTAGGAATAGGTCACAGAATGCAGGTCAGGACAGGCAACTTTGTTCAAAATCACGTAAGGCAGGAGTCATCCATAGGAAAAAGTGGATAGGATAGGTCAAGGATCATACATCAAAGCCGGAGTAAGAAACACAGAGCTTGGAACTAGAGATGGGCGAATTTTTCAAAAATTCGACTTGCCGAGTTTGCAGAATTTTCCAACAAAATTTGATTCAACCCAAATCGAATCATGTCAAATCACGTTAAAAACAGTTATTTCCTGACTGCAGAGAGCCTGTAGGGTAGTGTAGAACATTGTGCCATTCTCAAATATGTATAGGGAGCGTGGTTTGGTCTTCAAACAATGCTGTGTTTAGGTATGGCACGCACATGTGCACTTACATAGGCCAACTTCACCAAATCAGCGAAGCGGGAACGCAGCCTGACAAGGTAACGTCTGTGCCAGCTTGAAAGGACCGAGCTGAGGGCCAAAATCCCACTATAACATCAAAGAGTGCACTCTTTTTACACTGACATCAGATGATTCCATAGATTATAACAGAACCTGTTCTGTTAAACGCTGATACATGTAGAAACCCCCCAAAAGAGTGGAGAGGGTGTCAGCAGTAATTTTGCATTGATGTCACTGATCATTCTGCTCGGCTCCTCTTAACAAAAAACTGCCACACCCCGAAGTTGGTGATTTTACCGCCAACACTCTGCACTGAGTGACTACTCATACTGCTGCCTCGCTGAGCCCCTTTTCCACTGCTTACTTGGACCTGCGAAGTGGGTTTTGTACCCCGTGGCCGTTTGGCTAGTCAACCAACTGATAACCTTTGGGTTGTTCATCAACATTCTGCTGCTAGATGACACCGGCAGTTCTAGCCTCACTGAGTCACCCCAGCTGCGACCTCTGCCTGATCCACCTGCCGCCTGACATATTGGTTAAGCAACTATGTTGATTTGACACTGATTTCTTCATATCAACTTTAGCAACAAAAGAATTGAAATTTGGGGAATACAGAACCCCAAAAGTTACACCCTGGACTTTGAGCAAAAATCACTCCATCTGCTACTGAGTAAAAGCAGCTAGACACTAAAGCACATGCAGTGTGAAATGACGGGATTGCAAATGGCCGTCTGTTTTTACAGGGCTGTGACATCACATAAGCTTGCTGGTCACTGATTGGCTTACATGTCTGCGCATCTGATCAAGGGTTTTCCTTTCTTCTTGCCAGAGTTCTCTGCCCCATGTAACATGTTGTGCTCGCGGCCATTTTGCTAGTAAAGGGGAAAAATATTTTGTTCCCACGAATCACTGTAAACTTCGGATGCGTGCAAAACCGACGGTTTCCTTAAATTCTAATCAAATTCCACTTTGTTTGAATCGATTCGCCCATCTATACTCGGAACACATAACAAATATGATTTTAGGAATTTAGTTACTACTACCTATTATGTTGTTGAACCTTCATGTTGGAGGTGGTGGTTTTTATAATCCAGAATCTCTATAAATGGTGCCTTATGAAACTGGAAACAAACTGGTTTTCATCATCACTGATCTAAGAATTCATCCTCTCAGCCGTTCATACAAATATGTAAAATGTTTGCCACAGACTTAACTTTTGGATCATGGACAAAGTAATTTTGCTGGATTATCTTGTTTGTCTAGATTTCCATGTGTGTTCAGAATTTTGCTGGTATTTTTGGAGGCCAAAACACATTGTGGATTGAAAAAGAGACAAAGTAGCAGCTATAATACTTTCCCTAAGTCATTCACACCTTGTTTTGACTTAAAAAACTTAATGCATAAAACTAAACAAGGAAAGACAATCCTTAACCCTTTAAGGGGTTTTCCCACGAAGACAAGTTTCTTGTATGTACTCAGGTTCACTGTTATTTACAAAAATACAGTATTTCACAAATATAAGTCCACCCTGTCTCCATCCAATGAAGGTTTCTGGATGGCTGCTATCTTCAAAACGTCTCTTAGAGCACCCGGGTTGATGCTCAAAAAATGTAAGAGAGGAAGAAGAGAGAAGAAACAGGTGCGCTGACCTCGTGAGGTAGTTTTGTACAAAGGAAGCGTAATAGGTTAACCTCTCACCTGAAGGCATATAAATATGCACATGTAGAATGTAGATGATGCACATTGGCAGCCAGTGGTCCCTTGGAGTCCGCAGGTCCCGTCCCAGTCAACGGAGTAGCAGAGATTCAAATGGAAGAGAAGAAAAGAGAGAAGGCCACAGCATCCAGTATGATAGAAAAAGGTTAAACCTTTATTCACACAGGCATCGAAAAATCTGCAATGTTTCGATTCACCATGAATCTTTGTCAAGCATATTGGATGCTGTGGCCTTCTCTCTTTTCTTGTCTTGGACTATGGATCCTGCACACTAGGACCCTGGGCTGTGTGCATCAAACAAACAGCTTTTGGTAAATTGGTTGCTGTCTTTTTTCTTTTTTTAGAGATACAAATGGAGACACCCAATAGGAAAAATGAGGGATGTTTCGGCGCCATGTGGATCCAAGACACTACACTTATGTAGTGAAATGCAAAGAAACTTTTTATTGAAGATCTATCTCCTGTCTGATGCTGCACTGAGCTGCTCTGTGCACTCCAGACCCCACCCTTGCATTCCAAGATGAGCTCACACACAGACCTCCTGTTGACAAGCAAGGAAAGTAAATCTATAAGATACAGGCAGATAAGGTATTTATCCAGGGGATGGAGGCATATAGCAGGGCAATGTGCATATTATGGCCGTTATAGCAGAGCTGAGAATGTCATGTGTAATATGCATCTCATTATCTCTATTCTGTCTGATCTCTCTTTCTATGTGTCAGATACTAGTGAATTTTCAGAGTCTAAATAAAAGTGTATATAAACCTTTACCCTGATAATCTAACCACATTGTCAGCTCACAGCATCTCACATCATCATGAAGCGTTTGCTTAATCCCCACACACACTCTGGAATCTTACACTGACTAAAACAGCAATAAACTAAGTAAAATTGTAAAGTAAGGGAGTTAAAAATGGTCTTTATTGTGAAAACATCACTAGGGGATTGAAATTTGAGAATTTTCTTTATGGGCAAACCTCTTTTATGACTTGGCAATTTTGCACCTTTCCTAAGGCGAAATCTATTTTTTTGAGAAAAACCCCTTTATTTGGTACAGATGACTTATAGAAACATAAAAACATAAATTTCATGTATTGAAATATATGAATTCCTATAGTATAGAATTGTTTTTTTTGCAATATATTGCAAAATTTATAACACTGCCCGAAAAACAATTATACTATAGGAATACATATAATTTTTATTTTATCTTGATGTGGACATATTGCAACTTGGTTTATATTAGTTATCTAGAATGCATTATCATTGAGAGTTTTTAAATAAGCATGCTTTGGGAAAGTACTTTATCTTTTGTGTGTAATATATAAAATTTATGTTTTTATGTTTCTATAAGTCATCTGTACCAAATAAAGGGTTTTTTCTAAGAAACAGATTTTGCCTTATATCCATTTGAAGTGCGGAATAACTGTATTAGATGAATTAAATTAAATGTCAATGCCCAGACGAGAATACCCCTTTAATTAGGTGTAATAGCAAAGCACTATAGACATACAATTAAAAGAATAATGGCAATAAACAGCACTTAGTTTAAATTAAAAATCAACCATGCCAAGAAATGAATGTATAATGTGAATAGGACCTATAATGATTACCTAAGGACAATGCACAATTATAGTAAACAGCTCAGGGACTAGAACAAATAATTAATGTACAGACTAGTAAACACCAGACGTGGCACCCTACATACATTTACATTTGTCTAATGTGTGTACAGACAGTCCCCTACTTAAGGACACCCGACTTACAGACGACCCCTAGTTACAAACGGACCTCTGGATATTGGTAATTTACTGTACTTTAGCCCTAGGCTACAATAATCAGCTGTAACAGTTAACACACGTGTCTATAATAAAGCTTTATTGTTAATCCTGGTTATTAAGCCAATCCAACATTTTTAAAATCCAATTGTCACAGAGACCAAAAAAATATTTGTCTGGAGCTACAATTATAAGATATACAGTTCCGACTTACATACAAATTCAACTTAAGAACAAACTTACAGAACCTATCCTGCACGTATCCTGGGGACTGCCTGTATTCATTTAATCATATTTTCCAGATTTTTCCTATATACACATCTTGACTCTGTAGTGGAAATGCCCTATTTTGATGAGTTAATAATATATTATCAGTACGTGGCCTTTGCCATCTAAAAAAGTCAGCTGAAATACATACAGTATGTGAGTTTTCTCCTTACAGTAGGGTATCCTTAATAACAGACACCATCATTGTTCTCCGCTACGTCTTACATAGGTCCTTCCTACATTTTTTATACGGACATCACTGACAATATCAATTGTAGCCCTGAATATATAGGTGAAGGTGTGATTATCTTTTCTTCTCTACCATTGGATGACCTTGGTGAACTGGAGAAAAACAAGCCATTGCTGTGAGATGGGAATCACCGCGCTCATCTGTACTGCCAATTTCTCACTTGTCATTCACAATGTTATTTTGATGGAGCATTACATGTAATCTAGTTCCACTGTAGAACTGTAAATGGTGGCTGTAAAATAATAACATCTTTTCATTTATTGTGTCGGATTATGTTTTCCTGTAAAACTACAATGCAGGGAACATTCTTATCAATCTCATGCCGGCTGCTTTCTGCAGTCATATATTTCTTCTTTCTTACAATTTTACAAGCTTTTTCCTGCTCACATATTTCTTTTGGTTCTTGGTTTTTATCTTGATCATCTACACACATTAGAAAATATTTTTGTAAGAGATTGTTTCAAGATCTATTATTATCTGCTAATGCTAAGTATAAGCAGGGTATGGTATCAAGGTCAAATCACGACCAAAGCTTAGACAACTGATGTACTGCCATTGAAAGGTCTCTTTATGTAAGACAATAAGACACATAAAGACTAAGACAATTCTCTGAAGAAATAAGATAAAATATTATACTTGTTACCTAACATTCCAAGACTTAAAGGGAACCTGCCACCACGATACTACCTATAAAAGGTAGAATGGGTGGTAGGTGGATGTATGGGACGTGAGGATAGCATGTGCAGAACTCCGGCTTCTCGGACGAGGGTCGAAGATGTCAGGGTAGGAGGAGAAAAGAGGCTACTGGGAGGTGGAGTAGCCGTGACATGTAGCCTCATGCCCGGCTACTCCACGCTCCAATAGCCGCTATAGAAAATTTACATATTAGGGCATTAAAGATTTTTAAAAAATAGCAGGACGTGAGAATTAGCTCTAAAAAGGGCTATCCTTACGTCCCATACATCCATCTACCACCCGTTCTACCTTTATAGGTAGAATAGTGGTGGTAGGTTCCATTTAAAGGAAATCTACCATCAAAATGGAGTTTGATAAACCAGGGGCACTTACTCATATATCCTAGCACCGTGCCTGTGGTAATCTTCTTATATTTGTTATTCATGACCTCCTTCCGATCGCGAGTGTTAGAGGTGGGTGTCGGCTGTAATATACAGCTGACAACCGCAGCTTATGGTGCCGGCTCCGTTCAGTAGTCGATGCCAGAAGCATGACGTAATAGTACTGCATAATGCGGGAACGCACCTTCTGCCATGCAGTACTGTTGCGTCAAATTTCTGTAAAGGGGTTAAAGTTCAGATCCACTCATCTCTAGTAGTGAGCCTAATTAGCATATTGAGTAGCAAAAATATCAACAAGAATGGTGCACCAAAATCTGTGGTATTGGACCTTTTGAAGAATGAAAAGAAGTGAAGGCAGTGGATATGGTGAAATGTTCTCCTAAAATGCACTAATCTTGTTTTCTTGATTTATTTGAAACAGAGAAAATAAATCTTACGGTTTGACATGATGCTAGATTGCTGTGAATAGAAAACTGTAACTACTCGTAAACTGTGAGCGACAGACGAGATGAGAATTACAATCCTTAATATGTGATTTATTACTAGTTGTTATAGAGGATACCACTGTGCACCATCCAAAATATCACTGAAACACAATGGAAGAAAACTGAACTCTAGAAAGCAATTCAAACCCTCCACATTAAAGGGTGACCGAAATGTTGAGTCAATTGTAAGTTATGGTTCATAAAAAAAGATTACCGCTACTTCCCGTTCCTTTCGTCTCGGCAAACACAGATTTGTTAATGTCACCCCAAGGATAACGGTAGCTTAACGGTTCTATCTGCAAACTTTAGAAGTCTAAAAATACTTTGGAGAATGTCAGGTAATGTGAAACTAATCATCTGAGTAGATTAGAGGATTTACTGATACTTTCAACTTGCTATGAGGCTTTCTCTCCATATCCAGGTTTTATACAGTATCTTTACCGCTAAGCAGCAAGGCATTGTAGGAATGGAATAGGGGCTTAAATAAGATTCAGTTCAACTGAGTATCGGTTATTCTCTATAACAGTATTTTGTTGAACTTAATATAATTGTCCCTTATCACACGGCACATATGCATGTGAGAAACAATATTTCTAGAATTATAGTACATTTAAGAATGTCTCACGTGCAGGGCTACATCATTTTTACAATCTTGATAAAGGACTAAATCCACTTAAGGCTTAAAGGGAATCGGCCCCCAGGTAATATATAATGTAAGCACATGGCCATGTAGATCAAGCATCAAAAGCACACCATCTGTGGTCTGATTGCAGAGAAATCTTTATTTTATTAATATGCAGATTAGCATTTTGGTGCACAATGGGCATGGCCAAAAAAAAAAAAAGGATCGGATACACTCTTTCTTCAATTAGCTTTGACCGATGCTGCTTGCTTCCTCAGTGAAGGTGGGCAAAAAAGGGAGCAGAAGACATACCCTTTATGGTGCACTAAAATGCTCTTTTGCATAAATACAAATACATGTTTTTTGCATTCAGGCAACAGATTTTTTATTTTTTTAATAAGGCATTCCTATGACGTTGGGAACTTTAACCACATGACCCTCTGTGTAATTGGTTTGTGACAAGGGAGCATACAGATTTCTTTTAATATATTACCTTCACAAGTGTAATAATCTGCTGGCAGCATGTTGTAGAGAAATACATTGAGATTTCTTATATATTTATTATTCCTGTCCATTATGCCATTTCCAAGATATTCCCAGCTGAATCTGTATGCTAATGAGCTTGTTGGTGAACCCAGCCAGTGTCCCAGAGCACTGCTTGTCCTGCCTACACCACTACCCACTCTTACAGATGAGCGGGAGATAGTCTTGTGAACTGACTGGCAAAAATGAATAGCAGTATTGAAGTTATAAATTATGAACAAAAAAATATATAAATGTACTACTACAAAAAAAGAACATGTCTTAAACATGCCTTAAAAAATGTATGCGTTAATGCCTTAAAAAAGGTTATGGCTGACAAAAAAAAGAGTATAAAGATAAAAAAAAATATTTTGATCCTAAGGGGGAACTTTTACTGAAAGGGAACCTGTCACTAAGGATCTATTTTTTTGTTATTACAGCTTTGAAAAGCCCATAACATGACAAAAGCATATTTGTATACATCACCTTATATAGGCAGTAGAGTACAGTACCTAACTCTCTGCCCAGACTCAAATTCAAAATGTCTGCTCCTGGATCTCCTGGCCCACATGCCAGCTCATTGCTGCAAGCATTGCTGGCGCTTATGCGGTGAGCTGTATCTAGCTGGAGATGTTGCTTTGACTGCGCATGTCAGCTCATCGTGCAAGAGTCGGCAATGCTGGCAGTGGTGAGCTGACGTCACAGAGGGGATGGAATTCACGGTGTGGGCTGACGTGATCCACAAGCAGACATTTTTTTTAGCATTTGGAAGCTATAACAACCCAAAAATAGTGTCTTGGTGACAGGTTCCCTTTAAAGGGTTTTCTAGAAGTCCTGACAAACCCTGCACTAGATCACAATTTCCGCATTGCTCTAGTACTTCTGGTGTTTGGCCCTTCCACCGATGGGAGTCACAGGGTTTAAAGGACCTATTTGGCCAATCAGTGGCCTTCTAGGAACAATGGTATCCACTTGGGACTAAGAAGAATAAGAAGATGTTGCATCCTGTGGTATGTGGAGGCCACTGGTTCGTTGACGCCCTTCAAAGGTTTATGAATGGCTACAATTGAGGGCGAAGGGTGAAGCTTTACTTAGAAACCCTTATTTATAAATATCTGTAGAGGTTACAATCTGAATTAGTAAGTTTTACAAGTAGCATCACCTGTCATTTGGATTTTTTATGAGCCAAATAGTCCTATGGCAGTAGAGTCAATTGTTAGATGCCAGAATTTAGAACAAGTTTAAAGCAGCTCCAAGTTAAACCCATCATTTATCCAACAAGAGAACATCACAAAACATAAATCTTTTGTAGCATCACTATCAAAGGATTTATTTATTTTTTGTCCATGAGAACCTTTTCAGAAAACTACAAAATAATCAAAGGTGTATACTTTGTGTGCTCGCAGTTACATTGTCCAATGCCTCATATATTCTACCTGCACTGCCTCCTGTTTTTATTGGCACAATCTGTCATGAATGTTGAGTTGGAAAAGAAAGATAGTTATCTTAAAGGTTACATTACGTGTCTGGGAAACTGAATGATGCAGCGGCTGAGATCATTATTAGATATTCTCCTCCGCAGACTAAAATGCACCAAGCCATGTCATGAAAAGATAATGTTTAAAAAAGTCTGCATAGAATCATCCTAGATGCTCTGCCCGACATCAGATGCTCTCTCAGTGCCTGTGTGTGCGTGCCATGAATAATCACTAGATAATCCACACTGATTATATAATTAGGGAACAGAGTTTGGCATTGAGCACTTTGGCCATACAAACAGTTTCTAACTCATGGCCCAGCCCGCTATTGGGCATGTTTATGGTGCGGTTTATCATGCCGACTGCCCACACTGCAAAAAATAAGCCCCTTTTTATCTCTGTTATACGCTGGCTGCCCCCTTTATATCTTTGTCATGCGCTAGGTGGACCCCTTATATCTGTGTCAGGCTAGGGGTGACCCCTTTACATCTGATTTAGGCATGGGACAACCCCTTTATATCTGTCCATATAGAAGAACATGGCACACACAAAAAATTGTCTTTTTCTTATTTTATTTAGTGCAAAAATATTTCTTAAGAATAATAGCCTTCATAGGGGTAAGTATAACAGATCAAAAAATGACGATGTTTCGGTCATCACAACCTTTGTCAAGTTAGATCTGCCTTTCTCATATGGTTGGGCAGCTTTGGTGAGGGTGCACTGCCTCACCAAGCCAGGATAGCCATATGAGAAAGCCAGATCTAACTTGACAAAGGTTGTGATGACCGAAACGTTGTAATTTTTTATCTGTTACACTTACACTTATGTACCTATGCATTATGGGGAAGGCTATTATTCTAAAGAAATATTTTTGTAGTAAATAAAATAAGAAAAAGACTAATTTTTGTGTGTGCCATGTTCTTCTATATGGACATTTCTGGATTGAGAATCTAACATTGAGCACCACTAACTAAGAGTATGCAGTCTCTATTGGTCTATGTGTCAACCCTTTAAATCTGTGTCAGGCATGGGGCAACCCCTTTATATCTGTGTCAGGCATGGGGCAACCCCTTTATATCTGTGTCAGGCACGGGGCAACCCCTTTATGTTGGTGTCAGGCGTGGACAATCCCCTTTATATCTGTATCTTATGCTCAACAATAATTGTGTGATGCATCTCGCCCAGTCAAGGCTGATTGGTTAGGTCAGTGTCTGACCTGTGTAGCCCCTCCTCCACAGCTCATACCAAATGTGAGTATTTTTATAGATATCTATAGATAATAATAGAGGAACAGAACAATCCCAGGATAGGAAAATATGATATGTTATTACATGAATACAACACTCATTTCATAATTAGAAAAGTTGGAACTAAACTAATGGTTTTTCCACCATCATTATTGTAACTATTTCAATTTCTCACACAACGTGTTAATAGGTGATGCATGTTGTTTGGTCTAAATATCCATAATATATTCAAGTAATAGTTGAATTTCTCAGGATAAGATTATTCAGCACAGGCTGTAATTACTAATAATGTGAAGAAACAGGTGTGAAAAGTTTCACCTTTGTTTAATATAAAAATATTCAGACTTAGCTGTACCAAATGTCTCATCAAGTGTTACCTGCAAAATGATTCAGCTCTATTATGCTACAGTAGTTGTAGGTCAGCAATGTTCCCAGACATACTAAAGATATGGGCATCTGAAGTGATGCTCCTCTTCAAGTGACTCATCTAAGGCAAAACATGACCATTCTCAGCTCATTTACATATGAAAGTGGAGGTGATTTTTTAAATATGTAAATCAGTGAGTTGTTACGTACCCTACCTAAGAGGGATGGTAGCTTAGTGGTGAAAACCCGTTGAGTCGACGGCATCCGGTGGCAGGGCATCTTTCCTGCTGAGAGCAGCACAGTGCCCTTCACTTACCTAGGTACAATTGCCACTATCCACACCGTTCTCTCATGGATACAAATAAGAGCTTATTAAAGCTACAAATTTCACAAAATTATGGATTTTGTTGAAGTGATATGCCTCCAAAAGCACCACCAAGTTATGCTTGGTCTTTGACAAAGTTTGACGTACTGAGGTCAAAAGGTTGTCCGTGTTCTGACCCCTAGCAATCTGACACTTATAGTTGTCTGTTGTGCACAAACCCCTTTAACCCGTTGCCGCAAACCTATGTAATACTACAATGGCACACGGCAAGGGGTGAAAGAAGAGGGCTCATTGGGAGTTATTTATCAAAAGGCAGCTTCTTGTGACAGTTACATGACTGCTCTTGGGGTTCCACTCCCTGTCAGATTTTTTTTAAAGTGACGTTGGCCCTTTAATGAATCAATCAGCAGTGTCTGCAGCTTTTTAAAAAAATCATCATAAATTAATTGCAAGATGAGTAAACATTCTAAGTCACATACACCAAGAGGGGAGTGGAATCACTTTGTAATTTTTGGCACTTATTTTAAAAAAACTCAAGCCATAACTGTTTAAGCCACTATCTGTGGATGTCAGGAAAAGACCATTGCAATTTTTGCCTTCAAAACATCACAAAAAATAGCCCAAATGCAATTTTTTTTTACTACGTTTTGAGGAAAAAGTAAAAAAAATCCTATGATAAATGACCCCTATTGGGTTTACATAATGGTGGACAAAGGTTTCAGGACAGGAGTTTTATAAAATTATGCTGAGAGTCTAAAGGGTTATTCCCATTAAGACAAAATTCTTTAATATGCTCAGGATAAGAAATTAACACATTGTCTTGATTGTTACTAACAACAAATATTTCACAGATATAAGTCCAACCTGTCTCTATCAATCTTGATGTTTATATTTGTCCCTGCATAAGACCGCAAAGTCCTTTCTAGCAGCAGTGTGCAGAGGAACCTAAAACCCTACAGACAAGATAAGGTCTTGATCTAAGGGGAGGGGGTATAGCAGTGACTGTGTGTTTTTTTTTTTAAACTCTGTTTTATTAATGAATGCATGAATCAGGTTACATACATGTAATATTCATAAGATATAAAATATGACATTATTCCAATGTACAAGTACCCTGATATGCAAAAATGTTTGACATTATCGTTCAATTCATACAATTAAAAAACAAACAAACTAACACTAACTGGACATAACACGCTTGCTACTTCTAGTACCAGTATTTGGGTTATCGGTTTTTAATGTGTGATTAGGTCAGGTTAAGTGAGAGAGGGTTTAAGAGCCATTCTACGCACCTCAGGTCAGTGAAAGATATATCAGAGGTCCAGGCTTCTAGTTATGCAATTAGGGCTCATGTCAAATTTCTGATGGCATCAGAGAGGTCTCGCGAATCAAGAGCTGTGTCAGTTGAATCACACCATCTATCCCATATTTTATTAAATTTTGCAGGACATTTCCTGTGTTTGAAAACTACCTTTTCATATGGAATGATGGTATTAATTAAGTTTTTCCACATATTTGTGGTGGGGGGCCTAGAGTCCATCCACCTTAGAACAATGGATTTCCTGGCTAAAAATAGGGTCTCTCGAAGTAGAATTCTCTCATAATGGGTCCACAGCTCCTCATCCAACAACCCAAACAGACACACCTCTGGGGAATGCGGTATGGGTCTCTCTAATACCAAGGATAATAAGGTAGTTACCTCCTCCCAAAATTTCTGAATGGTGGGGCATTCCCACATCATGTGGTGAAATGCCGCCGGCGTCTGTCTACATCTGTGGCACTCTGGAGCAGGTATACGCCCCATTTTGAAGAGTCTCAGGGGGGTCAAATAACTTTGATGAATGATGTGCAATTGTATCATCTTATTATTTACCGCTGGCGACACATGTAAGTGTGACTGACAAACTTCTTCCAATTGTTCTGCATCCAAGCTAGGCATTAAAGTATGCCATCTCTCAATAACCTGCAGTGGCGTAGAAGTAGCCTTTGCATTGATCAGATGTGAGTAAATAAGGGAAACAAGCCCAGCTGGGCCCTGGGATCGGATTACCCCTATCAATGGATATCTAGAGATGCGTAGGTCTGCACTGGGAAACTGCGCCGACAAGGCATGCCTGAGTTGTAGGTACCTATAAAACTGCCTGTGAGGCAAATCACAGCGCTCCCGTAGGGCGTCAAAGGTAACTAATGTGTCATTGACATACAAATCTACTATTGTATGTATCCCCAACCCTGACCAAAAGTGACTCTCCTGTAGTTCTACTAGATGCGGGAGGGCGGAGTTGCCCCATAATGGTGTTTGGGCTATGGTACCTTCTACCGGGTCAATGTTCTTGGCCGCTCTCCACACTTTCCGTGCCGTATGGTGTACTGGCAGGAGCCTCCCATCAAATGTACTAGTGCTCTCCAGCACCCCCCATAAGGAACGCTGATTCAGGTGAGTTGCTAGGTGTAGCTCTGGAGGATTTAGGCTTTCATGTCCTAGCCAAGGGCCCAAGAATTTGAGTTGGCCAGCTAAATAATATAGAAATATATTCGGCATTGCCATGCCTGCTAAATCCTTGGGGCGTTGTAGCTTACCTAACTGCAACTTAGCTCTGGAGGAACCCCACGTAAAATTTATTAATAGGGAATCTAGGGCTTTAAAAAAGGAATGCGGGACGGGAGTATATATGTGCTGTAGAACATATAGGCATTTTGGCAACACCACCATCTTCACCAGATTAATCCTGCCTGGTACTGATAGTGGTAGGCTGGACCAAGTCTTGAATTTGTCTTTAAATAAGTTTAAGAGAGGGTTAACATTTAACTCTAGTGTTCTAGTAGAGTCTCTAGTTATGACAATTCCCAAGTATTTAAATTTGTCAGATACCTCCAAATTACAAACATATTGTGGGATGTTAATTCTCTTTGGTGATATAAACATTACATTGGACTTGGACCAGTTGATGAGGAGTCCAGAAACTGCTCCAAAGTCGTCTATCAATTGAATGTGACTGTGTGTTTTATTGATTAACTGAGGTAGCAGAGCTGAGTGTCATTGTGTCTTATACCCATCTCATGACTCTGATCTGTCTCAACTCTCTTTTTCTATGTGTCAGATATTAGTAGAATCTTCAGAAGCTAAATGAAAGTGTAGATAAACCCTGTATCCTGATAATCTAAGCACAATGTCAACACATCATCTCATAGCACAGAGGAATCATGATGTGTCTGCTCTGCTAGTGCCCGCCCACACTCTGGAATCTTAAACTGACTTGTTTGGGGAGTGATAGGAACAAAAACAGCAATAAAACTGACTAAAAAAACATGGGGTTAAAAATTATTCTTTTCACTAGTGGAATAGAATGTTAGAACTTTCTCTCATGGGCAAACCCCTTTAAGGAAAATAGAAGCTTAAGAACTCTAGTACACTTATACACATGAATTGCAGTAGTATCTTTGACATTATTTAAACAAGGTCTAATATTCATTATTTAGCAGTGTGAAGAACAAATTTGCTTTTGCCATAGCTGAGTTATATTAGAATTTTTTGGTTGAATTGTTTCTTAAATATTGATGGGATTGAACAGTAAGAAGAAAGAGCATCGTAGGTTCTAAAGCGTGTCAAGAAAACTAGTGGTAACATAAAAGTGCGGAGATTCTTGGCATTCTTCCTAGAACTGAAACGGCACAGGAGTAACAAAATGTCAGCCACTTTTTCTGTATTGTGAGATCATTTGTAGGAGAAAAAGAGATTGAAATCCTTCATAATTGTTTATCTTAATTGAATCAGAAGAGTCTCTATGCAGCAATAGCCGTACACACAGCAAATAACTGTTTCAAATTGTTTTGGCTTTATAAGACGGGATGTTTAGCTGCTGATGAGCATAATTTGTCCAGAAGCCAATTAGTACGTGATTTATTGTATTGTATTCTAAATGTGACATTTTAGAGTTTTCAGAAATTTTAGGTTTACATTTAAAGCCTTCAATGGACCTGATTTGTAAAGCGTTTAAACACATATCGCTTCGCTATGTTATCTGTGTTTTTCTTCAGCCGCAGCAAGTCATATGAAAACTACCACTGAGATGACTCATATGCAGCTTGTCATTAGTTTCCACTGTGAACAAACCCACTGCAGTCATTATCACATAATAGGATATGAGAATTTGTTTGTGCTACCAGGTAGTGACAAGAGACACAACACTTTTAGGAATATTCTGTTTACTTGCATCTGAAACCAATGCAGCATAAAAGCAATACATTGTAAAAAGTACTATTTATAATATTCTTTAAAAAAATTGGTGTATTTTACAGATTTATTAAAAATTAAAGGGTTTGTCCAGGATTATAAAAAATAAGGAGCAACTGCTTTTTAGTTTTCACACTCCATAAACCAAAACTTTTTTACTCTTTTATTTACACATTCTTATGAGGACTTGTTATCTGTGTTATAAAGTATACTTCCAATTGGCCCTATGAAGTATTCCATGGAATGTACTGGATAGCTGGGGAAAAAAATCCAAATTTGGTGCGACTGACAAATAAAGGCAGTTGCACCATTTTTGGGAGGGTTTTGTTTTAACAGCTTATTCACCGTGTAATGATGAAAAACTAAAAAAAAATTACAAACTTTTTTTTATAATCCTACATACAGAACTGTGAAAGGTCTAATTTTTGGGGGTTCACAATCTAATCAACCTCCAAGTATGTTTTGGAGTGTGGGAGGAAACTGGAGTCTGAAAAAGCGCATCGATTACAGGGTCAGAGTGCAATGAAAGTTCTGCGCATCAAAAGCACACGCAGAACACACGCGTGAAAAACGCAAGTGTGGAAGGGGCCTTAGCCATTGTGCTGCCTTATATAATTAAAAGGTAACACAGATTTAGAGAACCAATTTAAAGAACCATTAATTTACACAGAAAAGCTACTAAACATAATGGGGAGGATTTCTTAAGTGGTTGCAGACTAAGCTCTAACTTAAGCACTAACTTCTATCTGAGAAAATGGGAAACAACACAGCACAAGCCCGGAAGCAAGGACAGTAGTACAAACACAATTCTTAATGGTATTTGCATATTGTACATTTGTTGACACTATACATATCTATGACCTTTTAGGCCCCATCAAAGCGGGGTCGAGCTGACAGTAATGACAATGTAGCCTCCTCCATCTGCCTAAAGCCAGCAGGACAAAAGACGCTACAGGAAGTCCCGAGTCCTGCTACCGGAAGATCATGTGACCTGAAACTCCCGATGGCAACAGAGAGAATTTATCAGGGTAAGCACAATATGGGTGACCCTATTAGGGTCTTGTACTTACCTTTATATTGTTTCTTTAAGTCAGGTTTAGTAAATATCAAAAGGGTCAAGGTATTGTGAGTATTGCATGAATGTTCAAATGTTGCTGTTTCTGGTCCTTTCAATAATTTTATATGAATATATTTATCATGTAGAGAAGGTGGGAAGAACAAAAATAACATGTCCAGCTTTTAAAGGTCCTGATATTCTATATTTTATCATAAAACTGAACCTTTACTTTTAATAAGCCGCTGGGTTATATCTACTACATGAAGTGAATAGTAGGTGGTATATTTTGCTCGTAGATGACACTCGACATGCTAACCTTAACTGTACTGGGAGTTCAAACCTTTCCACCCCACCGGACTGATGTAGTGTAGTTACTACATCAAGACTTTCTTCTCGAGACCCCCAAGATAGATATGAAGGTTGAAACACTTGAGGACAAGTTCATGATATCAAAGATTATTCATAGGAACAAAGAAAAATGTCTCCTGGGAAAAGAGATATTGAGGCTCACCAAAATATTCTCTTTACTTTTGTGTTACTGTTTGTAGTGAATTTTCATTGTTCCATTGGACCAGTGTCTTTTGTTAGGCTGACACAGCACAAATATACAAAACTTTGCAGGAAAAATAAAACACCTGAAGAAGATTTCAGACCCAGTAATAGATTATGGATAAAAAAAACTTGAGAAAGGAACTTAGAGATCTATTCTAGGGAAAAATTTGAAGCCTCCCCCCAAATCTGTCAGTAATTGTCGTAAAAATAATAACCAAGTCCTTTGTTACCATGTTTTCGTCCTTTGTTCGATCCTTTTATTGTCCAATATGACCAGCACTCAGACTCTCTTATTTATCTAGGTTCCCATATGTGACCTAGTTGAACGTATTCTCCATTTTCTTATTTTAATCAAAAGCTCAAAGTGATTCCTTTCGGAATGAATAGAGAAAATGAATTCTGGACCACACATAGTAGACTGGGTGTTCTGTAGAATCTGAGTAGTGGTCACAGGGGACGAACTAAAAAAAAACAAAAATAGTATAAAAAAGTATATAGTAGTAAGGAATATGGATTTTACAACATTAAGCTTGGTTCATACGTTGCTTCTATAATTCACTCTGAAGATATGTAGGTAGGATTCTGACATCTCATCACTAGGAACCTCCCTCTTGCTGAGCGATTTATACATTCTGTGTATGGGGTGGGTGGGGAGTTGGTGCAATACTTTGCATCTGTCCCCCATAGTTTCCAATGGGCTCTGCTGAGCATATACGTCACTCAGCCGGAGGGAGCATGATATAAATAGGTAGCTTGCTGTGTCTTTCCATAATGTGGTTTGAATTGTATGCAATATATACTGAGCAGAGAGAGGCAAAAAGCATGCCTCTGCCTCCAACTACTTCATCCAATATATAAAGCTGATTGTATATGTGTGTGTGCATGTATGTATGTATGTCCACTACAGGAATCTGCACCATTGCATTTACAATCAACAAATTTTGCACAGCCGCTGTCTGTGACGCAGGGAATGTCATAGACACTCAAATGAGCCAAAATCCCCCCCCCCCCCGCTTTCCAAAATACACTTATAAACCACCATATACAGTAGGCATTGTCTGCTGCTGTGGCAGTTAGAAGCTGAGCCGTGATTGGTTGCTGTTTTGCCACAAGTAATTAATATGAGCTTTGAGCTTTGATCGGTTAGTGTAGGCAATGAGAACAAGATGCTTATGTGTGAGCTAATATGGATAGGGATAAAGAGATAGGGGGAGATTTATCAGAAGTGTCTGAGGTAAAACTGTTTCAGTTGCCCATGGAAACCAATCAGAGATCAGCTGTAATTTTATAAACAGCTGTGGGAAAATGAAACTTGAACTTTGGTTTCCGTGGGCAACTAGAACAGTTCTGCTCTCAGACACTTCTGATACATCTCCCCATAGACAAAGTCACAGTGAGATACAGAGACAGTCATGCAAACAGACTGTTAGAGACAGAGATGGTCAGAGAAAGAGACAGTCACTGAAAGAGACGGACAGAGAAATAGACGGACAGAGAAAGTCACTGAAAGAGACGGACAGAGAAAGTCGCTGAAAGAGACGGTCAGAGATTGCACTGAAAGAGGCAGTCAGAGACAAGGAAGGTTAGTGACAGTTAGGGTCAGTGACAGAGAGGGTCAGAGACAGAGGCAGTCAGTCAGAGAAAGAGAGACACAGAGAGAGTCAGAGAGAGACTATATAACTATAGAAAGAGATATATACATATAAAATATTTTTTATTAACCCATTCTAACTGAAAGGAGAAAAATAAGCTGCTGAATTAGTAGTGATCAAAAGGTCGATAGGAATAGATGCACACCCGGCTTTATTGGTTGGACAATGCATTCAAGGAGCAAATTGCTGTTTAAAACACAACCTATATGGGAGGTCATGTGTATTTGTTTTGTCTTTGAAGAGGTCGTCTGGCCTATTATTTATTATAGGGTTAAAATAATAATATAATTAACCCTAACTTGACCAACCCTTGCCCAATGTCAATATTGCCTTATTGCCTTGTGAACAGTCTGATGAACTCTAGAGACAACTATATTTTTGTTTTTTATTTTAGGAATTATTCCTACAGTAGGTTTTAGTGTCCCACTGACAATGATATAAATATCACTTGAGTATCTTATTTGCTCAGTGTATCGTATAATATCTGTAGTTAGAATGCCTAGAAATCAAAATCCGAAAAACCTGGGTCGTGAGGGGTTAAACAACAAAAACAATTACAACAACTTAATTCACATGATCTATACAGTGACTTTCACAAAAGGACACCAGGTTACCGGGGGAATAAAATGTACTTGTGGCCAAAGGTAAATGTCTTTTTATGCTCTAATATGACTGCAATTCAGTGCACAAGTTATATAACTATTCTTGAGAAAAAAGCCTAAAGCAAAGTTAAAAGAGAATGGATTTTCAAAAAACTTTTAATAACAGTCTTGGAACACATCCTGAATAAAAGAAAGGTTACAAAACAATCATTATTTTGAAAAAGGGCTTACACAGCAAAATAGCCTTAGTGTGGCCGGGAATCAAGAGGCCGCCTCTCTGTCTGGTGGAAAATACATGTTTAGAGGGGATTTGTCACAGTTCTGACAGCACTTTTTTTTTTAAACTGAAAAGCTTGTATTGCATGGATACTATTGACCTTTACAAAATCAATGTGTCAAATACAGAGCCCTCGGAAGATCCTCCAACTGGTCTCCAACTTTTCCAAGTCAGCAATCCTAGCACCTACAAAGCTCACACAGAAGAACGAGGAGAAGAGCGGTGAAACTCTTTCCTCGAGTTACTGGCTATGTGAACATAATTGTCCTGTGAATAAAGTTTTATTATTAACACATGATTCTATCAAATTAAGTTCGGCAGGTGGCTGGACTGGTAAATGTAGTAACAAACAGTCAATAGCACAAGTGTCTACAAGAAGCATTATAATATAAGTAATATGAGTAAGGCAAGTTGCTTACAAGTGAGTCCTATAGTGAGAAATTTGTGTATAACTAGACTGAACTAATCATGTCTGAATAAGAGTGAAGAAATCAGGCGATACCTTTTTGAGGCTAAGTGAGTATATTTCATGGGGAGCTTTCGAGAATACTAGTTCTCGTCATCAGACATGATGTTATGCCTGGCTAACACTGTACAAATCTACACTACTAATTATGTCTGTTCAGTCCAGTGGTTTCCTGTCTTGTCTGGGAAATCCCTCCAGTGCATGGAGTGAGTTTCTCAGATTGAACACAGGTGAGGATGACTTGCCTAAGGCTCTAACATCCTCATCAATTTGCTTTAATTTTGAATTCTTTGCTGAATTCTGTCTTGCAAACTAGACCAACAAAAAATCACCAAGGTCTCAAATTACATAGATGTTTTTTGCAGAGGGGAAGGAATGCAGTGAGTCACAGCAGCTAGGTCACCAACCACCTTCACAGACATAATTGTATATTTATAGGCAGAGAATACAAAAAACTGCTGGAAAATGGAGATTACAAGTCTTATTATATTATGTACAAAATTTGCTTGAAGAAGCTACAACATGACTTAACAAATTCTATAGTAATGACCTGATAGATTTGGAGACTTTGCTTGAAGGGAAGCTAACCCACAGTAACTAAACATATCTTTGAAGACAGTTTTACTGCTGTATAATAGCAATCTCAATATTGTTCCTCTCCATGCCTGAAATGTTTCACAGCCTGTTTGTAAAGTTGACTTACCATCTATGCTAATGATCTTATGTGAGGCCAACCATCACATTTTCTCTGTTAATTCCTCCAGTTCCCCTCAGTTAAGAGAATTCCTAAGGGAGGAGGACTGATTTCTCTTCACCCAATCACAGAGAGCCAGTGTCTCTTTCAACCCTCTCATTCACAGCTCCCTCAGAAATTCTCTTCAATCCCTCACACAGCCAACATGTGAATGATGTAGGAGAGTTGAGTTTAGTGAACTAAGGAGAAAGCATGCCATTGTCAATGAGGGAGCTGGAAAAGTATGAATATATATAGATGGTGTGTCAACTTTACAAATCGACAGTGGACCTTTTCGGGCATGGGGGGAAACAATATAGGGATAGTTTTACTGTATGGTAGACAGGTGCCCTTAAATAAAAACACAGAAAACAAGTACAATAGGTGCTCCATAATAAAATGACCAAAACTGGAGAAAGAAGGTCTCTATAAGATATATAGCCATTGTTGTAGTATGGATGATTAATGTACCCCAACCACAGTCTGACTTGTAAATTTTTAAATGGTGATTTGATATTTGGTATTACTATTCCCTCTAGTTTCTCTACAATTATTATTTCATAACAGCTTAGCCATTATTTACACAGCTTTTTTAATCTATAGATCGTCGACATCACTCTGATGACATCACTATGACACCATTTGCAGAATTGATCATTATATTTTATAATAAATTGAAACACTTGCATGAAGTCATTCTTAAGATCATTTTAGTATGACGTTCTCTGATGTGTTTTTTTCTTTCAATGACCTTTTGTATTCTGCCCATATAAGCCTTACAAGTGTTGCCACATCTCTGTTCAATGTCTCTGTTCAATGTCTAACTGGGTCTGTAGATCGACCTGCATCTGTTAGACATTCAGAGCTTGTTCACATGTCACAAATGTCTAAGATGGGAAAAGTTCTTTATTAATATGAGAAACATAATGAAACCAATGACTTACAGCTTTCAATCTCCAGTGTGCAGTTTTGTTCATCTAAGGGGTATCGGCGTAGGTCCATCATGCAAGCAGCTGTAGTTGTGATCCTAAAACAAAAATTAGAGAACATTAAACTTTATACTCAGTATTATCTGCTGCCATGTTTTAAATATTTTATAAAATGTAATTGACATTCTGTATTGTATTATTGTATGACGTAACGTAACACAGTTGGTGGGAAAAGCTTTGAGTGACCCATGTTCCGGCTGATTGATGCCATCCTTGTAGTACAAAACCCAAGACCCATTATGATTAACTTTGGGCAGCATTCTGCAATCCTGGTCATCTCAAATTAATAGGGTTGGACAGGTCCTTCAGAATACTACGGAACAGTTGATTAGAAAACTACAGTAATTTTCATCTTACCAAGGATTGTTGTAATTAGATACTGATATGTCAGAACATGGTGTAAGTTTCTTTTAAGACCAAAGCTGTATTTAGACTCCTATAATTATGTTATAGAAGGAAAATTATAGAAAATGTGGTGGGCCAA
The DNA here is from genome assembly GCA_019512145.1 of Engystomops pustulosus. Lineage (NCBI taxonomy): Eukaryota > Metazoa > Chordata > Amphibia > Anura > Leptodactylidae > Engystomops > Engystomops pustulosus. The sequence continues at coordinate 40,633,039 of CM033641.1, read as the reverse complement.
GGAGGATCACTACCATGAGATACTGTTTTTGTACTATGTGTATTTTCCTATATCATGCCTGAAACTGTAAAAACATGTATATATTTTTAAGTAGCCCCTTTGGCAATTTTTTTTTTAAAGAATACTAAAGTACAGTGTATCATGGTGTAAAACAGTGCACCAATCTTAATGCATGGCCTGTGAGAAACTGGAACTAAAATCTTTAGTATGTTTAGTAGAATTCAGCTTCAACCTGAGTCGGTTTCCAGGCATCAGCCATAGTATACTTGGTTGGCCCGCCTTGTTTTCCCATTCTTCCACCGTGCCTAATTTAAAAAAAAAAATTCTGTGTTGCATAAAAAGGTAGAAAAGTCTTTTAAATCGTTGGCCGTCAGCAGTTAATATTCCCAATTAATTCCTATTTAATTAATCCTATAGGACAATTAGCGCATAGAAAAAAAGGAGCCCGAATTTCTACCACCTGCCACAAGGTGGGTGGATTTTCCCACGGACCGGCTTAAGTAGATGCTTTCTGATGCGCTGTTACTATACGAATCTCCTCTTTAGTCTTTGGCTGTTGTCCTTTTTACAGAAGAGAATCCCTAAGAATTCACTTTTCCCGTGTTTTCCCTGTCAGGTTGTTTTATGACAGTCTTTACTTTGTGACTCATTCACAGTCTTAAGGCTGCTGCGAAGCCTAATATAACAATAAAGGCAAACTACAGGACAAAGGTGGGGACTCTGAACACTCTATTATTAGAAATACCCTGCAGTTAAATTAATGATTATAATAATGACACCATTTCCACTTCTAGAATACTGCAGATAAGCTTTTATTCACTGTAAGTTAAAGGGGTAGTCCACTTTTGTATCCTTTTGTGAGATAGGTTCTTGGAAAAATTAGGTGTTATTCTCCATTCTCTATGCAAAGCCAAGCCCTAGTGGCTGTAGATCAGCTCTAATTGACATGAATGAAGGCCAATCTGCAATTAATTGGTTAGGCCCCTAAAAAATGGAGCTGTTTATTTCCTGTTGCACCTTCTGTGCACTGTAGGTTGGGACCAGCTGATTGGTGGAGTTGGTAAATGTCAGCTCTTCACCAATCTGATATAGATAACCCATTGTTAAGATCAACAATTCCAACACAAGGGAAATCCAGCTCAAGGACAAGACCGGGTTGTTATAAAAGCATAGTAACATCTTTATTGAAACATCAGGAAAATCCAAAAGTATACAAAAACAGAGGGAAACGCACGGCCACAGCTCACGGTCTATGAGTTTCAGACAACATTTGGAATATCATATCTTGCCTCTATATCCAAAAACTCTTTCTATTCAGCAATTTGTGTCTATGGTCGCCACCTCTTTCTGGTTTTCTGACTTTCTCTATAGCAGTTATGGAGAAATCTGTATAATTACCATCATGCACCGTTTGAAAGTGCTAGGACGCCATGGAAATATTAACAGCTTGTTAAATGTAATCCTCACTTTCAAGGCACATGTGGTACATCCTTCATAATGTACCTTACATTTTTTACAAGTGATGCAAGATATATAGAGTTGCAATTTATGTAATTTTTTATGTTAAATGATTGCTGAGTGACTGTAGAGGTCACTATATTAGTAGAATGCACAAATTTGCAACAGGCACATACATTGGGGCTCATTTACTTACCGGTCCTGCACGTTCCCCGCTTTGGAGTGTCCGATGACAATGCACTCTGCTGCGATTTACTTACATAGTTGGCCATGTGTCGCTCCCTGCTCAGGTCCGCTGGAGTTCACCTTCTTCTTCCTGGTGCATGTCAGTGCTTAATCTTGCAACATAATTTTAAAGCTAAATCCCGCACTCTGTCCGAATCAGTCGGATCATCCGACAGCACGCCCCCTCGATTTCTGTCGCATGAAAGCTGGCGGCGCTGTGCCAAAATCAGATCGTGTGCACCAAAATCCTCTTCTAAACCCGCGTCGCAGTGGCGCGATCCCCGAAAACCTCGGAACACCCAACGGACGTGGGACCCTTAGTGAATAAGTCCCATTGTGTCCACACTTAAAAAAACCTTTTGTGTGCAGCCAATGTGATGTACTAGAAGTAGCAGAAGAAAAAAGACTCAGAGAAAACATTTGTCAAAAAGTGGGTATTTTGTAATCGCCCATTTTGAACTGTTTTCTGAATGATAAAAACACTAAAGACAAATGCCTCTTAATATTCATAAATGCTTTTTTTTGTAGGATGAGATTTGGGGGGGGGTGATTTTTGTTAGAATTATTGCTAAAATCTAAATTGGTTGGTTGGTTCTTTTTTTTAAATGTTACACATTTTTGACCAACCCCTTCTAATCTTTTTCCTATTCCTGCAGGGGAGAGGAGAGTTTTTTTTTCCCAAAATTTGTGGCTTTTTCGTCAATATCTGGATTCTAAAGACAAACTCTCAACAAACTTTGGTGTGCAAGTGAAAAAGTCACAAATTTTGGCACAAATCAATGAAACCCAAAAAAGTCACAAATGTAAGAGGAGAAAAAAAAAAGATAAATGACCCCTATTATTTGAATAATATGTAAATAATAACAATATGAGGATGGTAAAAAACACTGGGGCAGTTTTCTGGCATATAAGCCATGAAATAGTGTCAATTCCTGACGCATGGACAAGAATTGCGACTATTTACTTGTTCGCGAAAAAATTTTACTTCTAGTTGAAAAGGGTATAAAGGGGATTAAAAGAGGGCAGCTTCCAGTGGTGGAAGATTTATCACAAGTGTCTGAGGTAACACTGTTCTAGTTGCCCATGGAAGCCAATCAGAGCTCAGCTTTAATTTTAAAAACAGCTGTGGGAAAATGAAAGCTGAGCCCTGATTGGTTTCACAGGAAACTAGAACAGTTCTGCTCTGAGACACTTCTGATAAATCCTCCCATGATTTGTTTTTTTTTAAACCTGTGAAAAACATTTCCACAGGTTTCTAAAACATAAAAGATGGATAAAAATGACCTCTCATTTAACTCTAAGTTCTGACAAAAATAATTAATTAAATTATTTTTTTATTCTCACATATTCCAATTTTTCATATTCACAGAAATCTAATAAGGGATTTGAAGATATCAACATCAAATAGACATTTTCAGTGAAACTCCAAAGAATCTCTTGACTTAAAACCCAGTGGGTGCGCACCATATGCTCCCATGATCTGACTACTGCGCCACAGTGTCCTCACTCAGCGCCCCTGTCTGCAGTGACAATATTGTGCGGGTTTGGTATTTCTTTCACAATCATTTCACACATCTATCTATTTATCTTAAATAGTTTTTCTAACGAAGCAAAGTTAGGCCCTATCCATGGGATAGGGTCTAATTTACTGATCAGTGAGGGTCTCATTGCTGTGACCCCCACTGACCAACCCCCTCGTCGCTCCATAAGAACAGTGGAGCAGACGGCCGCTCATGATCGTTTTGCTCCATTGACCACTATGGATGTGACAGAAATTGCTGAGCGCTGTGCTCAGCGATCTTCGTCAGCTCCATATAGTTTAATGCAGCAGAAAGGTCATGTGCGGCTGTCTGCTCCATTATTCTGAGTTGCGGCAAGGGGTCTGACGGACCCCTTGTTTTCGCGATTTGCGGGAGTCCCAGCACTGAGACCCTCACTGATCAGCAACTTAGACCCTATCCCGTGGATAGGGCCTAACTTTGCTTCGTGGGAAAACTCCTTTAATGAACAACATGCTACGATGGAAAGTAAACTGTGGGTCTCTTTTTTCAAGCAACAAAGCCAAAAGATGGCTGCTCTATACTATGCTGCCTGCAGATAGGACATTATATACAATATGCTCTATAACATGCTGTACAATTTTCTCAGTTATTTACAATTTGTTTTATCTGTGTTTCCATATACCAATGGTGAAAGTACAATTAAATATAAAACGAAATAGATAGGAATAAGAAATAGCAGTATTGTACAGCATTCTAGAAGTAAGAATAGCCGCAGTCTGTACATCCCAGATGCAAACTGCTGTTCCTTTGATTACATGCAAATAGTCATTTTCTAGTGACACAAGAATATCCAATGACGCCGTGCACATGGACCCAAATGCTTTCAAAGTTTAGAAAGTTTATCGTTCGTCTTATGTTGGCCCTGAGGATGCAGTTCTATTATGAACAAGTAGAAGTGACGAGAACAAAAAGCTGTAGGCTATAAAGGAAGGCAACGCTTTCAAGTTCAGACTGCAAGAAAACAAAGCCGGAAAGGTTAGCAGGGGTTGTGCAATGCAGATGCTGTAGAAAAGCTAACTTTTATCTTATGTAACAGCCACGTTCTTATCTCAGGCTGAATATTCTTGTCTTTTTAACTAATTGGTTCTGAAACAAATATATACAAAATGTCTGGAACTTAGTATGTGATAATGAAGAAGGCAGTAACGTTTCCGGGGGATAGAATGCGACTAGGAAGCGCAGTGTGGGGGGGGGGGGTCATTACAGTCTAAAAATGGGGCAATAGGGGCAAAGACCCCTATTTCACAATTAGATGGGTTATCCGAGAGCGTAACAAAACTCATTGGTGGCCGGGATGGGGCTGGTTAGAAAAAATGTACTTTTACTTACCTCCAAGGTCCCTTCCGACGTCCAGCGCCGCCATCTCTCCTGTCCATGTCCCATGATAACAAACAGGGTACGGAAGCTGCACAGGTTCATCTTTCAGACGGCTGAGATGGCCAGCCACGCCCACCCGTCCCGATTCCCAGTGCCTTATAATACGGGACGGGTTCACACTCTTTTAACATCATTTTATGTTGACCAGTCATTAAATTGTTAAAGCAAAACTAACAGCACTGAGAAAACCAGAATTCTTGCTGGTAGACCGGTGATCAATCGTCCAATGTGATTTTATGGATTATTTTTAGATTCTGTCACCCACTGTTGAAGTGCACCTACAATACAAAATGACAGACCTCTCCATTCTTTACAGGTGGATAAACCTGCAAATTGGGAGTGTTTCAAATCCCCACAGTTCATCTATTCTATGGTTTTTAATAATATTCTTGATACTATTTCTAGATTGCAGTGAAAACTATATTTTTACATTTTGATTGAAGTTCTCTGTTTCTGTATTATTCTCTTCATGTGACAGCATTGCTAGGGGCTCTATAATATGTTGGTGCAGACAGAAACCTGATCACATATAACAGCAGTCCGCAGCCGGTGTTCTCTGCCTCCCATTTCTACATAGTAGAAGTGGCGATTTGTAGAGTTTACTGCAGTAAACAATGTATTGTAGTGTGGAATATCACAAATAACTGTATTCACAGCCAGAACACTGGGCTTTCAGAACACATATTCTCCATTCTATAACCTTGCTACTCAGGACAAGGTAAGATTCTCCATCTCAGGAAGCGATGGCAATTTATTATATTGTTGTTTTGTCTGATTTCTTTTATCATGTATTTATGTATATTTCAAGATAAATGTATGATGTCAGGTTGTCCTGTCAATCTTTAAAATGAAACTGCATTACAAATAAAAATTGTGAAAATTTTTTTAGCAACACATACCATATGTATACTTGAGAATAAGCCCGACCCGAATAAAAGCCGAGATACCCATCTTTGCTACAAAAAAATGGGAAAACGTATTGACTGGAATATAAGCCTAGGGTTAAAAATGGAGAAACTACTCTTTAATAAAATGTCCAGTAGCAGCCTCCCGTCATCAATAAAATGTAGAGCAAAGACCCCCATTCCAAAACAAAAAATATCCAGCAATGGTCTCTTTTTAAAAAAAAAAGTCCAGCAAAGCCCCCCTTTAAAAAAAATATCCAGCCCCTTCCATGATAAAATAATAAACTTAGTACTCACCAATGGCACGAGTATGAGCCAAAAATTATGCTGAAAAACTTGGCTTATACTCGAGTGTATATGGTAATTCATACTGTTTTATTATACTAAAGTTCACAACTATATCATTTCATAGTATTAGACAGGAAAAAAACTGTAAGCTGATTATCTAATCATAAAAAACTGTAATCTGATCTAATCTAATCATACTACCTTTTATGGCCCCCATGATTCTTACATTTGCTCGTTGAAGGAAAAATGGGAGAAATTGTCTATCTATTGAGGTTTCAGTTGCAACCAGGCCCAAAAGCTTGAGTGCCCTCAAGTCTCTACTCAACACTTTGATTTTGTTTGAATTCTCCCAATTTAAACATCATAAAGCCTTCAAACTAACTCTGCACACTAAGATGTATGATGGCATGCTGCCAGATGAGCCTTCCCCTTGAACTCCCCCTAAGGAAATCATGGACCTTTTAATGACAAAATTATCAGACAGTTACTGTGGCTAAGGATAAATATGCAGCTGAAAGAGTCATAGTATTCTCCTTTTATGAAGCTGCTCTTCGTGCAATGTAATAGAGGTGTCTGTCATACATAGAGCTAAACCACTTTATTTAGGCATCTATCTACTTTGCATAAAAATAAGCAGAGGGTGTGTCCACACGTTCAGTTTTTCAGATGCAGTTTTTGATGTCCGAACCAGTAGTGGAGTGAAAACAGCTTATCTCAATACTATGTTCTCAACCATTATGTAAGCTGTATAAAGGGCATTGCTAAAAATTGTGAGGGGGCCACAAGGTAAACTTTTGATCTGGGGCACATGCCTGGTGAGTGTTCAAATTATACAGAATTAACCTGCAAATATGGCGAACTTTGGGACCCAATAGGAGCTGACTTTTAATCAAAACTATTACTTTTATCATCGTTGAAGATCAATAAATTCAACAATTAAACATATGTTACAAAAGGCTATATATTGATTTATTAGTGATCCGTGTGATATCCATGAACACAACGGACTGCATATAGCAGCATGCTGCAATACGCAGAACTGTTTTTATAAAGACACACTGTCTAGACTTGAAGAACACTGGAGACAATGGTCTTTGATGGCTTTCTAGTCTGTCTCTGCAACGGAACATATGAAGATCATACATCAATAAAACATTGTGCATTTGGCATTTATGCAAATTAGATAGTTTCATATGTTCATGGCATACCTGCCTAAGGGCTCATTCACACTGTCGTCTGTGGGGCCATACATGCCGGCGCAAATTTGCGTCCGAATGTACGTCCCCGTAGACAGCAATAGCGGTACGGCGGGGTTACGATGCCAGACATGTGTGGCACCGATCTGGACCGGACACCGCAAAAAGATAGAGGCAGCAATTGGGTTAAACTTCTCAAGAAAAGAGAATTCTTCTGGATCCATACTCTACACAGTACGGAACCTCATGGACTGAATTGTGACTACAATATGGTAAGCTTTCCATAGCCATGAATCGGGACCACACACTATTTATTTGTTTTTGGTGTTTGTTATTTTCTGTTAATTTTCAACTTATTTATGACCATATACCTTATATACTCGAGTATAAGCCTAGTTTTTCAGCACAAAAATATGTGCTGAAAACCCAAACTCGGCTTATACTCGAGTAAACAAAATAAAGGTTTTACCAGGTTTTTGTGGTAAAATTAGGGGCCTCGGCTTATACTTGGGTCGGCTTATACTCGAGTATATACGGTATTATTATCCTCAGATTCAATAGTTGCAAGTGATTTCCACTTCAAGGGGTTGGTAAAAAAAATACAGGACCTCCTTAATTGATTTCTTTTTTTTCCATTTATTTAAAAAAAAATTTCATTTTTCATCTTTTTAATTTTCGCTACCATTTATTTTCTTTTCTTATTTTTCCCATTTTCTTTTGTCTTATTTTTCTATTTTCATCTATTTCCCTAATTTTTCTACAATACTAATCCATTTAACATCCCTGTCATATTCCATCCGTCACCCCTTATCCTTTTTCCCTTTTTCATTCCTACATTCAAACCATTCATTTCAGCCATTTAATCACATCCACACACTGCCACTACAATCCCACTACTATCATATTTGCCACATCGTCTCTTCCTACAAACAGTCGATCATCCATTCATATCATCTATACACAGCCAACGGCCCGTCGCTGCGCACTCCACAAATGTACACTATTCTTTCTAGCGTCCCCGGATACAGAAACACTCTGATAGTAGGGGCCCTGCCTCTATTAGTTACGCCCCTTTTGCCCCGATTGGGGGTACTTTGTAATCGATGAATGGCTTTTCCATATTTTTTTCATATAATTTAACACACAGTAGAATCAGATGTTTGTTGTTTAAAACCTTAGTACCAGATGTTTTTTTTTATCAATATGTCTGGTGACATAGAACCACAAAATTGAAAGAAGGCTTATTTTAATTTTCTCATGACTGCATCTTACAGATTTTGATGTACAAACGAGAAATATGTTAGGTAAAACTCTAGATCAAAATTCCTTTTATGAAATATCCCTGGAGCTAATTCCTGTGAGGTCTGTAATGACAGTTTTCAGGGCCCTTTGGCACAGGAATACTTTTCCATGACACATTTTAAATCCTTTCCTGCGATAGGAATCTTAAAGTACATATCAGAACTAAACTGGTGCATCTGAGCCCCGTCAGACGTAAATAACAAAAATAGGATTATCTGTGCGAGTCTATGAAAAGTTAAGTAAGCAATCTTTCCTTGGCATTTCGAAAAACTCACTTTGGTAGCATTAGGCTTTCTGTGTATTTAAGATTTCTTAAAGGTTGGCTTATTCCCAATTCCTAACCTAGTACATGGCTAGAATTTATATTCTATCATGTCAGTTAAGAAAAGGCGAGGACAGATTAAAGTTTAATTTCCTTTTACGCCACAAGGGATTGGGCACTTCATGACAAGGTTTCTATCATTCGGTGTAGGCCATGCATTAACAATTCATGCTGTGTTAAATATTGCTTCCCACAGTAAACTCAAGAGAATAAGAAACAATTTTTACCAGTATTGTTATAACAGAGTATTTTATTCAGGAAGGTGAGAACAGATGCTTTCTCCTGTCATACAGTCTCTGGCTACAAGTTGTGCATAAATTTAGGATGAGAAATAAAATAATTAAACCTGAAATAACTGACCAACAATTTCACCATTTCCTGATGCACAATTTATTTTCAAAAATGCTGAGTTTCCTACTAAACAGAACAGATAACCAAAAATTTGGTTGCTTTAGACTTTATATAGAAAAAGATTTAGGGTTAACAAATTTTCCTGCCAACTCCTTGGTTCTTTCAAAAATTAATGTGTTTTCAATAGTAAAGGAGGAAAGCAGGTGTTACCAAATGTATAGGATGGGTAACCTCTAGAGATGAGCGAGTATACTCGTCCGAGCTTGATGCTCGTTCGAGTATTAGCGTACTCGAAACAGCTCGTTGCTCGGACGAGTATTTAGCCTGCTCGATAACGAGCTTTCACTTAAGGAAACACAGTGAAGAACAGTGAAGAACACAGTGAAAACAGTGAACACAGTGAACACAGGGTCATTTAAATGAAGAAAACAGTTAAGAACACAGTGAAGAACACATTGCAGATGTTTCCGTACATCTGCTAACTTATCCGAAGACACGAGTGCCGAACGATGTTCTTCACAATAGTATGTGAAGAACAATATGTGTGAAGAACACATTGCAGATGTATGGGATTTAGGGGAAACAATTCTATATAACATAACCATCAATGTTATTTAGGTGTAAAAAGGCATTTAGACTCTTCTCGAAGCTCTCTGCTGTCCCTGCTGTGACCAGCACCTGAGTCATGCTATTCCACAGATTGACAGTTCTCATAGTAAAAAAGCCCTGTCACCTCTGGTGATTAAACCTTGATATCTCCAGTCGGAGACAGTGCCCCCTCATCTTTTGATTTGATTTAATTTGAAACAACTTACCACCATATTTTTTGTATGGACCACTCATATATTTATATAAATTAATCATGTCCCCTCGTAGTTTTTTCCTCATAACTAAGACACTCTATATCCCTTATCATTTTTGTGACTCTACATTGAACCCTCTCAAGCTCCAGGGCATCCTTTTTCTGGTGCCCAGAACTGGACAGCATATTCCAGGTGAGGCCAAAACCAATGCCTTATACAGTGGTGATATTACATCCCTATCGCGAGAGTCCATACCACTTTTGATAGATTACAAGATCCTACTGGCTTTAAAACTATTTTAAAGGGAAATACTACAGAGTGAACCTTTTTTTTCAGTTGCCCAAATTCAATTCTTCGTACAAATTCAGTAACTTGTCCCCAACATTACAGACGTCTGTAATCAACAGTTTGCCTCGAAAAAAAATGCTACAAGGAGATTTTAGAGATTGTTTTTCCCCACTCTAAAATCTGTTTTTTTCAGATTTCCTCTAGGGGATACAGCTTCTCCCCAATAGTGCTTTGGGATCTCTGGATGAACTTGCTGATGACTTGACTTTAAGACCAGATTTTTTAAATTTATTTTCGTCTTTTGAAAAAAAATAGAAATCAAGTAGGGTGGACTTTCTATGTCTCCTGACACTACTATATGTAAGAATATAGGAAGGAGTTAAGGAAAATGTAAGGAAATAAGAACACAGTAATTGGTTAAGCAAATCATTCTGAAGAGATCAAGCAGCAAAGACATAGCGTGAGCATCAGAATTCTGATTGTAGTTCATAACAACATTCACCACATTTCGGTTCTTATGCCCTTGAAATTTCAAAAGAAGGAACAGAATGTTCCTGCCTCTGAAGAGCGAAGAAGAAGTGATCAGGGAGCAGGGAGGAGATTGAGACAGTGAAAAAAATACAAAGCAACAGCACTAAGGAGCTTTGGTAACCCCCACCAGAGCCCTTCAGACTCATTAGAATAATTTCAAAAAGAAGAAGGCCATGAGAAACAAAAATAAGAAGATTACCACAGTCTCGGTGCCTGGATCTATGAGTAAGTGTCCCTGGTTTATCTTGATGGATTTTGATGGTAGATTTTCTTCATCTTCTGCTATCTGCAGCCTTATCCTAAGCTAAACATTGAATAAACTACATTACTCACCCTTAAATAGTTATCTGCTGGGGTGCCACAAGTCAGATTCCCTCTCACCCAATAATATGCTAACAAGAATATATAGGTTATGCATATACAGTCATGAGAAAAAGAAAATATACCCGCTTTCAGATGTTCAACAACAGAGTTTCCTCTGTATAGCTATTTATTTACCAAAAAGTAGGCTAATAAGCAAAAGCTGCTGGCATAGGAAATGAGAGTAAGAAGTTGCCAAGTGCTGCTAATCAAATGCCCCTGGATGAATTAATCATCAGCAAGTGTGACCACCTTTATGATAGTAGAAGCTTTGCCAGTGTGCTAGTCTGGAGAATTCGGGCACATATTAGGAGATAGAAAGGAAAGGCAAAAACAGTGATTCTGACCATCAAGCTAGCAAAGTTTATGAGGCCACTTCCCCATACAGTTTAATATGTATCATCCTACAGTATAGACTATTATTCATAAATTCTAAAAGTTCAAGACAATCATCCTAGGAGTAGGCATCCTAGCACTGCAATGTTAGAACCAAACAATTCTCAAAGACATTGAATAAATCCAAAGAGTTACGTCAGATTCTAAAGGATTCAGCTTGCATGTTAAATGTTTAAGTTCATGACAGTCCAATTAGTAAAACAATTGAACAATGTGTGCCTTGTGTGGAAGGGCTGCCAGGAGACTTTCTTTTTTTAGTATAAAGAACATGGCAGCAGTGGCGTAACTAGACGAGGCTGGGCCCCATTGCAGATTTCTGCATGGGGCCCCCCTTCTACTTAAAAAAATATATAAATATATTTGTAAAATTACGCACATTTATATATCATACAAAAATATATATACATACATACATACATTTATATACTTATACACACACTTAAAGCTCTACACTCTATATATATATTTATATATATATATATATATATATATATATATATATATATATACACGCATACCTATGTTATATCCACACACACAAAGTATATACACATCAATACATTTACACGTACAGTAAATACACATTATATAAAAACATTATGTATAGCACCTTTACATTATAAATACAGAGGCAGATCTATCATACATCGGCGCTCCTGCCATGCCCCTTGTCTCGTCGGATACATCAAGAGGTTTAGGTCTCTTGATGTATCTGGCGGGTGGTGAAGCAGGTGGGCAAAACTAAGCCCTGTGCCCCACCACCTCCATTGGCCACCATGCGCCTCGGTGCCCCCTCCACAACATGTGGCATATTCACAATTTTAATAGCAAATTTTTGCATTGCGCAAGAATTTGCGATTATGTTACTGCTTCTACGCCAGAAAACTGGCATAGAAGCTATTATAAATCTTGTATTTAGACATACAAACCCTCTATTCGTATTCACATTATATTTATTACTGTCTGTGGGTGTGTATATATACATACAGTAATAAACACACCATATACACACATACTGCATACACATACATATAGTATATGCACACATACGTATCTGCACACCATGCATTATATACACACACATAACACACATACATATAGTGTATATACACACCATACATCATATGCACACACATATACAGACATACATACAGAACATACATACAGTATATATATATATATATATATATATGCACAACATACACACATACATATAGTATATACCAGTGATTTTCAACCAGTGTGCCGTGGCACACTAGTGTGCCGCGACACATGGTCGGGTGTGCCGCGGGGAAAGTTCCCCAAACTATGGTGCCCCCTGTGTTTTGTTTCTCGGCAATGCGCAGCGATGTAAAATGAGAAATACTATAGTCATGAGGCTGGAGTACTACAAGTACCAGCTCATATGCTGAGTATATGAGCTGGCACTCGTACTCTGGCCTCATTGTACCCCTTTATATTGCAGTATATAAGCCACATAATAATCAGCACCATATACTAAAAACAGGGAGAAACTGAGAACTGTTGAGGAAGAGGTTTCACACTCACTCACTGAGTGAGTAAAATACATTTAGAATCTATATTATTAACTATATGTATAATATGACTGTTTTAGTGTCATTTTGTACTATTTTGGTTGGTGGTGTGCCCCAGGATTTTCTAAGTATAAAAAGTGTGCCGCGGCTCAAAAAAGGTTGAAAATCACTGGTATATACACACCATGCATCATATACACAAACATATACAGCATATACAGACATACATACATACAGTATATACACACCATACACACATACATATATTATTTACACACACCATACACACATGCATATACAGTATATACACACCATACATCATATACACACACATATAGAGCATATACAGACATTCATACAGTATATACACACCATACACACATACATATAGTGTATATACACACCATACATCATATGCACACACATATACAGACATACATACAGAACATACACACATAGATATAGTATATACACAACATACACTCATATACATGCATTTACAGCATATACACTCATGCAGCATACACATAAATACATATATATATATATATATATATATATATATATATATAGTTACCAGAAGATGTATCTTCTCTGCAGCCTCCTGACCAATCGGCTGATGATTGCTTGTGCTCCGGATCTTCTTCTGGGGCCTAGTCAGTCTGCTCCTCAGTCCCAGTTCTCTGGTCGGCCTGTGCTGCGCGCTGTGTGTAGACGCTACGGCAGGCAGCAGCCCGGCCTCACTGCTGCTGTGCGGGCACTGGGGGACGCAGTGGGTATCACGCGAGCCCGTACCCTGGGGAGGAGGAGCGGCATCTGTGCGAATTCCAGTGTCCGGACAGCCCCGTCGGATCTGTGCCTTCTCTGCTGCTCGATGCGGAGACCCAATTTATTTATGTGGCGGCGCGGAGACCCGATCCCGCACTCTGGTGGATCTTTGAAATGAAGATGCACCACAGTCTGGGCCTGGGAGCACGGGCCCCGTAGCAACCGCTAAGGCTGCTACGGCGGTAGTTACGCCACTGCATGGCAGCAGAGCTCAAGTTGGCAAAATTACATCTAAACATACAATAACATTTCTGATCATCTTTGTTGTATTTAGAATAGAATAGATAAATAAAACTTTATAAATCCCATTGGTAAATAGTTTTGTGCATCATTACTCCAGGCAAGACATGAGCAGTGTTTCATAATAAACAACACAAATAACATTACAATTACTACCTTAATTTTTGGGGAGTGGGGGAGGGTTTTTTTGGGGGGGGGGGGGGGGGTACATTGAGGGTGTGACTTGGTCCTTCGCTTTAGCCTACATATGGTTAAATAGTTCTATTGCCTTTGGGATGAAGGAGTTGTGGAACCTCGTGGTACGGCAACACACCTGCCGGTAGCGATGACTTATGTCGCTCCATTGCTGCAGTAGTGTGTCACGTTGTGGGTGAGTGCCCTTTTTCACATCTGGTTTTCCAGACTTCCTCTAGCGGATGCAGCTTCTCCCCAATAGTGATCTGTAATCTCCGGATGACCTTATTGATGACTTTACTTTAAGACCAGATATTTATTTTTTATTTTCTTATTTTGTAAAAAGATAGAAATCAAGTAGGGTGGACTTTCTATGTCTCCTGACACTACTATGTTTAAGAATATAGGAAGGAGTTAAGGAAAATGTAAGGAAATAAGAACATCATAATTGGTTAAGCAAATCATTCTGAAGAGATCAAGCAGCAAAGACATAGCGTGAGCATCAGAATTCTGATTGTAGTTCATAACAACATTCACCACATTTCGGTTCTTATGCCCTTGAAATTTCAAAAGAAGGAACAGAATGTTCCTGGCTGTGAAGCTGTTACTAGGTGAAGAGCCGGTGCAGGATTAAATTGTAGACTACGGCTAACGTTTTCTTGCAGCTAATGTCCATTTTTTATTTAACTTTTCAACCCATGTGCCTACTGTTCCTTGGATTATCATGCTTATGTGGACAATAGGTGCCAGCCGGTCCAGTTTCCAATCTTTAAGACAAATGATTTTTAAAAACTTTAAACATTTTTTTTTAATTGCCAATTATGCTCCCACTTTTTAATAAGAAGGTATTTAAAGGGAACCTGACCTAATAAACCACTAGTATGTTGCCAAGCAGCTGAACACCTTCCAGATCATGTTTCTTTCATGACCCAGTGTGGTGGAATCATCCAGAAAATCAACTTTGAAGGGATCTAAATTCGCTGTATAAAGTCAAGGAGGCAGAGATTTTAACACTGACGTCAAGTTCTCTCTGCCTCAGAAATTGCTTCCTTCATTATAACTGATGGTGCTGCATCCAGAGACATTACTAAACAGATCTCCTGTAGTCCGATGCATGACCTCAGTCACACAGGAGGAGGTGTTCAGAGTTCCCCACCCTGACTTTAGAGCTAAACTTTCCGCCTCCATGACTTTATGCAACCAATTTACATCTCACTTCAAAGTTGATGAAGATGGAGGTCCCACACATATAAGGCCTGCCACTCTTTATACAAAATGGGTCTCTTGTACCCATGAAAGAATTAAGTGTGCCCCTAAATTAATTTTCTATGTTGTAGATACCAAAGTTTGTGCTCAGCTATTGAATGTTGCTCTCTGTAATCTCCAGAGGTTCCATATAGTGAATGGAGTGGAAATTGATGCCCCAACAGTCTCCCTATTTATACAGTTATTTCCTATTCTGTAAACTTGAAACTACTATAATACCCATTTAAGAATGTATGCTTTATTCTATAAGTCATATTTCTTTGCAAGCCATAAACTGTTTGCAGCTCATCTGACATCAACGGGTGAGTACCACTCATGCCTTCAAAGTCATGGGGCTAGAACACGGCCCCAGAACACATTTGTGTTTGTCATCATATATACCATATTTCTTTCTCTCTATTTAGAACAAGCTCTTCATTTCTTTTGAAAGTTTCAAATTTTGAAAGTTTCTATTCACTTTGTGGGAGGAGAGATAAAAAGTGGGGGAGATTCAGATTCCTTGTGCCTTCTTTGCCCCTCCCCGCCAATTTTCTGGCTTCTCCAGTGTGTAGGGCTGGAGAGTGAAAGAAGAGCAGGGTGGGCAGAGAGAGGGCCTGCTCGTGAACACTTGTCCTGCTAGATTTCCATCCTTGTCCTGCCTCAGATCTGGTCTTCAGGTTGGAACTCATGTACTTTTTGACCGGATCTTCTTAGTAAATACAGGCAGTCCCTGGGTTACGTACAAGATAGGTTCTGTAGGTTTGTTCTTAAGCTGAATTTGTATGTAAGTCAGAACTGTACATTTCATAATTGTAGCTCTGGACGAATTTTTTTTAGTCTCTGTGACAATTGGATTTTTAAAATGTTGGGTTGTCATAAGAACCAGGATTAACAATAAACCCGAATTGCAGATATATTTGATAACTGTTATAGCTGTTTATTGTAGCCTGGGGCTTAAGTACAGGAAATTATCAATTACCAGAGGGCGAGGTGATTTTGGCGTTTTAAAGATTTTATTACATGCGATTTTTTATCTTGTGCTCTTGTAAGTAGAGACAATAAAAGCAGTTCGTCCTTTACCCTGGCATCCTGCACTATCTGTTTGCAAATTCCAACACAGGTGATTGAACCAGCCGTGCACCATGAGTGAGGAGCTGACATACAAGACACGCTGGACACTGTGGAGGACAACAGAATGGAATCAGGAAGCCGGCTATATCTTCCATTTTTTAATCTGACGGCAGATGGTGAGAATACCCATCAGTGTATCACATTTGATATACGGAGATGAGCACTGACATTTATTGTATTTGCTTGTGTGGGGCTACTGTGGGAGTGTGCCTGGTCGGGAGCTCCTACGGACATTTACACTTGATTCTCCGGATATCGAAATCCTAAACTTTACCAGATGGGGGTTGTCTGTACGTCAGGTGTTCTTAAGTAGGGGACCGCCTGTACAAGTGGCGGAGCGCCAGCGGAGGAGAAAAGTAAAACTGGCATTCAAAACACCAGTCTTATCAAATCAATTGATTTGATGCATTATGAAGCAAACATACCTTGAGACTGCTGTAGCTACACTGATGCAGGATCATATCTTCGTTAATCCCTGTGCTGAGTGGTTTTGCTGATAAAACAGATATAACTTTATGATAATGAAGCTCGG
Source organism: Engystomops pustulosus (assembly GCA_019512145.1). Taxonomy (NCBI): domain Eukaryota; kingdom Metazoa; phylum Chordata; class Amphibia; order Anura; family Leptodactylidae; genus Engystomops; species Engystomops pustulosus. The sequence continues at coordinate 40,615,990 of CM033641.1, read as the reverse complement.
TTGCTTCTAAGGCTGGTTCAGCACTTGTCCTAGCAGTCAGTTATTCTATTTGTTCGTTTGCGTGGCATACTCCATTGAAGCTGGTGGGATCCGTGCTCAAGCTATCCACTTGATTACCTGCTGCACCTAGGTGAGCTGACAACGCCCTATTCTATTTCCATATCAAATCAAATGGTAGGTTTCCTTTAATGAAATCCCCCCAGTATTTCTGCAACTCTTTCCCTTTCATTTATTGACCTTCATAGTATGGGTTAATGTGATAATTTTATAGTATCCCATAAAATCAAATTTGAATATTTCTTTGTTAAAATGTATTTAGTATAAAGTTTCTGTTCAAATACAATTAAATTATTTTTCTAAATTGACAATATTTCTGTGTATCACAAAATGGTGTTAATGGTCATTGTTTGTGGAGTGGAGATGACTTTGTGAGCCCATTTTATTTTAGCAGTATTATATAAATGATGCATATGTTTGATGTGTTTTGTCTATGTTTAGGTCCAATCATAACACGAGTTGTGGATGTACATTCGTACTTCAAAAGGAACATAGAAGTCAAAAAATATTTGTCTTCTTATTTTGCTAAATGAGTTTTAACTTTTCAACCTTTTGTGCTTTGTTTTCCATGACTAATAGATCTTCAACTCTAAGTCCATTTTTTATCCCGTAACAATCGATCTGTACTGATGGCAGTACATTGGAAGAAATGTAGTGACATTTCTACATGGATACAGCATTATTCTTCTGAGCTAAGCAATAATACAATTCCCTTAGATGTTATAGTCAGCAGTGAAATGTAAGCTGTCCTTGTGTAATACTGTAGCGAGGTTTTGGCAGAGCAGCGCTCATCATGAGACCCCTGACATGCGATCTCCAGGGCGAGTAAAAACTGCTGTACTAAAACTGACATAAAGCAGCCTTGGTAAATTAACAAATAAGTCCTTACACGGATAAAGGGCTGCTGAACAATATAAAGTAAAACACAATAAAAAATTGTCTAAGACAAGTCTAAATAGTAAGTGTCCATGCCCACAACAATGGAGAACTGTGCTTTAATTTTTTTACCGCAAGGCACACGGCTGCAGTTAATGCAATACTCTTTGGCGGATTTTTGCACATCCATTTTTTAAAGAAGTTGTCAAGGAATAAAATAATAAAATGTTGCATGACTGGGAGAAGGCTTTCATACTCACCTCTCCCACGCAGTTTCTGCACAGTCCATCACTGCCGCATCTCTCTTTATATACAGAGGCCGGAGGTGCAGTCCAGACCACAGCTGCCCACCCACTTCTGCATGAGTTTCGGGCTGTGGCAGGTGCACAGCTGTGGTTGGGGTTCTCCCGTCAGCCTCTGTATACAAATTGAGACGGACATTGACGGGTGATCCACCCCCGCCTAATAGGATCGCAGAGAAGGGAGTGTAACAGGTTTATTATTTTTACAGTCCCCACAGCCATACAGAACAAAATGTAACTGAACACTTAGCGGACTGCGGGCTTGTTCCATTAAAAATCAGAGGAAATCCGAGTCATTCACATCGACCAGAGCATATAATAACAGTCAATGGGGCACATTTACTTACCCGGTCCTGTCGCGTTCCCCGCTCCGGATGGTCCGACTAAGATGAAGTCCGGCGCAATTCACCAACCTTGTGCGCCCGAGATCCTGCATGTGTCGCTTCCCCGCTGAAGTTCGCTGGAGTTCACCTTCTTCTTCCCAGTGTGTGTAAGTGCATGGCTTGCGACACAATTTGCAATGTTAAATACCGTGCTTTGTCCGAATCCATTGGATCTACCGACGGCCCGCCCCCCATTTGTGTTGTGTGAAAGCGCCAAAATGCGCCAAAATCCGATTGTGTGTGCCAAAAACCCCTGCGGCACAACTCAGAAATCGTCAGGAAACCTGACAAAAATGCGTTCCGCGGACCCTTAGTAATGAGCCCCAATGGGTCAGTGAAAAAAACCTGGAGCTTGCAGTGTCAGGAGGCCCGGTCATTCGTATTGACACTAAAGAATGGAGGATGTGCACCATTATATACATTGTACAGCATAATATGTATAAAACATATTTGTGATGTATATATGTTGTATATGTTTATGGTGTGTATATACTGTATGTGTGTACATGGCACTGTATGTATGTGCATATGCTCTGTAAGTTTGCGTATGTGTGTAAGAGTGTATAAATGTGTGTATAAAAGTTAAGAATTGTATGTTTATGTATAAAGGTATAGAACTGTGTGTGTAAATATGAGTGTAATATGTGTATTTTTAAGCAAGAAGAGGGCCCCATTCAGAAGTCCGCTATGGGGCCCAGCCTCTCCTAGTAACGGATGCTAGACGAGTGCAACTCAATCCATTAAAACAGACCCCATTAGAGTTTTTCTACAGATTTGCACATGTTGTCTGTAGTAGTTTCACCCAGAAAAGTCTAAAGGACCACATTTAATACACCTCTCCCCTCTGGTATAATAACTCTACACCTAATAGACGACCATCAGGTGATGCCCCAATTGCATCAGGAGGAAAAAAGACATCGCTATATTATTGCACATGTTAACCAAATGAAATTTCAGTAGCGGATCTTGTCAGTTCAGCTAGAAGCTCTATAATTAATAAAAAATTAATGAGGGAAGGGATTTTCCATTCCTCATCCCAACTGTTATCTCCACTGAATTAGAGATCAATCCTGATGAAGACACATTCACAATCACATTACACAAGTAATGTAAAACAAAAAAAACAAAAAAACGTTTTATTGTATTATTATTTTGTTTCAAAATTTGGTGATTGATTTACCAGAAAATTGTGATCGTATCATTAGAACTTCAACACAGTTTTCACACTGTCATATCCTAGAGCTAAAGCAATGCTTAAAATGACCTGAAGTTATACTGAATATTTAACACAAAATTCCAAGCTCCGTAACACGTTTCACTTTGCGTAGCTTCTCCTCTCTTCTCTATAACACACTTCCTGCAGCTAGGAAACATTGTACAACCTGCTCAGCTTCTCCTTCTCTATAACAATCTTCCAGCAGGTAGGACACTTAGTACAATATCCTTAGCTCTTTCCGCCATATAACCAGGGCCGCAACTGCCATAAGGTAAAGTGAAGATTCACTTTAGCATTTGATAAGTCATTGTAAATTCAGGAAAATTCTTCCTAGTTTTATTATTTTGATCATTAGATTAGCCTTCCTGTGTAAACTATTTTTATGGAATATAACAAAGCTGACTACATCAAGCATTACATGTCCCATCATTCAGTTATTGACAAGGCTGCACCTGATTCCGGTGCCAACCTGGCAGGGCGGCTTCTTTGTGCTAATTAGATTTAATTAAAAAAGTGAGTCGTGAACGTTAGATTTGTACCCATTCCTCATTCAGCCTAATTGTTGGCATAGATCAATAATCTTCCTGCCAGGATGGGCAAAATGTCAGTCTCAAAGTATGTCACACACAGATTTTTATACTTTATACTGCATTTAAAGCAAGCTAAATTAGACGATGTACTATAACTGATATAATAAAATTTACTACAATATACTGTATCAATGCTACAGCTGTATTTTGTCATGTGAGTCTATCCTGTAATGTAATACAATATGCAACATTTTTATGATTGAAAATACACTCATCATCCATTGATGATGGGCCAGGTGCTTGCCCGAACCGGATCCCAGGCGAGCACAGGGTCTGGAGAAGGATATGGAAGGGATGAGGGCTCTTTACCCCTCCGCCCTCCATGGGCAGACGAGCGGCCGCCCCACCTATCTGCCAAAATATAGGACATGTCCTATATTATGCAGCACAGCCACGGGACTCGGTGGCGGTTTTGGAACAGGAAACTGAGGCTACAATTTGCACAAGCTCATCGAAATTGGACAGTAGAAGATTGGAAAAATGTTGCCTGGTCTGATGAGTCTCGATTCCTGCTGCGACATTCGGATGGTAGGGTCAGAATTTGGCATCCAACAACACGAAAAGCAGGATCATCCGGCCTTGTATCACGGTCAGTTGCGGGGTGGGTGGCGTGGTGTCAATGTGGTGGGTGCATATTTCTTGGCACTCTTTGGGCCCCTTGGTACCAATTGAGCATGTTGCAACGCCACAGCCTACCTGAGGTTTGTTGCTGACCATAGTCCATACCTTTATGACCACAATTTACCAACATTGATGGCTACTTTCAGCAGGATAAGCGCCATGTCATAAAGCTGGAATAATCTCAGACTGGTTTCTTGAACAGACCCATAGAGTTCACTGCGACTCAAATGGCCTCACCAGTCAACCAGTTCTCACTCAAAAAGCTCCTTGGGAATGGTGGAACGGGAGATTGCATCATGGATGTGCCGCCGACAAATCTGCGGCAAACTGTGTGATGCCATCATGTCATTGGACCAAATCTCTGAGGAATGCTCAGCACCGTTGTTGAATCTATGCCACGAAGAATTGAGGCAGTTCTGAAGGCAAAGGGGGTCCAACCGTTACTATAGCATGTTACCTAATAAAGTGGCCGGTGAGTGTATATGCTCCATTGGTTCAGTAACCTTGGTTGTAGCATTAGCAATCAAAGTAGTTTAAGAAGAGCACAATTAAATTCTATGATTTGTGTTCATAATGGTTCAATACAGAGAAATCAGCAGCAAATGCTATAATTTTACATTATTTTACCTAATGGGGGGGTTGAACATGTGGTGATTTGATTGTCATACTGTACAATGCAATCCATTCTACTTGTATTTAACCCTGAATTATGGCAATACAGGATTGCATACTGGCCCTAAGGGATGGTGGTCAAAGAGGGCGACCCCCTATCAAAGCAATGGCTTTGATGTTGCAGTCAGCGATAGTGAAACCTAAGTAGTTAAATTGCTGTGATCATTACTGTCACTAGATGCAGTTGTCAGCTAGGACTGGCAGCTGTATAGAAGATCCCAGATCCCTTCAATGCCACATCAGTTTAACAACAGTCGGAATTTGGATTAAGATGCATTTAAAACTGTTCATTATTTTAACTCCTATGCTTTCTTTTTTATAGATATCAATAATCATGACCTAAAAACAGCTAGTTATTAGAGTCTTACTAATGACATATCCAAAAGAATAGGCAAGACAGACAATGGTTTTGTCTCCGCTGTATCCCCCTCTTCCTCACACATTGGTTCATGAACTGTAGTTACCAGAGCAATCCTAAAGCATGAAATGTTACCCCTGATACTTTCCTAGAATTTGTAGTTCAGCCAGGCTAGTCAGCATCAAATCCACATCACAACAGAAAATATTCCATCTGAAAAACATATAATGCTTTCCTGTGGTTGACACAAGGTTTACAGAAGATTTGAATTAAAGGGGTGTTCTCTTTTCAGCAAATATATACTACTGTATTGTTTGTGCAATGAAAAGTTATACAATTTTCCAGTATACTTTCTCTAGCAATTCCTTGTAGTTTTCTAGCTCTCTGCTTGTTTTCTATACAAAGCTTCTATGCTCACTTATCTGGTCATGTGATGTCTCACAGGTGCACAGCTCGTTAGTATCAAATAGAGTAATCAGAGCTGTGTGTTATAACGAGCTGTGCACCTTTGTGACATCACATGACCAGGGATAGATAGTAATCTTTCCCTGGTCATGTGATGTCACATAGGTGCACAGCTTGTTTTCTCTCTGGGATACTAACGGGCCATGCACCTGGGAATATAACAAGGATCCAGAAGGTTATATAGCACAGTCTGCTAAAGCTCTTTCTTTAATATTAAATGGGCTAGATTTCTTGGACTGGAGGGCAGGCTGGTAGTGGGGGTCTTCCAGTCCTCACCCCTAGTCCAGGGTGTTCTCAGGTGAGCCACAGACTATTAGTCTAATGAAGCCTCGGAATAGGACATATGCTTGAGACCTGAGAGAGCACACAAGGAGGTATGGTGTAAGGTATTAGGTGTTTTCTTCTAGACGTTCTCACAATTTGAACTGTAATTCTGGTGGCCATGAAACATCTGTCATCACAGGCCCCAACATATGAGCTGGACCATACATATAATTATTTTAATGTAAAGGAAAAAACGGGGAAAGAGGTGAAATGTTCACCAATGTTTCAAGCCATTATAAATAGAAAAATAACATCAGATATAAAGTCAGGAAACTTAAGACTAGAACGATTATTTTTGTGCTGTGTTCATATAAATAGCTCATATTATACTTTATCATTTTGTAATGGCGTTGCCAAATTATCTCCTCTGGCCGACAGTGTTCACACCTCTTGGAAAAATGTATGAGAATGGGAATATATCCAGCAAATATGATGCTACATCAGGGACTTTCAGCAGTATCAGCAGAATCACCTTCCGAAATCTGCTGCAGTAAAAAAAAACACCGAAATCACACAAAAAAAAAAATACCGAAATCCCTTTCTGTGCCAATACTGCATGATTTTGTAGCTGAAATCCCAGTGGCGCTTATTTACTAAGGGTCTTGCGGCCGCAATTTCCCAACTTTTCGGGGATTACGCCGGGGATTGTGTCGCACATGATCGTATTGTGTCCGATTGCGCCGACTGTCAAGCAACACAAATGGGGGGGCGGGCCGTCGGACAATCCGACGGATTCGGACTATGCGCGATCTAACAATTCAATATGTGTTGTAAGCCATGCACTCACATACACCGGGAGGAAGATGGTGAACTCCAGCGGACCTGATCGAGGAAGCGACACATGCAGGAAATCGTGCGCACGATCTTCATAAATCTCGGCAGATGGGCATTCCGGCAGACATTCTGGATCAGGAATCACACAGGGACCAGGTAAGTAAATGTGCCCCAGTGTGTTTTCTCTCATTTTTTTGCCAGATTTATGTTTGTTTTCAAGAAAGAAGATGTTTCAAATCCAGAGCAGTCTTTGAGATCAGATACTTTTCAGTAGACAGAGGAAATTATACATTAATTTCCCGGTTCTAGTTTTTCTACTTATAAAACAAAGTAAAACTTACTTTAGATAAGGTCAATATTTGGCATGAGTGATAAGACCCACCGGCTTCAAAGAATAAAAATACAGTATAAAACTAAAGAAAACCTAAAAAGTTGAAATCACCCCCTTTCCCTAGATCAGAAAAAATAAACAAACATAAACATATTAGCTTACCCTGGGCCCCAAAAGACCCGATATATCAAAATATCTATAGTTTGAATATCTAACGTCTAGATGTCCGAATCTGCACTGTTTCTCCATCGTGTGTCACATAAAAAAATTGAATAAAAAGTCATCAAAAAGTTGTCAGTTTGTCCCACAAAAATAACACCTTACACAAGCTTGTACTACACTGAAGTATGAAAAAGTTGTTGTCATCAGAATATGGAAAAGCAAGAAAATTTTTAAACCAACTCAAGGATGTGTATCCAAGGTTCACTGAAAATTCAAAATCTCTACCAGCATGGCAGTGAACATATAAAACTCATAAACTTTAATTAATTTGGTTAAAAATGTCACCCATCCTAGCTGGTCTAGGGATCATTAGTCCGGGTCTCCGTACTGGACACCGGGAGGGTTACCCTACACTTGGGTATACCCACTGTATTACACCCAAGGGACATCTTGTCACTATAGGTTGTCCTGTTGTTACTATTTTCAAAAAAGCATTTCTGCCAGTCCCCTGATGAATGCTGGGTGATTAGAACAGGGTCAGTTTGGTACTTGCCCTGAGTAAGGCGGGTGTCAGGTTCGCTAGGGAAATGCCCTGACTTCTTTCTTCTGGTGGGCCAGTCAGCGTCTCTCCTAACCCCGTCGCGTACGCAGCAACTCCACCTCTGATCCCGGGCAGCGGCTCTAAGATCTCGCGCTGTCTAGGAGTTGTGTCGGAACTGGCGGGACTGTGCTACCGTTGCTTGGTGCCTGTTGTTCTGCACATGACGGGGGTTAATTCCCAGAAGCTGCCAGCTTCATATCAGGTTTCGTAGGTGGAGTTCTGGGTGCTAACTCGCTGTCACAGTCACCTGGCCAGTGTTTGATTTGGATCCCTTCTCCACTCGCTTCGTCTACATTATGGTTTGACTTGCGCATGTTCTGTATACGTTGTGACTCGTGCCTCGTTTTTGACATTGATCTTTGCCTACTTGTTTTGCTATTGACGTACCCTCTCGTTGTACTTCTACTAGTTTACCTATCTTTTGTTCTTTGTGTTTATGTTTTTGTCAGTCTGTTTGTGTTTCCTGTGGTCGCTCAGGTGCCAGCCCTTAACCTGGAAGCTGTTCAGGATTAGCTTCCAACAGTCTCCAAATTCGGAATCATGCAGGTTCCACCGGCCAGACAATACACCACCCAGGATCGCACTGCCCCAGGCCTGCCGAACCTAAGGTTCTCCTCCGACTTGTTTTTGAGTACCGTAAGAAATTTTATCATTTCGGGAGGGTCCTGTAAAACTTATTTATGTCTTACGCACTCATTCATCGGGCACAGAGAATCAAAGTGGTGGGCGTTGGTCAATTTCCCTGTTGCAGGGGTCCCGCAAAATTGGGCCTTTTCTATCACAACCGACGCTCCATCCGTTCTGCTCTTGAACGCTTTTTTTTTCTGCTTTAGGCCAGATTTAGACGGAAACTGCCGCGCCGCACTGGCAGTTCCGCCTTAGATCTCTGTGGTCAGGAAAACGGACAGCAGACAGAGATTTTGGGCCAAGTTCAGACGTATGACTGATCGCAACTGGAATGACTGCCCCCTAACAAAGGACCAATTTTGGCAGGACTGTCAGACCGAGTACAGGACTTAGTCTTAGCTTATGCCGAGCTCAGCAACAATAGAGATGCTATGACTATGGTCATCCGCTTGATCGTCGCCTAAGCATCCAGGCGATCACCTAGGTGTCCCTGGACTGTCAGCCGCAGCCAGTCTGTCTCCAGGGTAGTCAGAATTGGATAATGGCGCTGGATAGCATCTCTACCTGCACAGCGAGGACGCAAACATCGACCTGAGACGTCATCTGGTTTCTAATGTGAAAGCTCCTGATCATCGATCAACAACCTGTGTTCAAGGGCAGCAGCAGAAAACTTCTCCGCCCTAAGCACTAGTTCGGGGGGCGCTGCTTAGAGTCCAGGACTCCCAATGTGTCTAGAAGTGTATTTACCTATGGCTTTAACGGTTAAATGTTTTCAGTCTGTTCCTGCACTGGGTCGCCCCCTTTTTGGATTAAGGTGATGCATCTTAATTATTGATTATAATTTTTTGGTCTCTACGGTTTGCAGTCATATTTCATTGTCCACTCCTATCGAGATGTCGGGGGCGGAGTTGACCCCTCTACAGGCATGGTTGATTAACTTCCGACACCCGCAGATAAAGCTTTATGGTAGGAGCCACGCGCTAAGAAGGGTTGTTCTTTTCCTAGTTTTATTGAAACACTTTGTCTGAAATGTCTTCGGTCTCCCCTGTGCTCCCGGAATCCATTATCCGGTAATTTAATTGCAGAATCTCTGGAGCTGGTGGTCACCGTGGTGTCCTCACTGTGTGATAAGGATCCCCCTGACCAAATTTCATTATGTTCAAGGTGGTGGCGGAAGATCAAGTCTTCAGGTTGATGTCCTCAATCCTTGGGGAGATGTCTGACTACTCGAGGTGTTTTCTAAACGCCTTGTCCCACGGCCTTCTATCCTCCTCCTCACAGGGAGTTTGAGATTGTAAAATTGACCTTCTCTCTTCATGAGGCTAGTTACCAACGGTGGTCGTATATAGCACCTGTCAGTACCAGAACGGGGAGGAACTGAAGGGGATATTTGATAGAAGTTTGACAATCGGACATAATCCGTCCCTCTGAGGTCGCCCACTGGGTCGCCAGGGTTCTTTTTTTGTTGAGAAAAGATGGTGGTTTACGGCGGCCGTGGTATTGATTATCTGAGAACTAATAGATAACAGTAAAAAACTTCAGGTCCTCTCAGCTTCCCTTATCTGGAAATCTCTTAAATCAGGTTTCTCTTTTGTGGGCCTAAGTTTTTCTCTCAAATTACGACGTCAGATGGGGCTTTAAACCTGACTTCGAGAATCCGAAAGGGGATGAGTGGCAAAAACCCGCATTTAAATACACCTATGGGACACTTTGATACCTTGTTTATGCCCTTTGGTTTGAGTAACGCCCCAGCTTTTTCAAGGGTTTAGAACTCCATCTTTCACGGATTCCAGGTGTGGTTGATTGGTGGTGTATCTAGACAATATCTCTGATTTCTCGCATCCTGATTGGTTTCTCACCATCAACATCCCGCCAAGTACTTACCAGGTGCGCAAAAACCACCTCTCGCAAAGCTGGAAAAGTGTGTTTTTGCGTCTCAGAAGGTTTACCTTCTTAGGTTATTGTTGTGAACTCCCTCTGATGTAAGAGGGATCCGAGTAAAGGTTTCAGGGCTCCGACTGTCTGGGTTCGGCCTACCAATCTTAAGGCCCTACAGCACGTTTTTTAGGTCTTATCGCTAGACATATCGTAACTTTAATAAAAGAACTTATCCCGTGATCCGCCAAAAACCCTCACGGATCTTTAACACCGAAGGGTCGCTTATTAAGATGAGCTGATAACCATAGCTCGTAAAGGATTTCACCTGACGTTGTTCTCCTTTCGTAGTCACTAGGTAGTAAAATCGAAACTGCTCGTGTCCTCTTATGCTCACAGTCTTCGGTAAATGAATCACGACTCAGACGCATACTCCGATTCCGCCAATCCAAACAAATACCCCTCGTCTCGACTGAAACATGGCAGCGTCCCGTCGTCTTGCTTTTTGGCGGCCAAGAAACATGACCCAATCACAAGCCAGGAACTCGGCACTCCACCCAGCATGAATCGTGGTACCCTTACATACGTCAGATAATCATGGGTATGGCTGGCCAGATCAGGTGACCCTGGATAGCCTAGCCGCTGGCCGGCGCTCGTCCGAATCATTCGTCTCTGGACTGCCGCTAGGGAGAGAGCGCTGCTAGCATCAGGGAAGCGTATAGGTGTCGTTCTATTAGCTTACTCGTTAGCAGGAGGTGATTCGCAAAGAACCCAACAGCCCCTTCTTAGGCTACAATACGGGCTACTTTGGTTATTTTCATTTGCATCTTTTACCATTTTGATGAGGAATTAGCAGGGGGACTTGCACCAGTTGTATTTAGCTCTAGGTGGCACACATATCATAAGCAAAGACGCGAAGTGGGCAAAATTCGCTAAGGTGGTTGGATTTCTATTAGGCAAAACTCCATGTCATCTCATCTGGCATAGTTACTGTGCTTCCTTGGATACTTGGGCGTATAACATGCCATATGAAGAATACAAAAAGCTTCTTGAAGCCTACGTAGTCGTTCTATATATTTGTTTCTGGTTGATCCTGCTTTGACTGTTATTTTTTTCTGCAGTGCATGTACGCTGCCTTCCTGAGCAATTTGTAGTGGGACTTGCGACCTCGCTGTGTTCTGCGCTTGTTGGAGCGCAACCATAATCCAAGCAAGGCTGAATGGCAACATTCATCGGGGGTTTGGATTTTTCTATTATGCAATACTCGTGTCAAAAATCTCATCTGCCCACTAATTCCGAGTGCCTTACCTTTGATAAACTTAATTGGCGGTAGAAAATAGCCATGGAGAAGTAAAAACAGGAAGGCTTCTTTGAGCCTAACATACGTGCTATAATTTGATGTTCTACTGGTTGATCTGCGGTGACTAAGTAGTGTTCTGTACGTGCAAATGTACTTTCGCCATTCTGAGCAATTTGTAGTGAAGACTTCGACCGAAGACTGAGTCTGCGCTTAGTGCGCACATATCCATAAGCAAATGCTGAAGTGGCAAAATTTCAGTAAGGGGTTTGATTTTCTATTGGCAATAAATTCAGTGTCATCTCTCTGGCATAGTACTGTGCGTCCTTTGATCTTTGGTCTAGAAATAGCCATCGGAGTAATACAACAGCTTCTTGAAGCCTACAGTAGCGTTCTAATAATTTTGATTTCTGGTTGATCTGCTGGGGACTGTAGTTTTCGCAGTGCATGTACTATGCACCATTCTGAGCCTGTGTTCTGTGAGCTTGCGACCTGCTGTTTCTGCGCTAGAGTGGCGCACATTCCATAGCAAAGGCTGAGTGGCAAAAATTCATTACTTGGGTTGGATTCTATTAGGCAATAACTCATTGTCATCTCATCTGGCATAGTAACTTCTGGCTTACCCCCCCCTTGTACTTTTGCTAGAAAATAGCCATAGGTGAATTACAACAGCTTCTGTGAAGCCTAGACAGTAGCGGTCTATATATTTGATTTTCTGGTTGATTCTGCTGGTGACTGTGTTTCTGCATGCATGTACTTGCCATTCTGAGCATTTGTAGTGGGACTTGCGACCCTGTGTTCGCGCTTATGGCGCACATATCCATAGCAAGGCTGAAGTGGCAAAATATCGTAGGGTTGGATTTTCTATTAGGCAATAACCTGCATTGTCATCTTTCATCTGGCATAGTCTGTGCTCGCTTTGATCTTGGCTAAAAATAGCCATTAGTAGAATACCAACAGCTTCTTGAGCCTACAGTAGCGTTCTATATATATTGATTTCTGGTTGATCTGCTGGTGACTGTAGTTTCTTCTGCAGTGCTGCTCTTTAATTCTTGTAGCAAGTTTGTAGTGAGACTTGCGACCTGCTGTGTTCTGCAGCTTAGTGGCGCACATATCCATAGCAAAAGTCTGAGTGGCAAAAATTCAGTAGGGGTTTGGATTCTATTAGGCAATAACTCGTGTCATCTCACCTGGGCATAGTACTGTCTTGCCTTTGATACTTGCTTAAAATAGCATAGGAGAATTCAAACGCTTTGAAGCCTAAGTAGCTTCTATATATTTGATTTCTGGTTGATCTGGCTGTGACTGTAGTTTTCTGCAGTGCATGTACTTGCCATTCGACATTTGTAGTGGGGACTCTGCGACCGGCTTTTCTGCGCTTAGTGGCACATATTCATACAAGCGAAGTGGGAAAAAATTCAGTAGGGGTTGGATTTCTATTAGGCAATAACTCAATGTCATCCTCACTGGACCATAGTACTGTGCTTCCTTTTGATACTTGCTAGAAATAGCGCATAGGAGAATCACACAGCTCTTGAAGCTACAGTAGCGTTCGTATATATATATTGTTTGGTTGTACTGGCGTGTGTGACTGTAGTTTCTGCAGTGCATGTTACTTGGCCAATTCTGAGCAATATTGTAGTGGTTATGGACGGCGCGGCTGTGGTTCTGCGTTAGTGGTCGACATGATCCATGCAGGTTGAAGTGCAAATTCAGTAGGAGTTGGATTTCTATTAGGGCATAACTCAGTGTCATCTCAGTCTGGGCATAGTAATCGTGTTCCTTTGCACTTGCAGTTAGAATAGATGCCATAGCGGTGAGAATACAACACAGCTTCTGCTTGAAAGCCCCTAACCATGTACGGTCTATATATACTTGATTTCTGGGTTGAGATGGTAGACTGTAGTTATCTGCATGCTTGTGTACTTTGCCAATTATCTGAGCACTTTGTAGTGGAACTTAGCGAGACCGCTGTGTGTCTAGCGCTTAGTGGCCGCAGCAATATCACATAAGCCAAAGGTGAAGTGGGCAAAATTCAGTAGGGGTTGGATTTTCTATAGGCAATAATTCGGTGTCACCTACTCATACTTGGCATAGTGACGGTGCTTCCTTGATAATTGGCTATGAAAATAGCCATGAGGGCAACATCAAACGTCTTCTATCTGAAGCCTATCGTAGCGTCGTTCTATAATCTTGATTTTCGGTTGATTGCTGGTGACTGTAGTTTCTGAGTGCAGTACTTGCCATTCTGAGCAATTTGTAGTGAGGACCTTGCGCCGATGCCCGTCTGTGTTCTAGCTCGCTTAGTGGCGGCTCATTCCATAGCCAAAAGGCTGAACGTGGGGACAAAATTCAGTACGGGTTGTGTCCTAGGCTAGCAAACTCATGTGTCCATCTCATCTGGCAGTATGTGGCTTCTTTGATACTGGTCTAACAATAGCCATAGAGAGTAATACAACAGCTTCGTGTGAAGCCGTCAGTGTAAGTCTATAGTATTTGATGTTGGGTGATCTGTGGTGACTGTAGTTTCCTGCTCAGTTCATGTACTTGCCAATTTGAGCAAATTTGTAGTGGGGATTGCGACCTGTGGTTTCGCGCTCTTAGTGGCGCACATATCCATGCTACAAGGTGACGTGGCAAAATTCCAGTAGGGTTGGATTTCTAATTAGGGCAAATAACTCAGTGTATGCTATTTGCATAGTACTTGTGCTTCCTTTGATACTTGGCTAGAAACTAGCCATAGGAGCGCAAACAAAAGCTCTTGGCCTAACAGGTGTGTTCAATATATTTTGATTCTGTTGATTCTTGCTGGTGCTTGTAGTCTGCAATGCATTAATTGCATTCTGACAGCAATTTGTACGCTGGGACGTTGCGGACCGCGTGTGTTCGGCGCTAGTGCGCGCACATATCCATAGCACAGGCTGAAGTGGCAATTCAGTAGGGGTTGGGATTTCTATTAGGCAATAATCAGTGTATCTACATCTGTCATTACTTGGTGCTTCCTTTGATATTGCTAGAAAATAGCCATAGGAGAATACAAAACGCTTCTTGAAGCCTACATAGCTTTGCTATAGTATTGATTTCTGGTTGTGACGCTGGCGACTGTAGTGGTTTCGCAGTGCATGTACTCTGCCACTTCTGACGCAAATTTGTGAGTGGACTTTGCTACCTGCTGTGTTCTGACGCTTAGTGGCGCACATAATCACATAGCAAACGGCTGAGGAGTGGCAAAATCAGTAGGGGTTTGGTTATCTATAGGCAATAATTACACAGTGGTTATCTCATCTGGCATAAGTACTGTGTGCTTTCCTTGCTGAACTTCGGCTAGCAAAATAGCCATAGCCATAGGATCGCATTGTTTGGTTTTAAAAACTCAAAAACAAAAAACCAAAAAAAAAAAAAACACAAAAAAAAAAAAAAAAAGTAAAAAAAAAAAAAATAAAGTTATAACTCTCATTTTAAAATGTTTAAAACCCGAGGCTAGGGTAGAGACGAGGCGGGGACGTGGGCGCAACTATGCAGGGGTCGAGGCTGGTCCCTGGCGTGGTGATGACACCAATGCGGCTGATGGAGCAGGGGAACCCGCAGAGCTACACTCCCTAGTTCATGTCTAATTTACTGGGACCGGGGTACGGCACTGTTGAGGCCAGAACATTGCGAACGGTGATGTCGTGTATTGACGACAATGCGTCGAGCCATTTTCCACAACCAGTCAGTCTCAGCAGTCCACCCATGCCCGAAATCGCCACTGCTCCAGCTCCGGCAACCTCACCTCCCCCACTCCCCCCCATCTGGATCCGCCCGGTCCCCGGGAAAATTATAGAAGACTTATGAACAAAGGAGAGCCAGGCATAAAAAAGACATCAGAACTGACAGGGACTATATTATTTATAACATGACGGAAAAGAAAAAAATAGGAGGAAGGGAGACGAAACAGTGAGGCTACACTGATGATATAACTCTTCACCACTATTCTGCGAAACCGAGACCACTTCATCCCTTATTGCCTGGTCTTGTTCAATTTTCCGAGGCCCAGGTTTTCCAACCACTATCAACAGGCGGGGGTGATGATGACCTTCCCTGGACGTAGTGGAAGTGTGTAAAAGGTGTCCGACGATGAGAGACACGGTTGTATACAGTGGGAGTGGGGAAGTTGTTGTCGGGCAGAGTCCGAGGGGGGAGCATACGAGGATCGGAGGATGATGAGGTGACATACCCAACTGGTTGAGAGGCCTGGCGTGAAATCACAGTGCTTCGGGACGTGAGGAGAGTCCTCGACCAGAAACAGGTTTGTAAGAGGCGAAGTGGTGGGGGCTCCCCCGACGGAGATGCATGGGCCAGAAGCTGGGTCATCAGCGCCAAATGTTCAACGAGTGAGCTCACTGGCGAGGGCTCCGCCGGCGAGGTGAGATCTTCAGAAGGCTGGAGGTTCTTTAAGGAAACAACCGGATGACCGACGGACTGTGGTGTGCCACATTGCCAAACCAGGCCTCAGGCAGGGGTTCCACCAACACTACTAGCTTAACTACCACCAGGATCGCAGGAATATGACTGCTAAGCACCCCACCAGTGGCAACAAGCCCGTTCACCTCCGGCCTGCACACCACTGCTCCTTCCCTCTGTGTCAGCCTTCAGTCCCCCCCTGCCCAGGACCCTGCCACCAAACCCCATCGTCGCCCCACGATCCTCCACAACATCCACGCACGTTCAGCTCTCCATACCCCAGACGCTGGAGCGGAACTGCAATATAGTGCAACCCACCCGCACGCCAAGCCCTTATTGCAACATCTCCAGATTGCTTAGCCTGGAATGCTGCCCTATAGCTAGTAAGACCGAAGGCCTTCGCAACCTCATGCGGCGTCCGCCCCTCGTATTCGGTCCCCCCGCCACTACTTTTCCCGATGTGCCGTCCCGCACGCAACCAGCAACGTGTCAGACAACATCACCGTGCCCTGACCAACGCGTTTTCTGACAAGGTTCCACCTGACCACGGACAGTGGACGAGTGCTGCGCCGGGCAGGGCCACTTATATATCTGCTACGCACATTGGTTTAACTTGGTGGAGGCTGGGACCGATCTGACCCTGTCTGCTCATATACTGGCCGACGCGAGTAGTGCGGGCCTACCCTCGGTCCAGGTTTATGTTCAGGCCTACTATGCCTCCTCCCCTCCCACCCTCCTCCACCTCCGCCTCGCAATCTACCTCCGTGGCACTGCGCCATCATTCGGTAGCTCTAGGCACAGCAAGCATTGTGCCGTCCTGTGTACGACAGCAGGCGGTGCTCAAACTGCTGAGCCAGGGCTACAAAAGGCACCCGCCCAAGAGCTATTACCAGGGCATCACGGCGCAGACTGACTGTGCTGTCACCGCTGAACCTCACCGGGATGGTTTGTGTGTGACAACGGCCGTAACCTGTGGCGGCGCTGCAACTCTGCGACGGACACATATGTCCCATGCCTTGGCCCTGTGTTAATCTGATAATGCATGCGTTTTCATCAGACATACCCCAATCTGTCTTATTTGCGTTTCACGAAGTGTGCGGCCTGCACTGTGCGCATTTCAGGAAGTCCCTCCCCAGATTCTGCCACTCTCAGGCAGCGCAGCTGTCACCGCCTCCAATGCCCGCATCACCGACTGTTGGTCGACGTGCCCACGAGGTTTGAATTCAAACTGACCATGTTTATCCATGAAAGTTTTACCAGCAGCGCAGAGCGATTGTAGACTGCCAGATGTCAACTTCCGACCAAACTGGAGTCAGGTTCATGTCAGCGTCCTCAGTGCTACAATGAGGTTGGGACGTGGACGTCTGATATCTGTCAGGTGCTGAGTAACTTTGAGGAGTCAACTCAGGTGTGGTCAGTGGCGAGGGCGCCATCATCAAGCCTCACGCATCCCCCTGCTTGCCGTGAAAAACTCTCTTGTCAGCATGAGTCGAAGCTTTGCCGCGCACAAAGACGGGGGAAAGAATTTCCCTTGTTGAGAGCAAACACCCTGAGGGCTGTTGCTCAGCGCATATCGGAGGGGTGGAGGTGGATGAGAATGAGGAGGAAGAGAGGATAATGGTGCGAGACAAGAGGGGACCATTGTTGAGGTCCTTCGCTGTTCAGCGTTATGGGCAGAAGAAGCGGAGTTGGGGAGTTTGGAGGAGGAGGAATGGACATCAGGCCATTGAAGGGAGTGAATTCTTACTCTTTGGTACTCTGGCGATAATGGCAGATTTCATGCTAGGCTGCCTATCCCTTGACCCTCGCTTTCAAAGAATTTATTCCAAAGCACAGCAACCGATTAATGGGTGTTCACTCTCCTGGACCCACGGTACAAAGCACAATCTATCTAATCTCCCACTCTCATCCTGTAGAGAAAGAGTGTGATAATGCAGAATACCAGCATTGCCCTGGTGCACAATCTGAAACAGTAATTTCCCTTCTGACAGGCGCTTACGGCATAGTGCGTAGTCTGCGGACAAGTAGCGAGGGAGAGTAGGCCGATGCAGCAGCTTGTCCACATGGCAGGTACGCTTTACAAGCTTTTGCCACTTTATGTCACCTCCAGCAAGACACTGTCACCTGTCCCCATCTCGGCATAGTAGGGCTGATCTTACAGAAGATGTGAGGGAGTACGTAGCTACCATACCATCGTCCTAAAAAATGATCACACTAGCTCCCTACAACTACTTACTGGGTGTTCAAAGCTGGCATGTGGCAGCGAACTGGCGCTGTACGCCTTGAGTTCTTGCCTGTCCCTGCGCTAGCGCTTGTCCGAGCGGGTTTTTCAGTGCAGGCTGTGGCAATCATCACCGATAAGCGACACGCCTGTCTACTGACGCGCTGACAGGCTGAGCTTAGTAACGGAATAAGGCTGATTTCTCAGAAATTTCCAATCGCAACCAGGTGAAGGAGCTCAACCTGACTAATTGATCCCACTCCCCTCTACCTCCTCCTCCTCATTTTCCCCTCCTTCTCTCCTCTTTGGTACAGTAAAAGCAGAGGAAATGGTTTTTTTTGACAGGGCCAACTGGACCTCTTGCTATGTAGTACTTCATGCAATTATGGCTGGAGGGCCACCTACCCGGTCCTTCTGTTTGAAACAATGTTTGTGAGTGGCCACAATACAGGCTCTCAATTATTCCATTTTTTCTGGAGGGGCCACCTACCCGCGGATCCTCTGTTTTCAAAAATTTTTGATGCCACCTCCAGGCACTCAATCTATTCCATTTTACTGCATGGGCCCACCGTCCTGCTCCTCTGTTTAGGAAACACATTTTTTGGACGGCACACATACAGGCACTCAATCTAGTCCCATTTTACGGAGGCCCCTAACTTGCTCCTCTGGTTTGAAACATTTTGTGGGACTCAGCCACATACAGGCACTCAATATCTATCCATTTTACTGCAGGGCCACCTACCTGCTCTCGTTTTGAACATTTTTTTGGGCTGCACATCCAGCACTCAATCTATTCCATTTACTGGAGGGCCACCTACCTGCCTCCCTCTGGTTTGAAGAACATTGTTTGGGACTGCCACATCCATGCACTCAATCTATTCCATTTTTACGCAGGGCACTACCTGCTCCTCTGGTTGAACAATTTTTGGGACTGCCAACATACAGTCACTCAATCTATCATTTTACTGGATGGG
Organism: Engystomops pustulosus; assembly: GCA_019512145.1. Classification (NCBI taxonomy): domain Eukaryota; kingdom Metazoa; phylum Chordata; class Amphibia; order Anura; family Leptodactylidae; genus Engystomops; species Engystomops pustulosus. The sequence goes on along the minus strand of CM033641.1, from coordinate 40,596,821 downwards.
CCCACCTACCTGCGCCTCTGTTTGAACATGTTATGGGACTGGCCACGACGGCACACAATACTATTCCATTTATTTAACTGGCACGGGCCCACCTACCTCTCCTCTGGTTTGAAACATTTTTGGGACTAGCAACCACAGGCACTCAATCTCTTTCCATTTACTGAGGGCAACCTACCTCTCCTCGGGTTTGTAAACTTTTTGGGACTGCCACATACAGGCACTCAATCTATTCCATTTTACTGCCAGGGCCACCTCCCCTGCTCCTCTGGTTTGAACAAGTTTTGGATCTGCCAACATAACAAGCACTCAATCTATCCATTTTTACTGCAGGGCCCCCTACCGCTCCCTCTGAGTTTGACAATTTTTTGGGGACTTGCCCCATACAGCACTCCATACTATTCATTTTAAGCTGGAGGGGCCACTACCTGCTCCTCTGGTTTGAAAACATTTTTGGGACTGCCACATACGGCAATCAAGCTATCCCCATTTTATGGAGGGCCACCTACCTGCTCCTCTGGTTTGAAAAAGGGGTTTTGGGACTGCCACTTACAGCACTTACCAATTAATTGTTCCATACAGCCTCCACCGTTGTCGCCATTGCTCCCTTCCAAAATCGTCCATATAGCGGCCTTCCATACATCGTCCCTTTTATCAACTCAATCGAGGTGTTTCAGGCAGACATTTGGGTTGTTTTCATGGATTTTCCACAAATCAAATTGTTAACTTTGTCGCCACCCTGACTGCTGTGTAATCCCCACAATATACTGGCAAACTTTTACCATTTCTTAGGGATAATTATTTCGCGGCTTCTTGCGCTTTCTGTGTACATTTCCCCTCACCAGGCATATTCCTAAACTTATAAGAACTGCTACTACACTTTTACTTATACAAAGGTTCTTTAGAAGTGCTGTTTTGGGGAGTAGCCTAGACAATGGCTTGGATGAGCGAAAGCTTTCGCCTGGTCACGGACGCAGCTTCCATGCGCTCAATGCGCTTCTTTGCGCATCTGTTTAACTTCCCCCTCACTCCGCATATTCCCCAAACTTTATAAGAACGCTACTACACTTAACTTGGTGCAAGGCTGTGACCGAGTCTGACACTGGGTGCTGGTCCATTATACTGAACTGCCGACGCGAAGAATTGCGGGGCCTACCTCAGTACCATGTCCTCAAAGGCCTACTTAACCTTCCCTCCCACCCTTCCCTCCCCCCGAATTACCATCCGGGGGGCATGGCGCCATCATCTTAGCTCTAGGCCACAGCAGCAGCGCCATCGGCTAAGCGACAGCCGGCGGGGCTGAAACTGCTGAGCCTAGGCGATAAAAGGCACGGTCACCGCTCAAAGCTATTACAGGGCATCCACATCAAGTTGTTAACTTTGTCGCCCACCCTGCTGTGTATCCCCAAATATTCCTTGCAAACTTTTACCATTTTAGTGAATTTATTTCATCGCTTCTTGCGCATCTTGTTGACATTCCCTCCCACCGTCATATCCAACTATAAGAACCTACTACACTTGATCTTATACTAAGGTACTGCTTAGAAGTGCTGTTGGGATCGCTAGATACAGGGGCTTTGGATTGGCGAAAGCATCGCCTGGCAGCTTAACGCAGATCCCAGCGGCATCATGCCTTTCTTGCGCATCTGTTTTTACATTCCCCTCACCCGCCTCCCAACTAAAAACGCTACTTACACTTAAACTTGGTGCGGCTGGGACCAATTAGAGTCTGAACCCATGGGGCTTGTCATATACGGCCGACGCAGAGAATTGCGGGGCCTACCTCGGTCCCAGTCTCACTCCTACTATATATATAAAAACCTTCCCCCCCACCGCCTCCTACAATCCGAATTACCATCCGTGTGCATGGCGCCCATCAGTCGTTCTCTAGGCAACAAAGCAGCAGTGGCCATCGCTAAAGTCGACAGCAGGCAGTGCTTGAAAACTGCTGAGCCGAACGCGATAAAAGGCACACGCCAGAGCTTAATACAGGGCATTCCATCAAAGTTGTTTTAACTTTTGTCGCGCCTACAAAACTGCTGTGTAATCCACCAAAATATACTTTCAAACTTTTACCTTTAGGATATTATTTCAGCGCTTCTTGCGCATCTGTTTACATTCTCCTACACCGGCATAACCTAAACTTTGATAAGAACGCTACGTGAGTGACACTTGATCTTATACAAAAGGTTCTTAATTGCTTTTTGGGGAGTAGCCTAGAGACAGGGCTTGGATTGGCGAACAGCTCTTGCTGGAGCAGCGAGAGCGCCAGCTCCATGCCAAGATCCAACTAACATAGTTTAACTGCGCAAAACCTTTTAATCCTACTACTATTCGCTGCCTCCATACATGGTCCCCCCTTTTATCAACGAGCTGTGGTCAGGTCAGAATTTTGGGTTTGTTTTCATGGCTCCCTGTTAATTTTGTTCGCCACCTCTGCGGTGTAATCCACAAAATATTCTGCAAACTTTTATCATGTAACGTCGATATTATTTTGAGGCTGCTTCTTCTTCTGCTCACCCTCCTTGGTCCGCCTCTGCTAACCCATTGGTTTTTGAAGCTACCTGAGTCCTTCATTTGGGTATGTTGCTCATGCCTGCCGCTGAGCGCTGCCTCTGCATGCCGTCCCTTATAGTGTCAGGGTCAATATTGGAATGTTTTAGAATGCTATCTAGCTTCATTCGGCACGCTGATCCATGGGCAGCGTTGCCCATAATTTTGGAATGTGGCGATTTAATGCGCTCTCAGATGTCTATCCTCCATGCAATTCTTGCCCCTGTGGCTGTTTCCTGTCCATTTATTCCGTGGTTGTTTCCATCCTTATTTCTGAAGGTTCCCAGGTGTTTTGCCAAGCTTCCCTGTGCAGAGCCTTGGCCCCTTGAAAAATGCCTCGAGTCTCCCATTGACTTCAATTAGGGTTCGTATAAGTCGAGACGCACACTCGGCAGACTCGTGAAAAGTTCGTCTCGATACGAGTACCCGGGCATTTTAAGTGTTCCGACATCATCCTAGTTTTGATCACACAATGTCCCCGTGTACGCTTTGCTCTGCGGTTGAAACTTAAACCTGGCATTCTCCTCAAGACCCCAGTTGTGTTCACCTGTACCGCTCTCTACCGTTTGTTTGTGGGGTTGAGGCCTCCGAGGTAGTAGTAAGTGCAAGTGTTGTCCAAGGGGTCCTCCACTCTCACCAGACTTAGGCCCTGTGCATAGTTCGCTAGAAATTGTCTTCTTGGGAGGGAATTATGATATTGGTAATCGAGAGCACTTTGCCATTAAGTGGCAGTTGAAGTTCTGTCGGCCTTGCTAACAATTTTTTTTTTTACTATTTTTCAGACTCTCTAAGGTACTTTAACCCTAGGTTATCTGATCGATCCTATCATATACTGCCATACTACAGTATGGCAGTATATGGAGATTTTCCTCCTTATTCATTAAAATGTGCTTGATAGCACATTGTAATAAAAGGATTAAAACAAGACAGTCTCGGGTATTCGGAAGACCCGAGGCTGTAATGGCAACAGATTGCCGCTCCCCGATGACGTCATGGGGAGCGACAATCCTTGGCAAGATGGCTTCTTTTTGAAGCCACCGGCAGCGATCGATGACATCCACCGATCGCGGGTGTTACCGTGAGTCTTTGCAATATGTAGCAAAGACTTCCCGGCTATGAAGAGGGCTCAGCCCGTAACTCCTCTCCATGCATCGGGACCCGAGGCGCGCCGTACTACTACGCATCGGTAAGGGGTTAAGTCTATTTATGCATGAGAAAACGGCAGATTTGAGTAAAGAAGGGATACCGCAGTCCGCTTATCTCTGAGTGGGAGCGCACAGCCACACACCTCAGTGCTTGACTGAACAGCCTGTATAATGATGTGTACTCCTGGTGTCTGGCTCCTCTCTATATTTCCTGGTTCTGGCAGACACATCTCTTGGAGCTTGTGTGTATGAAATACTGCTATACACATGACTGGCCGCCTGTATATATGTGACACTCCTGTGCGCTGGCTCTCTCTATGTGCTTCCTGGTTCTGCCTGCCGCCCCCTGCGCACCTGTGTCTAAGTGATTTAACTGCTTCAGATGCAGCCATGTGTATGGGAACCCCAGTATGTTAGTACCTGTGTAGCTGATGTTTGTGCTCTCACATTTGGATAAGAGAGCATAGCATGTCAGATACTTGTGTAGCTGATGTCTGTATCTCTCACACATGTATAGGAGAAAACGCATGTCAGGTACTTCTGTGCATCTTTCGGTGTCTCACATGTGTATAAGAGAAGAGACATGCCAGGTACTGTTACTCATGTTTGTGTCTCTCACGTTTATGGGAGAAAACAGTAAGTCAGGTACTTGTGTAGCTGATGTCTGTGTCTCCACATGTGTACAGGAAAGAGAGCATGTCAGGTACTTCTGTGTAGCTGTCTGTATCTCTCACATGTGTATAAGAGAACAAGCATGTCAGGGACTTGTGTATCTCATGTCTGTGTCTTTCACATGTGTTAGGAGAACACAGCATGCAGGTACTTTTGTAGCTATGTCTGTGTCTCTCACTGTGTATAGGAGAAGAGAGCAGTCAGGTATCTTTTTAGCTGATAAAGCAAACACTAGCAATGCTTTACAATCATTACACCAGACCTGAGCAGGGGAGGAGAGGGGAGGGATAATGGTGACATCACTTTTCTCTCCCTTGTGCCCAGCCTCATTTACTAATACAGAACATTTTGTATTACTTTGGTTTTACTCGGCTTATTTTTCTTATTTTATCTTATTTTTAGGTTTTGGTTTAACTCTGTAAACCATACAACAAAATATAAACAATTGATACAGTCATATCAAGACAATCATGACATAAATAATAACATCTGCAAGAGGTATATCAAATCCCAGACTTGTCACATAGTTAACAGCGTCCCTAAACATAAAATCTTTCATTTCCCCTAGCATATACAATGTGGTATGGTTTGTCTCACTCTACTGGTAGGCACTAGAAAGAACGTTTTTGGAGCTTGCACAAGATTTTATAAAAGGTGTCAGTTTTGTGTCGCGGTGCCCTGTGTCCGACAAAGAAAGAATGTGCACCTTAGGAGCATGTTAGTGCTTATCGGAGTGGGTGACACTTTAATCAACAACTTACACAATTGGCACTTACTGGGGAGGTCCGTGGCTCTAATGGCAGCCCCAGTGTCTTCCAGTGCTCGGGGGCTGTGTATCTTCTCTTCGGAAGCCGGTCCTGCCTACGGCCATGTGCAGTCTGCACATAACACAGTGTGATCCATCTATATTAGCTATGTTTAGTGAATTGGCGCTTAAAAAGCGAACAACATCCCTTTTTCACTCAGTATAAAAAATAAATAATTTTAAAACACTTAACAAAGTCTTTTTAAAAAAATAATTAATTGAAAGTCCCCTAACACCACAAATCACGACCCCCCCACCCACATATTTGGTATTGCTGTTCCATAACAATCTGTACAACAAATCAGTAACGTTATTGGACTGCTCAGTAAACACTGTAAACCAAAACCCAAAATTTTTTTTAATACTGTTTCATAAATCCCTTTACAAAACATTCCAAAAAGTGACCAAAAAATGTTCCGCCAAATGGTACCACTGAAAAGGACAACTCAACACATAAAAAATAAGTCCTAAACCACACTGTCAGCCAAAAAATATTAATGTTCTGTCTCTAAAATTGGTTTTTTCTTCAGTAAAATTGTAAAAATATATTAAAAAAACTATAAATGCGCTCATCACCATAATAGTAGTGATCTCTACAATAAAGATACTAATTATTTTTATGGTCCGTTGCACGGCCCCAAAAAATACAAAAAGAAAAACCAAATTTGATGATTTCCTTTTCCTCCATACATCAAGAGTTAATAAAATATCATCAATAAGCTAAGGACCCTAAAGAAGTATTTGTAAAGTGCATCTAATATTGCAGAAATACCCCTTATTTGTTCAAATTCCCAACATGAAGATTGTAATAGCCATTTAAAAAGTGACAATGAAATCTGCACCTTCCCTTCAATGTTGGGCGTGTGCCCATACACCAGTTCACCACCACCTATTGGGTATTGTTATACTCCCGGAGTATAAGTATCAACATTGAGGAGTGTTTCATATTTACCCACTGAGAATGGTAACATTTAAAAAAAAAAAAAAAATCATTTAGGCAAAAATTTATTTAATTGTACACGATGTGAAACAATTAAAGGGTTAACAAACTTCATAAAAGTTGTTTTATTACGTTGAGGGTTGTAGTTTCTATGGGGTTTTACTATTAATTAGGCCTCTCAAAGTGACTTGAATTGAAATCTGAGCAGTGCCTGAATAGCTGATTTTGCGTTTTTTATGAAAATAGCACCTCCCATAACATCTTACAAAAATGAGAGGATGCATAAAAGGCCAAAACATAAAGCAGACATCTGGCTAATGTTCTTATCAAGTTTTGTTGTTCTCATGACTCTTGGGTGCGCCAGCTTATGATGCCCCGCCGCTGCAATTCGCAGCCCGATACATCAGAGCTTCTGCTCTTGATGTATGGGGCTGATTGCAGCAAGCTTTTATCCTACCCAGGCGCCTGGCGTAGAAAAAACCCCGCGGCGACTTTTCACGTATAAAAGTCGCCGCAGCAGCAAGTGCGCAGGCTGGACAGTACCGCCCCCCCGGCCACTCCCTCCAGCCGCGTCCGCCGCCCCCCCTTCACGCCCCTTCACACCCACTGGCGTGAAGGTGGCGGATCGGGGCAAATAATCCCAAAACTAGCAATAAGCAGCATTGCGATTATTTCAGGGCCTCTGCCCACTGGCGTTGCACAGAGGTCCTGATAAGATCCCCCTATGACTCTACTCTTTTCAAAATTTCTTCTATATATGTGTTTTTTCATAAAAAACTACCAACAAAATTTTTAAACTGATATAGTACAAAGTCACAAGAAAACATTTCAAATCACTTTGATATATTGAAACGTTCCAAAATTATAACCACATGCAGATTTGGTGGCTTCGGCTACAGGCTATTCAGTTATCTGGCGGCCTGCACATTCGTGAGGCAAACTGCACTCAGATAAATATGGTCCATTTTTCATATAGTACATTAAGATTAGTAGGTTTTTCCAATCAGGTACTAACATGAGGGCCCTTGTTTTTGGTAGAATTCGTGGATCATACGTGCATTATTAAATTTTTCATTTAGGATTTACATTACCAGACATTAGAAGAGCCAATTAAGTGGACCATTCTCTGCTAATTTAACACTTTGTAGTTTTATGTTAATTTAAAATTTTGGTGTGAAAATGTGGTAAAATTCTGATTTTGAAATTCAAATGTCTACTACTACTTTTTCTACACATAGGGGCATATTTATCATGGCCTCTGTGCCATGTCAGTGGGGTGTGAGGGGGGCACGGACGGCCGAGCAGAGGTGTGGGCCAGCGCGGGGCATTACTGTCCCAACGACTACGCACTTTTCACTTGCGACTTTTCACATGGAAAAATTGCCGCTGCGTCCACCTCTATGCCAGGCAGGGCCTGACGTAGAGTTTTCTTCATTTATGAATGTCTGCTTTATGTGACATGGTTTTTTTTATTCCTGTCATATTTGAAGATTTTTATGGGCTTGAACTTAGTGTCGATTTTCACATTTTCATAAAAACCACAAAATCACGCTTTTGAGGGACCTGCTCAGATTTCAATCACTTTAAGAGGCCTAAATAATAGTAACCCTAAATTACCCAATATAGAAACTACAAACACACCCCCCCCCCCCCCAAACGTATGTAAAACAACTTTTATGAAGTCTGTTAACCCTTTAATGGTTTTACAGGTTTAAAAAACAAGGTGTGCAATTTTAAATTTTTTTTATTTGGCGAAATGAATGTGTTTTTCAAAAAATATACACATTATATGAAAATACCAAAACGCTCCACAAAGTTTGATACACAATTTTCTTCTGATATGCTAATATATGGGCAAATCCAGGGCATTGAAGAGAAGCTCCACCATTCAGAGCAGATTATCATTGTCACTTTTTAATTGCTATAAATTATATTTTTTATTTGTACATATAAGGGCTTATTTTCAGCAGATTAGATGCACTTTACATTTTACATAATTTTAGTGGTCCTTTCGCTTTTATTAACCTTAAATGTATGGAGGAAAAAATCTGAGAATCGGTTCTCCTTTAGTTTTTTTTTTTTGGCGTAACCTTACCATATATTGTTACTTATTTCTATAGTCACTCGAACGGTCATATGCATTTAAACTTAGGTTTTTAATGTTTTTTTACAATTTTACTGAAGAAACAGTAATATGGGAAAATCTCATTGTTTACGATTGCATCTTTGGAGAATACGGTCATTTTTTTTGGTTGACAAGCCTTTTACCAGTAAGGTGGTTTTCATTTCAGCTATGGTATATAAAAAAGTTCAACATTTTACAAAGTCATCTTTCACGTATCAAATAAAGCTTTCAGAGCTTGTTCTTCAAAGCAAGCTTCACACTCACGGCCACTTTATAAGGTACACGCCAAGTGCTCGTTACATTTTTCTAATCAGCCAATCACAATGGACTGGGCAATCCTGGGCATTTAGGCATGTAGACCATGGTCCAGAACATGATCTTCTGCAGTTCAAACCGGCATGCAGTATGGGATAGACAGTTGATTTTAGTCCTTTTAAGTGCATGGTTTTGGTGCCATAAGTCTGGTCGATATTTCGAAACTGCTGATCTACTGGGTTTCACACGCAAACCATCGCTAGGTTTTACAGAGATCGAAAAAGAAAACACTCCGTGAGCGCATTCCTGTGGGCGGAATGCTGACATGGCCTCCACACTCACCAGATCTCAATCCATAGAGCATCTTTGGGATGTGGTGGAACGGGAGATTCGCATCATGATGTGCAGCGGACAATCTGCGGCAACTGTGTGATGCCATCATGTCAATAGTTGACCAAATCTCTGAGAATGCTTCCCAGCACCTTGTTGACTCTATGCCAACGAAGAATTGAGCGTTCTGAAGCAAAGGGGTCCAACCCTTTACTAGCATGGTGTACCTAATAAAGTGGCCGGTAGTGTATGTTGCTACTAGTGGACAGAAATCTGACCATGGTTACAACACATATCATGGCTCGCTATATGAACACAGACTCTGATTACTCTCTATGATACTAACGGTTTGCCCTGAGTAACATGGTCAGATTTCCGTCCTACTGACTTATAGACACAACGAATCTAGAACTAGTACTTGATACAAAGTATATGGAATTGTATACTTTTCAGCAAAATAACATTAATTTCTGAAATGGGAATACCCCTTTATTTTTGTGTTGTATGTCCTTTTTCAGTGGTAACCGTTTTGGCAAACTAACTTTTTTGACCCTTTTAGGAACATTTCTGTCAAGTTTTTTTGTCAACATTTTTGGCAAGTTTTTGTTCTTTTACGGGTTCACGAATGGGTCTATAATGTTTCTAATTAATTATGTACAGATTGTTAAAGACACAGTTGCTGTCCAAATATGTGTTTTTTTCTGTTAATTTTTGTACTGTTTTAGATAGGAATGTTGGTGTTTAGGGACTTTACTTTATTTAATTATTTATTAAAAACCTTTAATAAGTGTTTTTAATTACCTTTTATTTAATACAGGTTGGTTTTAACCGTTAAGGGGCCCTTTCCTGTTTTTTCATGTCCATTTTTCACTCCCCCCTTCAAAAATCTAAACTTTTTATTTTTACACTTAAAAGCTGTGTGATGGCTTGTTTTCTCCGTAACAATTGCACTTCATAGTGATGGTATTAATATTCATGCCATGTACTCGGAGCGGGAAAAAATTTGTATGAAATGGTGAAAAAAAGCATTTGCGCCATTTCTTGTGGGCTATGATATTACGTCTTTCACTGAGCGCCCCAATACATGTTTACTTTATTCTTTTGGTCGTCTGATAAGGGGGATACCAAATTTGTAATGGTTTTTATAATGTTTCATACATTTACAAAAATTAAAACCTCCTGTACAAAATAATTTTTTTGATTTTGCCACTCTGGCCTAAATTTTTTATACTTTGTGTAGGAGCGTGGGTGTGTCATTTTTTGTAAATTTGACATATTTTTCAATGATATCATTTTTAGGACTGTACGACCTTTTGACCACTTTTTATAGATTTTTTTATATTTTTCAAAATGGCAAAAAAGTGCCATTTTCGACTTTGGGCGCTATTTTCCGTTACGGGTTAAACGCATTGAAAAACCAGTTATCATATTTTGTGATCGGGCATTTTCGGACGAGTCGATACCTAATATGTTTATGATTTTTACTGTTTATTTATATTTATGTCAGTCTAGGGAAAGGGGGTGATTTGAAATTTTAGTTTTTTTTATATATTTTTTTAAAATTTTTTATTTTAACTATTTTTTTTCAGACTCCCTAGGGTACTTTAACCCTAGTTAAAAAATTGTTAGCAAGGCCGACAGAACTTCAACTGCCACTTAATGGCAAAGTGCTCTCGATTACCAATATCATAATTCCCTCCCAAGAAGACAATTTCTAGCGAACTATGCACAGGGCCTAAGTCTGGTGAGAGTGGAGGACCCCTTGGACAACACTTGCACTTACTACTACCTCGGAGGCCTCAACCCCACAAACAAACGGTAGAGAGCGGTACAGGTGAACACAACTGGGGTCTTGAGGAGAATGCCAGGTTTAAGTTTCAACCGCAGAGCAAAGCGTACACGGGGACATTGTGTGATCAAAACTAGGATGATGTCGGAACACTTAAAATGCCCGGGTACTCGTATCGAGACGAACTTTTCACGAGTCTGCCGAGTGTGCGTCTCGACTTATACGAACCCTAATTGAAGTCAATGGGAGACTCGAGGCATTTTTCAAGGGGCCAAGGCTCTGCACAGGGAAGCTTGGCAAAACACCTGGGAACCTTCAGAAATAAGGATGGAAACAACCACGGAATAAATGGACAGGAAACAGCCACAGGGGCAAGAATTGCATGGAGGATAGACATCTGAGAGCGCATTAAATCGCCACATTCCAAAATTATGGGCAACGCTGCCCATGGATCAGCGTGCCGAATGAAGCTAGATAGCATTCTAAAACATTCCAATATTGACCCTGACACTATAAGGGACGGCATGCAGAGGCAGCGCTCAGCGGCAGGCATGAGCAACATACCCAAATGAAGGACTCAGGTAGCTTCAAAAACCAATGGGTTAGCAGAGGCGGACCAAGGAGGGTGAGCAGAAGAAGAAGCAGCCTCAAAATAATATCGACGTTACATGATAAAAGTTTGCAGAATATTTTGTGGATTACACCGCAGAGGTGGCGAACAAAATTAACAGGGAGCCATGAAAACAAACCCAAAATTCTGACCTGACCACAGCTCGTTGATAAAAGGGGGGACCATGTATGGAGGCAGCGAATAGTAGTAGGATTAAAAGGTTTTGCGCAGTTAAACTATGTTAGTTGGATCTTGGCATGGAGCTGGCGCTCTCGCTGCTCCAGCAAGAGCTGTTCGCCAATCCAAGCCCTGTCTCTAGGCTACTCCCCAAAAAGCAATTAAGAACCTTTTGTATAAGATCAAGTGTCACTCACGTAGCGTTCTTATCAAAGTTTAGGTTATGCCGGTGTAGGAGAATGTAAACAGATGCGCAAGAAGCGCTGAAATAATATCCTAAAGGTAAAAGTTTGAAAGTATATTTTGGTGGATTACACAGCAGTTTTGTAGGCGCGACAAAAGTTAAAACAACTTTGATGGAATGCCCTGTATTAAGCTCTGGCGTGTGCCTTTTATCGCGTTCGGCTCAGCAGTTTTCAAGCACTGCCTGCTGTCGACTTTAGCGATGGCCACTGCTGCTTTGTTGCCTAGAGAACGACTGATGGGCGCCATGCACACGGATGGTAATTCGGATTGTAGGAGGCGGTGGGGGGGAAGGTTTTTATATATATAGTAGGAGTGAGACTGGGACCGAGGTAGGCCCCGCAATTCTCTGCGTCGGCCGTATATGACAAGCCCCATGGGTTCAGACTCTAATTGGTCCCAGCCGCACCAAGTTTAAGTGTAAGTAGCGTTTTTAGTTGGGAGGCGGGTGAGGGGAATGTAAAAACAGATGCGCAAGAAAGGCATGATGCCGCTGGGATCTGCGTTAAGCTGCCAGGCGATGCTTTCGCCAATCCAAAGCCCCTGTATCTAGCGATCCCAACAGCACTTCTAAGCAGTACCTTAGTATAAGATCAAGTGTAGTAGGTTCTTATAGTTGGATATGACGGTGGGAGGGAATGTCAACAAGATGCGCAAGAAGCGATGAAATAAATTCACTAAAATGGTAAAAGTTTGCAAGGAATATTTGGGGATACACAGCAGGGTGGGCGACAAAGTTAACAACTTGATGTGGATGCCCTGTAATAGCTTTGAGCGGTGACCGTGCCTTTTATCGCCTAGGCTCAGCAGTTTCAGCCCCGCCGGCTGTCGCTTAGCCGATGGCGCTGCTGCTGTGGCCTAGAGCTAAGATGATGGCGCCATGCCCCCCGGATGGTAATTCGGGGGGAGGGAAGGGTGGGAGGGAAGGTTAAGTAGGCCTTTGAGGACATGGTACTGAGGTAGGCCCCGCAATTCTTCGCGTCGGCAGTTCAGTATAATGGACCAGCACCCAGTGTCAGACTCGGTCACAGCCTTGCACCAAGTTAAGTGTAGTAGCGTTCTTATAAAGTTTGGGGAATATGCGGAGTGAGGGGGAAGTTAAACAGATGCGCAAAGAAGCGCATTGAGCGCATGGAAGCTGCGTCCGTGACCAGGCGAAAGCTTTCGCTCATCCAAGCCATTGTCTAGGCTACTCCCCAAAACAGCACTTCTAAAGAACCTTTGTATAAGTAAAAGTGTAGTAGCAGTTCTTATAAGTTTAGGAATATGCCTGGTGAGGGGAAATGTACACAGAAAGCGCAAGAAGCCGCGAAATAATTATCCCTAAGAAATGGTAAAAGTTTGCCAGTATATTGTGGGGATTACACAGCAGTCAGGGTGGCGACAAAGTTAACAATTTGATTTGTGGAAAATCCATGAAAACAACCCAAATGTCTGCCTGAAACACCTCGATTGAGTTGATAAAAGGGACGATGTATGGAAGGCCGCTATATGGACGATTTTGGAAGGGAGCAATGGCGACAACGGTGGAGGCTGTATGGAACAATTAATTGGTAAGTGCTGTAAGTGGCAGTCCCAAAACCCCTTTTTCAAACCAGAGGAGCAGGTAGGTGGCCCTCCATAAAATGGGGATAGCTTGATTGCCGTATGTGGCAGTCCCAAAAATGTTTTCAAACCAGAGGAGCAGGTAGTGGCCCCTCCAGCTTAAAATGAATAGTATGGAGTGCTGTATGGGGCAAGTCCCCAAAAAATTGTCAAACTCAGAGGGAGCGGTAGGGGGCCCTGCAGTAAAAATGGATAGATTGAGTGCTTGTTATGTTGGCAGATCCAAAACTTGTTCAAACCAGAGGAGCAGGGGAGGTGGCCCTGGCAGTAAAATGGAATAGATTGAGTGCCTGTATGTGGCAGTCCCAAAAAGTTTACAAACCCGAGGAGAGGTAGGTTGCCCTCAGTAAATGGAAAGAGATTGAGTGCCTGTGGTTGCTAGTCCCAAAAATGTTTCAAACCAGAGGAGAGGTAGGTGGGCCCGTGCCAGTTAAATAAATGGAATAGTATTGTGTGCCGTCGTGGCCAGTCCCATAACATGTTCAAACAGAGGCGCAGGTAGGTGGGCCCATCCAGTAAAATGATAGATTGAGTGACTGTATGTTGGCAGTCCCAAAAATTGTTCAACCAGAGGAGCAGGTAGTGCCCTGCGTAAAAATGGAATAGATTGAGTGCATGGATGTGGCAGTCCCAAACAATGTTCTTCAAACCAGAGGGAGGCAGGTAGGTGGCCCTCCAGTAAATGGAATAGATTGAGTGCTGGATGTGCAGCCCAAAAAAATGTTCAAAACGAGAGCAGGTAGGTGGCCCTGCAGTAAAATGGATAGATATTGAGTGCCTGTATGTGGCTGAGTCCCACAAAATGTTTCAAACCAGAGGAGCAAGTTAGGGGCCTCCGTAAAATGGGACTAGATTGAGTGCCTGTATGTGTGCCGTCCAAAAAATGTGTTTCCTAAACAGAGGAGCAGGACGGTGGGCCCATGCAGTAAAATGGAATAGATTGAGTGCCTGGAGGTGGCATCAAAAATTTTTGAAAACAGAGGATCCGCGGGTAGGTGGCCCCTCCAGAAAAAATGGAATAATTGAGAGCCTGTATTGTGGCCACTCACAAACATTGTTTCAAACAGAAGGACCGGGTAGGTGGCCCTCCAGCCATAATTGCATGAAGTACTACATAGCAAGAGGTCCAGTTGGCCCTGTCAAAAAAAACCATTTCCTCTGCTTTTACTGTACCAAAGAGGAGAGAAGGAGGGGAAAATGAGGAGGAGGAGGTAGAGGGGAGTGGGATCAATTAGTCAGGTTGAGCTCCTTCACCTGGTTGCGATTGGAAATTTCTGAGAAATCAGCCTTATTCCGTTACTAAGCTCAGCCTGTCAGCGCGTCAGTAGACAGGCGTGTCGCTTATCGGTGATGATTGCCACAGCCTGCACTGAAAAACCCGCTCGGACAAGCGCTAGCGCAGGGACAGGCAAGAACTCAAGGCGTACAGCGCCAGTTCGCTGCCACATGCCAGCTTTGAACACCCAGTAAGTAGTTGTAGGGAGCTAGTGTGATCATTTTTTAGGACGATGGTATGGTAGCTACGTACTCCCTCACATCTTCTGTAAGATCAGCCCTACTATGCCGAGATGGGGACAGGTGACAGTGTCTTGCTGGAGGTGACATAAAGTGGCAAAAGCTTGTAAAGCGTACCTGCCATGTGGACAAGCTGCTGCATCGGCCTACTCTCCCTCGCTACTTGTCCGCAGACTACGCACTATGCCGTAAGCGCCTGTCAGAAGGGAAATTACTGTTTCAGATTGTGCACCAGGGCAATGCTGGTATTCTGCATTATCACACTCTTTCTCTACAGGATGAGAGTGGGAGATTAGATAGATTGTGCTTTGTACCGTGGGTCCAGGAGAGTGAACACCCATTAATCGGTTGCTGTGCTTTGGAATAAATTCTTTGAAAGCGAGGGTCAAGGGATAGGCAGCCTAGCATGAAATCTGCCATTATCGCCAGAGTACCAAAGAGTAAGAATTCACTCCCTTCAATGGCCTGATGTCCATTCCTCCTCCTCCAAACTCCCCAACTCCGCTTCTTCTGCCCATAACGCTGAACAGCGAAGGACCTCAACAATGGTCCCCTCTTGTCTCGCACCATTATCCTCTCTTCCTCCTCATTCTCATCCACCTCCACCCCTCCGATATGCGCTGAGCAACAGCCCTCAGGGTGTTTGCTCTCAACAAGGGAAATTCTTTCCCCCGTCTTTGTGCGCGGCAAAGCTTCGACTCATGCTGACAAGAGAGTTTTTCACGGCAAGCAGGGGGATGCGTGAGGCTTGATGATGGCGCCCTCGCCACTGACCACACCTGAGTTGACTCCTCAAAGTTACTCAGCACCTGACAGATATCAGACGTCCACGTCCCAACCTCATTGTAGCACTGAGGACGCTGACATGAACCTGACTCCAGTTTGGTCGGAAGTTGACATCTGGCAGTCTACAATCGCTCTGCGCTGCTGGTAAAACTTTCATGGATAAACATGGTCAGTTTGAATTCAAACCTCGTGGGCACGTCGACCAACAGTCGGTGATGCGGGCATTGGAGGCGGTGACAGCTGCGCTGCCTGAGAGTGGCAGAATCTGGGGAGGGACTTCCTGAAATGCGCACAGTGCAGGCCGCACACTTCGTGAAACGCAAATAAGACAGATTGGGGTATGTCTGATGAAAACGCATGCATTATCAGATTAACACAGGGCCAAGGCATGGGACATATGTGTCCGTCGCAGAGTTGCAGCGCCGCCACAGGTTACGGCCGTTGTCACACACAAACCATCCCGGTGAGGTTCAGCGGTGACAGCACAGTCAGTCTGCGCCGTGATGCCCTGGTAATAGCTCTTGGGCGGGTGCCTTTTGTAGCCCTGGCTCAGCAGTTTGAGCACCGCCTGCTGTCGTACACAGGACGGCACAATGCTTGCTGTGCCTAGAGCTACCGAATGATGGCGCAGTGCCACGGAGGTAGATTGCGAGGCGGAGGTGGAGGAGGGTGGGAGGGGAGGAGGCATAGTAGGCCTGAACATAAACCTGGACCGAGGGTAGGCCCGCACTACTCGCGTCGGCCAGTATATGAGCAGACAGGGTCAGATCGGTCCCAGCCTCCACCAAGTTAAACCAATGTGCGTAGCAGATATATAAGTGGCCCTGCCCGGCGCAGCACTCGTCCACTGTCCGTGGTCAGGTGGAACCTTGTCAGAAAACGCGTTGGTCAGGGCACGGTGATGTTGTCTGACACGTTGCTGGTTGCGTGCGGGACGGCACATCGGGAAAAGTAGTGGCGGGGGGACCGAATACGAGGGGCGGACGCCGCATGAGGTTGCGAAGGCCTTCGGTCTTACTAGCTATAGGGCAGCATTCCAGGCTAAGCAATCTGGAGATGTTGCAATAAGGGCTTGGCGTGCGGGTGGGTTGCACTATATTGCAGTTCCGCTCCAGCGTCTGGGGTATGGAGAGCTGAACGTGCGTGGATGTTGTGGAGGATCGTGGGGCGACGATGGGGTTTGGTGGCAGGGTCCTGGGCAGGGGGGGACTGAAGGCTGACACAGAGGGAAGGAGCAGTGGTGTGCAGGCCGGAGGTGAACGGGCTTGTTGCCACTGGTGGGGTGCTTAGCAGTCATATTCCTGCGATCCTGGTGGTAGTTAAGCTAGTAGTGTTGGTGGAACCCCTGCCTGAGGCCTGGTTTGGCAATGTGGCACACCACAGTCCGTCGGTCATCCGGTTGTTTCCTTAAAGAACCTCCAGCCTTCTGAAGATCTCACCTCGCCGGCGGAGCCCTCGCCAGTGAGCTCACTCGTTGAACATTTGGCGCTGATGACCCAGCTTCTGGCCCATGCATCTCCGTCGGGGGAGCCCCCACCACTTCGCCTCTTACAAACCTGTTTCTGGTCGAGGACTCTCCTCACGTCCCGAAGCACTGTGATTTCACGCCAGGCCTCTCAACCAGTTGGGTATGTCACCTCATCATCCTCCGATCCTCGTATGCTCCCCCCTCGGACTCTGCCCGACAACAACTTCCCCACTCCCACTGTATACAACCGTGTCTCTCATCGTCGGACACCTTTTACACACTTCCACTACGTCCAGGGAAGGTCATCATCACCCCCGCCTGTTGATAGTGGTTGGAAAACCTGGGCCTCGGAAAATTGAACAAGACCAGGCAATAAGGGATGAAGTGGTCTCGGTTTCGCAGAATAGTGGTGAAGAGTTATATCATCAGTGTAGCCTCACTGTTTCGTCTCCCTTCCTCCTATTTTTTTCTTTTCCGTCATGTTATAAATAATATAGTCCCTGTCAGTTCTGATGTCTTTTTTATGCCTGGCTCTCCTTTGTTCATAAGTCTTCTATAATTTTCCCGGGGACCGGGCGGATCCAGATGGGGGGGAGTGGGGGAGGTGAGGTTGCCGGAGCTGGAGCAGTGGCGATTTCGGGCATGGGTGGACTGCTGAGACTGACTGGTTGTGGAAAATGGCTCGACGCATTGTCGTCAATACACGACATCACCGTTCGCAATGTTCTGGCCTCAACAGTGCCGTACCCCGGTCCCAGTAAATTAGACATGAACTAGGGAGTGTAGCTCTGCGGGTTCCCCTGCTCCATCAGCCGCATTGGTGTCATCACCACGCCAGGGACCAGCCTCGACCCCTGCATAGTTGCGCCCACGTCCCCGCCTCGTCTCTACCCTAGCCTCGGGTTTTAAACATTTTAAAATGAGAGTTATAACTTTATTTTTTTTTTTTTTACTTTTTTTTTTTTTTTTTGTGTTTTTTTTTTTTTTGGTTTTTTGTTTTTGAGTTTTTAAAACCAAACAATGCGATCCTATGGCTATGGCTATTTTCTAGCCAAGTATCAAAGGAAGCACAATACTACTGCCAGATGAGATGAAACTTGTGTATTGCCTAATAGATAATCCAAACCCTACGAATTTTTGCACTCGCCTTGCTATGGATATGTGCGCCACTAAGCGCAGAACACAGCAGGTAGCATAGTCCACTACAAATTGCGCAGAAGTGGCAAGTACATGCACTGCGACACTACAGTCACCAGCAGATCACACCAGAAATCAATACTATAGGAACGCTAATGTAGGCTTCAAGAAGCGGTTGTATTCTCCTATGGCCTATTTCTAGCAAAGTACAAAGGAAGCACCGACTATGACAGATGAGATGGACACGTGAGTTTTGCCTAATAGATAATCCAACCCCTACTGAATTGCCACTTCAGCCTTGCTATGGATATGTGCGCCACTAGGCGCAGGAACACAGCGGTCGCAAGTCCCATAGAAATTGCTCAGCAGTGCAAGTACTATGCAATGCAGAAACTACAAGCACCAGCAGAATTCAAAAGAAATCAAAATATATAGAACGCACTGTAGGCTTCAAGACGCTGTTGTATTCTCCTATGGCTATTTTCTAGCAAGTATCAAAGGAAGCACAAGTACTATGCAGAATGAGATGACACTGAGTTATTTGCTAATAGAAATCCAAACCCTACTGGAATTTTGCCACGTCAGCCTTGTAATGGATATGTGCGCCACTAAGAGCCGAACACCGACAGGTCGCAAGTCCCACTACAAATTTGCTCAGAAATTGGCAAAAGTACATGAACCTGCAGACAGGAAACTACAGTCACCACAAAGGTTCAACCAGACTCAAATATATAGACGCTTACAGTAGGCTTCAAGAAGCTGTTGTATTACTCCTATGGTATTTTAGACAAGTATCAAAGGAAGCACAGTACGTGCCAGAGAAGATGGACACTGAGTCTTGCTATAGGACATCAACCCTGTTACTGAATTTTGTCCCCAATCAGCCTTTGCTATGGATATGAGCGCCACTTAAGCGAAGCAGAAAAGACGAGGTGGTCGCAAGTCCCACTACAAATTGATCAGAATGGCAAGTACCTGCACTGCAGAAACTTACAGTCACCAGCAATCAACCGAAATCAAAGATATTAGAAACGCTTACGATAGGCTTCAAGAAGAAGACATGTTTTATTTCCTATGGCTATTTTTCTAGCCAAGTATCAACGGAAGCACAGTACTATGCCAAGTATGAGATGACACTGAGTGATGCCTAATAGAAAATCCAAACCCTACTAGAATTTGCCCACTTCAGCCTTTGCCTATGTGATATGTGCGCCACTAAGCGCAGAACTACAGCGGGCCGCAAAGTCCACTACAAATGCTCAGATTATTGGGCAATAGTACAGCACAGCAGAACTACAGTCACCAGTGCAGATCAACCGAAATCAAGTTATATAGACCGTACGTGTAGGCTTGTAAGAAAGCTGTGTGTATTCTCATATGGCATTTTCTAGACCAAGATCAAGGTAAGCACGATAAGATGCCAGATGAGTGACACTGAGTTATGCCCTAATCGAAATCCAACCCTACTGAATTTGACTTCAACCCTGCTATGATATGTCGACCACTAAGCGCAAAACCACAGCCAGGGTCGATAAAGTCTCACTACAAATTGCTCAGAATTGGCAAGTACATGCACTGCAGAAACTACAGTGACACCGCAGATCAACCAAATCAATATATATATACACGCTACTGTAGCTTCAAGACTGTGTGGATTCTCCTATGGCTATTTCTAGCAAGTATCAAAAGGAAGCACAGACTATGGCAGTGAGGAGTAACATTGATAACGTTATTGCCTAATAGAAATCCAACCCCTACTGAATTTTGCCCACTTCAGCTTGTATGGAATATGTGCCACTAAGCGCAGAAAAGCCGGTCGCAGAGTCCCCACTACAAATGTCGAATGGCAAGTACATGCACTGCAGAAAACTACAGTCACAGCCAGATCAACCAGAAATCAAATATATAGAAGCTACTTAGGCTTCAAAGCGTTTGAATTCTCCTATGCTATTTTAAGCAAGTATCAAAGGCAAGACAGTACTATGCCCAGGTGAGATGACACGAGTTATTGCCTAATAGAATCCAAACCCCTACTGAATTTTTGCCACTCAGACTTTTGCTATGGATATGTGCGCCACTAAGCTGCAGAACACAGCAGGTCGCAAGTCTCACTACAAACTTGCTACAAGAATTAAAGAGCAGCACTGCAGAAGAAACTACAGTCACCAGCAGATCAACCAGAAATCAATATATATAGAACGCTACTGTAGGCTCAAGAAGCTGTTGGTATTCTACTAATGGCTATTTTTAGCCAAGATCAAAGCGAGCACAGACTATGCCAGATGAAAGATGACAATGCAGGTTATTGCCTAATAGAAAATCCAACCCTACGATATTTTGCCACTTCAGCCTTGCTATGGATATGTGCGCCATAAGCGCGAACACAGGGTCGCAAGTCCCACTACAAATGCTCAGAATGGCAAGTACATGCATGCAGAAACACAGTCACCAGCAGAATCAACCAGAAAATCAAATATATAGACCGCTACTGTCTAGGCTTCACAGAAGCTGTTGTAATTCACCTATGGCTATTTTCTAGCAAAAGTACAAGGGGGGGGTAAGCCAGAAGTTACTATGCCAGATGAGATGACAATGAGTTATTGCCTAATAGAATCCAACCCAAGTAATGAATTTTTGCCACTCAGCCTTTGCTATGGAATGTGCGCCACTCTAGCGCAGAAACAGCAGGTCGCAAGCTCACAGAACACAGGCTCAGAATGGTGCATAGTACATGCACTGCGAAAACTACAGTCCCCAGCAGATCAACCAGAAATCAAAATTATTAGAACGCTACTGTAGGCTTCAAGAAGCTGTTGTATTACTCCGATGGCTATTTCTAGACCAAAGATCAAAGGACGCACAGTACTATGCCAGAGAGATGACACTGAATTTATTGCCAATAGAAAATCAAACCCCTTACTGAAATTTTGCCACTTCAGCATTTGCTTATGGATATGTGCGCACTAAGCGCAGACTCAGTCTTCGGTCGAAGTCTTCACTACAAATTGCTCAGAATGGCGAAAGTACATTTGCACGTACAGAACACTACTTAGTCACCGCAGATCAACCAGTAGAACATCAAATTATAGCACGTATGTTAGGCTCAAAGAAGCCTTCCTGTTTTTACTTCTCCATGGCTATTTTCTACCGCCAATTAAGTTTATCAAAGGTAAGGCACTCGGAATTAGTGGGCAGATGAGATTTTTGACACGAGTATTGCATAATAGAAAAATCCAAACCCCCGATGAATGTTGCCATTCAGCCTTGCTTGGATTATGGTTGCGCTCCAACAAGCGCAGAACACAGCGAGGTCGCAAGTCCCACTACAAATTGCTCAGGAAGGCAGCGTACATGCACTGCAGAAAAAAATAACAGTCAAAGCAGGATCAACCAGAAACAAATATATAGAACGACTACGTAGGCTTCAAGAAGCTTTTTGTATTCTTCATATGGCATGTTATACGCCCAAGTATCCAAGGAAGCACAGTAACTATGCCAGATGAGATGACATGGAGTTTTGCCTAATAGAAATCCAACCACCTTAGCGAATTTTGCCCACTTCGCGTCTTTGCTTATGATATGTGTGCCACCTAGAGCTAAATACAACTGGTGCAAGTCCCCCTGCTAATTCCTCATCAAAATGGTAAAAGATGCAAATGAAAATAACCAAAGTAGCCCGTATTGTAGCCTAAGAAGGGGCTGTTGGGTTCTTTGCGAATCACCTCCTGCTAACGAGTAAGCTAATAGAACGACACCTATACGCTTCCCTGATGCTAGCAGCGCTCTCTCCCTAGCGGCAGTCCAGAGACGAATGATTCGGACGAGCGCCGGCCAGCGGCTAGGCTATCCAGGGTCACCTGATCTGGCCAGCCATACCCATGATTATCTGACGTATGTAAGGGTACCACGATTCATGCTGGGTGGAGTGCCGAGTTCCTGGCTTGTGATTGGGTCATGTTTCTTGGCCGCCAAAAAGCAAGACGACGGGACGCTGCCATGTTTCAGTCGAGACGAGGGGTATTTGTTTGGATTGGCGGAATCGGAGTATGCGTCTGAGTCGTGATTCATTTACCGAAGACTGTGAGCATAAGAGGACACGAGCAGTTTCGATTTTACTACCTAGTGACTACGAAAGGAGAACAACGTCAGGTGAAATCCTTTACGAGCTATGGTTATCAGCTCATCTTAATAAGCGACCCTTCGGTGTTAAAGATCCGTGAGGGTTTTTGGCGGATCACGGGATAAGTTCTTTTATTAAAGTTACGATATGTCTAGCGATAAGACCTAAAAAACGTGCTGTAGGGCCTTAAGATTGGTAGGCCGAACCCAGACAGTCGGAGCCCTGAAACCTTTACTCGGATCCCTCTTACATCAGAGGGAGTTCACAACAATAACCTAAGAAGGTAAACCTTCTGAGACGCAAAAACACACTTTTCCAGCTTTGCGAGAGGTGGTTTTTGCGCACCTGGTAAGTACTTGGCGGGATGTTGATGGTGAGAAACCAATCAGGATGCGAGAAATCAGAGATATTGTCTAGATACACCACCAATCAACCACACCTGGAATCCGTGAAAGATGGAGTTCTAAACCCTTGAAAAAGCTGGGGCGTTACTCAAACCAAAGGGCATAAACAAGGTATCAAAGTGTCCCATAGGTGTATTTAAATGCGGGTTTTTGCCACTCATCCCCTTTCGGATTCTCGAAGTCAGGTTTAAAGCCCCATCTGACGTCGTAATTTGAGAGAAAAACTTAGGCCCACAAAAGAGAAACCTGATTTAAGAGATTTCCAGATAAGGGAAGCTGAGAGGACCTGAAGTTTTTTACTGTTATCTATTAGTTCTCAGATAATCAATACCACGGCCGCCGTAAACCACCATCTTTTCTCAACAAAAAAAGAACCCTGGCGACCCAGTGGGCGACCTCAGAGGGACGGATTATGTCCGATTGTCAAACTTCTATCAAATATCCCCTTCAGTTCCTCCCCGTTCTGGTACTGACAGGTGCTATATACGACCACCGTTGGTAACTAGCCTCATGAAGAGAGAAGGTCAATTTTACAATCTCAAACTCCCTGTGAGGAGGAGGATAGAAGGCCGTGGGACAAGGCGTTTAGAAAACACCTCGAGTAGTCAGACATCTCCCCAAGGATTGAGGACATCAACCTGAAGACTTGATCTTCCGCCACCACCTTGAACATAATGAAATTTGGTCAGGGGGATCCTTATCACACAGTGAGGACACCACGGTGACCACCAGCTCCAGAGATTCTGCAATTAAATTACCGGATAATGGATTCCGGGAGCACAGGGGAGACCGAAGACATTTCAGACAAAGTGTTTCAATAAAACTAGGAAAAGAACAACCCTTCTTAGCGCGTGGCTCCTACCATAAGCTTTATCTGCGGGTTTCGGAATTAATCACCTGCCTGTAGAGGGGGTCAACTCCCGCCACCCGACATCTGCGATAGGAGTGGACAATGAGAATCTGACATGCAAACCAAGAGACAAATATAAAATTATAATCAATTAAATTAGAGATGCAGCACCTTAATCCAAAAAGGGCGGACCAGTGCGGAAACAGATGAAACAATAACCGTCAAGTGGCCTTAGGTAAATACTTTCTAGACACAATGGGAGTCCTGGCTCCTAACAGCCCCCCCGACCTAGCTGCTTAGGCAGCGGAGGAGTTTTCCTGCTGCTGCCCTGTGAACACATGGTTGTTGATCTGATGATCAGGACTTCACATAGAACAACAGATGACGTCGCAGTCGATGTTTGCGTCCCCGCTGTGCAGGTAGAGATGCTATCCACGCCATGATTCCAATTCTGACTACCTGGAGACAGACGGCTGCGGCTGACAGTCCAGAGGACAACCCAGGTGATCGCCTGGAATGCTTAGGCGACGATCAATCCGGATGACCAAGTCATAGCATCTCTAGTTGTTGCGAGTCTCGGCATAAGCTAAGACTAAGTCCTGTACTCGGTCTGACGTCCGGACACAAATTGGTCTTTGTTAGGGGCGCAGTCATTCCATTGCGAGTCAGTAACATACGTCTGAACTGGCACCAAAATCTTCTTCTGCTGTCCGTTTTACCTGACCACAGAGATCTAAGGCGGAACTGCCAGTGCGGCGCGTGCAGTGTTCCGTTCTAAATCTGGCCTAAAGCGAAAAAAAAGCGTCAAGAGAGAACGGATGGAGCGTCAGGTGTGTGTAAGAAAAGCCCATTTTGCGGATCCCCTGCAACCAGGGAAAAATTGACCCGCCACCACTTGATCTCTGTGCCCGATGAATGAGGTGCGTAACAAAATAAAGTTTACACGCCCTCCCGAATGAAACAAATTTCTTACGGTCACTCAAAAAACAAGTAGGGAGAGACCTTAGGTTCCAGCATGGCCTGGGTTGAGTGGATCCTGCGGTGGGTATGTCTGGCCGGGTTGGAACCTGCATGATTCCGAATTTGGAGACGTTGGAATGCTAGATCCTGAACAAAGTTGTTTAAGGGCTGGACTGAGCGACCACAGGAAACACAAACCAGACTGACAAAAACATAAAACAAAACAAAAAGATATGTAAACTAGTCAGAAGTCACAACGAGAGGGTATCGTCAATAGCAAATGATCAGTAGGCAAAGATCAATGTCAAAAACGAGGCAGAGGCGAGGTCACAACGTATACAGAACATGAGCAAGTCAAACCATAATGCTATGAGAGCGAGTGAGAAGGGAGTCCAAATTCAACACTGGCACAGTGACGATGTGACGAGCGGCAAGTTAGCCGCCAGAACTCCACTCAGCAAACCGATATGAGCTGGCAGCTTCTGGGAATAACCCCTCATGGTGCAGAACAACAGGCACCAAGCAACGGTAGCACAAGTCCCCAGCCAGTCCGAACACGAACCTCCAGACAGCGCGAGATCTTAGAAGCCTGCTGCCCGGGACGAGAGGTGGAGTTTGCGCTGTACGCGACGGGTTTAGGAAGCGCTGCTGGCACCACCAGAAGAACAGAAGTCAGGGCATTTCCCTAGCGATACCTGACACCCGCTTACTCAGGGGCAAGTACCAAACTGACCTGTTCTAATCACCCGACCACTTATAGCAGACTGGCACGAAATGTTTTTTGAAAATAGTAAACACATGACAACCTCAATAGTGACAAGGATTCCCTTGGGTTGTAATACAGTGGGTATACCCAAGTGTTAGGGTAACCCTCCCGGTGTCCAGTACGGAGACCCGGACTAATGATCCCTAGACCAGTTAGGAATGGGTGACATTTTTAACCCAAATTATATTAAAGTTTATGAGTTTTATATGTTCACTGCCATGCTGGTAGAGATTTTGAATTTTCAGTGAACCTTGGATAAACATCCTTGAGTTGGTTTAAAAATTTTCTTGCTTTCCATATTCTGATGACAACAACTTTTTTACTTCAGGTTGTAGTACAAGCTTGTGTGTAAGGTGTTATTTTTGTGGACAAACTGACAACCTTTGATTACTTTTTATTAATTTTTTTAGTGACACACGATGGAGAAACAGTGCGATTCGGACATCTAGACGTTAGATATTCAAACATATAGAATTTTGATAACGGGTCTTTTGGGGCCCAGGGTAAGCTAATATGTTTATGTTTGTTTATTTTTCTGATCTAGGGAAAGGGGGTGATTTCAACTTTTTAGGTTTTCTTAGTTTTATACGTTATTTTTTCTTTGAAGCCGTGGGTTCTTATCACTCATTGCCAAATACTGACCTTATCTAAAAGTAAGTTTTACTTGTTTTATAAGTGAAAAATAGAACCGGAAATAATGTATATTTCCTCTGTCTACTGAAAAGTATCTGATCTCAAAGACTGCTCTGGATTTGAAACACTTCTTTCTTGAAAACAAACTAAATCTGGCAAAAAATGAGAGAAACACATGGGGCACATTTCTTACCTGTCTGCGCGATTCCTGATCCAATGTCTGCCGGAAGCCCACTGCCGAATTTATGAAGATCGTGCGCACGATTCCTCGTGTCGCTTCCTCGATCAGGACCGGGGTTCACCATCTTCCTCCCGTGATGTGAGTGCATGGCTTACAAACACATATTGAATTTTAGATCGCGCGCATAGTCCGAATCCGTCGGATCGTTCGACCGCCCCCCCGATTGTGTTGGTGACAGCCGGCGCAATCGGACACAATACGATCATGTGCGACAACCCCAGCGTAATCCCCGAAAAGTTTGGGAAATTGCGGCTGCAAGACCCTTAGTAATAAGCCCCACTGGATTTCAGCTAAAATCATGCGTATTGGCACAGAAAGGGATTTCGGTATTTTTTTTTTGTGATTTGGGTGTTTTTTTTTACTGCAGAAGATTTGGGAGGGATTTGCTGATACTGCTGAAAGTCCCTGATGTAGCATCAAATTTGCTGGATATATTCCCATTCTCATACATTTTCCAAGAGGTGTGAACACTGTCGGCCAAGGGAGATAATTTGGCAACGCCATTACAAAATGATAAAGTATATATGAGCGATTTATATAACACAGCACAAAAATAATCGTTCTAGTCTTAAGTTCCTGACTTTATATCTGATGTTATTTTTTATTTATAAGGCTTGAAATTGGTGAACATTTCACCTTTTCCCCGTTTTTTCCTTACATTAAAATAATTCTATGTATGGTCCAGCTCATATGTTGGGGCCTGTGATGACAGATGTTCATGGCCACAGAATTACGTTCAAATTGTGAGAACGTAGAAGAAAAACACCTAATACCTACACCATACCTCCTTGTGTGCTCTCTCAGGTCTCAAGCATATGACCTATTCCGAGGCTTCATTAGATAATAGTCTGTGGCTCACCTGAGAACACCCTGGACTAGGGGTGAGTACTGGAGACCCACTACAGCCTGCCTCCAGTCCGAAATTTCCCATTAATTAAAGAAAGAGCTTTAGCAGACTGTGCTATATAACCTTGGATCCTTGTTATATTCCCAGGTTGGTATCCCCGAGAGAAAACAGTGCTGACTATGTGACATCACAAGAACAGGGAAAGATTATATCTATCCCTGGTCATGTGATGTCACAAAGGTGCACAGCTCGTTATAACACACAGCTCTGATTACTCTATTTTGATACTAACGAGCGTGACCTGTGACGAGACATCATGACCAGATAAGTGAGCATAGAAGCTTGTATAGAAAACGCAGAGAGCTAGAAAACTACAAGGATTGATAGAGAAAGTAACTGGAAAATTGTATAACTTTCATTGCAAAACAATACAGTAGTAGATATTTGCTGAAAGAGAACACCCCTTTAATTCAAATTTCTGTAAACCTTGTGTAACCACAGGAAAGCATATATGTTTTTCAGATGGAATATTTCTGTTGTGATGTGGATTTGATGCTGACTAGCCTGCTGAACTACAATTCTAGGAAAGTATCAGGGGTAACATTTACATGGTTTAGGATTGCTCTGGAACTACAGTTCATGACCAATGTGTGAGGAAGAGGGGGTACAGCGGAGACAAAACCATTGTCTGTCTTGCCTATTCTTTTGGATTATGTCATTAGTAAGCTCTAATAACTAGTGTTTTTAGGTCATGATTATTGTATCTATAAAGAAAGGCATAGGAGTTAAATAATGAACAGTTTTAAATGCATCTTAATCCAAATTCCGACTGTTGTTAACTGATGTGGCATGAAGGGATCTGGGATTCTTTCTATACAGCTGCCAGTCCCTAGCTGACAACTGCATTCAGTGACAGTAATGATCACAGCATTTAACTACTTATGGTTTCACTATCGCTGACTGCACATCAAAGCCATTGCTTTGATAGGGGTCGCCTCTTTGACCACCATCCCTTAGGGCCAGTATGCATCCTGTATTGCCATAATTCAGGGTTAAATACAGTAGTTGGATTGCTGACAGTATTGAGATCAAAATCATCACATTTCAACCCCCCCCATTAGGTAAATAATGTAAATTAGCATTTGCTGCTGATTTCTCTGTATTGAACCATTATGAACACAAATCTAGAATTTAATTGTGCTCTTCTTAAACTACTTTGATTGCTAATGCTACAACAAGGTTACTGAACCAATGGAGCATATACACTCACCGGCCACTTTATTAGGTACACCATGCTAGTAACGGTTGGACCCCTTTGCCTTCAGAACTGCCTCAATCTTCGTGGCATAGATCAACAAGGTGCTGAAGCATTCCTCAGAGATTTGGTCCATATTGACATGATGGCATCCCAAAGTTGCCGCAGATTTGTCGGTGCACATCCATGATGCGAATCTCCCGTTCCACCACATCCCAAAGAGCTCTATTGGATTAGTACTGGGTTGACTGTGGAGGCACATTTGAGTACAGTGAACTCATTGTCATGTTGCAGCAACTCCGTCTGAGATTATTCCAGCTTTATGACATGCGCATTATCCTGCTGAAAGTAGCCATCAGATGTTGGGTAATTTGGTGATAAAGTGGTATGGAACATGGTCAGCAACAATCTCGTAGGGTAGGAGTTGCAAAGCACATGCTCAATTGTGATCCAAGGGGCCCAAAGCGTGCAAGAAAATATTCCCCACATGACACCATCGCACACCTACCTACTTACACGATGGACACCATTGTTGATGCCAAATTCTGACCCTACCATCCGAATGTCGCAGCAGAAATCGAGACTCATCAGACCAGGCAACATTTTTCCATCTTCTACTGTCCAATTCATGAGCTTGTGCAAATTGTAGCTACCTCAGTTTCCTGTTCTTTAGCTGAAAGGAGTGGGCACCGGTGTGGTCTTCTGCTGCTGTAGCCCACACTGCCTCAAAGTTCGACGTACTGTGCTTTCAGAGATGCTCTTCTGCCTACCTTGGTTTGTACGTGGTTGGCGATTTGTTGGTTGTAACAGGTGGTGATTTGAGTCACTGTTGCCTTTCTATCAGCTTAAACCAGTCTGCCCATTCTCCTCTGACCTCTGGCATCAACAAGGCATTTCCGCCCACAGAACTGCCGCTCACTGGATGTTTTTTATTTTTCGGACCATTCTCTGTAAACCCTAGAGATGGTTGTCCGTGAAAATCCCAGTAGATTAGCAGTTTCTGAAATACTCAGACCAGCCCTTCTGGCACCAACAACCATGCCACGTGTAAAGGCACTCAAATCACCTTTCTTCCCCATACTGATGCTCGGTTTGAACTCCAGGAGATTGTCTTGACCATGTCTGCATGCCTAAATGAGTTGCCGCCATGTGATTGGCTGATTAGAAATTAAGTGTTAACGAGCAGTTGGACAGGTGTACCTAATAAAGTGGCCGGTGAGTGTATATGGTACTAGGTGCTGCAAAATACTGTTGTTTACTACAGTTTTTGTTTGTTTTAGACTTTCTGACAACAAGGGGCAAGAGTTTTGTAAATGTTTCATTGTTGATCTAAATTTCTCCTAAGGGCAGATGTCAGGCGGCAGCTGCTTACTCCCTTTCTCTATTGAGAAAAATGCAGGATACGTTGAACCGACAGGCAAGTTATGTATATGGCAAGCCTAGTCCTAGTAGTTATCCAGTGAATAAAAGTAGTATAACAATAGCTATTTTTATTTAAAAATTTACATTTTAAAGGCTCTTTCAGACAGCCATTATGGGGGCTCCCAGTGATGGAGTGGTGACCTGGCGTGTCCCCAAAACCGCCACCGAGTCCCGTGGCTGTGCTGCATAATATAGGACAGGACACGCCAGGTCACCACTCATCACTGGGAGCCCATAATGGCTGTTGAAAGAGCCTTAAAATGTAAATTTTTAATAAAAATAGCTATGTTATACTACTTTTTCACTGGATAACTACTAGGACTAGGCTTGCCATATACATAACTTGCCGTCGGTTCAACGGATCCGCATTTTTCAATAGAGAAAGGAGTAAGCAGCTGCCGCCGACATCTGCCCTTAGGAGATTAGATCAACAATGATAAATTTACAAAACTCTTGCCCCTTGTTGTCAGAAAGTCTAAAACAAACAAAACTGTGTAAACAACAGGTATTTTGCAGCACCTAGTACCAATACACTCACCGGCCACTTTATTAGACACCTGTAAACTGCTCGTTAACACTATTCTAATCAGCCAATCACATGGCGGCCAAACTCATTTAGGCATGCAGGAATGGTCAAGACAATCTCTGGCAGTTCAAACGAGCATCAGTATGGGGAAGAAAGAAAGGTGATTTGAGTGCCTTTGACGTGGCATGGTTGTTTGGGGCCAGAAGGGCTGGTCTGAGTATTCAGAAACTGCTGAATATGGGATTTTCACGCACAACCATTCCTAGGGTTAAGAGAATGGTCGCAAAGAAAAAACATCCAGTGCGCGTCAGTGTTTGTGGGCGAAATGCCTTGTTGATGCCAGAGGTCAGAGGAGAATGGGCAGGACTGGTTCGAGCTGATAGAAAGGCAACAGTGACCAAATCGCCACCCGTTACAACCAAGGTAGGCAGAAGAGCATCTCTGAAAGCACAGTACGTCGAACTTTGAGGCAGATGGGGCTACAGCAGCAGAAGACCACACCGGGTGCCACTCCTTTCAGCTAAGAACAGGAAACTGAGGCTACAATTTGACAAGCTCACGAATTGACAGTAGAAGATTGGAAAAATGTGCCTGGTATGATGAGTCTCGAATTCTGCTGCGACATTGCGATGGTAGGGTCAGAATTTGGCATCAACAACACGAAGCAGGATCATCCGCCTTGTATCAGTAGTCGGTGGGTGGTGGTGTCATGGTGTGGGGATATTTCTTGGCACTCTTTGGGCCCCTTGGTACCAATTGAGCATCGTTGCAACGCCACAGCCTACCTGAGTATTGTTGCTGACCATGTCCATACCCTTTATGACCACAATTTACCAACATTGATGGCGACTTTCAGCAGGATAAGCGCCATGTCATAAAGCTGGAATAATCTCAGACTGGTTTCTGAACATGACATGAGTTCACTGCTGACTCAAATGGCCTCACCAGTCACCAGTTCACTCAAAAAGCTCCTTGGGATTGGTGGAACGGGAGATTGCATCATGGATGTGCCGCCGACAAATCTGCGGCAAACTGTGTGATGCCATCATGTCATTGGACCAAACTCTCTGAGGAATGCTCAGCACCTGTTGTTGAATCTATGCCACGAAGAATTGAGGCAGTTCTGAAGGCCAAAGGGGTCCAACCGTTACTTAGCATGGTGTACCTAATAAGTGGCCGGTGAGTGTATATGCTCCATTGGTTCAGTAACCTGGTTGTAGCATTGCAATCAATAAGATAGTTTAAGAAGAGCACAATTAAATTCTAGATGGTGTCATAATGGTTCAATACAGAGAAATCAGCAGCAAATGCTATATTTACATTATTTACCTAATGGGGGGGTTGAAACAATGTGGTATTTGATTCATACTGTACAATGCAATCCATTCTACTTGTATTTACCCTGAATTATGGCAATACAGGATGCATACTGGCCCTAAGGGATGGTGGTCAAAGAGGCGACCCCTATCAAAGCAATGGCTTTGATGTTGCAGTCAGCGATAGTGAAACCTAAGTAGTTAAATGCTGTGATCATTACTGTCACTAATGCAGTTGTCAGCTAGGGACGGCAGCTGTATAGAAGATCCCAGATCCCTTCATGCCACATCAGTTAACAACAGTCGGAATTTGGATTAAGATGCATTTAAAAACTGTTCATTATTTACTCCTATGCTTTCTTTTATAGATATTCAATAATATGACCTAAAAACAGCTAATTAGAGTCTACTAATGACAATCCAAAAGAATAGGCAAGACAGACAATGGTTTGTCTCGCGTGTATCCCCTCTTCCTCACACATTGGTCATGGAACTGGTATACCAGAGCAATCCTAAAGCATGAATGTTACCCTGATACTTTCCTAGAATTTGTAGTTCAGCCAGGCTAGTCAGCATCAAATCCACATCACAACAGAAAATATTCCATCTGAAAAACATATATGCTTTCCTGTGGGTGACACAAGGTTTACAGAAGTTTGAATTAAAGGGGTGTTCTCTTTCAGCAAATATTTACTACTGTATTGTTTGTGCAATGAAAAGTTATAAAATTTCCAGTTACTTTCTCTAGCAATCCTTGTAGTTTTCTAGCTCTCTGCTTGTTTTCTATTACAAGCTTCTATTGCTACATCCTGGTCATGTGATGTCTCACAGGTGCACAGCTCGTTAGTATCAAATAGAGTAATCAGAGCTGTGTGTTATAACGAGCTGTGCACCTTTGTGACATCCACTGACCAGGGATAGATAGTAATCTTTCCCTGGTCATGTGATGTCACATAGTGCCAGCTTGTTTTCTCTTGGATACCAACCTGGGAATATAACAAGGATCAGAAGGTTTATAGCACAGTCTGCTAAAGTCTTTCTTTAATAATGGGCTAATTTCGGGATGGAGGCAGGCTGTAGTGGGTCTCCTACTACCCCTAGTCCAGGGTGTTCTCAGGTGAGCCACAGACTATTAGTCTAATGAAGCCTCGGAATAGGTCATATGCTTGAGACCTGAGAGAGCACACAAGGAGGTATGGTGTAAGGTATTAGGTGTTTTCTTCTAGACGTTGCTCACAATTTGATGTAATTCTGTGGCCATGAAACATCTGTCATCACAGGCCCCAACATATGAGCTGGACCATACATAGAATTATTTTAATGTAAGGAAAAAACGGGGAAAGAGGTGAAGTTTCACCAAGTTTCAAGCCATTATAAATAGAAAAATAACATCAGATATAAAGTCAGGAACTTAAGACTAGAACGATTTTTTGTTGCTGTGTTATATAAATCGCTCATATCTATTATCATTTTGTAATGCGTTGCCAAATTATCTCCTCTGGCCGACAGTGTTCCACCTCTTGGAAAATGTTATGAGAATGGGAATATATCCAGCAAATTGATGCTACATCAGGGACTTTCAGCAGTATCAGCAGAATCCCTCCCGAAATTCTGCAGTAAAAAAAAACACCCAAATCACAAAAAAAAAATCCGAAATCCCTTTCTGTGCCAATACTGCATGATTGTAGCTGAAATCCCAGTGGGGCTATTTACTAAGGGTCTTGCGCCGCCATTCCCAAACTTTCGGGGATTACGCTGGGGATTGTGTCGCACATGATCGTATTGTGTCCGATTGCGCCGGCTGTCACGCAACACAAATCGGGGGGCGGGCCGTCGAACGATCCGACGGATTCGGACTATGCGCGCGATCTAACAATTCAATATGTGTTGTAAGCCATGCACTCCACACACGGGGAGAAGATGGTGAACTCCAGCGGTCTGATCGAGGAAGCGACACATGGCAGGAATGTGCGCCGATCTTATAAATCGGGCAGATGGGTTCCGGCAGGACATTGGATCAGGATCGCGAGGGACAGGTAAGTAAATTGCCCCAGTGTGTTTCTCTCATTTTTTGCCAGATTGTTTGTTTTCAAGAAAGAAGTGTTTCAAATCCAGAGCAGTCTTTGAGATCAGATTACTTTCAGTAGACAGAGGAAATATACATTAATTTCCGGGTTCTATTTTCACTTAAAAACAAGTAAAACTTACTTTGAGTAAGGTCAGGATTTGGCAAGAGTGATAAGGACCCACGGCTTCCAGAATAAAATACGTATAAAAACTAAGAAAAACCTAAAAAGTTGAAATCACCCCCTTTCCCTAGATCAGAAAAATAAACAAACATAAACATATAGCTTACCTGGGCCCCAAAAGACCCGATATATCAAAATTCTATATGTTTGATAATCTAAACGTCTGATGTCCGAATTGCACTGTTCTCCACGTGTGTCAATAAAAAAATTTATATAAAAAGTAATCAAAGGTTGTCAGTTTGTCCCCAAAAATAACACCTTACCACAAGCTTGTACTACACGAAGTATGAAAAAAAGTGTTGTTGCATCAGAATATGGAAAGCATGAAAGAAAATTTTTAAACAACTCCAGGATGGTTATCCCGGTCTCCTGAAAATTCAAAATCTCTACCAGCATGGCAGTGAACATATAAAACTCATAAACTTTAAATAATTTGGGTAAAAATGTCACCCATTCCTAGCGGTCTAGGGATCATAGTCCGGGTCTCCGTTACTGGACAACCGGGAGGGTTACCCTAAACTTGGGTATACCCACGTCATTACAACCCAAGGGAATCCTTTGTCACTATGAGGTTGTCCTGTGTTATATTTTCAAAAAAGTCATTTCGTGCCAGTCTCTTGAAGTGGTCTGGGTGATTAAACAGGGTACAGTTTGGTACTTGCCTGAGTAAGGGCGGGTGTCAGGTATCTGCTAGGGAAATGCCCTGACTTCTGGTTCTTCTGGTGGTGCCAGTCAGCGCTCTCCTAAACCCCGCGCGTACAGCGCAAACTCCACCTCTCGATCCCGGGCAGCGGCTTGCTAAGATCTCGCGCTGTCTAGAGTTGTGTCGGAACTGCTGGGACTGTGCTACCGTACTGCTTGGTGCCTGTTGTTCTGCAACCATGAGGGGGTTAATTCCCAGAAGCTGTCCAGACTCATATCAGGTTTCTGAGTGGAGTTCTGGGATGCATAACATCGCATTCACAGTCACCTGGCCAGTTTGATTTGGACTCCCTTCTCACTCGCTCGTCATACATTAGGTTTGACTTGCTCTGTATCTGTATCGTTGTGACCTCGACTCTGCCTCGTTTTTGACATTGACTTTTGCCTACTGTCATTTGCTATTGACGATTAACCCTCTCGTTGTACTCTGACTAGTTATACTTGTTCTTTGTGTTTTATGTTTTGTCAGTCGGTTGTGTTTCCCTGTGGTCGCTCAGTCCAGCCCGTAAACTGGAACTTGTTCAGGATTAGCATTCCAACACAGTCTCCAAATTCGGAATATGCAGGTTCCACCGGCAGACTACCCACCGCAGGACTGCACTTCACCCAGCCTGCCGGAACCTAAGGTTCCTCTCCGCACTTGTTTTTGAGTACCGTAAGAAATTTGTATTCATTCGGGAGGGCTGTAAACTTATTTTGTCTTACGCACCTCATTCATCGGGCACAGAGACTCCAAGTGGTGGGCGTTGGTAATTTTCCCTGTTGCGTAGGGGATCCCGCAAAATGGGCCTTTTCTACTACACCACCGACGCTCCATCCGTTCTTCTCTTGAACGCTTTTTTTTCGCTTTAGGCCAGATTTATGACGGAAACACTGCCCGCGCGCACTGGCAGTTCCGCTTAGATCTCTGTGGTCAGGAAAACGGTCGCAGACAGAAGATTCTGGCCCAAGTTCAGACGTTTGACTGACTCGCATGGAATGACTGCGCCCCTAAAAAGGACCAATTTTGGCGGACGGTCAGACCGAGTACAGGACTTAGTCTTAGCTTATGCCGAAGCCGACCAACTAGATGATGCTATGACTTGGTCATCCGTTGATCGTCGCCTAAGATCCAGGCGATCACCTACGGTGTCCTGCTGGACTGTCAGCCAGCCAGCCGTCTGTCTCCAGGTAGTCAGAATTGGATCATGGCGTGGATAGTCATCTCTCCTGCACAGCAGGGACGCAACATCGACTGACGACGTCATCTGATTTCTACTGTGAAACTCCTGATCATCAGATCAACAACCTGTTTCAAGGGGCAGCAGCAGGAAAACTCTCCGCTGCCTAAGCAGTAGGTCGGGGGCGCTGTTAGAGTCCAGGACTCCCAATGTGTCTAGAAGTATTTACCATGGCATGACGGTTTTGTTTCATCTGTTTCCTGCACTGGGTCCGCCCCCCTTTTTGGATTAAGGTGATGCTCTAATTTAATATGATTTAATTTATATTTTGTCTCTCGGTTTTGCAGTCAGATTCTCATTGTCCACTCCTATGCAGATGTCGGGGGCGGATTGACCCCTCTACAGGCATGGTTGATTAATTCCGACCCGCAGATAAGCTTTATGGTAGGAGCCACGCGCTAAGAGGGTTCTTTTCCTAGTTATGGAAACATTTGTCTGAAAGTGTCATTCTGGTCGCCCTGGACTCCCGGATCCATTATCGGTAATAATGGGTGCAGAATCTCTGGAGTGGTTCATCGTGGGTCCCTCACTCGTGTGTAAGGACCCCCTGACCAAAGGTTTCATTATGTAAGGTGGTGCGGAAGATCAGAGTCTTCAGTGTGTCTATCCTTGGTCTGACTACTCGATGTGTTTCTACAACCCTTGTCCCACGGCTTCTATTCCTCCTCACAGGGGTTTGAGATTGTAAAATTGACCTTCTCTCTCTGAGCTAGTTACCAAGGTGGTCGTAGATATAGCACCTGTCAGGTACCAGAACGGGAGGCACTGAAGAGTTTGGATATTTGATGAGAAGTTTGGACAATGGACATATCCGTCCCTTGAGGTCGCCCACTGGGTCGCCAGGGTTTTTTTGTTGAGAAAAGATGGTGGTTCGCGGCCGTGTATTGATTATCTGAGAACTAATAAGATAACAGTAAAAAAATCAGGTCCTCTCCGCTTGCCCTTTGGAGACTTTAACTCAGGTTTCTCTGGGCCTAATGTTCTCTCAAATAGACCTCAGAGGGGCTTATAAACCTGACTTCGAGCATCCGAAAGGGGATGAGTGGAACAAACCGCATTTAATACACTTGGGACACTTTGATACCTGTTATGCCCTTTGGTTTGAGTAACGCCCCAGCTTTTTCAAGGGTTGATGAAACTCCATCTTTCATGAGTAATCCGGTGTGGTGTGATGGTGGTGTATCTAGACAATATCGTCTGATTTCTCGCCTCCTGATTGGTTTCTCACCAGCACATCCCGCAAGTACTACCAGGTGCGCAAAAAACCACCTCTCGCAAGTGGAAAAGTGTGTTTTTGCGTCACAGAAGGTTTTCATTCTTCAGGTTGTTGTGAACTCCACTCGATGTAAGAGGGATCGAGTAAAGGTTTCAGGCGCTCCGGCTGTGGGTTCGAGCCTACCAATCGTAAGGCCACTACACCGTTTTTAGGTTTCGCTAAGACATATCGAATTTATAAAAGAACTTTTACCCGTGATCGCCAAACCCTCACGGATCGTTACCCGAAGGGTCGCTGTATTAAGTGAGGAAACATAGCTCAGATTCCCTGACGTTGTCTCTTTCGAGTCACTATATCAAAGCGGTCCTCAGTAAGTCTCGAAATGAAGACTCGATACTCCGATCGCAATCAAGCATCCCCTCGCTCGATGAAAATGGCAGCGTCCCTGTCGTTTGCTTTTTGGGCGGCCAAGAAACATGACCCAATCAAAGCCAGGACTTGGCAACTCCACCCAGCATGAACGTGTACCCTTACAACGTCAGATAGTCATGGTTGGCTGGCCAGATCAGGTGACCCTGGGGATAGCGCTAGCCGGGCACGCGCTCGATCCGAATCATTCTGTCTCTGGACTGCCGCTAGGGAGAGAGCGCTGCTGACAGGAAGCGTTAGGGGTCGTTCTTTAGCTACTCGTTAGCAGGAGGTGAGTCTGCAACAGAACCCAACAGCCACTTCTTAGGCTACAATACGTGCTACTTTGTTATTTTCATTTGCATCGTT
Organism: Engystomops pustulosus; assembly: GCA_019512145.1. Classification (NCBI taxonomy): domain Eukaryota; kingdom Metazoa; phylum Chordata; class Amphibia; order Anura; family Leptodactylidae; genus Engystomops; species Engystomops pustulosus. The sequence goes on along the minus strand of CM033641.1, from coordinate 40,559,165 downwards.
TTACCATTTTGGTGAGGAATTAGGAAGGGGGATTGCACCATTGTGATTTAGCTCTAAGGTGGACACAATCCATAGCAAAGAACGCGAAGTGGGCAACATCGTAAGGGGTTGGTTCTATTAGGCAAAACTCATGTACATCTCATCTGGCATAGTTATGGGCTTCTTGGATATTGGGCAGATAAATAGCCATAGGAAGAATCACAGAAAGCTTCTTGAAGACCTACAGTACGTTCTATATATTGATTCTGGTGATCTGCTGTTGACTGTTGTTTTTTCTGCAGTGCATGTACCGTGCCATTCCGAGCAATTTGTAGTGGGACTTGCGACCTCGCTGTGTTCTGCGTTGTTGAGCGCACATATCCAAGCAAAGGCTGAATGGCAAACATTCAGTCGGGGGTTTGGATTTTTCTATTAGTGCAATAAACTCGTGTCAAATCTATATGGCAATAATGGGCTTCCTTTGAACTTAATTGGCGTAGAAAATAGCCATAGGAGAAGTACAAAACAGAGGCTTCTTGAAGCCTAACAGTTAGGGTGCTTAATTTGAGTTTCTGGTTGACTGCTGGTGACTGGTAGTGTTCTGAGCGTGCAAATGTACTTTCGCCAAGTCTGAGCAATTTGTAGGAAGATCGACAGCTGAGTTCTGCGCTTAGGTGCGCCATATCCATAAGCAAGATGCTGAAGTGGCAAAATTTCAGTAAGGGGTTGATTTTTATTAGGCAATAAATTCAGTGTCATCTCATCTGGCATAGTCTGGGTCCTTTGATCTTTGGTCAGAAATAGCCATACGGAGAATACAACAGCTTCTTGAAGCCTACAGTAGCGTTTAATATTTGATTTCTGGTTGATCGTGGTGACTGTAGTTTTCGCAGTGCATGTACTTGCCAGCCGCATTTGTAGTGAGTGTGAGTGACGACTGCTGTTCTGCGCTAGTATGGCGCAATTCCATAGCAAAGGGCGTTGCAAAAATTCATATGGGTGTGGGATTTCTATTAGGCAATAACTCATTGTCATCTCCATCTGGAATAGTACTGGCTTCCCCCCTTGTACTTGTTGCTAGAAAAATAGCATAGGGAATACAACAGCTTTGTGCAGCCTAACAGTTTAGTTCGGTCTATATTTGATTTTCTGGGTTGATCTGCTGGTGACTGGTTTCTGCATGCATGTACTTGCCATTATGCGCATGGGTAGTTGTCGTGGTGACTGCGACGCTGTGTTGTGCGTTCGTGGCGCACCTACCTAGCCCATGTGCAGTGGCACAAAATAGTAGGGGTTGGATTTCTATTAGGCACTACACTCAGGGTTATAGGTTGTCCTGTTGTTACTATTTTCAAAAAAGCATTTCTGCCAGTCTGATGAATGCTGGGTGATTAGAACAGGGTACAGTTTGGTACTGCCCTTGTAAGGGCGGGTGTCAGGTTCGCTAGGGAAAATGCCTGGACTTCTGGTTCTTCTGGTGGTGCCAGCAGCGTTCTCCTAACCCCGGCGCGTATCCGCGCAAACTCCACCTCTCGTCCCGGGCAGCAGGCTTCTAAGATCTCGCGCTGTCTGAGTTGTGGGACTGCTGGGACTGTGCTACCTTGCTTGGTGCCTGGTTGTTCTGCACCATGAGGGGTTATTCCCAGAAGCTGTCCAGTCATATCAGGTTTGGAGGTGGAGTTCTGGCGCATAATGCGCTTCACTAGTCACTGTGCCAGTGTTTGAAATCCCTTCTCACTCGCTTCGTCTAGCATTAGGTTTGACTTGCTCTGTATCTGTATACGTTGTGACTCGGCCTCGTTTTTGACATTGATCTTTGCCTACTGATTTTGCCTATTGACGTACCCTCTCGTTGTGACTCTGACTAGTTTTATCTGTTCTTTGTGTTTTAGTTTTGTCAGTCGGTTGTGTTTCCGTGGTCGCTCAGGTCCAGACCCTAACTCAGCTTGTTCAGGATCTAGCTTCCCGTCTCCAAATTCAGGAATCTATGCAGGTTCCACGGCAGACACCACCGCAGGATCCACTGCCACCCAGGCCTGAACCTAAGGTTCCTCTCCCTGACTTGTTTTTTGGTGACCGTAAGAAATTTTTTTCATTTCGGGAGGGCTGTAAACTTTATTTTTCTTTACGCCCTCATTCATCGGGCACAGAGACTCAAAGGGTGGGCGTGGTAATTTCCCTGTTGCGAGGGGATCCGCAAAATTGGGCCTTTTCTCTCCCACCTGACGCTCCATCCCGTTCTTCTCTTGACGCTTTTTTTTCTGCTTTAGGCCAGATTTATGACGGAACCTGACCGCCGAGCACTGGCAGTTTCCGACCTTAGATCTCTGTGTCAGGTAAAACGGACAGCAGAAGATTATTGTGCCCAGTTCAGACAGTATGTGACTGACTCGCAATGGAATGACTGCGCCCTAAAAGACCAATTTTTGTCCGGACTGTCAGACCGAGTACAGGACTTAGTCTTAGCTTATGCCGAGCCTCAGACACTAGATGATGCTATGACTCTGGTCATCCGAGTTGATCGTCGCCTAAGATCCAGGCGATCACCTCGGGTGTCCTCTGACTGTCAGCCAGCAGCCAGTCTGTCTCCAGGTAGTCCAGAATTGGAATCCATGGAGCTGGATAGCATCTCTCCTGCACAGCGGACGCAACATCGACTGAGACGTCATCTTTGTTTCTACTGTGGAAGTCCTGATCATCAGATCAACACCTGTTCCAAGGGGCAGCAGCAGGAAAACTTCCGCTCCTAAGCAGTAGTCGGGGGGGCTGCTTAGGAGCTCAGGTACTCCCAATTGTGTCTAGAATGTATTTACCTTGTACGGTTAAGTTTCAGTCTGTTTCCTGCACTGGTCCCGCCTTTTTGGATTAAGGTGCTGCATCTAATTTAATTGATTATAATTTTGTCTCTCAGTTTTGCATGTCATTGATTCCATTGTCCACTCCTATCCAGATGTCGGGGGCGGATTTGACCCCTCTACAGGCAGGGTTGATTAAATTCCGAACCCCGCAGATAAAGCTTATGGTAGGAGCCACGCGTGAAGAATGGTGTTCTTTCCTAGTTATGGAAAACTTGTCTGAAAATGTCATTCTTGGTCTACCCTGGCTCCGGATCCATAATCCGGTAATTAATTGAGAATCTCTGGAGCTGGTTCACTGGGGTCCTCACTGTAAGGATCCCCTGACCAAAGTTTCATTATGTACAGTGGTGGCGGAAGATCAGAGTCTTCCAGGTGTTCTCTCTGACTACTCAGATGTGTTTTCAAAACCCTTGTCCCAAGTCCTTCCTCCTCACAGGGAGTTTGATTGTAAAATTGACCTTCTTCCTGATGCTAGATTACCAAAGGGTCGTATATATAACCTGTCAGTACCAGAACGGGAGGCACTGAAGAGTTATATTGATGAGAGTTTGACAATCGGACATATCCGTCCCTCTGAGTCGCCCACTGGGGCCAGGTTCTTTTTTGTTGAGAAAAAAGATGGTGGTTTACGGCCGTGTATTGATTATCGAGAACTAAATAAGATAACAGTAAAAAACTCAGGTCCTCTCCCCTTGATCCGGGATCTCTTAAATCAGGTTTCTGGGGCCCAAGTTTTCTCTAAATTAGACCTCAGAGGGGCTTATAACCTGATTCGGATCCGAGAAGGGGATGAGTGGGAAAACGCATTTAATACACTTTGGGGCACTTTTAATACCTGGTTTATGCCTTTGGTTTGAGTAAGCCCCAGCGTTTTCAAGGCTTTTGACCATTTTCAGAATACAATCGGTGTGTTTTGGTGGTGTATAGACGATATTTTGATTTTTCTCTGATATGTTTCTCACCAGCAACATCCCGCCAAGTACTTACCATTGCGCAAAAACCACCTCTCCACCATTGTAGCGAAAGTGTGTTTTTTGCGTCAGAAGTTTTCCTTCTTAGGTTATGTTGTGACTCCCTCTGTTGTAAATGGATCAGTAAGGTCAGGCGCTCACTGCTGGGTTCGGCCTACAATTTAGGCCCTACAACGTTTTAGGTTTCGCTAACTATATCGGACTTTATAAAGAACTTTTCTGATCGCCAAACCCCTCACGGATCTGACCCGTAAGGGTGCTGATCCAAACAACTGGTCCCCTGCCGCTGCGTCAGCGGGGAGGGAGCAGAAAAAAAAAAAAACTAAAAGTTCCAAAACAAAAAAAAATGACGGCAGTCTCGTCAGCCCAGTTTGGTTCAACCTGACCTCTCTCCTTCTAACCTGTTTGTGTGGAGGTTGATGCCATCCGAGGTATGAGTAGGTGCAGGGTTGTTCAGGGTCCTCCACTTCACCAGATCTTAGGGCCCTGTGCGAATATTTTCTACTAAAAGTTTCGCTCTTGGTGAGGGACTATGTAGATAGGTATCTCAAGCGTCTTGCCATTAAGTGGCTTTGAAGTCTGGTTGCGCACTTTTGGACGGAGCGTACTCACGCTAACTGGCTCACCCGATCAAATAGAATTGAGTATGCATTTGTGATACGTTGTGAATCTTTAACTCAACGAGGCTACGGTGGGCTTGTTTTCTCTCGCTTTAATTTGTGGTCTCCACTCCCGACCTGGGTCACAAAAGGTTGACGGCTGATGCCTTGTCCGTAGCTTAGGGACTCCTGAGCTTCCAGCGACTACGGACCAGTAATATTGTGTCTACAGGGGTTGTGTTGGGCAGCTGCTCCTCCTCCCACATCTCCGCTCAAATTTACGCAGGACAAAAATCTGCACCAATACCTCCGGAAAGCAAATTATTGTTCCTCTTTTCTTGCTCGTTTGAGAGTGTTTTGAGGAGGACGCATGCTCAGTAGTAGTGGGAGTCATCCAATGCGAGAGTACCTGGAATCTCTTAAATATCTATTTACGTTGTTTCCTCACCTTCATCATTATTTTCACATCCCTTTTTTCCCCTCCTTGTCCGTTTCTGTGCGCTAGAAAGACTTTCCCATGAGACGTCCTGAGGGGCCTCTTCTTCCGCTTCCAGTTCCCACCAGGCCATGGTCTAAAGTGGCAATGGATTTTGTCACTGATCTGCCAGCATCTCAAGGCTATACAGTGATTTGGGTGGTAGTGGACCGTTTCTCCAAGATGGGACACTTTGTTCCATTAAAAAAGTTACCTTCAGCTGAAGAATTGGCTGATTTGTTTATACAGAACATTGTACGCCTCCATGGTATACCAGATGATATTGTGTCTGATAGGGGCGTACAATTTGTTTCCAAATTTTGGCGAGCATTTTGTTCTAGACTGGAAGTTAATCTGTCATTCTCCTCAGCGTTTCATCCTGAGTCTAATGGTCAGTCCGAGAGAATGAATCAGGAGATGATTCAATATCTGCGACTCTTTGTCTCGGACAGTCAGGACCAGTGGGTGAAATTCCTTCCGTTGGCAGAATTTGCTATTAATAACCACTGTAGTTCGTCCACACAGGTATCTCCGTTTTTCTGCAATTATGGTTTTCATCCACGTTTCTCTTTTTCATCTGTGCCTGTCTCTAATATTCCTCGAGCGGAAGCCATTACATCCAAGTTGCGCTCGCTCTGGTCACAAGTTCGGGAGAATATTCAGAGGGCACAAAATTCTATGGTCCAACAAACTGAAAGAAGGCGCACTAAATCTGATACGTTTGTGGTGGGGGATAAAGTGTGGTTATCAACAAAAAACCTTAAATTGAAGGTCCCCTCTTTGAAGTTTGCGCCCAGGTTTGTGGGTCCGTTTGTTGTTACTCATATTGTTAACCCGGTTTCCTTCAAGATTACACTTCCAGCAGGGTGGCGGGTCCATAACACCTTCCATAAGAGTCTTCTGAAGCGCTATGTTGAGCCTGTTTTGCCTCTTTCTGACCCTCCTTCTCCATCTATTGTGGAGGGGAATCTGGAATTTGAGGTGGAAAAGGTGGTGAATTCCAGATGGGTAGGTAACTCCCTGCAGTACCTGGTCCATTGGAAAGGTTTTGGTCCTGAGGATAGGTCTTGGGTTCCGGCTAGAGATGTTCATGCTCCACGGTTACTCAGGTTATTTCATCAGACCTACCCTCAGAAGCCATCTTTAAGATCTAGGGGTCCGAAGGCCCCCCGTCAGGGGGGGGGGTACTGTCAGGTTCGCTAGGGAGATTGCTGGGACTTCTGGTTCTTCTGGTGGTACCAGCAGCGTTCTCCGAACCCCGGCGCGTATCCGCGCAAATTCCACCTCTCGTCCTGGGCAGCGGCTGCTAAGATCTCGCGCTGTCTAGGAGTGGCTGGGACTTTGAACCTCTGCTTGGTGCTTGGTTGTTTCTGCACCATGAGGGGTTAATTCCCAGATGCTGTCCAGCACCTATCAGGTTCTGGAGGTGGAGTTCTGGCTGCATAAATTGCAGCTTCACTAGTCACCAGTGCCAGTGTTTGAAAATCCCTTTCTCCACCTGGTTGCTGCTAGTTTGTATTGCTCTGTATCTGTATCTATATTGTTGCTAACTCGGCTAGTTTTGGACTTTGACTCTTGCTTACTGATTCTGCTTTTGACGTACCCTCTAGTTGTGACTCCGGCTTGTTTACGATTCTTTTATGTTTTATGTTTGTCAGTCTGTTTGTGTTCCCCTTCCCACACTTACCCAGAATATTTCGAGTCTTCAAGTAGTCGCCCCACGGTTTAGCGTGGGGGGGCTATAGGAAGGGACAGAGGTTGGGGCAAGCTCAGGGCACACTATCCCCTGTCTTTTGTGTACCAATCCTAACACCGATGGCTTTAGGTGACCCCCGGTTTTGGTCATTCCCCCCCCGCTGGGGTCCCGACCCACAGGTCGAGAACCACTGGTGTAGATGGTTATAGTCTTTTTAGAAATACAAATAGTATAAATGCAAAAGGGGAGGGGGTTGTTTATATGTGAAATATTGCCTCAAGCCCATACTGCGAGATGACATCAGTGTGGAAATGGCTGACCATAAAATGGCTGCAAATTGAGGGTCATGAGATCTCATCTGCTCACGAGCAATTTGCAGGGCCATTTTTCAGGGACAGATAGAGGGTTTGTTTATATGTGCAATCTTGCAAGACAACATTGACAAGAAAAATGAGAATATGGAATCCCTACTGGTGGATATGGAGACAAGGGGAGGAGAAAGAATATTAAAATATTACTAGGGGTTTCCTGTAAGGTTTCAAATATAATGTAGGCCACAGAGGAACTGCTGATAAGTCAAATAGATGCAGCCAGAAAACATGGTGATGTACTTACCATGAGGGACTTCAATTACCTGATATAGACTGTGGGCAGAAACCTACAGGTCCTTCAAAGGTAGCAGGTTTGTGTCAAAATCAAAAGACAATTACCTGTTACAAATAGGCAGATACACAACAAGAGGGCATTCCTATACTTTATCTTGACTGATAGACCTGACCAGGGGAGTATGAGGAGAGGTTAGATCCCATAGCACACTTTTGAATGGGATCCCCCTTCCTCTTAAAAGACAATATACATTTCTCTACACTCACGCATGTTTATACAAACACACAAAATACACATATTTATATACTTATATGCACACTCATAAGGGGAGATTGATCAGTGGAAGCACTGAAATAACTGCAAATTCTTGTGCACTGCAAGAAATTGCGATAAATTATGTCACTACCCCACCTCCACACACACATAGCAGTATGCAACAATTCATGATTATTTCAGTGCTTCCATAGGGCAGAGTCGGCTGGCATAGGCCTTCATTCCTTTTGCCTGCACACATTTTAAAAATCTATGAACATTAACAATATCAGTGAACATTACTGAATTTGTAGGTTTTTACACAAAACTATGCCAGGACAAATCTGGCATAGTTTTGTCCATTCTTGGCTTATGTGTCATACTTACGCAGCATTGTATTTACTTCGCATTTTCCCATGTTGTTGGGTTTGCAATTACATGGTGTGTGTCTTAACGTTTCCATGTTCTATACTATGCACTGCATTTGCGTTACTTTTACATGGAGTTTCCAGAATGTTTATATTACACTTGTACTTGCATCACATTTACTTTTACATGTGTACATGTGTGTTTACAATGCGTTTGGATTTACACTGCCCTCACGTTTCCATCGTATTTGCATTCCGGTCACATTGCAATTTGTAAGATTGCATTTTTGTAAACACAGTGTAAACGCAATGTCAACACAAAATTAGCTTAATGTGTTTGAACACAGCCTTTATATGAGATAAAGAAATCACAGCTCACTACTGTTCATAGCTGCTTCTCTGACATTGCCTGCCATTTATTGGATAGTATGAGAGAAGATTAGCATAACACACACCACCAGCTCCAGCCCCAGCTCCTCCTCTCTGAACAAACATAGATTATAATGATCAGATACTGGGACTGATATCTCTGCAAGCGGAGAAAGAAAATTCAAAGCGTCCCTGAATCTCTGAAGCAGCCCTCACAGTATGGTGTGCTAATCTCCACATGTGTGATGTGGTGAAAGGTCCACTTTAAGCTATAAACTGACTACATTCTGGAGAGGTCAAGGAAACTTGACTTACAGACGACACCTAGTTGCAGTTTGACCTCTATGCCCCCTGAGACCTCTGGATAAGCTCTCTGGAAGCTTAATTATCAGCTGTAAGGTGTCTGTAATAAAGTTTTAGTGATAATCCTAATTCCCATGATCACCAAATACTTTAAAAATCCTGTTAGTTATTTGCTCCCTGGGCACGCAAACTCAAATGTGGAGATGGGGCCTGCTGAAATCACTCATCTGAACTTAATACCCAAAACTGCAGTGATTAAGATCTCAGTGAGTTCATTATTATATTAATACGATGATATTTAGGCCTTGTTTTATCCCTTCATGACCATTCAAGGAGGAGGTATCAGAATCGTGGACAGTGTATAAGTGATCAGACACCTGGAATTCTACAATCTGGAAAAAAAATGGTATTGAAAGAGTTAAGCATCCAATGCCTGTTCCTGCAAGGCACTATTATCTGTAGATTCAGCAACCTGCACTTGTGTTGGAGGCAATCTCATATCACTATTATGAGAATAAAGCAATCCAGAACATAGTGAGAATATTGCAAGGGAATGGAAGCTTGAGAAAGAAAGACCATCGGCAACAGGCGACAAAAAGTTTGCAGTAAAAAATACAAAATTTATTGAAAAAACAAAGGATGCTCTCTGTGTAGGTAGAGCAGGTGACCTTATTAAACCAATAAGCAGCTTTTAGTGCTCATGACCACATTTACTAATTTGTTTGAGCCAGTATTATGTTGTTCTTTTCAGTGCAGACAGCTTGCAAACGCTTTAATATGGGCCTATGTGTCAAGAGCCACCACAAACAGCTGTGTCCAGAACATGGGCTACAAGCGTTGCTTTCCATGTGTCAAGCCACTCCTGACCGATAGACAATGCCAGAAGTGTTTTACCTGGGCCGAGGAGAAAAAGAACTGAACTATTGTCAGTTGCTTAGTTGTCCAAGGTGCTGTTTTTAGATTAAAGTAAATTTTGCATTTCATTTGGAAATCAAGGTCCCAGAGTCTGGAGTAAAGAGGCACAATCCAATGCTCTGGTCTAGTGTGAAGTTTCTACAATCAGTAATGGTTTGGGGAGTCATGTTAGAGTATTTCCTCTAAGTTTCTAAAACTGTGCCAAGCTTTAAGGGTCATTCACTTAAATTAAGTGAATTAAGTTTCATAAAAATCTCTGATGTTAAAATGCCCACTGTATCCCTTGATAAATTCTTGGAGGTGTAAAGCTTTTAAAATTCCACCAAAATCTCAATGGCACCCCTTCCCTTGTATGCCCTTCCAGAGGCCCATAAAACAGGTAACATCCACATATGGGGCATTGCAATACTTAAAATACTTAAAAACTCCTTTTCTCCTTTCATCCAGTATAAATGTATGCATTACTAGGTTCAAATTATTATTATTATTATTCATTTCTGGAGCACCATTAATTCCATGTTGCTGTATGATCATTAAGAGGTTCACATACACTCACCAGCCACTTTATTAGGTACACCTGTCCAACTGCTCGTTAACACGTAATTTCTAATCAGCCAATCACATGGTGGCAACTCAGTGCATTTAGGCATGTAGACATAGTCAAGACAATCTCCTGCAGTTCAAACCGAGCATCAGTATGGGGAAGAAAGGTGATTTGAGTGCTTTTGAACGTGGCATGGTTGTTGGTGCCAGAAGGGCTGGTCTGAGTATTTCAGAAACTGCTGATCTACTGGGATTTTCACGCACAACCATCTCTAGGGTTTACAGAGAATGGTCCGAAAAAGAAAAAACATCCAGTGAGCGGCAGTTCTGTGGGCGGAAATGCCTTGTTGATGCCAGAGGTCAGAGGAGAACGGTTCAGGCTGGTGGTGGTGGTGTCATGGTGTGGGGAATATTTTCTGGGCACTCTTTGGGCCCCTTGGTACCAATTGCGCATCGTTGCAACGCCACAGCCTACCTGAGTATTGTTGCTGACCATAACCCCGGCGCGTATCCGCGCAAACTCCACCTCTCGTCCCGGGCAGCGGCTGCTAAGATCTCGCGCTGTCTAGGAGTTGTGTTCGGAACTGCTGGGACTTGTGCTACCTCTGCTTGGTGCCTGGTTGTTCTGCACCATGAGGGGTTAATTCCCAGAAGCTGTCCAGCTCCTATCAGGTTCTGGAGGTGGAGTTCTGGCTGCATAAATTGCAGCTTCACTAGTCACCTGTGCCAGTGTTTGAAATCCCTTCTCCACTCGCTCTCAGCATTAGGTACCATTCTTTTGTGTTTTATGTTTGTCAGTCTGTTTGTGTTTCCCTTCCCACACTTATCCAGTGTATTTCGAGTCTTCAAGTAGTCGCCCCACGGTTTAGCGTGGGGGGGCTATAGGAAGGGACAGAGGTTGGGGCAAGCTCAGGGCACACTATCCCCTGTCTTTTGTGTTACTCAATCTTAACAGTGGGAGCTTGCATGCCCGGGGTGAGAGGGACAGTGGTAGGTGTTGTTCATCATCCAACTGTTCCTCCTGCTACAGTCAGGTATGTGCTTGGACCTATCCTGGGGCTCCCGGCCTTCTATGTACAGGTGACCACACAGCATAATGGTCGGACCAGCGGGAAACATTTCCATCAACTGGTACAAAGCGGCTGAGTGGGTAAGACCATAGCACGTTTCATATTGCCAGTGTATAGACCACATGACCTTTCCTGCTGGTGGATCTTAGTCTACCTGTTTTGTGTGTTTTTTCTTTTCCTCTGAGCATTTATCACGGATACAGGACAACATTATACATAGGTGTCTGAATATGTATTTTTTCCAGGTTGTTTGATTCATCACTCGCGGATGGGTGACATTTGTAACCAAATGAATTAAAGTTTATGCGTTTTATATGTTCACTGCCATGCTGGTAGAGATCATCAGAATATGGCAAAATAAAGACATTTCTTTTTGTACAGATTGGTATCTCCATAATCTCAACCCCCAACCAAAGAATAAAGGGGAGTTGTCTTTTGGTGCACACAATGACAGCCTTAAAAACAGAGCTAGAGTCTATTACTTTTGAGAGAAAGAGACTTACTGGTTTAGCTATTAGCACACATCATGTCACTAGGCTTCTTGAAAGTCAAACATTACAAAAGTAATCCCCAAATCAAGTTTTACTGGTTCTATGCACCAGAATTCTGACATTCATATTTTTTGCATTGGTTATTTTTTGCTCAATATGGAGTGTCAGCTTAGAGGTAGAGGTGTAATTGGACATGTACTACAGTGTGTCGAAGTATTAGTACATAAAAATGTCACAAATTAAGCCAGCCAAATAGGTGGCGTATAATAAATCAGCCGGTAGGTGGTGTAAAGTAAGCTAGATAATAGGTTGTGCAAAGTAAGCTAGATAATAGGTTGTGTAAAAAGTTAACAAGCTAATAGGTGATGTAAAGTAAGATGGTTGTAGGTGCTGTGTAATAAGTTGGCTATTAGGTAGTGTAAAGTAAGTCAGCTAACAGGTGGTTAAAAGGTGGTATAAAATAAACCAAACTGTAGATGGTGTAATGTAATCTAGCTAATAGGTGGTGTAATATAAGTCAGCTAAGAGATGGTGTAAACTAAGGCAGCTAATAGGCGGTGTACAATAAGCCAACAAATAGGTGGTGTAAAGTAAAGAAGCTAATAGGTGATCTAAAATAAGCCAGCCAATAGGTGGTGTAAAATAAAACAGCTTATAGGTGGTGTAAAATAAAACAGCTAATAGGTGGTGTAAAATAAGTCTAGCAATACAGATTTAGCACTGTATTACATGACTGGTTTAAGACATTAACCAGCTTTGATAACTCAGTCTGTAGTGTAATGTGACAATAATGTAATGTGAATGGAGGGAACTGTGTAGTTTCTGTGATAAATAAGTTAACACAGTTTTGGTCATGTTTACCCATGCTACATCTGTAGCTGGTATAAACTAAGCCAGCTAAAAGGTAATTTGAAGTAATCCTGACAATAGGTGGTATAAAGTAAGCCATCCAATGGGTAGTGAAAGGTAAACCAGCTAATAGGTGTGTAAAGTAAAGTAGATGATTGGTGGTGTAAAGTAAAGTAGATGATTGGTGGTGTAAAGTAAGTCAGCTAATAGGTGGTGTAAAGTAAGTCAGCTAATAGGTGGTGTAAAGTAAGTCAGCTAATAGGTGGTGTAAAGTAAGTCAGCTAATAGGTGTGTAAATTAAGACCCAAGTGTCTAAAGATGGCATCATCAAATTACTTATTACTTAAAAAAAAACCTTTATAAAAATCTAAAAAATTATTATTAAAAAAGAAGGTAGATAATTATAGATAATAACAATAATGGAATATCACTATTCAGAGGTCTTTTATTATGTTATACAGAAATGTGCACACACTACTCACTCCACTCCGCTCACCACATCTAGTGCTGCTTTAGTATTTGGTAAACTTTTATGTCTATTACCTGTTTTTGGTACAAAGAGGCACTTTCGGGGAAATACTGTAAATTCAGTATACAGCATAGTAAACAATTTATAGATGATAAAAATAGCAACAAATTAAACTGTAAATTATGACTCATCCACCAAATAGCATGGGGTGCACCTGATAGCACTCCCACTGGAAATATTAAATTAGCATATCATTTAAATATAGCTTACCATCTGTTCGCAGTAACATACTATTCCGTCAGATTAAAAGAGGAATTATTATTACATCAATCCCTCCCTCCATAGAAATGCACAATATGTGGAAAATTATCAAAGATCCGTATTGTATTCCGTGTGATTGGCACATGACATTTTCCTACTGTTTCTTTTGTGGTATTTTTAACTCCTAAGAGAGCAAACATTTCCACCTGTGGGAAGATGAAAACCTTTTCACCTTTATATTTTGCTTTAGGGTGATCATTACTGTGTCTTATTTTTAGACCAATATATATTTATACGTGCAATAATTTAGTGATACAAATCTATCTATTCAGATATTCACTTTAGAAGGGATTATAGCCAACAATGCAATTGGGTGGGAATTTATAGTTTCTGATAAGTTCACACCTGAATTTGGAAATATCCGCTCTCCCTTCCGATAGCAAACAGCTCTCAACAAAGAAAGCTTTAAGGAAACCTACCATGAAAAATTACCTATTAAAGGAAATCTACCATCGGGATCATGGATTATAAACCCTTTTATCAGGATCTTATCTTCTTTTAACTTTCATGCCCTTGATTTTAAAGAAAATATGCTTTAAAAACTATGCAAATGAGCCTGGGGGGCTCCAGGCTCCAATAACTTCTATGGAGAGCTGTGCCTTTCATGCTCATTTGCATAATTTTTGAAGCCTTTTTTCTTTAAAAACAAAGGCATAAAAAGCTAAAAGAAGAGCGTATCCTCACAAAGGGGCAACACATCAGCATGTAAGTGTACTTGGTTTATAATCCATAATCCTGATGGTAGATGTCCTTTAAGGTAGATCTGATGGTAGGTTGATACTAATGTGCTAAACTCTAATCTATTTTTACCAACAGAGACTACTGGGGCATGGAGTAGGCTACTCCACGTCCCAGTAGCCTCTGACAGTAATTAGCATATTAGGTAAATAAAGTTTACCTAAGTTAAGAGATTATTTTAGGACTAGGTAAATATAGATTACAGTTTAACACATTACTACCAACCTACCATCAGATCTAACTTAATAGGTAGATTTATATTGGTAGGTTTGTTTTAATGGAAGGTACGGTACTCTTCCGTCAATGAAGAATGGAGTGTGAACTGAAGACTTTCCTATCTGCTGTTTTTAGTTTCCCTTGCACTCTCTTAAATTGAAGCCCCCAACTGGGATGATTCTCTTGAATAGCAAATGCATCTTATGGAATAGCTGTAACTACTCCAATAAATCAGAAATAAGTCAAACTCCCAGCAGCAAGGACATATATGTGACAGATTTGATACCATGACTTGGATCAGGACTGACTTGAATCGTTTCAATAATGTAAGATAAGGCAAGTTTTTAGAAGACTGGAAGAATGCTGAAATATTCTTTTCATGTGAATCTAAAAATTGGATCCATGTAACGTGTCCTCACATCCTTCTACCGTAATGACAGACTAGAAGGACTATACTTGAACTACACCCACAACCCTACAAACATAAAGAGATATTGATTTTGTGCAGGTTATCTAGAGGAGAAGGTAGTTATTATACACAGAGAAGGAAGAATTGGAAGGTACTATATCCCGGAACACAGGAGAATAAATGATGTGTTTCTAAATAACATTGTACAACTACAGAAATTCAGTTCCAAGGTTTCACTCTTGTTGATGGATAGTTAGTTACATAGATAGACTGTGAAATCTAAAGACAAGGTTTTATCTGTGTTTACATTTACATTTAAAACCTAAATTATTTCCCGCAAATATATAGTAATATGGTAATATTGTATGGTATGTAATTTCTTTCTAGCCCACACAATTGCTGCGATATCAGTTACAATAAGTAACCATTATAATGTACAAGAAATTTTGGAGCTAGTCGCTCAACTTGACCATGAGTAAGAACTTCATTTTTGGGTTTGAAACGAGTGAATCTCTTGGATTATACATCTCTTTTCAATAGACATGAAGTAAAAGACTACGTTTTTAGCAGATTGGAGTGCCGGTCTCACCTCATTTTTTCTTTGAACCATTATAATCCTCTCTACTGTCAGAGAGGAGGTGCTGGCAGTCACGCATACCCCATACACATTTATGGGACTGGCAACATGCTTGGCTATATAGAACAGTCCCAGAAAGCTGCAAAAATAGTGAACCCAATTTTCATGATCAGTAGATTCTATATAGAATCTATACATATATCTTTTTCGTTTTTCTGCCAAAGAAATTCAGTCATTTTGTATTTCCATTTTAATTTGCTTTTCCATGTTAAATGTAATTTTTTGTTTTTTTCAGTCTTTAAAAAGGTTGTGTTTATAACTATTTTTCTTCAGGAACTTGCTTTCATGAAATAACTTGTACGTTAAGGAGGGAATTTAACAAGGTGCCTCAGGTACCTCCAGGCAAGAAATTACTAGTCTTTTGCTATGCCAGATTTATCACATGATAGATAACTTCTGGCACAGTGTGTAACACTGTTGGTTCCTACTTTAGATCTACTTTTAGTTGCTCTTAGCTGTGAGCCACAATTTTTGCCGCACTGCCTATTTAGAAAGGCTATGCCCTTTCTTGGGAGGCCATGTCCATTCCTCAAAGGTCATGCCCCCTTAGATGGACAAGTCTGAAAAGTGTCAAAAAGGTCTAAAAGCCTTGATAAATGGGTTGCATGTCATTTTAGACCCCCAAAGATTTGCAACCAGCAATCTTACATAGGGAAGTAGAAAAGGTGATTGGAAGTTGACTTAGCGCTCACATCTGAGAGGTTAATCATCTGCCAACAAATTATCTATGATTCCAGAAGCAGCTGTCAAATGCAAGGTTGGCAACAGCTGCTGTCTGCCTTGTATCCTACTACTTGGTGCTTTTTCTACTATATATTCTTAAGATATTCCAGTCCAGTATTACTGCTGCCACACTCATAAGATGGCTGCAAAAAGAAGGGCATTGTCACAAGTGCTGCTGCGACCCACAGCCCGGATCGCAGGCCCACCGTGCCAGCCCCCAGTTGCACCCGCTCCTCCCGGCATCACTCACCTCTCCTGGCTTCCAAACGCACGCGTTCCCATCTCCTAGGGCGCATGCGCACTGGAGCTCTTAAATTTAATGGCCCAGCGCACCGCTGATTGTCGCTGGCCATTTCCCAGATATAGATAAAAGCCAGCTTCTCCCAGCATTCCCCGCCACATCTTCATGCTTTATGCCTAAGAGAAAGCTTGTACCCTTGCTATATTCCCATGTATTGATCTCCCGTTGTAACCCCAGACTTGTTCCCGTTTACGCTCTTCCCCTGCCAGCCCTGACCTTTTGCTCCATCTCTGACCCTGAACCTTTGCCATCTGTCTTCACCTCCTACCTGTCCCCGACCACAAACTTGCCTTCTGACTCTGTTTCTCGCCTTGGCTGTCACCATGGACAAGTTGCACCTGTGGAACGACCTGGTGGTACCACTGCAACAAGTCCAACCAGCTTTGCAGCTGGATCTGGTGAAAACTGGGTCCCACTTAGATTCCGGTCCCAGGTGTTAGCTTGTGTCATCGTCCGCGGTGGTCCAGGGGTCCACTACCCCTGAAGCCTGAGGCTCATTCTTCATCCTCTTCCAATAAAGCACACCATGCCTGCTACTTATACCTGTGCAAGATGTCACACAATATTGACTTCCCAAACAGAGAAAATGTGAGAAACTTAAAAAAGACATGATAATAAGTCGAATATATTTAGGTTTAAAATGTATTTGTCATCATTAGCCTTAAATTTAAAGCTAATTTTTTTTCTCCATTTTTACATTTTAAATTACAAATACATTCATGAATGCGAAGTTCCTTGTATCGTACTGAACATTGTTCTTTTAAAGTTTACTAAAGTAAAATTACTTTATTCAGCGCTGTATGTTAACTACAGTTTCTTCTGGAAGATGCCATCAATCATTGTGATATTTACTCTATAATGCTTTACTCTTCTAAAAAAACTTTTGGAATTGGAAGGCTACTGACCCGTTTCTTTTCCTTAAAGCACTTACTGTACTTACATGATTTTATGGATTTTTCAATTGCATTTCACTTCCTTCACTACTCTGGTTTTGATGAATTCATCTTGTACGTATTTTCAGGAAAATATTTCTGGGTTTATACATTATGTTACCTTGACAGTACCGTTTGTAACATTCAAGTTACAAATAAAAATATGATGTATATTCATCTGCCCTGCAGAATGTTCGCTCCTTATAACCGATACATAAGGCCTCATGCACACCTACTGAAGAAGAAATGGGCTGCAAAGAGGGTCATTTGCTGCCTGTTCTGGCCATGGGGAGATGGGAGGAGTAAACGCTCCTTACCCCTCCCATCTCCATAAGAAGCTGAGCGCATGCGCCACAAATCAGAGCAGGTATAGGATCTGCTCTATCCTTTGAAGTGCGGCCTACCAGCTTGTTCACAGTGCAGAGAGACACATTTGATTAGAAAGTCGAAAACTGAAAAGTGCTTTTTTCATGTATAATGCTGGTTGCGGCGATTCACTAAGATTGTGCGCCAGAAATCATGAATCTATTGCTTCTCTGCACTGGCCTGGTACAGTTCGCCATCTTTTTTGTGGTGCACCTTTACTATATGGCGTGCAACACAGTTTTCAAGTTAAATACGATGCTTGGTCCAAATCAGTTGGACTGACCGACGGCACGCCTCTAATTTTTGTTGCAAGGAGCCTAGCGCAGCTGTGCCACAAAAGGGTCACGTGCGACCCAATAGCAGCGCAAAAATTTTTTAAATACCTGTGCAAGCAGTTTTAGCCTAGAAGAACATGCACAGTCCGACAAAAGCGCAGCGCAAAGCCCTTAGTAAATGTGCCCCACAATCTGCTCATCACACCGTGACTGTGCATCATAGTCCTCAATGGAGGCAATTCAGGGGCATGTACATAGATATGGTTTTTATCATGGACAAGACACTTGTGTATGAAATTGTAACATCCAATATGTTGTCTGGGCTTTTTTCTAAATAAATAGCACAAATTATTCGAGACCAGGCCCATCGTGTGCCCAGATGAATTTGAATTCTTCCAAAAACCTGCACTAGGATCTCCCTGCACTGCTTCTCCTCACCCCATCATGCCCACTTGGCATGCAGTTGGTCTGTGTAGGAAAAACATGGTAATTCCTAGCGCACAATGCATGATAAGTGCCCCACATTAAGTGAGTGGTTGAAAGCTAGTATGAAAGTATGATTGGGAAAACTGTCTCAGGATAAAAAAGTGGACATATAAAATGCACAAACTGCCTCATCTGTTGAAGGATGCTTCTAATTTTAGATTTCATGATTAAATTTTTAGTTTTTAACTTAAAATAGAGAACTAAAGTTGTTAAATGCACCATTATGTGGGAGTAAGGCATAAAATATTGGTTCACTTCACCAAAAGTAGTGCAGTCTGCCTGTGGATTGTGTAGAGTGCGCCAGATTATTGAATACTGGCGCTCGGTCTTCATTAATATGGCGCCCCCTGCACTCGGGAAGTGTGCACCAACTCTTTTTTTGGTGCACCTTTATCATACAGGGTGTGACACAATTCTGTTGAGTAGATGCGATAACCGTGTGTAGAATTGACACCAGACACCCCTTTAGGTGCAGAATTTTGTAGTGCATCGGTCACAGTGCAGCCGCAAACACTTCATAAATACGTGTGCGAGTCAGACAGTAAACTGGCGCTAACACTTTAATAAATGTGGGCCTATGTTTTATTATGGGTTTTGGAGAGATGAGTTGACCAACAAAACGCTTCTTTTGTTTTCGTTTTGTTTTGATAATGTGCCAATATTAAACTTATCGAAAAGTCAATGCAAATAAAAATATATATATTCTGCATTGAAAAGTATGTGATTGTTACTTTGTAATGTGAACACATTTCTATACTTTGGGTTATCACTGATATAAGGCCTTCATTTATCTATCCACTGTTCAGACATCTTATTTGCCAACTTTTTTTTTTCGGATTTTAATTTTGATTTAAGTGGTTGTCCACTTTCATCAAATAATTTATATTGTTTGCGTGATAAAAAGTTATATAATTTTCCAATATACTTTCTGTATCAATTAGATCTCTGCTTGTCTTTCTATAGGAAGATTCATTGTTTACTTCCAGTGGATAAAAATCTGCCCATGGTCATATGATGTCACACAGGTGTATGGCTCGTAATATCACAAGCTGTGCACCTGTGTGATATATAGGAAACTTCATAAGATATGCAAGACACACAATGAAACAAAACCAATAAAGAAAGAAGAAAGGCCTTCTCCTCTCAACAAGAGTACCACATCAGGACCCCTTTACAGCCCCTTCCTCAGTCATGGAGTGCTACATCAAAGCCAGATAGTGCTTGGGGCAGGTGAAAGTAGTTGAGTAGAATCATGTTTTATGGAAGCTCTGTACCCTCTAAGGAGCTGCATTCAGGCAACTCTCCAGATGGCACAGCTAATTCACCCTCTCCAGCCAATGATATGGAGAGGGGGCTCAGAGGATCACCAGTGTTCTAGTTCATGCCAGAGTAATGAAATTTTGTGTATGTAAGCCAATATTAGACATATTAAGGTCTGTGAAATTTTTAAATATTCTTATTCCTACATCTACATTCAGTATAAGTATACATTTGTAGTTAGATTATTGTGATTTTATCTCATTTTAAATTTTTGGGGATGAATTAACTTTTTTTTAAGTACATTGGTTGTATTAAGTGTGTATATCAATTAATTGTTGTATTTTCAGTTGCATTAGTATTTTTTTGTCTTAATTTAGTCTGAATTTACTCATAGATTACTGATGGGGAGTATGGAAGGTAGTTTATTTTTAATGGGATTCTACAACCTAAAACTTTAACACCCCTACTCTCCTAAATATCATGAGCACAAATCCTTTGTCATAAATACTCTGGATTTTAAAGCAATGGTCCCTTGCAGATACTGCAGCTTGACCTGATGATCCAGTGACAGAAAAAATAATTTATGTGGCACTTGAAAGGTCAAATAATTTCACATCCAGCTGATCTTTTGCCCTCTACCCCTAATGTGATTGACCAGATCATGGCAGGTGCTATTGTAACTTCTGTCTTTTTGCCTGTAGCCTGAAATACACAAAGAATAAATGTAATTTTCTGTAGATATATGTAATAAATTGAGAGATAAAAAAGAGATAGTAATATAAATATATACTGTATTGTATCTACTTTACCTTATTCTCAACTGCATTAAGAGTAGACTAGTTGTATCCTTCAGCACAGGAAGATCTTTTTAATTTTATCTCTATTTTTTATTTTTAGGTTTACGTACTGTAGCTGTATGAGGTCTTGTATTTTGTGGTACAGATAAACATTAATCGGAGCCAACCACTTTGTCCGGACTTGATTTAAAAATCTGTGAGGCAGAAGGTGCTCCTTAGAAAGATGACCCCGGTACAAGACCAAAGGTCCTGTTGCAAAGCATGTGTAGAGGCCAAAGCACAGAGGGGCGGAGGAGGGAAGGGGTGAGGAGTCCTACATGTTTCGCCTCTGAGGTGGCTTCTTCTGCTGTGTCTGGTGTTGGGGAGCTTCCCTGGTGGGAAGTCCCAAACTTAAAGTGGTTGTCGGTTATCCTGCAAACAGCAGATTTATAGCAAGCTCCAGGCTTCTCTGCAGTCACTTTCACCTTGGAATTTCTATTTATTAAATTATTTTATACTGTTCCCTTATGACAAATGACTTGGCCATTATACAAGCTTTTATACCTCTTGTATCACCCCCTCATCCTCCTAGACTGTAAGCTCACTTCTTGTTCCATAGGACTGTTTGTACTCTGTCATGTAATATTATATTTGTATATGTCCCCTATGATTTGTAAAGCGCTACAGAATTTAATGGCTTTATATAAATAAAAATAGTTATTATTATTATCTAACTGTTCTAAAAATTTAATAAACAGGGCTATATCAGGCACTGGGACAGGAGCATGGCACGCCCATCTGGAAGTTGTCAGAGCAGAGCTTCTGTGCCCTGGCAAACAAACAGGGGCACAGCTCCGACGGACAATGGCGTGGGACACAAGGAGAGTCAGAGCAGGTGAGTTCAGCTTTTTTTTTTAAAACCCCCTCCTCAGCCCAGCTATTAAAATTTTTATAACAATCGAACAACCACTTTAAGAACAACTTAAAGATCCCTAGTTACAAATGGATCTCTCTGTCCACTGTGACCTCTGTACATGCAGGTAATTTACTGTACTTTAGTCCAAGGCTGCAATGATCAACTGTAAGCTGTCCAAAGTCAAATTTTAATGTTATTCCTCGTTCTTTTGTCGACCCAAATGTTTAAAATCCAATTGTCATAGAGACAAAAAAATAATTTGGCTGGAGTTGCACTTATAAAATATTTTTGTTCCGACGTGCATACAAATTCAACTTAAGAACAGACCAAAAGAACCAATCCTGTGGGAAACCGGGGGACCATCTATATATATGAGAAGGAAAGGCACAAAAGTTTTACAGTATGTAGTAAAAGCATATGCCATACACCCAGGCTCATCATACTACGTATATACTGTACCTGGTGGTTCGACTTCAATGAAAACAGAATGAGTAAGTATCACACAGCATTGGTCTTGTGTTTATATATTTACATTCATTATGTTTTGTACATATTTTTGGAGAAAATTGCTTCTAAAGTCTAGTTATATTTTTATACTCAAATACAAGTTGTCAGGATGTCTCATTGTGTAGTCAACATATTTACATAGTCCCAATGTACTGTACTGCACAAAATATATTCTAAGTGAATACCAGGCAGACATTCCTTGGGGCATTCAATTACATAAGAAAATCTAATTTTAGATAACAAGAGGGTGTGCATTGGACGATTACACTGGACATGGGGGCTTTAGGGCAATTGTTCTGAGTGCTCCTTTATGCTTGGCTTGACTTTCTTACACAGCAAATAGTTGAAGATGTTAAGAAAAATAAACTAAAATTGCTACAAAGAATTCCATTTGTAATGTTTCTACTGTGTGAGTCTATTCTTCTTGTCTCTGTGCCATTTTGGGATGTCATCCGATAGAACGATAATAACCCCAGACAGAGACTAATAGGACAAGCTGCAGATGAGTGGTGGAAACAATAATCTGACATTCTGAATACTTACAAGTATTTTCAATAGAGGTAAAATCGACTCGGTGAATTAACATGAGGGAAAATGCTTGGGAAACACAATGGAGACTGCCCACAGAGAGAACGAAAAATATCATTCCACTAGAGAATCTACTTACGCTTCTTATGACTGCAAAAAATGTTCTGATCTTACATGGCAACCGGCTAACAAAACTTTTGATTTTTTTTTTATCTTGGTGCACTTTTTTTTCTAGATCACTATTTAAAATTTAAAGGGGTTGGCCACTTTAACTCATGTTTTTTGTAATGTGTAGGGGGCAAAATAGTAGGTGATTTACCAATATACATCTATTAATAGTCCTGCTCCGATTTCTTGATATCTGAAATGAAGCCTCCTGTCTTTTATCTCATCAGCCAGAAATTCCTGTCCATACAATGGCCGCAGATGGAGGGTCATGTGATCTCTATGTGTCCATGAACAATCTCCAGTTAGAGATCACACAACCCTCCATCTGCAGCCATTTTATGGACAGGAATATCGCCTTGCCAGGACCTTATGATACTATTCATGAATATACTGTAAGGTCCTGGCAGGGCGATTGTTCATGAACAGTTGGAGATCACATGACCCTTCATTTTATGGACAGGAATGTCTGGCTGATAAGGTAAGACAGGAGGCTCCACTTTACATATGAAGAAAATAACTTTTAATAAATGTATATAGGTAAATTGCCTAATATCCTGCCCCCACACACATTACAAAAAACATGAAGTAAAATGGCCAACCCCTTTATTCCAATAATTCTGCATGTATGAGAACCAATTCCTGGATAACACCCCTCTCTATATCTAAGGAACATTTCTAGGTGGTAGAGTTCATTGAAAGTTTCACCTTATAACTGGGAAGGTCATACTTTATATGTCATGAGAAAGGCTGTTTTTGTCAGTCTCTTGATGCTATAATGAAGAGGTTCATTATGAATGCCAAGATCTGGATTGCTGGAATATCCCCTTCTTGCGCTCCTGTTCCCATTGCATTTGTGTCACTGTCTTGCATTGCCAATGGTGTTTTTGGCCCATATTGTACATTTTCCCATCATTTTTTATTTCTGTATCCCTTATGTATATTGAAAATGAATAAAGACGTTTTATACATAGGTTACTGTGGTCTGAACAGTGTGGTTGATGTTGGTCTTCTTGCTATAAATTTCAATGGAGCTATTGTGCACAGATGCTTTGTAATACTCGCCACAAAAAAAAAAAAAGGAAAAAAACTGTATGAACATAGCCTTACAACAATTTACTATCTGGACTGTGATTAAAGTAGCACTTCAAATTTTATACAGTTTAAAAATGTTATTATTGTTTTTACCAATTAGAGTATTCCTATTATAGCCTCCTCAATGTAGCGCATCAGAGGAGCAGACTGGTTTCTTATCTGCTCACTTTGTGCTAAATACTTCCGTGAACTACTAGAGAAAAGAGATTAGCAACAGGACAACTTTCTGCCTCCATCTTATTGCAGCTCAAGCTGCACCACAGACTCCCCTTTACTCTCTGCACCTCTCTCCTCCCAGCCACTGCTTGCTGAACACTTCTACACAGCAGTAAAGCTGATAACCATTAGTGCTTACACAGCACAGGTTATACTCTTCATGTAACTATTTCATTTCTGGTTTCTACAGCTTATGCTATGCTCCATGTGATGAAAACTATTCTGATAGTCATTATATAGTTCCTGTAGGAGCATGAGAAGTATGGCCAGGATGTAATAGACTCAGTTTTAGGGAAACAACAGGAAGAGCTTTCAGTCCACTTCGCTGCTGCTAAGGAAGAGTATTTGTTAAATGTCATTATAAACCTGGAGGTAAAGGCATCTTAAAGGGAACCTGTCACCAGGGACCTCATTTTTCACTAAAGACAGATTGTAAAAGCCCATGACACCTGCAGTGCAAATCTGCCTTTCTGCCTTTTCTAAGCATTTGCATTACAATATAATTGTGTGTTATAACTTACCTTGCTCCCTGACAAAATCCTGGGGTTGTCACAGGGGCTGGACTTTGGTTTGGATGCATTTCAAAAAACAACATGTGGCTTGTCTATGTTACTAACTCCTCAGAGCTTGGCCCCCACCTTTGTGCTCCTGTCTAGCTCCACCTCCTGCTTCTTCTCAGAGGTTACAGCCTGGTCAGCCTGACATCAGTGGGGGAGGGACAAGCTGTAGAGGAGCACAAACATGGAGACAGCCTGCAGCTCAGACAAGTCACATGTTGTTTTTTTGAAATGCATCCAAACCAAAGTCCAGCCCCTGTGACTACCCCAGGATTTTGTCAGGATGCAAGAGTAAGTTATAACACATTTGTAATGCAAATGCTTAGAAAAGGCAGAAAGGCAGATTTGCACTGCAGGTGTCATGGGCTTTTACAATCTGTCTTTAGTGAAAAATGAGGTCCCTGGTGACAGGTTCCCTTTAAAATCTTGTCCATATTTGCCAAAGCTAGACACTGATATATTCGATAACATAATGTAATGGTTGCATTCTATGATGATACCAAAGCTGTATTTTTGAGTTAGCTGAAATGCAGATTGTTTGCTGTTAAATGCACCTAGGGTAACTCTTAACCCCTTACCGATGCGCCGTAATAGTACGGCACACGTCGGATCCTGATGCATGGAGAGGGCTCACGGGCAGAGCCCTTTCCATAGCGGGTAAGTCTTTGCTGCATATTGCACCAATCACGGGTGTTCTCCCGATGATCAATGCTGCCGGCGGCTTAAAAAAATGGGCACAAACATCTTGCGAGTATTGTCGCTGACTCGTGTTAACCCTATCATTACAATGTGCTATCAGCACATTCTAATGAGTGAGGAGGAAAATCCCCATATACTGCCATACTCGATCAAACAACCTAGGGCTAAAGGACCCTAGGGAGTCTGAAAAATAGTAAAAATAAAAATTAAAAAAAGTTTAAAAAAAAATTATAATAAAAAAACTAAAAATTTTAATCACCCCCCTTTTCCTAGAACTGATATAAATATTAATAAACAGAATACATTAGGTATTGCCGCGTCAGAAAATGCCCGATCTATCAAAATATAATAAAGTTTTTTCACTGCGTTTAACCCTGTAATGGAAAATCGCGCCAAAAGTAAAAAATGGCACTTTTTTGCCATTTTGAAAATTATTTAAAAATCTATTAAAAGTGATCAAAAGTAAGCACAGTCCTAAAAAAGATAGCAATGAAAACTTCATCATAAGTCTCAAAAAATGACACCATGAACAGCTCTGTACACAAAAGTATGAAAAAATTAATTGGCGCCAGAAGATGGCAAAATCCCCCCCAAATTTTTTTGTACAGGTTTTCATTTTTGTAAATGTATGAAAACATTATAACACCTATACAAATTTGGTATCCTCGTGATCTTACCAACCCAAAGAATAAAGTAGACATTTGGGGCGCACAGTAAAAGCTGTAAAATCCAAGCTCACAATAAAACAGCGCAAATGCGTTTTTTCATCATTTCATTGCATTTGGAAATTTTTTGTCGCTACCCAGTACACGGCATGGAATATTAAATACAGTCACTATGAAGTGCAATTTGTTACACAGAAAATAAGCCATCACACAGCTCTTTACGTGTAAAAATAAAAACGTTATAGATTTTTGAAGGTGGGGAGTGAAAAATAGAAATGAAAAAAACAAAAAAAGGCCAGGTCAATAAGGGGTTAAATCTTTCCCTCTGGAAGTATTTTATGAGTATAAATAGGAGACTCATTATATCCAATGACAAAGGCAAAGCAGGAGCAAAGAGCACAAAACCATGGGAGACAGGAACATTTTAAGCTTAATAAAAGTAACATTAGCAACTTCAATAATCCAGCTTCTCGAGCAGGAGGCTCAAGGAGAACATTATTAACAGGGACAGAACTCAAGGGTAAAATCAAGCTACATAATGTGCCATATACTACATCACTGCAACTTCTCTACCCTTGTTTTATAAGTTAGATTTAGGTTACGCAAACTTTCTTTATGACTACTGTTTAAACGTGTGCATTTGTAGTTACATGGTTGTGGATGAAATTCTGCACTTCTAAAATTCTGGTTCTTTAATGTGCAGTGAGTAAGGTTTATTCGTAAAGGGGCTGTCCAGGGACAACTGGTTTAGGGGATAATTTACTGAACATTGGGGGTTTCAGTGATATGACCCCTACGGACATGGAAACGGGGTCCATTTCACTCCAACAATATGGAGCAGTTTGGACATATGCATTTATTGTCTATGGATCTGACGGAGAACATGGCGCATGCCAAATTCTATTAGCGCCATAGAGATGAATAGAGCAGCTGTGCGACCAGCTGCTCTGTTCATTTAGTGTATAATGGACCCGTGTTTTGTGATCCATAGGTCCCCCACTGATCAGCAAGTTGCCCCCTATCCCCCCTATGGATAGAATAAGGCTTTTTTGATCCCATAGGGAATTCTTTGTATACAACTTAAAGGGGTATTCTCGTCTGGGAATTCACATTCTGAGGAACATTTTTTTCTGAGGAAATGTTTATGTATGGCAAATGAATGAAATGAAATGTAAATGCCCAGATGGGAATACCCCTTTAATTTGATAGATATCGTATATACTCATGTATAAGCCGAGTTTTTCAGCACAAAAAATCTGCTGAAAAACCTCACCTCGGCTTATACACGAGTCAATAAAAAAAATTCCATGTACAGAGCTGTGTGAGGGCTTATTTTCTGCGTAACAAAATACACTTCAAAATGGTGGTATTTAATATTTCATGTCGTGTACTGGGAAGCGGGAAAAAAATTCCAAATGCAGTAAAATTGGTAAAAAAAACGCATTTGTGCCGTATTCTTGTGGATTTGGATTTTACGGATTTCACTGTACGCCTCAAATGACATGTCTACTTTATTCTTTGGGTCGGTACGATCACAAGGATACCAAATTTGTATAGGTTTTATAATGTTTTCATACATTTAAAAACCTCCTGTACAAAAAATTTTTTTGGGGATTTTCCGATGTTGATAACAACATTTTTATACTCTTCAAATAGCATTTTAATACTGTTCAACATCTGTATTTATTAACCTTTTGTCCACAGTGAGAATAAAATACCATCCAACAGGATGAAGGATTGTAAACCAAGCACACTTATTGGGGCTCATTTACTAAGGGACCGTGGTCCGTACTATCGTCGGAATACCCAACGATTTCTGATATGCGCCACATTTAGAAAGGGTTTTTGGCGCATGTGATCAGATTTTGGCGCATCGGCGCTGGCTTTCATGTGACACCGGGGGTCGGGCCGCCGGACAATCCGATGGATTCAGACTACATGCACGATTTAACAAAGCAATTTGTGTCGCAAGAAACGCACTTACATGCACCAGGAGGAAGATGGTGAGCTCCGGCGGACCTCAGCTGGGAAGCGACACATGCAGGAACTCGTGCACACGATCTTCGTGGCAGATGTGGATTTCGTCGGACAACCCACCTCGGGGATCGTGCAGGGACCTGCGAAGTAAATGTGCCCCATTGTGTGTCTGCTGCCTCTGGCAGGACCTGCTTTTGCCCCTGTTTATATAAAAAGACCCTTTAAAAATTATGCAAACTAATTAAGCACACCTCTGTACAGGCTTACTGCCCATCTCCTCCCTCTGCTTTTCTCTTAAAATGGGCTCTGCCTGGGGAAGGAGTAAGCCTTCATGGAGGTGTGCATAATTAACAGACGAAGCCTCAAGCCCCTCAGACTCTTTTGCATAATTTTAAAAGCTATTCTTGTAAAAACAAGGGCATAAGAGGATAAAAGAAGATCAGATCCTGCCAGAGGGGGCACACACACCAGTATGTAAGTGTGCTTGGTTTACAATCCTTCATCCTTTAAAGTACCTTTCGTTCCTTAGTTGTGCATAGTCCTCAGTCCTCTATGTCATATTCTCATTTATATGCGTCTAGCTCCTCCATACATTAAACTTGTACGGTGAACACTAGGTTAGGCTTCAGTACCATTCAGGAGATCAAATAGTGCTGTACAGTTCCATAGTTATTACTATAGTCATAATATCAACTACATTACAAGCCGCCGTATGGTATTTAATTGAGCTATTGTACTTTTCCTGCAATTAGCCCAATGTCCTGAGAAAAAGCTAGCACCCGCAGGCATGTGATCACACAGGCAATGAATGAACAGAGGAATGTTAGCACCACAATCTGTCACAGCATCTCAAAATATGCCCTAACCTAAGCAACATATAACAGCGCTGCCTGCACGCCTGTCGTGTGATCATACTATAGCTCCGTGTTAGTGGCAGTGCCAGAAGCTCTAAAATGACTGATACTGTCAGTGATGTGTTTTTTCCCCCCTGCATTCAGCTGGATTTGCTTTTCCTTACGCTTGCTATTGTCTGATTGTCTCCTTGCTTCTTGGTGAATGTTTTATTAAGTGTACCTTCTGTCTATCTACTACCGATTCTCCATCTGTGTTGTTTTATAGTAACTGCTGGCGCTTTCTGTCTCTGTGACGGATACACTGCTAATTATTTGTTGCCTAATAAAATGGATATTCTAGTTTCCATTTAATCTAAAGGCAAAGTAAATGTCTTCTGCTCAGACAGTAATACAATGAGGTTTTCACCTATTGTTTAGATTACTCTAGTTTCAAAGAATGGCAACGGTTTACGTTTTTACAAATTTACAGATTCATTCAGAGTTTAGGACAAATCTAAAGATTGCACATATTTCATTAATTTGCAGCCTGAATTCACAATCAGTGTTTTGAAAGGTGAGATTTTCATCTCTACAATGACACCATAACCATGGCTGTATCTGCTATACAGCCCAAGAAAGAGACAACAGAAGAGATACATTCTCTAAAAGTTGACTGATCTCAGGCAAAAAGTGATATTTTACAGCTCATCTGCTTGTGACTTTGGAGGCATTTTTTTTAATAAGCAAAAGGGGAAGGGTTAAAAGAGGGAATGCTAGAAAGAATTTTCCATACCCTACCGTAGTTTAGTTTGGTGGAAGTGCACCTTTAAGGAAGCATATTGCAATGGCTCCCTTCTCATTTTACTAATAGACATGCTCAGTCATTTCCAGTGTCAAAATGTAAGGGTTAATGATAAGCGACTGTGTTGAAACCCGGGTTTGACTTTTTCGGTTGAATGGGAAATATTTTGGTTTGGGAATCGGACATACCCTCAAACTTGTCCCTGAACATTAAATGACTGTAATATAAGGTTAGTAAGGACAAGAGATCAAAAAAATTGGGGTAATAACAGGGCAGTCGCACTACAAAAAATGGGCAAAGGAAAGTACTTAAAATAATAAAATTCGATACAAAAAATTAATTAATAATTTTAATAAAAAATTACTGTATATAATCAACTATAAGCCAACCTGAATATAAGCTAAGGCACCTAAATAAAACTGGGAAAACTTATTGACTGAAGTATGCGCTTCGGGTGGGAAATGTAGCTGCTACTCTTTAATAAAATGTCCAGCAGCCTTCCCTCATGATATTGTCCACAACAAACTCCCTTCACTAATTAAATGGCCAGCATTCTCCCCTCATGATAATGTCCATCAGAGCCCAATAAAGAATAAAATATCCAGCAAAGCCCCCCAATTTATACAATGTCCAGCAAAGCCCTCAATTTACATAATGTCCAGCAGAGCCCCCAATTTATACAATGTCCAGTAGAGCCACCTTAAAAAATAAACTTAGCACTTACCCTCTGGTGCTCACCACTGGCCTCTTCTTCACTTTGCATCTCCTCTTTTGGTCTATGGGCTCCCACCAGCGCAAGGCACTTCTATCCGCTCTTTCCATGCACACATTAAGACGTTACCAGGCGGCGCAAAAGCAGTGTGTCGCCGCGTCATAGTGTGTGCACATTGGCAAAGCGCATAGACGTGTCCTGCCCGTGCTGCCCGAAACCTGAAGACCAGAAGAGGAGATGCAGAGAGAAGAGAATTCTGGAGGTGAGCACCAGACAGATAGTACTACATTTTTTATGTACATATTTTATATACTTATTATTTACTAAAACTGTCGGCTTATTCACGAGTATATATGGTAATTTGGAAGAATAAAAATCTGTTAATGTCATTGAGGTTAAAGGTGCTCTGTGTGTTTATTCTCATAGCATTAACCCCTTCCCGACATGTGGCGTAGTATTACGTCACATGCCAGGTGCCATTGAGCCCTCTCCATAGCCGGTAAGTCTTTGCTGCATATTGCAGCAAAGGCTTACTGGTAACACCCGCGATCGGTACCAGCACCGATCGCGGGTATTTTCCCGCTGATTGCCACCATCATTCCAAGGATCGTCACTCCTAGTGACATCATTGGGGAATGGCAATCCATTGCCATGGTAGCCTCGGGTCTTCTGAAGACCCAAGGCTACTTCAGGGTTAACCAATTCATTAAAATGTGTTATCAGCACATTGTAATGAATGGGGAGTAAAATCCCCATATACTGCCATACTGTAGTATGGCAGTATATGATAGGATCGTACAGACAACCTAGGGTTAAAGTACCCTAGGGAGTCAGAAAAATAATAAACATTAAAAAAAGTTAAAAAAAAAATAAAAAAACCTAAAAACTCAAATCACCCCCCTTCCCTAGAACTGATATAAATATAAATAAACAGTAAAAATCATAAACACATTAGGTATCTCCGCGTTCGAAAATGCCCGATCTATCAAAATATGATAACCATGCCATTTTAAAAAAAAATTAAGAATTCTATTAAAAGTGATCAAAAGATCGCACAGTCCTAAAAATTATAGCATTGCAAACGTCATCAAAATCCGCAAAACATGACAACTCCCAAGGCTCCGTACACCAAAGTATAACATAGTTATTAGCGCCAAAAGACGGCAAAATCCCCCCAAAATATTTTGTACAGGAGGTTTTAATTTTTTAAAATGTATGAAAACATTATAAAACCTATACAAATTTGGTATCCCCGTAATTTTACCAACCCAAAAAATAAAGTAAACATATCATTTGGGGCATACAGTGAAATCTGTAAAATCCAAGCCCACAAGAATACGACACAAATGCGTTTTTAAGCATTTTCACTGCATTTGGAATTTTTTTCCTGCTTCCCAGTACATGGAATATTAAATACCACCATTTTGAAGTGTAATTTGTTACGCAGAAAATAAGCCATAACACGGCTTTGTACATGGAAAAATAAAAAAAGTGAAAGAGTGTAAAATGAAAATGCAAAAACAAAAAAGGGCTGCGGCAGGAAGGGGTTAAAAGAAGCAATGGGAACACCATCCACCCTTCCTTTTACTGCTGCAAAAGTTGCATCACCAGCAGCAGCACCACGGCCATGTCCGTTTCCATTAATATCAGCTTTCCTAATTTTATAACAGCTGCAGTTCTTCACACCACACTAGACTGCTATTTTGAAAAAAAAACATACAGTGAATATGGCGTCAGCAATGTAGGGATATATGGTTGCAGCTAGAGTGCTGCTATTTCTATAATTGATTATGATGATGAAGATGATGAGGTTATCTCTTCTGTAAAACTCCTTTTCACACTGCAATGAAAAGGGCAATTATTTAGATATGACTCTCACAGCATTCTCTCCATACATACCCTCAAAAGGGCAATTATGAGAATATTCTTTTTTAATTCTTTCCCTCCCTCTCCCTGCAGCTTCAGTCTATCCCAAGCTCTTTACTGGCTGTAATGGCATTTGGACATGTGAACCTGCTCTTGTGTCTTAAGACACAAGAGCAGGTTCACATGTCCAAATGCCATTACAGCCAGTAGAGAGCTTGGGAGAGACTGAAGCTGAAGGGAGAGGGAGGGAAAGAATTAAAAAAGAATATTCTCATAATTGCCCTTTTGAGGGTATGTAGGGAGAGAATGCTGTGAGAGTCATATCTAAATAATTGCCCTTTTCATTGCAGTGTGAAAAGGAGTTTTATAGAAGAGATAACCTCATCATCTTCAACATCATCATCATCATAATCAATTAGAGAAATAGCAGCACTCTAGCTGCAACCATATATCCCTACATTGCTGACGCCATATTCATTGTATTTTTTTTTTTTCAAAATAGCAGTCTAGTGTGGTGTGAAGAACAGCAGGTGTTATAAAATTAGGAAAGCTGATAGTAATGGAAACGCACATGGCCGTGGTGCTGCTGCTGGTGATGCAACTTTTGCAGCAGTAAAAGGAAGAGTTGGTGCTGTTCCCACTGCTTCTTTTAACCCCTTCCCGCCGCAGCCCTTTCTCGTTTTTGCATCTTCATTTTACACTCTTTCACTTTTTTATTTTTCCATGTACAGAGCTGTGTGATGGCTTATTTTCTGCGTAACAAATTACACTTCAAAATGGTGGGATTTAATATTCCATGCCGTGGACTGGGAAGCAGGAAAAAAATTTCAAATGCAGTGAAATTGCTTAAAAACGCATTTGTGCCGTATTCTTGTGGGCTTAGATTTTACAGATTTCACTGTATGCCCCAAATGACATGTCTACTTTATTTTTTGGGTTGGTAAAATTACGGGGATACCAAATTTGTATAGGTTTTATAATGTTTTCATATATTAATTATTTATATAAAAATTAAAACCTCCTGTACAAAATATTTTGGGGGTCTTTTGGCGCTAATAACTATGTTATACTTTGGTGTACGGAGCTTTGGGAGTTGTCACGTTTTGTGTATTTTGATGACGTTTGCAATGCTATAATTTTTAGGACTGTGCGATCTTTTGATCACTTTTTATAGAATTTAAATTTTTTTTTTTTAAATGGCAAAAAAGTGCCATTTTTCGACTTGCGATTTTCTGTCACAGGGTTAAATGCAGGGAAAAACAGTTATAATATTTTGATAGATCGGGCATTTTCGAATGTGGAGATACCTAATGTGTTTATGATTTTTACTGTTTATTTATATTTATATCAGTTCTAGGGAAAGGGGGGTGATTTGAGTTTTTAGGTTTTTTTATTATACATTTTTTTTAAAACTTTTTTTAATGTTTATTATTTTTCTGACTCCCTAGGGTACTTTAACCCTAGGTTGTCTGTACGATCCTACCATATACTGCCATACTACAGTATGGCAGTATATGGGGATTTTACTCCTCATACATTACAATGTGCTGATAGCACATTTTAATGAATTGGTTAACCCGAAGTAGCAATATGCAGCAAAGACTTACCGGCTATGGAGAGGGCTCAGCCCTTGAGCCCTCTCCATGCACCCGCACATGGCATGTGACGTAATACTACACCACATGTCGGGAAGGGGTTAATGCTATGAGAATAAACACACAGAGCACCTTTAACCTCAATGACATTAACAGATTTTTATTCTTCCAAATTACCATATATACTCGTGAATAAGCCGACAGTTTTAGTAAATAATAAGTATATAAAATATGTACCGTCAAATTTGAAGAAAGACCAGCGCTTCAGGAAACAGTTGTGGTGTAAAAATACGAAAATTTTCTTTATTTGATCCTCTTTAAGAACATAAGTCACGGCAGTGTGCACAAACAAGGATACACGGGGTAAATCCAACGCGTTTCGCTCAGGTGAGCTTAGTCATGGATACATATACAAGAAGTTCTTACCTCTATTTAAACTCCGCGCTGCTCCTGGGCGTGTGATGTCACGATCACGTGCTCGGGACACCCGACCCAACAACGGTCACGTGTCCGGACCACATGATCAGGGCAGCCACACCCCCTAACAGGAGAAAAACCGCAGTGAGTTAAAAACATATTCTCATTATTAAAAACAATCTGGAAGGAATTACATTGGAGAGAACAATAAAGTGCAGTTAAGTAAGAACAACATGCATGGCTAAATATATTCACTAGTCTTATCTGAGTCATCAAAAAGATATATATAAACAGCACTTTAACCCTTAGAGTTTGATAACCAAAATACAAGAGTGGTGTGTGCAAATGCATTAAGCCCTTTACATCCAATATCTAAGTGTCGGGAACACTACATGTGGGGGACGATTAGGGAAAATGAATATGGTCCAATAGTGCTTTGAGCCAGGTGGTCTGCATGGCCTGCAGAAGCACCCAGATCAAAAACACCCTAGGAGGGGAATATATATTAGTAAAAAGCGATATATATCAATAACAATCTCACATGTAAAGTATGACAGTATGTATCAAGACAAAAAAACTGTTAATGCTCAGATCTAGGAACTTTACTACACAAACATAAAGTTTCATGGATGGTAGTGTGTTTATGAACTGTCATATAAAGTCCAGGGTAGAAATCAGCACCGAAGTAATAAATCATATGATTTCCTAGGTTCTTAATAGCACAGAATTAAATCCTGTCTAAGATTCAAGCCGAATGGTTGTGTAGTTTTTAGAGTAAACATCCAATAGGTTTCCCTATTCATCAGTTTTTTCTTATGGTCGCCAGCCCTGGTCGGTTTTTTTACTTTTTCTATTCCCATCTACCTGAAGGAGCTAGTGTCTCCATAATGAGTTTCCCGGAAATGTTTAGAGGCTGCAGATAAATTTGTAAGGTTGATGTTCCTAATATCTGAAAGATGTTTTCTGATCCTTACTTTGAGTGGATTCGTGGTGCATCCTACATATTGTTTATTGCAAAGAGTGCATGTAATAAGGTATACGACATACGCGGTGTTACAGTTGATATATGTTTGTATCTTATAGCTTATGTTCGTAGTACATGATGAAAAAGTGTTCGTTGTTGATAGGAACCCACATGTTAGACATCGTGTATGGCCACATTTGTGGTTACCCACATGAAGTAGCCAAGAATAATTGTTAGTGTTTTTCTCAGTATATGTGAAAAGACTTGGAGACACCATAGACCCGATAGTCGGGGCTTTTCTAGAAATGAAACGTACACCCCGCTCGAGGCAATTTTTCAAATCATTATCCTGCTCTAAAATAGGCAGGTATTTGTTTACAACCTTTTTAATCTGGTGAAATTGGTTGCTATAAGTAGTAATGAAGGAGATGGGAGTCAAGTCCTCCCCTCCTGTTTGTGGGGTATTATATTGTTTGTCAACCAAAAGAGTTCTCTGTATATTGCTCATTCTCTTTTTAGCTGAGGACAAAATCTTTGGTCTATAACTCCTCTTTTTCAACCTTTGTTCCCAGTCTGTTAGATGTTGGTTGAATACAGTATCAATGGAACTGTTTCTGCGAATACGTATAAGTTCCCCAAAGGGGATTTTATCCACGACGTGTTTTGGATGACACGACGTGGACAGCAAAATGGTATTACCCGATGTCTGTTTCCGAAAAGGGGACACTATTATCGTGTCATCTTTCCCTTTTAAGGTGACGTCTAAGAAATCTATACTTGTACCTCCAAAATGGTGTGTGAACTTTAAGTTCATATCATTTAAGTTCAAGTAGGACATGAAATTCTCAAATTCTAGTGGGGTATCATTCCAAATCCATAACAGGTCGTCTATATAGCGGCCGAACCACCCTATAGACGACCTGTATGGATTTCCGTCAGAGAAAATGTAGTGTTTCTCCCATTGTATCATGTAAATATTCGCAAGGGAGGGGGAGAACTTGGCCCCCATAGGAGCCCCCTCCACTTGCAAATAGTAATGGGAATTGAACATGAAAAAATTGTTAACCAGAAGGAACTCCATTGTCATTAGGATATATTCCTTTAATTCTGGAGAGTATGTGCTAAATTCATTCAAATGTTTAGCCAAATATATAAGAGCTTTCTTGTGGGGAATTGATGAATATAAAGCACATACGTCACAAGACGTCCAACCATAAGAGCTCTTCCACTTAAACGCCTCAATTTTTTGGAGTAGGTGCTTAGTATCCCTAAGATAGCTAGGCGTGACCCAGGTTAAAGGTTGCAAATAGTGGTCAAGCCAATTTTGATTCATCTAGGATTCCTTTTCTCTCATATTTTTTGCTACTTCATGGTGAGTTTGGAAATTATTCACAGTTGGTAAGCTGAAAATTATTTACAGATGACTAGCATTAAGAATTTGTTCAGAACTGGTTTTATTTGAGCATTAACCCATCAGCTGCTGAACCAATTAGTATACAGAATGAGGCAATGGCCTCACCGCATATTGTTGTATGGCTTTTGGTTGGACAAGCATCAACTGGAAAATATGGTAATATTCTTGCCACAAGGCCCTTATTTGACAATATTAAGGGCTCAATGTCTGCTCCAATATAATAAAAGAATTGATCGCAATCATAATAAGGCTTATGGAAACACATGAGGTTTTATTGTTTTATTTTAGATATCAATCTTTTCGCAGACTATAGTGAGTGATTAATGTGTTGCTAGGAGGACGTGGTAATACGTTCTCGCAATAGATCATATAAGATAGTAACCCAAAGGTCAGGACTGAGATATAAATATAATGCTGAAAAGCTGAATCCATAGACCTTCAGTAGCCTCACAATTTTAAAAATAGGTAGATTTGCCATTTTTAAGTTTTTTGTGAATTCACTACCTGAAAACTCATGAGAAGTGTTTGCTCCACAAGGGATCTCCTAAAAATTATCTATTTAGTATATATAATTTTTAACATTTCAAGATATAATTCTATTGTTATTTATTTTTTTTAAATGTCATTTTGCCTTTATTTCTGTGTTCTAGGGATAGAGTATGTGGGTCTCCTAATGGCCTCCGTTGACTTTATGGAGGAGGGATTTTGGAACGGTTTTCTTACCAGAATAGTGGATGGCTTATTGCTGACTTTTTTCTTAAATGTCACAAAATTCAGGAGCCCTCAGCAGTTATAGGTAGTATTCCCCTACATTCAGTTTTCAGTCGACTGACCTGATCTGATTAGATTTGGACTCTTTTTTATTTTCCACCATATCACATCCTTGGTCACAGTAACTGGTTCAGTCAATAATATATGTGACCATTTACACTCTAGATTACATACACCTCCCAGGGTTACATATAGTATAGATTCTGTTGGTTTGTTCTTAAATTAAATTTAGGACAGTACTATTTTTTGAAGGAAACCTACCATCAGGAGTACATTACTATATATTCCGGTGTATTCCTTTATCACTACTATGACCTACATGCCTTTATATAATCTTTCTCCTACAAATAACTAAAACTTTATCTGTGTTTTCTGGAAATGAACTTCAGAGCTACTGAGGCATGGAGTAGCCAGGGGCTATGGCAAGTCTTATCTCAAGAGTGGTCCTGCAGCACTTTCGGCTGTTAAGCCTATGCTCATGTTGATTGTGTAGTAACTTTGCCCTTGTTTCTGATGTTTGGACCAGCAGTCCTGTGCTCTATCTGCTAGCCCTGATTATTTTAGACTACACTTACTATCGCTCACTTGTTTAAAATAGGTTGGCCACTACCTCTAGATGTGTCCACTGTATTCACAGTGTTGGTCCACACATTAACACCTATAGGACAACTGGAGAAGCTAATACTCTTGTGACTTATCATAAATAAGAGGAATTAATGGAAGTGCCAGTCCCACCTTCAGTTTACCAAACCTCTGTACTTTTTTAGATTGTGTCTGATCCCCGAGCTTTCAACAACACCATCATTTTGCATTTACACAAATTCTAAACTCCACCTCGAGCAGCCAAATCAACCCCTTACATCCGCTTATGCAGCCACAGCCATTCCGGTTTAAGCACAGCTGCGATTGGCCAATATAGGACACAAGAGCGGTTCCCATGTCTACCAAATGCCATTAACAGCCAGTAGAGAAGCTTGGTGAGAGATCTGAAGCTGAAGGAGGAGAGGGGGAAAGATTAAAAAAGAATATTCTCATTAATTGCCCCTTTGAGGGTATGTGGGAGAGAATGCTGTGAGAGTCATATCTAAATAATTTGCCCTTTTTCATTGACAGTGTGAAAGGAGTTTATAGAAGAGATAACCTCATCATCTTCACTCACATCATCATAACAATTAGGAAATAGACAGAAACTATAGCTGCAACATATATCCCTACATTGCTGACGCCATATTCATTGTATTTTTTTTTTTCTCAAATAGCAGTATACAAAACCTTATGTGTATTTATCCTTATAACTTTTAGATTTTTTGAATTTTTTTGCATGCCTTTATT
The DNA here is from genome assembly GCA_019512145.1 of Engystomops pustulosus. Taxonomy (NCBI): domain Eukaryota; kingdom Metazoa; phylum Chordata; class Amphibia; order Anura; family Leptodactylidae; genus Engystomops; species Engystomops pustulosus. Next base: position 40,520,881 of record CM033641.1, on the reverse strand, counting down.
AGATGGATTACAACAATCTTGCCCATAGTATGATACCCCCAACCTTTGGCTGTCACATAGCAGTGTCAGACGCTTATTGATGTAGAGGTAAGGCATAAGGCAGCCGACTCTATCAGGAGTGGCAGGGTTGGCAGTCCCTGAGCAGGCATCAGGATCCCCCACCACTGTAAGAGCTCTGCAGTAGCCCCCCAGTGAATGTTGGAAATTGATAAATAGAGAGGAATAAGCATATGATGACACATATGGTACCTCCATTTACCTACTATTATTGGGTAATGTAGTTAATATGATCTGCATGATGGCTGCCTTGGCTCTGATGAAACACACTTTCTAAACTTAGTGATTAAGACTGAGTTCCACTCTGCCATGAGTATGGGACGTACTGAACATCTGGATCCTTATTCTTCCATGGTTCACTACAGTGTCGGAGGTCCTACTCATCAGTCATTCAGACTGCGATGCCCAGACCCTATAGACCATTTAAATAAACTTAGTGGTAGCGACCCACCACAATACCTGGGATCAGTGGTTTAAGGCTTGCACCCGTAGTATTGCCAATTTGGGGCTACTGGCCTTTTCTAAGAAACTGATAGAGGTTGAACCCTATTTTTTAATTTGGTGTTCCCAAAAAACCCAGTGTGACACTGGCTCCTATTTTTTTATAAACAACTGTTGTAAAATATTAGCAAAACTGCGAACCCGAAATGTATTCATGAATACAGCCATGTAATTTAGTGACATCTATCTTTTACATATGTATGTTTCCCTCAAGGATACACTCACCTACCCTGGAAGAAGCCGACATATGATAAAACAAAGACCGGGCTATAATGACGAACATTCAACCTGGCTATGGCTGAAAGAGAAATGACATTTTTAAAGAGGGAAGGGAAATCATTGCAAAATGTTCTTGAAATGGAATGAGCTGCTTCCAGCGATATAACTAAAATTAATTTTTCAGATACTGCCAAGTGTACATGCGCAATGCAATGAAGTTTTAAATATACCCCAAATGGAGAAGAAGAAATGAAGTTGCTGTTAAATATTTATCAAGGATTGTAAAATCTCTCTGTGTGATTTCTGGGAGCCCCCTGCTGGGAGCCTGCCTAGAGGTACATCCATGATACAAGCAGGAGCACAGATGTAGCTCCTTCCTATTCCTTACACGATGCAATCTATAGAGCTAGGCTGGAGTGGTGTACTGTTATATGACAAGCCTCGAATCTTATACATATATAATGAGATGCTCCCAATGGTGATCTGCACTGATGCAACAATGTGCCTTCATATGAAGAAAAATGCAATTCTGAGAAGGAGAGACACTGAGGAACCAGAGAGAAGCTCCAGAAGAAGGTGATGTTTGTTAAGTAATAATATAGTGGATTAGTCTAAAATGTTTATGTATATACACTCACCGGCCCACCATTAGGTACACCCATGCTAGTAAGGGTTGGACCCCCTTTTGCCTTCAGAAACTGCCTCAATTCTTCGTGGAATAGATTCAACCATGTGCTGGAAGCATTCCACAGAGATTTGGTCCATTTGACATGATGGCATACACCAGTTGCCGCAGATTTGTCGCTGCACATCATCCATGATTGCGATCTCCCGTTCCACCACATCCCAAAGATGCTCTATTGGATGAGTATCTGTGACTGTGTGAGCGCCTTTGAGTTACAGTGAACTCATTGTCATGTTCAAGAAACCAGTCTGAATGATTCCAGCTTTATGACATGGCGCATTATCCTGCTGAAAGTAGCCATCGGATGTTGGGTACTACATTGTGGTAATAAAGGGATGGACAGGTCGCAACAATACTCAGGTAGGCTTGGCATTGCAACGATGCTCAATTGGTAACCAAGGGGCCCAAAAGAGGCCAAGAAAATATTCCCCACACCATTGACACCCACCACACCAGCCTGAACCGTTGATACAAGGCCGGATGGATCCATGCTTTCATGTTGTTGACGCCAAATTGCTGACCCTACCATCCGAATGTCGCAAAGAAATAGAAATCGAGGACTATCAGACCAGGCAACGTTTTCCAATCTTCTACTGTCCAATTTCGATGAGTTTTGTGCAAATTGTAGCCTCAGTTTCCTTTGTTCTTAGCTGAAGGAGGTGGCACCCGGGTGTGGTCTTCTGCTGCTGTACCCATCTGCCCAAAGTTCGACATAACTGTTGCGTTCAGAGATGCTCTTCTGCCTACCTTGGTTGTAACAGGTGGCGATTTGAGTCACTGTTGCCTTTCTTATCAGCCCGAACCAGTCTGCCCATTCTCCTGGACCTTCTGGTTATCAACAGGGCATTTCGCCACAGAATGTTTTTGTTTTTCGGACCATTCTCTGTAAACCATAGAGATGGTTGTGCGTGAAAATCAGTAGCTCAGGCACAGGTTTCTGAAATACTCAGCATCAGCCCTTCTGGCACCAACAACATGCCACGTTAAAGGCACTCAAATACCTTTCTCCCCACACTGATTGCTCTGGTTTGAAGTGCAAGGAGTTGTCTGACCATGTCTACATGCCTAAATGCACTGAGTTTGCCGCCATGTGATGTCTGATTAGAATTAAGTGTTAATGAGCAGTTGGACAGGTGTACCTTATAAGTGGCCGGTGAGTGTATTATACACACAGTGAAACCTCTTTGAGCAACCCACTCAATTTTGCTCCGAAAATTGGTCATTTAGAGGGTAGGTATCCTCTACAGTGATTTCGCCGTATATACGACTGATGATGGGTTCCGTTCCCAGACCTGAAATGCGTCTCTCCATTAATTCTATACTGTTTTTTCAAAGGGCATCCCATAAGCTTGTGGTGGAATACCAGTTTTATTTTTATTATATATAAGTTTTCTAATATTTTCTAAAAAAATATACTTACTGAACCTGTGGAGTTTCTGAAAAGAGAATTTTTTGCACAGATAGAAGATGCATCTTTCTACAGGTATTCATCCTAAGGAACAACTATGACATTGGGATAAGGGTACATGCAACTAGTTACATGCTTGAGTGTGACTTCTTCACAAACCCCATAAGGTAAGAACCCATTGATATAAATTATTGATACTAATCAATCCGAATCTTATCCGATTAGCTTTAGGCGAATGTTTTCAACATGGCAGCTAGCTAATACTGTCTTTCTCCCAAAAGTTAGGGAATTGACGAGGGGAAAATGTAATCATTCTGAAAGACAATACAGGCAAACTTTTTAACCTTTCATTACAAATTAGTATATCATCCAAGAGCCTCTTCACTGAACTTTGTCAAATTTTTCAAAAGTTGGCTTGGACCAGATCATTTGGTCCAAATGAGTTTTTCCATTTGTCGTGAAATTTGTATATATAACTATTCTAGTCCTCAAAACACAGATTTTTCTTGAAAAACTTGTTTCTTAAAACTTTTTTTACACATTTACATTTTCCATGTCCATCTCCCCTTCGGAGCTCAAAATGAATTACGGCATTACAAAGTTATGTCAAGTGACACTGACATAACTTTGGGTAAAGCCATGTTTGAAAGGTGTTTAAAAGATGTGTTGATAAACGCTCCATGTCACTTATATGCTATTTCAAAGCTTCCAAAAATGTTCCTATTTGAGACAAACCTTGACTTGGCCTGAATACAGACAGAAAAAAGTTTGTATTATTGGGAGATGAAGCCACAAAAATCATGCAAAGGTCAGGAGCCCACAGAACTCTCAGAATGGAGAATTCTTCTTTAAGATTGTCCTCCTAAAATCTTTTCCTAAACAAAATTTTCTCTTGCCGGTGTTGTCAAACATTATAGAAAATTAAATTAAAGGAAACCTACCTCAGAATACTCTAACTGAGGCTGCCTATTGGTACTTCCTTATGTCTTCTTAGACCTACACTGTTACCTAACATTCCCCCTAACTAATCTAATTAAATCTATATCTATTGTTTATGTAAATGAAACTTCAGAGGTACTGGGTGTAGCCCAATCTCCATTAGGGCTAAACAATGGTTGGATAAGGAATCTAGGAAAAGAATACTCTTAAGAATCTAAGATTCTACATCAACACGTTTTCTCACAATCCAGTTATATAACCGGTCAACAGAGTCACACTCAAACATAAGATCAAGTAGAAAGGTGACAGAAAAGTAAACCTTCACATTAGGCACTCTTGAAGGTCATTAAACAGTTCCACAGGGCTATCCTCGTCAAAGGATGGTCTTTGCTCTAGTGGCATTCTTCATGCTGGACACTACTATTCATTTATAAAATAATATGAGAATAAACCTGCACTAAGAGGAAAGAATTCAGGTAGATAATACACAATACTCAACGAGAATAATGCCGTCATTTGTACCAAAAGTTGGCTTGTATGTCTTGAACTAGTTCTATAAGTTCTTTAAAATTTTGTGCCTCACTAGATGTTAAAATGTGGATGGAAAAAAGGGGAACTGTGAAGATTTGTTATAGTACAAACATATTTTCACAGCAATTTTAATAGAGGATATAGTGTGTCGAGATTGTATCAATCTGTCTATGCCATGTACACTTGAGCAATTTGCATCTCAAATTCCATTGCACCCCATTTACTGAATGTTTGAGACCGTTTTTATGCAGTTTTCCGACTCAATTGAAAAAGGAGCGTGTCCTCAGTAACTAGGAGGCATGGCTGAAAAATAGCCTACGCACCAGAAAAATTTTGTCCGTGCCACTAGAAAGTTCAATACTATGGCATCATCCAGCATCAGACAAATCTGGCGTGCAGAGAGAACTGTCTAGTTTACTCTGCACGGTCTAAACTGGCACAATACATTAATAATGTGGCACCTAGAAACACAATCTGCGTCTAGGTGTGCCACAGTTACAACCAGTTGAAGTGGTCACTTCTTGAAATCTATAGATGTGCTAAAGTATCTGCAAAGAGTATGCGGAATTATGATAGACAAATATAGCTAATGGCAGTTGTATGGTATGTTGTACCATTCCTCTCATTCCCTCTAGAAATGCAGTGTGTGGTTACAGTGAGGGGTCAGTCTCATATGTTAATCAATAAATATGAAAGGTGTCTGCAATAAGAGTATTGTTAATTTTCCTTCTTATGACAACCCAACATCTCACACTCCAAAAACATACGGGTGGTGATCGTGACCCCATTTGGGGACAGTTATATCGATTTGCCAAGCTCTGTGCAGTGCTGCGAATATTGCACTATATAAATAAAGGAATTATATTATTTATTTTTTAAAATCCAATTGTCACGAAGAACCAAAAACAATTTTGACTGGGGTTACAATTATGAAGTATATAGTTCCGACGTGCATAGACATCATAAAATTCTGTTATTTAATAATTCCTTATATTTATAGAGGCCTACAGATTCCGCAGCACTGCACAGATCTTGCCAAATCGGTCAACTTAGATTCCCATTCAACTTAAGAACAACTACTAAACTATCCTGACATAACGAGGGACTGCTGTACTCTAGTTAGGGAGAAATAAAAAATTTAAATAAAATATTTCGAACTGTTATTTCATGAAAATACATTATTTTATCTCAAAACAACGAGAGTTGATGGTTCCAGATTTCATTTTGTTTGTTTTTTAGTCCCTCTTACAGTAGTGCGTGCTGAAAGACCTGCATAATCCATGGATTTATTACACTGTTTGCACTAAATGAGAAGGTAACATTTCAGACCATCAAACATGTCCAGTTCATTGCCTCTCGTGCACAAAAGGTAAAGATTATTCATGGTATTTTAAATGAGTTATCACTCAAAAACATGCGACACAAATATAGTACTACAGAAAAGGAATAAATTATTAAAATTATGTAGGCATTTCACGAGCAAGACGAACATAACTCACATGTGAATTTCTCCTTTGTTCATCTAATCTCCTTTTCTCTCATATTTTTTGCTACTTCATGGTGAGTTTGGAAATTATTCACAGTTGGTAAGCTGAAGAATTATTTACAGATGACTAGCATTAAGAATTTGTTCAGAACTGGTTTTACTTTGAGCATTAACCCATCAGCTGCTGAAACCAATTAGCTATACAGAATGTAGGCAATGGCCCTCACCGCATATTGTTGTATGGGCTTTTGGTTGGACAAGTCAACTGGAAAATATGGTAATATTCTTGCCACAAGGCCCTTATTTGACAATATTAAGGGGCTCAATGTCTGCTCCAATATAATAAAAGAATTGATCGCAATCATAATAAGGCTTATGGAAACACATGAGGTTTTTATTGTTTTATTTTAGATATCAATCTTTTCGCAGACATATAGTGAGTGATTAATGTGTTGCTAGGAGGACTGTGGTAATACGTCTCGAAATAGATCCATTATAGAGGATGAGTAACCCAAAGGTCAGGACTGAGATATAAATATAAATGCTGAAAAGCTGAATCCATAGACCTTCAGTAGCCTCACAATTTTAAAAAATAGGTAGATTTGCCATTTTTAAGTTTTTTTGTGAATTCACTACCTGAAAACTCATGAGAAAGTGTTGCTCCACAAGGGATCTCCTAAAAAATTATCTATTTAGTATATATACATTTTTAACATTTCAAAGATTATAATTCTATTTGGTTATTTATTTTATTTTAAATGTCATTTTGCCTTTATTTCTAGGGGTTAGTAGAGTATGTGAGTATTTGGGTCTCTACTGGCCTCCGTTGACTTAAGGAGGAGGGGATTTTGGAACGGTTTTCTTACCAGAATAGTGGATGGTTATATGCTGATCTTTTTCTCTTAAATGTCACAAATATCAGGAGCCCCTCCAGTTATAGGTAGTATTCCCCTACATTCCTTTTCAGTTCGACTGACCTGATCTGATTAGATTTGGACTCTATTTTATTTTCCACATATCACAATCCTTGTCACAGTACTGGTTCAGTCAGATAATATATGTGACCATTTACATCTAGATTACATAACACTCCCAGGGTTACATATAGTATAGATTTGTTGGTTTGTTCTTAAATTAAATTTAGGACAGTATATTTTTGAAGGAGGAACCTACCATCAGGAGTACATACTGATATAGTCATGTGGTAGATTCTTTATCACTACTATGACCTAATGGCCTTTAATAATCTTTTCTCCTAACAAATGAACTAAACTTTATCTGTGTTTTCTGGAAATGAACTTCGATGGCTACTGAGGCCATGGAGTAGCCAGGGGCTATGGCTAAGTCTTATCTCAAGAGTGGTCCTGCAGCACTTTTCCGGCTGTTAAGCCTATGCTCTGGTGATTGTGTAGATACCTTTGGCCCTTGGATTCTGAGTTTGGACAACGCAGTCCTGGTGCTCTATCTCTGCTCCCCTGATATTTTAGACTACACTTACTATCGGCTCACTTGTTAAAATAGGTTGGCCCACTACCTCTAGATGTGTCCCACTGTAATTCACAGTGTGGTCCACACATTACACCTATAGGACAGACTGGAGAAGCTAATACTCTGTGACTTACATAAACTAAGAGGAATGTAATGGAAAGTGCCCAGTCCCACACCTCAGTTTACCAACCCTCTGTACTTTTTTGATGTGGTCTGAATCCCCAGCTTTCATCAAACCACATGCATTTGCATTTACACAAATTCTAACTCCACCTCTGAGGCAGCCACAATCAACCCGCTTACATCACGCTTATCGCAGCCACAGCCATCCGGTTTAAGCACAGCTGCGATTGGCCATATCAGACACAAGAGCGTGTTCACATGTCTACCAAATGCCATTACAGCCGTAGAGAGCTTGTGAGAGATCTGAAGCTGAAGGGGGAGGGGGAAAGAATTAAAAAAGAATATCTCATAATTGGCCCCTTTTGAGGGTATGTAGGGAGAGAATGCTGTGAGAGTCATATCTAAATAATTTGCCCTTTTTCATTGACAGTGTGAAAAGGAGTTTATAGAAGAGATAACCTCATATCTTCAACTCACATCATCATAACAATTAGAGAAATAGCAGAACCTTAGCTGCACATATATCCCACATGCTGACGCCATATTCATTGTATTTTTTTTTTTCTCAAATAGCAGTCTAGTGTGGTGTGAAGAACAGCAGGGGTATAAAATTAGAAAGTGATAGTAATGGAAAAAGCAACATGGCAGTGGTGCTGCTTGCGGGTGATGCAACTTTTGCGCAGTAAAAGGAATGAGGCGTGGTGCCTGTTCCCATGCTCTTTTAAACCCTTCCCGCCGCAGCCCTTTCGTTTTTGCATCTTCATTTTTACACATCGTTTCACTTTTTTATTTTTCCAGGTACATGAGGCTGTGTTGAGGCTATTTTTCTGCGTAACAAAATTTACACTTCAAAATGGTGGGATTTAATATTCCATGCGTGGACTGGGAAGCAGAAAGAAAATTTCAAATGCAGGAAATTGATTAAAAAACGCGATTTTTTGTTGCCGTATTCTTGTGCGGCTTAGATGTACAGATTCACTGTATGCCCCAAATGACAGGTCTACTTTCATTTTTGGTTGGTAAAATTACGGGGGATCACATTGTGTAAGGTGTTTTATAATTTTACCATATTATTATTTATAAAAATTAAACCTCTGTACCAAATATTTGTGGGGCCTTTTGGCGCTAATAAACTAGTTATACTTGGTGTTAAGGGCTTGGGGGTGTGTCAACGTTGTGTTGTATTTTATGACGTTTGCAATGCTATAATTTTTAGGACTTGCGATCTTTTGATCACTTTATAGTAGAATTAAATTTTTTTTTTTAAATGGCCCCAAAAAAGTGCCATTTTTCGACTTGCGATTTTCGTGTACACAGGGGTAAATGCAGGGAAAAAAAAACAGTTATAATATTTTGATAGATCGGGCATTTCGAATGTTGGATTACTAATGTGTTATGATTTTTACTGTTATTTAATTTATATCGGCTAGGGGAAGGGGGGTTGATTGAGTTTTTAGGTTTTATTATACATTTTTTTTAAACTTTTTTAATGTTTATTATTTTTTTGACTCCCAAGGGTTACTTCTTTACCCTAGGTTTGTTCTGTACGATCCTTACCATATACTGCCATACACTCGTTATGGCAGTATATGGTGGATTTACTCCTCATACATTACAATGTGCTGATAGCACATTTTAATGAATGGTTAACCGAAGTAGCATATGCAGCAAAGACTTACCGGCTAGGAGAGGGCTCAGCCCTTGAGCCCTCTCCATGCACCGCACATGCATGTGACGTATACTACACCACATGTCGGGAAGGGGGTTAATGCTATGAGAATAAACACAACAGAGCACCTTTAACCTCCAATGTCTAACAGATTTTTATCTTTCCAAAATACCATATATACGTGAATAAGCCGACAGTTTTAGTAAATAAAGTATATAAAATTGTGTCCGTCAAATTTAAGAAAGACCAGCGCTTCAGGAAACAGTTGTGTGTAAAAATACGAAAATTTTCTTTATTGATCTCTTTAAGAAACATAAGTCACGGCAGTTGTGCACAACAAGGATACACCGGGGTAAATCCAACGGTTTCGTCAGGTGAGCTTAGTCATGGATACCATATACAAGAAGTTCTTACCTCATTTAAACTCCGTGCTGCTCCTGGGAGTGTGACGTCACGATCACGGGTCGGGACACCCGACCAACAACGGTATGTGTCCGGACCACATGATCCGGGCAGCCACACCCCCAACAGGAGAAAAAACCGCAGTAGTTAAAAACATATTCTCATTATTAAACAATCTGTAAGGAATTAATTGGAGAGAACAATAAGTGCAGTTAAGTAAGAACAAACATGATGGCTAATATATTCACTAGTCTATCTGAGTCATCAAAAAGATATTATAAACAGCACTTTAACCTAGAGTTTGAAACCAAAATACAGAGTGGTGGTGCAATGCCTTAAGCCTTACATCTCAATATTCTAGTTCGGGAACACACTGGGGGACGATTAGGGAAATGAATATGGTCCAATAGTGGCTTTGAGCCAGGTGGTCTGTCATGGCCTGCAGAAGCACCCAGATCAAAAACACCCTAGGAGGGGAAATATATATAGTTAAAAGCGATAATATCAATAACAATCTCACATGTAAAGTAGGACAGTATTATCAAGACAAAAAACTGTTAATGCTCAGATCTAGGAACTTTACTACACAAACATAAAGTTTCATGGATGGTAGTGTGTTTATGAACTGTCATATAAAGTCCGGGTAGAAATCAGCACCGAAGTATAAATCATATGATTCCTAGGTTCTTAATAGCACAGAATTAAATCCTGTCAAGATTCAAGCCGAAATGGTTGTGTAGTTTTAGATAAACATCCAATAGGTTTCCCTATTCATCAGTTTTTTATGGTCGCCAGCCCGGGTCGGTTTTTTACTTTCTATTCCCACTACCTGAAGGAGCTAGTGTCTCCATAATGAGTTTCCGGAATGTTTAGAGCGCTGCAGATAAATTTGTAAGGTGATGTTCCTAATATCTGAAAGATGTTTTTGATCCTTACTTTGATGGATTCGTGGTGCATCCTACATATGTTTATGCAAGAGTGCAGTAAAGGTATACGACATACGCGGTGTTACCGTTGATATATGTTTGTATCTTATAGCTTATGTTAGAGTACATGATGAAAAGGTTCGTTGTTGATAGGAACCCCACATGTTAGACATCGTGTATGGCCCACATTTGTGGTACCCACATGAAGTAGCAAGAATAATTGTTAGTGTTTTCTCAGTATATGTGAAAAGACTGGAGACACCATAGACCCGATAGTCGGGGCTTTTCTAGAATGAAACGACACCCCGCTCGAGGCAATTTTTCAAATCATTGTCCTGCTCTAAATAGGCAGGTATTGTGTACAACCTTTTTAATCTGGTGAAATTGGTGCTATAGTAGTAATGAAGGATGGGAGTCAAGTCTCCCCTCCTGTTTGTGGGGTATTTATATGTTGTCAACCAAAGAGTTCTCTGTATATTGCTCATTCTCTTTTTGATTGAGGACAAATCTTGTCTTAACTCCTCTTTTCAACCTTTGTTCCCAGTCTGTAGATGTTGGTTGAATACCGTATCAATGGAACTGTGTTCTGCGAATACGGTATAAGTTCCCCAAGGGGATGTATCCACGAGACGTGTTTGGATGACAGACGTGGACAGCAAAATGGTATTACCCCGATGTCTGTTTCCGAAAGGGGACACTATTATCGTGTCTCTTTCCCTTTTAAGGTGACGTCTAAGAAATCTATACTTGTGCCTCCAAAATGGTGTGTGAACTTTAAGTTCATATCATTAAGTTCAAGTAGGACATGAACTTCTCAAATTCTAGTGGGGTATCATTCCAAATCCTAACAGGTCGTCTATATAGCGGCGAACCACCCTATAGACGACCTGTATGGATTTCGTCGAGAAAAGTGAGTTTTCTCCCATTGTATCATGTAGATATTCGCAAGGAGGGGGAAACTTGGCCCCCATAGGCCCCTCCACTTGCAAATAGTAATGGGAATTGAACATGAAAAAATTGTTAACCAGAAGGAACTCCATTGTCATTAGGGATATTCCTTTAATTCTGGGAGTATGTGCTAAATTCATTCAAATGTTAGCCAATATATAAGAGCTTTTCTTTGGGGAATTGATGAATATAAGCACATACTCACAAGACGCCAACCATAAGAGCTCTTCCACTAAACCCCAATTTTTTGGAGTAGGTGCTTAGTATCCCTAAGATAGCTAGGCGTGACCCAGGTTAAAGGTTGCAAATAGTGGTCAAGCCAATAGTGGTCAAGATTAATCAATGATCGCATTGCTAAACCATTTAAAACTAATAACCCAACCTTTTACCCCTTAATGTCTAGGTGTGATTACATGGATAGATTCCAGGATCTCGTGGAGAGAGAGCTAACCGAACTTAAGTCCAAATGTAATAGCACACCAAAAAGACAAAATCTTACCAGTTCGGAAAGACTCTAACTACGAGATCTTCAGAACAACAGGGATTTAACAATAAAGAGTGCGGACAAAGGTGGTTCCATCGTCTTATGAATGATCATTTTGTATAAGAGATAAATGAGGAGCTCTGAATGACCTACGACATACCGTAGACTTTCCTATGATCCAACAAAAAGCGTTCAAATATTAGCATTATGAACACAATCTGAGGAAGGGATAGCACTTGGGGTGTTAAATGAAAAACTTAAGGATTTCTTAATCTATTGTCACCGGCATTGGGGGCCTTGGGGAGAGACTGGGGGATGCATGAACAAAGGAGAAATTCACATGTGAGTTATGTTCGTCTTGCTCGTGAAATGCCTACATAATTTTAATCAATTTATCCTTTTCTGTAGTAACTATATTTGGTCGACATGTTTATTGATGTGATAACTCATTTAAATACCATGAATAATCTTTACCTTTTGCACGAGAGGCAATGAACTGGACATGTTTGATGGGTCTGAAATGTTACCTTATCATTTAGATGCAAACAGTGTAATAAATCCATGGATTATGCAGGTATTGCACAGCGCTACTGTAAGAAGGGACTAAAAAACAAAACAAAAATGAAATCTGGAACCATCAACTCTCGTTGTTTTGAGATGAAAAATAATGTATCATTTTCATGAAATAACAGTTCGAAATATTTATTTAAATTTTTTATTTCTCCCATAAACTTAGAAGTACAGGCAGTCCCTGCGTTATGTACAGGATAGGTTTAGTAGGTTTGTTCTTAAGTTGAATGGGAATCTTAAGTTGACCGATTTGGCAAGATCTGTGCAGTGCTGCGGAATCTGTAGGCGCTATATAAATAAAGGAATTATTAAATAACAGAATTATTATGAATGTCTATGCACGTCGGAACTATATACTTCATAATTGTAACCCCAGTCAAAATTGTTTTGGTTCTCTGTGACAATTGGATTTTTAAAAAATAATAATAATAATTCCTTTATTTATATAGTGCAGATTACGCAGCACTGCACAGAGCTTGGCAAATCGATAACTGTCCCCAATGGGGCTCACGATCAACCAGCCAGTATGTTTTTGGAGTGTGAGATGTTGGGTTGTCATAAGAAGGAAGATTAACAATAACTCTTAATTGCAGACACCTTTCATATTTATTGATTAGACAGTATGAGACTGACCCCACTCAACTGGTAACACACACTGCATTTCTAGAGGGAATGAGAGGAATGGTACAACATACCATACAACTGCCATATAGCTATATATTGTCTATCATAATTCCGCATACTCTTTGCAGATACTTTAGCACATCTATAGATGTCAAGAAAGTGACCACTTCAACTGGTTGTAACTGTGGCACCTAGACGCAAGATTGTGTTTCTAGGTGCCACATTATTAATGTATTGTGCCAGTCTTTAGACCAGTGCAGAGTAGAACTAGACAGTTCTCTGCTGCGCCAGATTTGTCTGATGCTGGATGATGCCATAGTATTGAACTTTCTAGTGCACGGACAAAATTTTCTGGTGCGTAGGCTATTTTCAGCCATGCCTCCTAGTTACTGAGGACACGCTCCTTTTTCAATTGAGTCGGAAAACTGCATAAAAACGGTCTCAAACATTCAGTAAATGGGGTGCATGGAATTTGAGATGCAAATTGCTCAAGTGTACTGGCATAGACAGATTGATACATCTCGACCACTATATCCTCTATTAAAATTGCTGAGAAAATATGTTTGTACTAAACAGATCTTCAACAGTTCCCCTTTTTCCATCCACATTTTAACATCTAGTGAGGCACAAGAAATTTTAAAGAACTTATAGAACTAGTTCAAGACATACAAGCCAACTTTTGGTACAAATGACGGCATTATTCTGTTGAGTATTGTGTATTATCTACCTGAATATCTTTCCTCTTAGTGCAGGTTTTATTCTCATATTTATGTTATAAATGAATAGTAGTGTCCAGCATGAAGAATGCCTACTAGAGCAAAGACCATCCTTGACGGAGGATGCCCTGTGGAACTGTTAATGACCTTCAAGAGGCCTAATGTGAAGGTTACTTTTCTTGTCACTTTCTACTTGATCTTATGTTGATTGTGACTCTGTTGACCGGTTTATACTGGATTGTGAGAAAAACGTGTTGATGTAGAATACTTAGATTCTTAAGAGTATTCTTTTCCTAGGGATTACTTATGCCAACCATGTTTAGCCCTAATGGAGATTGGGCTACACCCCAGTAACCTCTGAAGTTCATTTACATAAACAATAGATATAGATTTAATTTAGTTAGTTAGGGGGGGAATGTTAGGTAAAGACAGTGTAGGTCTAAGAAGACATAAAGGAATGTACCAATAGGCATACCTCAGTTAGAGTATTCCTGATGGTAGGTTTCCTTTTAATTTCAATTTCTATAATGTTTTGACAACACCAGGCAAGAGAAAATTTTGTTTAGGAAAAGATTTTAGGAGGACAATCTTTAAGAAGAATTCTCCATTCTGAGAGTTGGCTGTGGGCTCCTGACCTTTGCATGATTTTTGTGGCTTCATCTCCCAATAATACAAACTTTTTTCTGTCTGTATTCAGGCCAAGTCAAGGTTTGTCTCAAATAAGGGACAATTTTTGGAAGCTTTGAAATAGCATATAAGTGACATGGAGCGTTTATCAACACATCTTTTAACACTTTCAAACATGGCTTTACCCAAAGTTATGTCAGTGTCACTCTGACATAACTTTGTAATGCCGTAATTCATTTTTGAGCTCCGGGAGGGGAGATGGACAATGGAAAATGTAAATGTGTAAAAAAAAGTTTTAAGAAACAAGTTTTTCAAGAAAAATCTGTGTTTTAGAGGACTAGAAGTAGTTATATATACAAATTTCCAAGACAAATGGAAAAACATCATTTGGACCAAATGGATCTGGTCCAGAGCCAAATCTTTTGAAAAATTTGACAAAGCTTCAGTGAAGAGGCTCTTGGATGATATACTAATTTGTAATGAAAGGTTAAAAAGTTTGCCAGTATTGTATTATCAGAATGATTACATTTTCCCTCGTCAATTCCCTAAACTTTTGGGAGGAATGACAGTATTAGCTAGCTGCCATGTTGAAACATTCGCCTAAAGCTAATCGGATAAGATTCGGATTGATTTAGTATCAATGATTTAGTATCAATGTGGGTTCTTACCTTATGGGGTTTGTGAAGAAGTCACACTCAGAGCATGTATACTAGTGCATGTACCCTTATCCCAATGTCATAAGTTGTCCATTAGGATGAAATACATGTAGAAAGATGCATCTTCTGTGCAAAAAATTCTCTTTCAGAAACTCCACCAGGTCAAGTAAGTATATTTTATTTTAAGAAAATATTAGAAAAATTATATATAATAAAAATAAAACTGGGTAATTCACCACAAGCTTATGGGATGCCCTTTGATAAAAACAGTATAGAATTAATGGAGAGACGCATTTCAGGTCTGGGAACGGACCCATCATCAGTCGTATATACGGCGAAATCACTGTAGAGGATACCCCTCTAAATGACCAATTTTCGGAGCAAAATTGAGTGGTCTGCTCAAAGAGGTTTCACTGTGTGTATATACACTCACCGGCCACTTTATAAGGTACACCTGTCCAACTGCTCATTAACACTTAATTTCTAATCAGCCAATCACATGGCGGCAACTCAGTGCATTTAGGCATGTAGACATGGTCAAGACAATCTCCTGCACTTCAAACCGAAGACTCAGTGTGGGGAAGAAAGGTGATTTGAGTGCCTTTGAACGTGGATGGTTGTGGCCAGAAGGGCTGATCTGAGTATTTCAGAAACTGCTGATCTCATCGGGATTTTCACGCACAACCTCTCTATGGTTTACAGAGATGGTCCGAAAAAGAAAAAAACATTCTGTGGCGGAAATGCCCTGTGATACCAGAGGTCAGAGGAGAATGGGCAGACTGGTTCGGGTGATAGAAAGGCAACAGTGACTCAAATCGCCATGTTACAACCAAGGTAGGCAGAAGAGCATCTCTGAACGCAACAGTATGTCGAACTTTGAGGCAGATGGGCTACAGCAGCAGAAGACCACACCGGGTGCCACTCCTTTCAGTAAGAACAGGAAACGAGGCTACAATTTGCACAAACTCATCGAAATGGACAGTAGAAGATTGGAAAAACGTTGCCTGGTCTGATTGAGTCTCGATTTCTTTTGCGACATTCGGATGGTAGGGTCAGAATTTGGCGTCAACAACATGAAAGCATGGATCCATCCTGCTTGTATCAAACGGTCAGGCTGGTGGTGGTGGTGTCATGGTGTGGGAATATTTTCTTGGCACTCTGGGCCCCTTGGTACAATTGAGCATCGTTGCAATGCCACAGCCTACTGAGTATTGTTGCGACCATGCTCATCCCTTTATACCACAGTACCCAACATCCGATGGCTACTTTCAGCAGGGAATAATGCGCCATGTCATAAAGCTGGAATAATCTCAGACTGGTTTCTTGAACATGACAATGAGTTCACTGTACTCAAATGGCCTCCACAGTCACCAGATCTCAATCCAATAGAGCATCTTTGGGATGTGGTGGAACGGGAGATTCGCATCATGGATGTGCAGCCGACAAATCTGCGGCAACTGTGTGATGCCATCATGTCAATATGGACCAAAATCTCTGTGGAATGCTTCCAGCACATTGTTGAATCTATGCCACGAAGAATTGAGGCAGTTCTGAAGGCAAAAGGGGGTCCAACCCGTTACTAGCATGGTGTACCTAATAAAGTGGCCGGTGAGTGTATATACATAAACATTTTAGACTATCCACTATATTTATTACATTTAACATCACCTTCTTCTGGAGCTTCCTCTCTGGTTCCTCAGGTCTCTCCCTTCTCAGAATTGCATTTTCGTTACTAGCATGGTGTACCTAATAAAGTGGCCGGTGAGTGTATATACATAAACATTTTAGACTATCCACTATATTTATTACATTTAACATCACCTTCTTCTGGAGCTTCCTCTCTGGTTCCTCAGGTCTCTCCCTTCTCAGAATTGCATTTTTCTTTCATATGAAGGCACATTGTTTGCATCAGTGCAGATCACCATTGGGAGCATCTCATTATATATGTATAAAGATTAGAGGCTTGTAATATAACAGTACACCACTCCAGCCTAGCTCTATAGATTGTCATCGTGTAGAGGAATAGGAAGGAGCTACATCTGTGCTCCTGCTTGTATCATGGATGTACCTCTAGGCAGGCTCCCAGCAGGGGGCTCCCAGAATACACAGAGAGATTTTACAATCCTTGATAAATATTTAACAGCAACTTCATTATCTTCTCCCATTTGGGGATATATTTAAAACTTCATTGCATTTGCAGCATTGTACACTTGGCAGATCTTGAAAAATTAATTTTAGTTATATCTGCTGGGAAGCATCTCATTCCATTTCAGAACATTTTGCAATGATTCCCTTCCCTCTTTAAAATGTCATTTTCTCTTTCAGCCATAGCCAGGTTGAATGTTCGTCATTATAGCCCCGGTCATTTGTTTTATGCATATATGCGGCTTCTTCCAGTGTATGTGAGTGTATCCTTGAGGGAAACATACATATGTAAAAGATAGATGTGTCACTAAATTACATGGCTGTATTCATGAATACATTTCGGGTTGCAGTTTTGCTAAGATTTTTACAACAGTTGTTTATAAAAAAATAGGAGCCAGTGTCACACTGGGGTTTTTTGGGAACACCAAATTAAAAAATAGGGGTTCAACCTCTATCAGTTTCTTAGAAAAGGACCAGTAGCCCCAAATTGGCAATACTCGGGTGCAAGCCTTAAACCACTGGATCTCCAGGTATTGTGGTGGGTCGCTACCACTAAGTTTATATTTAAATGGTCGTATAGGGTCTGGGCATCGCAGTCTGAATGACTGAATGAGTAGGACCTACGACACTGTAGTGAACCATGGAGATAAGAGATCCAGATGTTCAGTACTGTCCCATACTCATGGGCAGAGTGGAACTCAGTCTTAATCACTAAAGTTTAGAAAGTGTGTTTCATCAGAGCCAAGGCAGCCATCATGCAGATCATATTAACTTACATTACCCAATAATTAGTAGGTAAATGGAGGTACCATATGTTGTCATGCAGAATGCTTATCCTCTCATTTATCAATTTCCAACATTCACTGGGGGGCTACTGCAGAGCTCTTACAGTGGTGGGGGATCCTGATGGCCTGCTCAGGGACTGCCAACCCTGCCTACATCCTGATAGAGTCGGCTGCCTTATGCTTACCTCTACATCAATAAGCGTCTGACACTGCTATGTGACAGCCAAAGGTTCGGGGGTATCATACTATGGGCAGATTGTTGTAATCCATCTAATAAAGCATGCACAAAAAAATTCAAAAAATCTAAAAAGTTATAAGGAGAAATAACATAGGTTTGTATACATCTATATAAGTGTCCCGTTAAAGTAAGTAAGGAACATTACACAGCCATGGACAGGAGGCCTCAACCACAAGTTGATCCCTGCCTGTTGTCCAGATTAAACATCTCTTTTCGATTCAATGGCCACTCAAGTGCACCTAAAAGAGAACTAATATGTGTGCTGTGTCAGTTTCATGTGCTGATCTATATGTGGGAAGCAAATTATAGCTACAAGTTCATGTTTGAGTTAGAGGAGGAGGGGTCAGTTTTTGCTCATAAATCCAGCCGGACTTGCTTGACAGTCTGATGAATTCTTTTAGGAACATTTTTAGCAAAACTGCAAATATTTTTGTGCTGGATACCAACAGTACTACTTTTAAGGGGTATTCCCAATTTGAGAAGAGGTGTGCTTGACTTTTGCCTCACTGCCATAAGTGCAACGTAAAGGTGGAAAGTTTAGGGAGACTCTACAATTCAGAAAATATGCAATAAAAGGAAACAACTGGGGACACAAAGCCTCAGCAACAAAACAGTAGGGAAATAAATGAACACCATGCAATGCCAAAAAAAATAAGGTCATCAGAGTGTTCTTGAAAGTAATTGTTAGCAAACGGCATCAGATAAATCTTCCAACTACTAGAACTGGTAGAATGAATCTACTCTATGCACAGCATTTACATTTTGCTTTGCACGGTTATGCAGATGAAGAACTCTAAAGATAAGAAAAAGAAAACTATGGATCAAAGGTTTTATTGGGTCATGTAATTAATTATATAAAATAAGTTGATTTGAGGTTTTTTAAATTACGATTTAATAGAAATTGATCCAAACACCTCCACATTGATGCATCCGTTTCCCATTCATTGACTTAAAAATATTAAACGATTATTTAAAATAAAGCTGTAAGTTTGGAGCTAGAATGTGAAAACATAAGAAACGTGTGTTAAATATGCGATTGCCCATGACAGGCAATTAAGGGAATAATTGGTTCTTTGTCTGTACACAGCAGGAGATGAAAGGTGCTGCAATTTATCATATTATCAGCATTTGAATTATAACATGTGATAAAAGCAGCCTCAAGCTGGGACCAGATTAGAAATTCCCAGAAATTTATCAGGGCATTTTGATGATACTTTTAGCACCAAAAGAAATGTTTTTTCAGAGGGTGTAGTCACATACAACCTAAGGGCTACTCCTGTATTATAGGAACAAGTTCAGATTCTGCATCCGATTTTCTATTTGGATTTCCAAGGGCAAATCTGTGGCAGATGACTGTAACTTCTAGATAAATTGCATTTCAAATTAATCATATAAAAGTTGTGGAGAAATGGACATAACCTTTGACCAAGCTCACAGCATGTTCATTTTCTGTAAATACTCATGACAATCTTCTGTGATTTTTGGTCGCCTCATCATTTTCCGTATACAGGCAGTTCCCAGGTCACATACAAGATAGGTTCTTGCTGGTACCTTACAGCCATTACAGCCTAGGACTAAAGTAAAGCATCCAGAGAGCTTCACCAGAGGTCACAGGGGGCAGAGAGGTTGGGTGTCCATAAAGAAAACCTGCCATCACAGATCTACCTAATTAAGTAGATCCGGTTGCAGGTTCATCATTGGATTGTAGCCTAATCCCTTTTTACCTTATACTTTAGTGCCTCAGAACTTTGTAAAACTTTTATCTGAGTATGGAAGTATGGAAATTATCTGAAGAGGCATGGAAGCTACAGCTGAACCATGTCCCAGTACCTCCTACCTTCCTGACCTCAGTGCACATCTCACAGCAACTACACACACTGTTCTGAGAAGCCGGAGTTCTGCAAATGAGCTTCAGAGCTGAGAATGCTGAAGATAGCAGGATAGGAAGGATTCAAAGAGGCTACTGGGGTGTGGGGTAGACAAAGCTCCTGATCCATGACACAGCTAGTCCACTCCCCAGAAGCCTCTTCAGATAATTTACATATTTATCAGATAAAAGTTATCCAAATTTCTGGGGCACTAAAGTATTAGGTAAAAAAAGGATTGAGCTGCAATCCAAAAGATAAACCTACTTATTAGGTAGATCCGTGATGATAGGTTTCCTTTAAGTCGGGGACCACCCGTAATGAAAAGGTAGTATATACTTTGCATATATGTTAGTATGCCCCCATACTGTCCTTATATTATAAGCAGTGTACTTCCGATTAACATTTACAAATATATGTGTCTGCAGGGTTAGTTACCAAATATGGCTATTGTAGGGAAAATAATATTTTTTATTATTATTATAATTTATAGAGCAGCATTAATTCTATGGTGCTGTACATTTGAAAAGGGATTCATGTACATTCAGATAGGAATAATAAAAAGGAGTACAAAAGACATTAAACCACTTCAGGCTGGAACAAGCAGAAGGAGGACCATGCCTGTGAGGGCTCGTAATTAGAGATGAGCAGACCCAACTTTAAGTATGGTGTCCTCTGTTCGACAGCTCCACCAAACCCAGACACGTTGCTTTATGGACTGCAACACAGAAAATTAGGCAGCTTTATGCCCCTAGCATAGGGGACACCTGGTGGAAACACTTGGCCAATCACAGCCATGACAAGTTGTCAGTGGCAATAAGCTGCCTGAATGGCTGCTCTATAGCCCATCAAGCAACATGTATCGGTTAAGCGGGGCTGCTGAACGAAGAATGTGGAAGGAGAGGCGAGGAAGATGGATTAGGGGGACAGCAGAGTAAAGGATGATTGATTTGGAGGGTTTGTTAGCTGAGACACCACAGAATGTTGCAGTTGTCCGAATGGAAGGTGATGAGGGCATGGTCTAGCAATTTTTCGAACTCTGGGTGGCAGGATAGGATGCAGGAGAAGTTCTTGAAATGAGGGAAGCAGGTTGTGGGACCTGGATGTGGGGCTTAAATGTAAATATAGTATATAATAATATATAAAAGATGTATTTATATATGGCCTTTGTGTAAGGACAGAACGTTATACCCTAGGCTCGTGCTGCGGCAAGATGTAAACATTCTATACAGATGACTTGTTAATAATAAATAATTCTAATTTAATAAATAATTATCCTATAGTAAACTGAATTACGATAGATATGATGTAAATTATATATGATACATATCTCAGATAGCCAGGACTTATTCAGAGTCATAAAACCAAGTTTTTCTTCTGAAGCTCTAATATTCTGACCTATAAACCTTCCTACCATGTAGGACATCCAGTCACTTTGACAAGTAAATCATCCTGTTTCCAATATTGTTTTTATTTTCCATGTCACATTAGGTGTCAGACTGATGGTGCCATTAACAAGTTTTGCTTTGAAGAAGGATGGTAATGGTGTCTGGGGTGAACTTGCATGAACTGAGATTCCTTGGCTCTCTACAATGAATATATCAATGTTCTGTCTGATTCTGTGCACCAGTGTGTCTGACACTAATACCGCACTAATTGACAATTTTTCGTGAATATTTATAAATGTATATGTTTGGTGATCTCATTCTTGCTATTTCATGTCTTGACATATTATTTACCACATTAGGTTTTTTCTACAAGAGTTAGTGATCTCCTGCTGGGTCTAATCTAATTTCTAGAAAACAGATAGAAGGAGAACACAAGCTATATTGGGATCAGTGATCCCAATGTCACAACATCATCTCTGTTATTTATCAATGTCCTTCTATGCTGAGAAAGTTTTCTTTGTGCTAGGGTGAGAACGGGCAATGAGCCCTACATTGGGATTAATGACTGCAATATTTGCTCTGTATCTCGGAGCGACATTGCCCGTATCCACATGGGCTGAAAGGCTACTCTGCTAGGAAGAAGCCATTACTCCAAAATAAACATAGAAAAGCCAGATTAATGTTTGCAAATGCACACAAGAACATAGACCTTTATTTTTGGAGGAAAGCCATATAGAAGCTTGTAAGCCTGAGAACACCATCTTAAGTGTGACTCACTGGTGCACTTCACAAAATAGATGGCACCATGAGGAGAGGACATTATGTGGAAACACTGAAGCAACATCTCAAGACATTAGCCAAGACATCAGTTTGGGCGCAAATGGGTCTTCCAAATTGACAATGACCAGAAGCTACTGCCAAACTGGTTACAAAGTGGTTAAAGGATAGCAAGGATCAATGTTGTGGAGTGGCCATCACATAGCCCTGATCTCAATCCTATTGAAACTTTATGGGCAAAGCTGAAAAGGCAGGTGCAATCCAGGCAGCTACAAACACCAGATCTATCAGGAGGATTAGGCCCAAATCTTTACCAACTAAGCGAGAAGATTGTGGAAGGAGACATACAGTTAAAGGACAATGGTACCAAATACTAATGTAAACTGTATTCTGTATGTAAACTTCAGACTTCGCAAACAGTAAATGCCTCAAAAAATTTTCTCCATCTCCCATTATTCTGGTTTTTGGCAAATGTAAAAAAATTGGTAATTCTACGTGACCTAAAACGGGAAAGGTTTATTCTAATTTCATGTCATAACATGCATTTATGTCTTCTTATATAGTGTATGTAAACGTCTGGTTTTAGCTGTAAAAAGATGATGGTTAATGTTTATATAGGACAATTTTACAATCTATAAACTGTAAACTGAAGTGAAGCTCTCCCTCCAAATTCTGAAGGTGACTCATGTCAGGTAAAATGTGACTATTTTCAGGTTATTTACATGTGTGTTATGAATTTATTTTTTAAAAGAGTTTATTTTAACATTAAAGAGGTGAAAAATTAGCAAGTTAATTAATTAGCGGGAAAAATGCTTCTATACTGCACTGTAGAATAACTAGGTTTATGCCTATAATGTCAGAAATGTGTCAGTTTTCCTTAATGTTTTTTATACCGTCGTTACTCATTTGTCATTATTCAACAAAAATGTTATATGCAACTGGAAAGGATAACTCGGCAAAGACATCTGGACTATTAACAGAAGCCAAAAAAGGAAGAAAACATGACATTCGGCTCTTGGCAGTGGAACACAGGCTTGAAACTCAGCCACAACCAAATTGGTATTCAAGTTGTATTGAGCAGGAATAAAAAGAAAATGAACACAAAAACATAAAAAACATCATCATTAAAAACATTCTGATAAATATTAGGAAAGACTAATACTTTATCACAGAAAAGGAAAAGTGATTCACATTCATGAACATATAAACAGAATTCTAGGCGTAACTTGTGAGATCTTATCTTGGAAAACATTGCACAGGGGCTGCAGGACATGTAGGGATCTTTAGGATTGTTTATAGGATGATGCTTATACTGTTTGAAGTAAATTACTGTAGGTCCCCTTTGATGACTTCTGGGGATCTGACCTCCGGGACCACCTGAAATTACAAGGAAGGGTCTATGGTTGCCGCATTAGATTTATTTAATCGGTGAACTTAGGGAACCCTCTTATGACCTCTGTGGGGCTTTGAGAATGATAATCAGTCCTGTAGAAGTCAATAGAAAGATGTTGATGCATCTCTATATTAAAATGGACTACTCAGTGTCCTATGTTCTCATGATCTCTAGAAGTCCCATTGGTACCAGAATCCATCAACCAAGGCATATTTCAGTTCATTAGGCTTCAACGTCTTTATACCTTGATTAATTCTCCGATCCTTTAAAGTTCATAGATGCCCTTATTAATTCAATACCATCTGACTAAAGAGTCACAGAGCTACAAATTTTCTTTAATATATTCTGGCCTTCTGTGTTCCTTCTGTGTGCATAACCATAATATGTCATAAGATCCTGATAAATCAGTCTTAGAAGAACAAGTGCCTCAAACTGACGCACAGATCTTAAATCTCCATAAAAGAACACAGAGAACTGTAGATTTCTCGTAAGGTGATACAGTGTACTTATTGTAATCCATAACATCAATCTCAAAATCACAGAATTATTGTTTGTAGTTCACCTTGGTTTTTTTTTTAAATTACAAATCGTTTTAGGGCCATTTTATGTAAAATCAACATTTATTTAGGATGAACACAAGAAGGAGAAATACAAGTAGGTGATGGCAGTATATGACTGATCGTGCAGGATCATGCACATCATAGATTGTATGTTCATTGAATATTGGGTAAAGAGATCATAGCATGAAACACCAATTTAAGAAACCCCAAGATGCCATCTCAAACAGGGTAACCGCTGCGATGTATGGATCGTTAACAAAGAAATAAACAAAACAAGAAGAAAATAGGGGGGAGGGGGGCACATGAAAGGGATGGGGACACTTAAGACTAGGTTCTTGTGGACGGAAAGAGAAATGCCGCACACTATCTATGACAGAAGTCTTGGAACTCCTGGGAGCTTGGATATAAGTCCCATGGGGCCCACGCGGTATTCATCTTACCCGGGTCTGCAGAATCACTCGCCACTATTTCCTCCATTCTAACGATAAACACGAGTTCCTGAAGCCACTTGACAATCTTAGGAGATTGGGGATTCTTCCAATGTCTTGGGATTAATGTACGAGCTACGCCTAAAAAGTGGTGAAGAAGGCATTTCTTGAGATAGAACCACGTATGATCCACAAAAGAGCTATGTGGGGAGATGAAGTGACCCTCTTGCCAGTAACCTGATGGTAGGTGTCAAAAACCTTACTCCAGAAGGGTTGGAGCACTATACAGCTCCACCAAGTATGAAGTAGAATACCCACCTCCGCACCTCATGGCCAACATACGTCTGAAACTTTAGGGAAAAATGGCAGACATTTTAGGGCAATTTTGCCATTGTATCTCTTTTAGAGATACACAACCCACCAGGGGACCTTGACTCTAAAAAGTCATGGCAGATCCTGTAAACATTGTAATTGAGAGTTGCCATACTTCCACAGGAGATGGCTTGGCTCTCATCATGGGCAAAATGAGAAGGCTCTTTGCTATGCAAAGGGAGTATTTTCATTTTGGAGTGAAATTTGAACAAAGAAAAATCAGATCTACACAAACAACATGGACAAAAACGATAATTAGAAGCACCCACTAACAGGATAGGGTCATGGGGGTTATCTCTATTCCAAAGGGAATTAAAAGTGAACAATTGGTCCTTTATTTTTATTGATGGTATGACTGATATTAACCCTAGGATTTGAGACAGATTTGTCAATCAGTTTACAACAGAATTATGTTAAACACTGCACAGAAAAACTGTCTAAGCTAATCAAGGGTTTAAAGGAAATGTAACATTTGTATATTTGTTATCCATGGCCTTTTTCCTTCTAAAATATATTTTCCAAATTATGCTAATGACCCTGAGGGGCTCTGCTGGGTGTTTCCAGAGCCCCTTAGTGCTGAACCATCACAGGCTGTTACAATTATCAGAACGTGACTTTCCCTCCCCCTGCTCTCTCTCCCTCCCTCTGCCTGTTTAAGGGGGTAGAGGAGACCTGCTCTGCTCATTGTAACAGCGAGCAAAAAGACATCACTGAGGGGCTCTGGAAACACCATAATTTAAAATGTTTATTTTAGAAAGAAGGAGGCCATGGATAACAAATATAAGAAGAGTGGAGCTGTTTTTTTTATGGCTTTTGATGGTAGTTTTTCTTTAAGACATTTTTACAACTAAAATGATAAAGGGTTTGTATTCTCTGAAAAGTGGGTGTGGTTTTTTTTTTTAAAAAGGCGGTGTGCCACAAATTATACAAATATGCCTACATTTTTGCCCAGTTTTCTGGCATTAACTGGACCAAATAATTGTGCAAAGTATGATTTCACATTCTTAACATGAGGCTTCACTGCTCCTTGATGATGGCTCCACTCCCGTAATTGTGATAGGCCCTGCCCTCTCAGTGACATCAAACCCAATGTAAGCAACCGACTACAGTCAAACATTGTAATGATCACATGACCTGACCAGGCAACTGTGATCTGGACATGTGACCAACAGCCCTCTTCTGTCCTCTGAAGAAGATCCACTGGGAGAAAATCAATGGACAGATTAAAGGGATAGTAGAATTTTTATTCTTCATTTTTGTGTAGGTCAACATAATTTTTTTGCTAATTGGAGCAAATTTCTAAATAACAACAAATGACATATAAGCTTATATTTTTATGACCCATCTGAATGTTAATGATGCTTATTCCTGGAATACCCCTTTAAGTATTTTATTGGTAGTGGAAAATATTTTTTTAATACCAAAAAATGTATTAAAATTTGACCTGTAAAGTAAATGGATGATTTGGTTAAAATTAGAAGAAGAATCAATGCCTATTTTTCTTCTAGTTTTGCGATTATCAATTTGCTGCTTTTCTCTCTCTCTCCAGTAACAGAAATATTTGCTGTAGTTAATGAGCTGAAACCGAACCCTTGTGTGCAAAAGTTGTCTGAAATCTGGTTTTTGCCATAAGGTATTATTTCACTCTGCTGCCTTCCTTCGGCCTAACCAGCTTTGTTATTTAATAGATTTATATTAAGTTTTTGTTTCCCAAGATGAAGAAAAATTGACAAAGTCCCAAAGATGATTGGCCTAATTGCCTGGCATATCTTGGTTCACTTGTTAAATATGTGAAAACATATGGTATTGAATAAAATTATGATTTACTGGGCTTTTGTAACACTTGCTTTGCAGAATTTATTGCATTTTACTTCAATTCAGCAGATTTGATGCCAGAAAAATATTTATGTCCAGAGATGTTCTAGTGAATTTAATAAGTGACCTAATCAAAAGGAAAGTATCAATTAAATCGAGTCCTATTAACTGTGAAAGAAATATAAAAGGTAATTTTTAATAGGATATTTGAAGTTTTCAAAAATATTCTTGACTCCTCAACTCAGCATTAGACTCAAATTCTTTTCTAATCACCTTTGGAGCATGGTCAATGGATTTTCATATAGGCTCCTCCTATTCTGAGCTCTTTGCCTATTATATAGTTAGTTCTTAACAAGCTCCTGATTATCCTGTTATTCTGATCTCTATATCCTGGTAATTTGATCCTTCTGTTCATATTCAGACTATCCTTTTAACTTGCGATTTTGTACTTCATCTGTCCTATTGGTTTTGACATGGCTCTGGAGACCATTCTTCTGTGTTTGTATTGTTTCCTTCTTTTGCACCTATCCCAGGAAGGCATCAGAAACTAGTTGCCCCTTACCACTTAGGATAGATTTTTTTAGGGAAAACACTTCTCTCAAAATATGTATTGAGGGGGTTTGCTCTCTCTGTTCCCGTGGTAGGTATCCTGCCCCTTTTTTTGTACCCACCACTGGTTTGTTTGTGACATTATAATTTATCTTTGAGGAATTACTTGTTTCAATTGTTTTAGGTAAAATTGTGAAACTTAGTGAATGGTACTTTGTTAACTACACTGTTGTCTGTTGTCACAGCAAGGTGGCTCAGTGGTTAGCACTACAGCCTTGAAGCACTGGGGTCCTGGATTCAAGTCCAGGTCAACATCTGCAAAGAGTTTGCATGTTCTCGCCGTGTTTGCGTGGGTTTCCTCCGGTTCTCTGGTTTCCTCCCATACTCCAAGGACTGATTTTGCAAGCTCTGTGTAATGCTGCGAAATATGTTGGCACTATATAAATCAAAGAATTATTATTATTATTGTCTGCTGGGAGGTAACATAAATGGAATAAAAAAAATGAATAGTCCAAGATCATCAAGAAGGCACATAGCACTATCAGGGAGCCACCGTGCCCATTCAACAAAGTATAGGAAGAAAGATGCTTGCACAAATTCGGGGCGATCTCACTGAACAAAACAAAACCCTCTGTCCTCAATGATTCTCCAGCAACACCGTACCTATATTGGCAGTTATGCTGTCACACTACCAGATTCCATAACTCTTTTATCCCCAAATCAATGGAACGGTTGAAGTGCTGAGTTCTAGGACTAAGAGCTTGAATAGCCCCAGCACTCCCCTCCCCCGGATGTTGCATGTCACTTGATTATGTATTTTTCCTGTGTCTTGTCTATTGTTTAAGTATGTGTGGATCATTGCTACCAAACAATTTCCCCAAACTGGGGGATTAATAAAACTGTATTGTATCATATCATATATTCATGTATACGTGTAGGGCTAAGTGCATACCATTAGGGGAGCTACCCTTTTTCCTTATGATATTACCTCTTTGAACCACCACTATTTATATTTTGTTTTTTATCATTGTACTTCTTTGTCTAATTATGCATATTAAAGTTGATTGTTTGTATATTGAGGTAACCTTTAGGTGTGTGATAAAACATGATGCCACAGCTTATCTACTCCCCTCCCTGTACGGATAACGCAGATAAGTCCTAAAGAAAATGAGTGACACATTCCCTCTTACTGGAAAGAAAAATATTATATAGCACACGCAAATTGCCTCCTGTTGTACTAATTAGTAATAAAAAAGATGTTTTGAGTGACATGGTGAAAACTTTTAAATAATACATTCACTGTAACATTATTATATTTCTAAGTTTTCCTACTCCTTGAAAGGTGTAATAAGTACCCAAGGGTCTGACAAAAGATATCTAATTCTAAAAAAAATACATGTTTCCTTGGAAACATGTTAAAGAAAGACCAAAGATATTGCAGAAAAATCCAAAAATGTGTTACTAAAGAGAATGCCTCTTTCTCCACTTATGTCATTTTCCTTCTCCTTGCGTCTTTGAATCTGACATTAACTCTTGAATCTGTCCTCGTAGAGTAACATGCATTAGACTCACATACTATCGAATCGCATAAAAGTCCATAGAGAGGGAACAGGGTGAAGAAATTAACGTAAAATTTTGGGATGAGAGTTGTTGTCAAAAAAGCAGCTAATGGAGGTTTCTATGTCACCCCAAGTGCTTAATTTACAATAAGACAGGTCAGTACGGCTGTAAATGATCCCGGTGATCCTCCTGACTGAGATAGAATTATGGGGGGACATTTATTATTACTTGCGAACCGTCAGTAATTGCAATTATTTCCCCCTTTATGCCATCTCCATGCCACGTGGGTGTGGAAGGGCAAGAAGAGGGGAACAACCAGTGATGGAGTAGCCTGCACACTGGGTGTAGCCTACAAAATTCAGGCCTGAAAGTTCATAGGCTATAGTGCAGTTAACTTCATGATAAATTTTCCCATGGAGTAGATTTTATAGTGTCCAAATATTTCACTATAACTGTACACTGAATGTTTTATACATATGGGTAAAAATGGTGGTTTAATGTATTTCCCTACCTGGAACATGTGTCTTTAAAGACAATAATACTTTCATATTCAAGTCTTTGGCAGGATTTGACAAAGACTTTCCATTGAATTTAAATATTGTAATTCAGAGAGACTGTATTTTGTTATTTAACAATATCACTTACTCCATGACATGTCACCTAGGAAAGAGGGAAGAAAAAAGCTTGACAAGACAAGCTGGTGGCAGAGAACTAATAGATATCTTCCTCCAGAGGGGTTCTTCAAAGGTTCCAACTGGTTGATTAATGATGAGAAGTTAGAAACCACCAAACCAAGAACTGCCAGCTGTCCAAATGGTCATTAAAAACCAAGATAATTAATTAATTTATTGTAATTAGTTTTTCCAGCCATAGTTTATAATACTAATATCTCTCTTAGGAAAAAGGGTCACCCAACCTCTGTAACTGAAGCCAAGCATGAAGACTTGGCTTTTACTCGGCAGTCTCATAGAAGTGCAGGAAGGAGGCCACTTATGTGCTGAAATGGAGGACCCATGGGTCCCAGACATGGGCTTTGCATTGATTGGACAATCATCACATATGCTGTTCAACTGTAAAATGGGCCCCATGGTTTAAAGACATCTCCCAACACACCATGAATTATGATCTCAAAAAACTCCCTATTGTAAATGTAAACGCTTATTACAGTATTTGTAAAATATATCTTTATAGTATGTTAATATAACACACATAATAAATGATACAATTGGACCATTGTAAAGTATTGTTAAGAAGATATCATTGAACTGATGGTTTTGAGAATACATTCATCAAAGGAAAATTATTAAGGGTAATAAAATCCAACAAGCCATAGATTCCTAACAAACACCGTAACACTCCAATAGCAAATGCTCCCATGTAACCTTATGTAGATGGTCTTTGGGAAACTGTTAAAGATCTCATTAACCTTCACAATATAATTGGATGGCATTTAAAAGGAAGAACCTTGCAATAGTTTGCGTCAAATCTGTAAAGACACACAGCCCCTGCCCTCCTCCTACAATACTCGCTAAATAACCGCAAACTCCCTACTGAACCACATCACATCTTCATTCTGGAAACCATCCAAAACCTATAAGAATGTTTATTACTGCTTAGGTAGAGGCTAATAAATTTTTTATTCCCACCTCATCAGCACTGACTTTTACTGAATGTGCGCATTTCTGAACAGAAAATATATGTGGCTGGATGAACCGTCTGGGTAAACATGCAATTTGGAAAGTTTCTGTAGGGTTGAGTCACATTCAATGCTGAATAAGTAGGTGTTTTAAGAGTCTGAACACAAAGTGGCTGGGAATTATGATAAATTTAAAAATATATAATTAGCCATTTTGTTGCAGTCTACTGTAAGTCACTTACACACTTAATAGGTAAGGCACTTGTTCTCTAAATGATTCGATAGAACTGATCCAGTTCTGCCATGTATGTGGCTGCTGCAGGGTATATAAAGGACAGTATATGGCCAGAAGCAATAACAGCTGATAGCCAGGGGGTTTTCTTTTCCAAAGTAATTGTCCTCATGAGACAACCCCTTTCAAAGATTTTGTAGGTCATAGATCTACTACTAAAAACAAATGCCTAAAAGAGGATTGTGAAATCTGGTTAAAAAGAGTCACATCAACAGGGACACTTTATCCTTTATCCTTTATCTATACTCCACATGTCAACTCTTAAAAATGTGATCAATAAATAAGTATTTCAAAATAATAGCAGTAAAAATAAATCGGCAAAAGACAAGCCTTTGTACAAATACTGCATATAGAAAATTAACTGAGCAGTTGCACAATGTACTTGGCAGCAGCCTTCAGAGATTTTTGGTCATGCCTAATTGTATATTCAGCAGCAGGACTGTAAAATAATTCTTTTTAACTTCGGACAGCGGATGCATTGGGGTTTGCCCTCACACTGTTGCCTTAGCACTTTTCATTGAACTGCTCTCCAGAACCTTCCTTGTGATCTGAGAGACTGCTGTAGTATCCAACCAGAACCCTCTTACAACTTTCACTTCGAATTGAGGAGAGGCATGCTGCAACAGTTCTAGATTAGTAGACTGTATTTTATAATCATTGGGGGGGTATTTTTGTATCTTTATTTTTATTGTTTTTTTAAAGAAGTCAAGACATGCAGTAAATGTATATTGTATGTTACAGAGCTTTTATATTATGTATTTATAAATGTTGAAACATCCAGGATTTTAACAAACAGACAATGGAATCAAATTACATTACCCTTGGGGGAATTTATTAAGTTTTATGTATTGAACGTAAGTCATAATCCCCTTGCTGGCCTACTGCATGCTGAATATACTAAATGGCTCCGGCATATTCATAAATTCGGAGGTACACTCAGACACTGGAATAAAATTTCCACCCGGTCAGACCTGGCAGAGATTTCAGTTGTAGTATCCACCAATTGTGTCCAGAAAACTATTGAACACAACTAAATAAATGGCCCCATTATGCCTTTGCTATATTGGAAATCTTCACTCCATATACTGAGTTGGTGAGCTGTTGAATCTGTAATGGCTTTGTGTTGAGGTGGCCATACATTAATGTTTGCTACTGGACAAGCAGCATATATATGATTAGTGCATGTGTACTGAATATGGGGATAGAAAGTCACTACTGTGAACTACTGACAACAACTCTCCGAACAAAAAAATAATAATAAAGTATTTGGAGTTTTACTGCCTGATTTTTTTCATCTCCAACATCTGCCATCAAGCAACAGTTGTCAGGACCCATTTTCATTAACGTGAAATATTCAATTGCTTTTTCCAGGTTGAAATAAGGAAAACATTGCCTCTTTTGGCTACCTTGTAAGGCAGCTCCCTTAACAACCCCCATGATATCACTTTTCACTTTCGAGAAGCCTAATGAGATTTACAAAGCAGTATATCTATTCTATAAGGAACAGATTCCCAACTGTAGACAGCGCTGTTTCAATGTCTATGCATCTCATCAGCAAAGTGTTGTGAACTGGGTTAGCTGAGTGAAAGGCTTTTGACTAGAGTTGGGACGTAAGAGGTCTCCTTACAGAGAGGAGGTCTCCAACAGTATTTGATCTTAGGAGGAACAGCAGCAACCTGAACCATTTTGAGTGTGGAGTCTCAGATCATAGCTTCACCCTACATCTAGGCTAAATAAAAGCCATGAGACAGTAGGCATCGCAGACTACATATTATAGTAGTATAAATATTATATCTATATACAATATATTTTTCTTAGATTTCATATAGAAATAATTCTTACATTTTGCAATAGAATAAGGGAAAATAATCTTCAACGTCTAAATGTTGCGTCTCAGTATAAGACGAGATAATGTCATGCATGGAAGAGGAACAAATAGAATGTGCTTCTACCTCCCTGTCCCACAAGACTGAAATAATGAGATATAAATTCTATCTATTAATTCCATTCTCTTGATTAGGAGCAGTGAAGATGAGCTGAAGGAGAGGATATGAGGACACATAGCTGAGGATAAGAAGGACGTGCTCTGCCCCCTGCTCTGCACCATTACCCATAAGGGAAAGCTACAGAATGTAGAACTCCATTTCAGGCTGCCACAGGGAGAACCTAACACTCTTGTTGATTATGGCTCAGTGAATCCACTACTTCTGTTCTCTGTCAATTTAATAAAAACTTAGTAGAGTAAAGTTAAGGCATATCTTACATAACCCGACTCCTTTCCAACATTTATGTGCTGCAAATTATTCTCAGTGCCCTGCTGGCAACTGTCTCTGTTTATAACATGCAGCACGGAAAAAAACAGAGCTTTTGTCTTCCCGTAATTAACTAATTTATTTATAGACTGGCAATTAATTTATGTGTTCATGTTTGATTAATGCTTACTGAATAGTTTTAATAAAAGTTCAATTTCATCAGTAGGACAAGCAATCCAAATGGCAAATGTTTTGTTATTTTGCTGCAGTATAAATGCAAAGTGTTTTTGTGGAACTGGAGGAAAAAAAATGAACATTTAAGAGGTGATAATAAAGAAAACTTAAAGAGCAACATATCTGTCAATAAACTTTGAAGAAATCATTAGCCAGTTGGTGTAGTTGAGAACTGCAGACTATCGGCCGCATTTCCATCAGGTTTCCCGGAAAAATTGTGTAGCATGCAATCGTTTTGTGGCACAATTGCGCTGGCTTTCACGCGACACAAACCGGGGGGCGGGCCGTCGGACGATCTGAAGGATTCGGACTACGCGCAGGATTTAATAATTCAATTTGTGTCCCAAGCCATGCACTTACATGCACCAGGAGGAAGAAGGTGTACTCCAGAGGACCTGATCGGGGAAGCAGAGGCAGGAAATCGCGCACAATCTTCATGAATCGCGGCAGATGGGCATTCTGGCAGACAACACACAGCGGGGATCGCGCAAGGACCGGGGAAGTAAATGCGCCCTATATCTCTACACTTTCCTTTAATCTCTGTGTGGGTGAGGGAAGATCTAGCTGCTGTGACTGACTGTTACCCCTCCCCTCTCCATAGAACCTCTATGTAACAGAACACCTCACTGAGCTTTCTGTCCATTTTGCAAGAAAAGTAGAATTCAGCAGAGATTTCATATTGAGAAGCAGGTTAGGAGGAAAAGGGGGTAATAGCCATAGTAAGTGCAAATGGAGGCAGTTTGCCTGATAAGATAAGATTAAAGGGGTTGTCTGGGCTTCTTAAAAATGCGTGATAACTAACAGAGGGCAGCTGTGAGGGGAACGCTGGAGGGTGCTTTTTTTGGATGCCCCCTACAACTTTCTATTTAACTTTTAAAAAGCGTGGACAACCAAGTTTTCTTGTACTATTCATTTTGCATAATTTATTGAAAAATTAGTCATCCCTCAAAGACCAGGCCCTTGTTCATTTTTCCGTTTACATTTTTACTCCCCAAATTCAAAAATCTGTAACTTTTTTTTTCCTTGTTAAGTGCTGTGTTAAGGCTTGTTTTCTGCATAACATATTGTACTTCATAGTGAAGGTACTTAATATTTCATGCCATGTACTGGAAAACGGGAAAAATATTCCAAATGCAGTGAAATTAGTGGAGAAACGCATTAGCGCCATTTTGTGTGGGCTTAATTTTTATGGCTTTTATTGTGTGCCTTTAATGACATGGGGACACTAAATTTAAATAGGTTCTAATGTGTTTTAATACATTTAGAAAAATTAAAACATTCTGTACTAAACAATTCTTCATTTTGCCATCTTCTGGCACTATATAGCGTTTTGGACATTTTGCCACTATTTTCCATTACGGGGTTGAATGAGTATAAGCCGAGGTACCTAAATTTAACACAAAAAAAACCTTAGAAAACCTATTGACTTGAGTATAAGCCTAGAGTTGGAAATGCATTGGTCATAGCCTCCAGCCAGTATAAAACTGGACAGCCCCTTTCCTCCCCCCAGTATATAGCCACCCCCCTCCCCCCATTATATAGACAGCCATGCCCCCCATTATACAGTCATCCCCTGCCCAGTATACAGCCAGCCCATATCCCCCAGTACATAGCCTGCCAGCCCCTGCCCCCCAGTATATAGCCTGCCATCCCCCTCACTATAGAGAGCCGTCCAGCCCCTGCCCTGAGTATGCCAAGCTTATATATGAGTACAGTGTTCATTTTTCAATTTTTCAATTTTTGTGCTTAAAAACATGCCTCTAGTATATACAGTATATTTTGATAGATCATAGATTTTTTGGGGTGGCGACCTCTAACATTTTTATTATTTTTACTTTATATTTTTTTTTATACATATACTGTATTCATGTTCTAGTGAAAGGGATTTAAACTTTTAGGTTTTTGTATTTTTTTTATATTCTTTTTAGTTTTGTAAAAAATGTTTTACTATTTTTTTAGACATACAAGGGTACTTTAAGACTTGGGTGCCTGATGGCTTCTACCATATACTCTAATACTGCAGTATTGCAATATATGGGAGCTTTGCTAGAGGCAGATGCTTAGAGATCAAGCTGAATGACAGGCCTGGGAGTCTAGTATAGTATATATAATAACTGATTACTGCCCCCGATGACCTCACGAGGGGGAGCTATTGAATCCAATGTGGCAGTGCGTATGCGCCACAGGGATTTAAATGCCTTCAACAGCTTTGCCGGATACATTACATGGTTGAGACCAGCGATTGGTGCCAGAAGCGGCTGCAGGCATTACCAGGGGGTGTTTACTGCGATATGCAGGAAACACCCACCTGGCACAAGAAGGTCTCAGCCCGTGAGCTCTCCCTGTCCAATCGCTCCCAGCATGCTTTAATATTACGGTGCATGTTGGGAAGGGGTTGATAGATTAAAAAACTGCAGGGAAAATGCAACAGTTCACATCTCTAATGAAATATAAGATTAGAAGGATTGTAAAGTTTAATAAAATCTAGCAAAAAATTATCTTAACTCTAAAAATACATTGAGAATAAATTACATTTTTAAGACATATTTGTGGGAAATTAATTATTCGGACAGAGAAGGCACATGAATTTCATCTTACATGCAAGTTTTCTAGTTTGCTACACGCCACTTTGGGCTTGTCAAAGCAGGGAGCGGGCAAGGAGAGTGGCAGGCAGAAGATGTCTCCAGCAGAAAACCAAGGGAAGTTGCAGCATAAAACCCAGATAGTTCAGATTTGGTCTACAGGTCCAAACTGGATGAGTTTGCTCCCATATTTACCAAGAGGCTGGATCACTAGTGGGTGGAACTTTAGGACTAGGATTTACAAGACCAAGTTAAATACATTTCCCCCATTGTTCATGGCTTGAAAAAAATTTCTAAATATTGTTTGTTTATATATATATATATATATATATAGAGAGAGAGAGAGAGAGAGAGAGAGAGAGAGAGAGAAGGAAGTTATATGTGATCTAAAACAGTATCACACTTTTAAAAAAAGAGAAAGGAAATAAACTAAATCTTAGCTAATGGATAATTTTTTTTTAACTAAAATAGGTTGGCCCTCGAGGGGTTATAATAAGATTTGGGCACAGGGAAATGCCTCTATTAGTCAGAGATATGAGCCACTAGCAAAGAATGTCCCTCGATCTGGCAGACCCAGCTCATCTGTGCGTTACATGGTTGGCAACCTACTTGACATGCTGGCAAGTGATACAACATTGTGGAGCCAGCTGTATATCCCTTCAAAATAACAGCTGATCACTCAGAAAGCCGGACATACAGCATAGCCTTCTTTAATATCCAGTGTGATATTAAATACCTAAAATGATTTATTTCTGTTTTATATACACATTCTCATGATTTCAGAGGAAACAAATTCCACTACTTATATCCTTAAAATCTCTGTGGTCAGCTGGTTTGACACCACATTATGACACCTTTTTTTTTAAAAAAAAAAATCTGGATTCTTCATAATAATAAATACAGCATAATGTACCTATTCTACCCACCTTATTGTCGAATTTTACTTTTGAAAAATTGAAGGGGTATTCTGGGAATATAAACTCCTGATATAAAAACCAATGATGCTATAACTAAATAAATTCAACAAAATAAAACTAAAGTCGGCGGCATTATCTAGAAGATGTCATCATCTACAACTACAACTCCCATAATCTCTCTGTTCTCAGTAACAGCTCCTTCCTCTCATGCTTTGCTCCCAGTGTTGATCTAACAGACTGTCCTGCTCTGTTACCATAGTAATGATGTGTGTAAATGCCATTGTCTCACCACAACTCTGGCCATACTGGATGCCCTGCAACCAACCGAGTACAGCCAAACTTAGTGGTGATCACAAGACATGTGATGTGGACATGTTACTGGAAGCCATCTTCTGTCCTGTGTATGTCCACAACATTTTTCTTAAGGGGAGCAAAATTTAAAAAACAGCAAAAAGGAAACTTCAACATCATCACAGTGGGACATAGCTAATTCTATTCTTTATGTAAGTACATAGTATAGGGAAGTATTTTTACAAAGGCTCATATATGATGTTAACCAAATCACAATAAATCCCTATGTGGAGGATTAGATATGACCAGAAGCAATATTACTGGATAAGACCTAAAAGCAAAGATCAAGTGACAGTTCTTTTATGATTATCAATATCACTATCGTTTCTGTCAGAAACATCCATCATTTTGTTGTCAACTTAAGTTTCAGCAGGTTAAAAAGGAATTTTTTTTACCTCCTGAAATTCTGTCTTGGCTTTTCTTAGAATTAATACTAGTTATCTTTGATACTTCTGAAGATAAGAAACCAATTGAAACATATCTCCTATGATCGTAATTATGTAAAATACAAGACAATAAACTTTCCAAATGTTCAGCTCTATGTTGTATTAAAAGTATTGAACCCTCATGAAATTGCATGATGTCAAGGAAGATCATAGTTCATTTTAACAGATTACATTTGCCTTAGCACACAGCAAAAAATAAAACAATATTCCTAGAGCACCATATGTAATCTCCTACCTTAACTGGAATTCTACCTTGTGCATGACATATCCCAGAGACTGCAAAGAATAGGCATCATTGACTGTTATGTCACATGCAATTTGCTGAAATTAACCCACGGAACAATAACCCACGGAATGTAATTCTGATGCCACTTTTTGTTCATAATCCCAATGACATTATTGATATTGTTCTTATTAAACTTTTTATATCTCTTTTATTTATCTATTTGCATTTTGATTTATAACACAATCTGCGTGCTTCAATCTACAATGATGTAAGATTATTCTTTTCTTTAAATTGATTATCCCAATCATGTTGTCAGGCCTTCTCCTGAGCTGCACCAGTTCTCTGGAATGCCCTACCCCAGACAATGAGACTAATATCCAAC
The DNA here is from genome assembly GCA_019512145.1 of Engystomops pustulosus. Classification (NCBI taxonomy): domain Eukaryota; kingdom Metazoa; phylum Chordata; class Amphibia; order Anura; family Leptodactylidae; genus Engystomops; species Engystomops pustulosus. The sequence goes on along the minus strand of CM033641.1, from coordinate 40,482,629 downwards.
TAGTAAAGTGCAAAAAGTTTTTTGAGTTATCCACTCACTCACGTGGGCCGCTGGAGGCAGAAGAATGAAATCCTCTGTATAGTCTTGGTGCACGTGTCTTGTGTAAGGCTTGTCGGAGGGCCAAAAAATATCCAAGAAAAAAGTAGAGTATGGCCGGCACTCAAAAATTTCTAAAACTTCTCCTTTTATTTCATATCCATTAAAAAAGAAAAATTACATTGCACATCCCAGAGGACTTTAATATCCAACTACCTAAGCTTCAAATGTGCTCTTAAAAGCCATCTCTTCAGGCAGGCCTATCATAAACCCTATCTACAAGTAACTTTGGTTCTCTTTTCACTAACCAATCCAAGCACTCTCATAAATACTAATCTATAGGCTACTATGCAGCCTTATTCACCTTGGACTCTCCATATGAGATGGTGTCTGGTGACTGGTTCAGGCAGTAGCATTACTTTATTTACTTATTACAAATTCTTAATGAATTGCTGGACCATTGTACGAGCACTGTCACCTCCTGTGTAACTTGTCATAGACTGTAAGCTCTCGCCAGCAGAGCTCTCACTCCTATTGCTTCATATGACAATGTGATTGCTCTGTAATGTCTTATTTTGTTTGTATATTTCCCCCATGATCTGTAAATAGCCGCGGGATGTGATGGCGCTATATAATAAACATGAGATTTATAATACATACAAGATTTTTTATTTAATATTAACGTGAGGAACTGAGCCTCTAATTCGGTGAACCTCAAGCTTTCAGTTTATTGCTGCACTATATATATTGTAGTGGGGTCAGTTTTAATGTGACAAAGTCCAGAGACACAGACAGGCTTGACAGCAGAAATGCGGTTTCCTTGCGGCTTTTATTGGCAGCCAAAACAATGCAGCTTTACAGGCAAGTAAAATAAAACAAAGCGGGAAACAAAAACGGGCTCGTCTGAGCGCTACCTGTACATCGGTAAGTCCCTCTCTAGCAAAACAGCGTACTCACAGCGGCTAGTGACACACGGCTGGCAAGCCTTCCAGAGCAATGTCTCTCACACAGAGCTCCAGCCCAATATGCAGCTCTGGGATAAAACCCCTTCTCCCAGCTGCACTTGGTAATTAGGGCTGTGCAGTCTCTGGTCAGTGCATTAACCCTTTACCCCAGGTATGGAAGTAACCTGAAAGGAATATATACACCATCTATTACCTTTCCAGCCGCTGTCCTACAATATATATATATATATATATATATATATATATATATATATATATGTGTGTGTGTGTATATATGTGTATATATATATATATATATATATATGTATATATATATATACTGTATAGAGTTAACCACAACCAAATCCCACTTATCATCAAGTGCCAAGGTTTCCGTAACTTATTGCTCTCTGTTCTGCCACAGCTTTCAAAATTGTATCAGCTCCCTATGGCCACCAATACAAAGAAGGAGAGCAAATTAAGACTACCATTGCAGCTTCTCTACAGGGTCTGTATAGGAAGAGGGCCTTCAAAGATAATCCAGCTCTGTCCACACCTTCTCAATCTTCCTGCTGTCCCAAACAGACATTGATGTGTTGCTTTAAAATAGCCCTAAGATTAGCATCTCTTAAGTTGCCTGGGTCTGCTTAGAATTCTAGTGAACACTGTGCTGGGTCGATAGCTTGGGGGCCCACTGAGAGGGCTCTGAGTGTCACCTCTGGCACCCGTGCCATAGGTTCGCCATCACTGCTGTATATATATTGTATTCATAATAATTTTCTGGTTGTATTTTTTGTTTATTTAATTTCATTTTTATTGCGTTTTGGGTGGACAATCATGAGTTAAACTGTACTGTATAATGTGCATATACAGTACATTATATATTTCACAATTCTGCACCTCAAGCAGCTTACATGGGATAAACCAGTAAACAGCATATTGAATGTAGATACTTGTATCTTTGATCAATATAATAATAGATTGGATACATGTATTTCTGCAATGATTTTACTGAACTTAAAGTATTAAGCCCTTAAAGCATTCAGCACACTACAAAATAGTAACAAAGAGGTACTGTACTGTAGGCAAAATTCACACAAGGTACTGTCTTCAATGTACTTTCATATCCCAGGCATAGAAATGCACACTCAAAAATACAGAATTACTAAGCACAATTTTAATGAGAAAAAAACAACAAATACCAATTCCATGCAGGTAGTGCCTGAATATTGGACCCCCCTGCATATGTTAAATTAATTCTGACTGAATCTGATATCTTTGTGGGGGGGGGGGGCACTAAATATCCCCTGACAGATAAGATATGAGGAAAAATATTGGACCTGTTGATTTTTAAATGCCTTTTTTTGTTTTCAGGATGGATAAACCGCTGCCATAGGCGTCTGGCAATATTTGCCTCATTCAGAACACATGACAAACAAGATTGTGAATAATATCTGTTGGTTGAATGAGCACACGTGACTGTATTGAAAAATGTAGCAGCAAAACAAATAAGATTTAGAAGGAAGTCTAAATTGACCCAAAACTTCATTCTGAAGTGTATATATTACATATTACACATTTAAAAACCATTCTCCTATGTGGAAGAAGCCAAAGATTTCAGTGCTGCCAATACATTAACAAGCAACTTCAAACATTTAGTACATTTTGTAGCATAAACATGCAGTTTAATTTTTTTTAAAAATTCAAAAACCCAGAGTTCTCTACTCTTTTGACTGGTGACTTTTCATACCATTAGATCATATATTCGATAAGTTTTTTGCAAACTTTTCAGTCAACTTGGTGACTGAATTACAATGACATTCCACACTTAACATATTGGCTCTCTTTCATGTAAATTTTCATTATTTTGGTAAATATCAAGAGCTCAACTTCGCAATAATTAAAGTCAGATCCTTATCCCCACTTAAGCTCAGCACATCCATCGTAAAACATCATAAGAAAATAATGATGAATCACTTATACGATGCACCGTGCTGACAATTTTGACATTCGAAGAATTTGACTGATTAAGAGGACAAGTTCATTGGTCTCAAGGCAGGGAGAAATGTTTTCTTTTTTTAGCTGAAGCACCTCTTGAAATTGCCAGGGAAAATTATGCTTAATGCTTTTTACATTTGATTTCCTCCTTTACTTCTCTATGCAAATTATAATCATTTTGATTGCATTTATCTCCTGTAACTTCAGCTGCTATGGAACTGAAATAATTTACATTTTGCAGAGATGTCACGTGATTCGCGACTACTTACATGAACACTGTTGTTTTCCTTAATTTGAATTTCAGCGACTTTTCTACATCTTTATGTAACTAACTGTTGTACAACTGATCAGAAAAGCTTTTATCTCTAAACTGCATAATTCCATGTAATCACGTAACTCTAATATTTCACTTTAGACAATATCATTTTACAATTTATTTTTAATGTAATATTTTTATTTTTAATAATGATTCAGGAAATACAATTTAACATAAAGAAACCAGCAAATATTTAAAAATTAAAATAACGTCCCATTTCATTATTAGCCCCCAACAACCTTTGCACTTTTGCTTCTCAAAAATGATAATTTGATATTAAAATAACATCCTACCTTAGTCCATAAAGAACCGTTCCATCAGGATGAAGTCGTATCATTCTATTCTTCACAGTAACTCCATGGACAAAGGATCTTTTATCATTGAGAAAGTATGTATCAGGTACCCAGAGCTGATCAGCGACCCTGTTATCCAATGTAAGGTTGAGAGGAATTCCTGAATAAGAAAGTCTTTTGTCTCTCCATGACTGCTGAAAATACATTGTGAGCGTATAGTCCTATGAAAAGCAAAACATAAAAATAAAGAAGAGATGTTAATTTTCATATTCTAATAATGCAATAAAGCACAGTATTTTAAGTTTTTATAAGTTTATATGTTCATTTTATTAGCTTGATGAAAGCGATTCATTTAAAAAAATTATTTTTTTCTGAAAATCCTGATAATTACAAAATACAAATAAAAAATAAAATTAAGAGAGACTTGACTCAACACCAATAAATACGGTTCCCAATAACATTGAGGGCACTTCCTTACTTTTTTCTCACTGTGTCAATTTTGATAAATGTCTGACTCTCCAAACAGATTGGTAAATGTACCTCATTCCAAGTGATAAGAATATATACATTTTAAAATGCATAAACCAAACAATAAAAACTAAAATATAAAAAACGAATTCATACTCCTAACAAAACACAGTCACTGAATAGTAGTCCGTCAGTAATCCACCAAATTCATGGGTGCCATGCACTATTTAACAAATTGTATCAAGGAATGACAATCTGTCATCCGAAATTGGCCTATTAAACCACTACTAGTATGTTGTCAAGCAGTTGAACAGCTTATGGATCATGTTTCTTTCATGACCCAGCTTGGTGACATCATCCAGAAAGTCAACTTTTATGTTAGATGTATAAATTCAAGGCAGAAAGTTTAACATTGAAGTCAAGCTCTCACAGAATTTGTACACCTCCTCCCATGTGATGCACACCTGATGTGTGATGACAAAAGAAAAAGACAATTATGCATGTGAACACAAATAACAAGGGTGGGCAATTCACCTTGTGACATTAAACTATATCTACCATCCGATTCACTGTTGGTAGCGGACTAGTACTCAACGTCTAGTCCCCCGGTTGTAATCAGTGCTTGTTATGTGCTGGAATGACTGCATTTAAAAAAAAATCATGTTTTTAAATTATTCAAATTAGGCTCAGCTGCTGGACAGAGCTTCTTTAGGCTCTATCAGGATTTAATTTATGCACATCCCCAATCCTGCGTTGTTTGCCTGGTACCAACTATAGAGCTTGCAGAGAGCCATTGAGCGCAATATTGCACATGCATGATGATTACATTCCTTGCATAGCCAGCTCATTGCAAGCTCTGTAGGCATCACCAGACAAACAACGAAGGACTGGGGATGTCCATAAATTAAATCCTGGCGAAGCCAAGAGGGACTCTGCCGTGTTCCTGGGCCTAATTTGAATAAATTTAAATATGCAGCCGTTCCAGCACATAACAAACACCTATTACAACACATGGGGACAAGATCAGGAGGTGAGTACTAATCATTTACCATCACTGAATCTGATGATAGATGTCCTCTAAACATTTCCCCCTAGCTTCGGAATTCATCAGGGGTATTTTGAAACAGATAGTCATGTAGAAACACAGACAAAGTTTAACAATTTTGCTGATGACAAAAGTCACAGGTGAACAGCTTACTAAATATTAAAGGGAGCTCAATTCATTTGCATATCTCCCATATAGAAGTGGTATTGACATGAAGGATACATTACACTATTCACATATAAAAGTCACAAATATTTTGTCTGCCAAGCATAATCCCCTAACGAATACAGCAGATACAATTATTCCCCAAGTCCCGCTAAAGAGGAGACAGAGAGACACTTTAGATAAAAAGTCCTAAAGGCAGTGTGTAGTACTTATCTATCCTATGTCTGGGTCGTCCATTTGCTCTTGTAGTAGCCAGTACCTAGCATGTGATTAATGCTTCCAAGTCAACAAAATAATTAGCTCACAAAACATCTATGTGCATCTGCTTTTAAATTGTTGTCCAGTTGGTATCAAGTCCTAACCCGGTACCATTTTATATTTCCCAAGGCTGACCCTAGCTGCTGGAGGTGTGGCCTGAAGAAAGGAATATTTTTTGGTCCTGCCCAGTGTTAACTCGTTTCTGGGATGCTATTTAATCTGCTGGATTGTTGACTACTACTTGCCTCTCGAGGCTGCCCTATTACTCCTTCAGCACTGCGAGATTCCGACCTAAGTCTATAAGAGTTCCCTCCTCTGCTTCCTTGTGATGGCAGTTTGTTCTTGGATTCCATTACTGTAGTGCCAGACAAATGCCTCTCTGGCTTTCAAAGGTTAAAGACAATGCACATGGATAAACTTACTGCCTCTATCGCTGGTACCTTTGAAAAGTTCCACTCAACCTGGTTCCTGTGGACCCAGTTCAGATAGTCTGATCTCTTCTGATCTCTGAAAATTACCTGGCCCTTGACAACTCTTTGTCTCCATCTCATGAATAGTCTAGCTGCATTGGCGTTCCCTTTCTTCCACCATACACTCCACCCTAGGTGAGAAAGGGTTCTACTCACCCTCTCAACTACTTCCCTTTTCTTTTCTTTTGTACCTTAGTGTGGCCCCCGTTCACCTGACTTTTCTTATTCAAATTTTTTTTGTACCCACATTGTGGTGTTATTTCATGTCTGTTTTTGTATTGTAATGTTTGTAATGAAAAAGTTATACAAACAAAGAAATTTTTAAAAATACCAAAATTCACATCAGTATGACACATGTATCCCAAAGAAAAAAAAGCAAAATTCAAAAGAGGCAACAAATCAGACTGTAGATAAGTCATTAGAAAGATATGCCTTCTAAGGATAGGGTCCTAAGTTTTGTCAATCCAATAGGTCTGACTGACATACCATGGATACAGAGCTCTGTAGAGATCAGTCACAGGGACCAGTTTCTTTGTCATTCATCATTTAAAGTAATATATAACATTCGGTATCAACAGTTTTTTCTACGTATAATAATATAATAATACCAATAAAATAAATGTTGATTTTAATTGCAACATCTATCTATATTTTGATCCATTTCTTTCGAGATTTATTGGATCACTAAATAGAAAAGCAACTTAATTGTATTCCACTTGTTTGCACGACCAGACATAAAAGTGGGAAATGACTGAAACTGATCCACTATATTTTATTCAACCATATTCTCATGAATTAATGTATTTTGGTTTTATCACTGCAGTTTTCTAATACTTAGATGTTTAGATGTTTTTTACTGGAGCATTAATTCTGTAATTCAAAATATTCTCATAAAGTAAAAGCTAAAGTCTTTGAACCTCTGTTAAGATAGGAAAGGGTTGTTTCAAGGGCACCAAAAATGGAAAGGCAGCAAGTGTGCTGTGAACTTTAAATAATGAGTACTTGATTCAGATTAGCATAATAAATGCCATTGTCAAAGCATCATAAATATTTGCTACATGCTCAAAGCTGAACGGCAGAACAAACTTTAAATATCGGAGTTTCACATAATTACGTAGTATCGCTCTTCTAGACTGTCAAAATCTGCGGCAATGAAAAATGAAGACATTAAGAAAACATGGACTCCAAAGGAAATAAATTAACAAAACATAATTTAATGTCTGAATCAAGATCTGCCATTTCTGATATTTTCCACATTTTGCACTTTATAATTTGTATTGTTATTGTATCAGTATTTATTGCTATACATTGCAAGAAGTAAATTCAGACTAGTTACTGTGAATTTGATACACAATCGTTCCCTGTGAATAATAATAATTCCTTTATTTATATAGCGCACACAGATTATGCAGCGCTGCACAGAGATTGCCAAATCAGTCCCTGTCCCCAATGGGGCTCACAATCTAACCAACCTACCAGCATGTTATGGGAGGAAACTGGAGGATCTGATGGAAACCCACGCAACATTTTGCATGTTAAAGTTTCATTTCATATCATTGATCTAGTATCCATATTTTCTTACCAATGTTCCCACTGCTTTCTGTTGGCACCTTATAATTCTTTGCAGATATCTAGATTATGTTCCCCGTAAAGGGTACATGTCATCAAGAAGAGACACAATAGACTTTACTCACCCCCCCCCCTTTTTTCAAATGTGCCCCAACTTAAATCTGCCTCTTATTCTCAAAACTTTTTTTGCCTTTGTCTATGTTGGCTTCACCCACCACTACTTGGCCCCGATTGTTTAAATTAATTTGATTTTAAATTTTAAAGGAGTGATGGGAAGAGATTACTGTCGATAACATAATAAACAAATCCTGAATAATAAGGTTTGTTACTCTCTGCAACCAGTCTGAACAATTGGTGAAAGACAAAGGGACTATCTTTAACTTGTTATTCAGTAAACCAGGCAAAAAGCAGCACAGCATAGACTGCAGTACTCATCTCAAAATAATTAGTAATTAGTAAATAATAAGTTTGGTCTTTCACTAAAGCTTTAGCCATGAGGTCTAGCATTAACCCTATTACCACTTTAAAACATCAAGGAACAAGGCATTAAAACACTTATTTGCACTAGGCCACCAGTGCATTGCAAGGCACACTTTAACCCTATCACTTTCCTACATCACCTGGCATTTACTCTCCAAAACTGTGGCTGCTCTTGCCCACCAGTGATCCTAACATGTATCAATCTACAAGAAACTGTTATGGAAATTGCTTTCGCAGGGCACTTTTAAAGGTACACAGAGACTTAAAGACTATGAATGTTTTTGTTGAGATCTATGGGTATGGAATATGTAAATAAGTTGTACGGGAAGCAAAAAATGAAAACTTCACCTCCAGAGCAACTTTAAATAAGGCAACTTTCTATCCAACCTTGGAGAAGCCATGAGACATTACTTGGGCTAATAGCCAGACCAATAAATCTCTTACCCTAGAAATAGACAGCCAGTTGTAGAAAGCAATTTTACAACGTCATTGCATTTTATCAGTACATTGAATTGTTTTGGCCAAGTGAAGGGCGTAAACTCCTAATGGTGTATGAAGATGCTGAGTCTGTTGAGAAATCTTAAAATAATAATAAATGATAATAAGGAATAATAAAATGTGGAAAGTAAAACTATACCTCTGGTGGTTCCTTAATAATCCTGACAGATGGGCTGTTCAAACATCACGTAATCTTACTCTTACCGCCGACACCGCCGATCCGGAATGTCCGACGAGGATTCGGAGCTGCCGCGATTTACTAAGATCGTGCGTCTGATTTCCTGCATGTGTCGCTTCACCACTGAGGTCCATCGGAGTTCATCTTCTTATTCCCGGTGTATTTGAGTGCTGATCTTGCAACACAATTTGGTTTTTAAATTCTGCAGTTTGTCCGAATCAGTCGGGTTGTCCAACGTCCACGCCCCCCAATTTGTGTTGCATGCAAGCCGGCGCCGATGTGCCACAATCTGATTGCATGCACTAAAAAACCCGTGGCAATTCAGCGCAAATCGGAAAAAAACACAAACCCGATGGAAATGTGTCCGACGAACCCTTAGTAAATGTGCCCCATTGTCTTCCATGTCATACAGTATCATGTAATAGAATACACTGTAAAATTGTACTTCAGTAAAGAGAAAACAATTCATAAAAGCATCTTTCATGTTGACATGATACATACATATGATGCATGGTGTCTGCATGCTTCTGGCCAGCAAATGTCACTGTTGGAGGCCATAAAGTATGATGGATATTAAGGGTTTAAGTCAAGAGAGGTTTCATTTAAAATGTCATCAATAAAATGCAAGACTTTAACCTACAGGTCTAATATACTGATTTATTCAAAAGAACAATGACTTAAAAAGAACTAGGACATCTCGTACTTTGTAAATACAGTTCACTGTACAAGTAACGTGCACTATAAATGCATGCAAAAATCCTTGCCAAAAGTCACATTATACTTTTATGCTGCTACATTTTGTAATATCTAAAAATAAGCCTAGAAAGATCAAAATTAGAAATGTTACTTTAAAGGAAATCTCGCATCAAATGCCATCAAGAAAAGCCAGGGACACTTACTCTTAGATCCAGGCACTGTGACTGTGGTAATATTCTTATATTGGTTATCCATTGCATCCTTCCTTGTTAAATCAACTTTTAAAATTATACTAATGAGCCTTTCAGGCTCATTAGCAAAATTCAAAGAATATATTTTAGAAGAAAGGAGGTCACAGATAACAAATATAAGAAAATTATATGGTGCCTGGATCAATGAGTAAGTGCCCCTGGTTTATACTTGCTTGATTTTAATGGTAGACTTCCTTAAATAAATTCTAAATTGAGCAGTAGATGAATAATATAAAGCAAATATTAAAAAAAATAATAAATATAAAAAGATCTCTGTCCTGAAGGCCAAAAATTGGCTCAGGAAAAAAAAAGAGGTCAAATCATGTCTACATAGAAACAAAAAGGAAACCCCCTTGTGAGTTTCCTAATCAGATATTGCATGGTATAATAGACTCATTAGAAGGTACACTACTGTGAGCAAATATATCCTTTAAATATAATTATAGCCCCCATTAACAGCTTCATTAGATATATGGAAGTACATCTGGGAACCATATCATGGACCTGGTCTAGTACATACAGTATATGAATTGTTTATTTCTTTATCTGATATATGTTGTAAGGTTTTATGCTTTCAGTATTGAGATAAGGTTTATCAGGATTATTTGGAGTTTCATATAGAGCTCTACACATATCATTTCCTTTCAATTCAATTGAAGGTCACATGAATGATTACTAATCTACATGTAAAAAACAAAAATGTGGGTAGTAGTTTTATTTCCCACAGAAGGGTCTGAAACCACCTGCAGTTCTATGGATCTGAATTAAGATCACCATTGATTTGTAAGGTTCGCCTAAGGAAGATCTGGTCAAAATCTTGTAGTAATAATATGGTAAAATATGACAATATTATACTGGTCCATGATGTTCTTGGGGTTGGGTTTTCTGTAAACAATTCAAATTCTTTTCCAAAATCTTGGTAAAGGATGAGTGGACACATTTGACTTCTTGTTGGTTTACCCTTAAATTTTACAATGCTTGTTATACGAATTAAACTGTAAACTGTAGAGGGATTATATTTCCCTACTGCCTGTAATTTTTTGGGTGAAGTAGGTAATAAATTTCCTATCAGGGATAGGTGGAGGGGGTAGAGCTTACCTCATCAGTGCAGAAGAGTACCTGATGGGAATAAAGGAGAGGTAGTGGTTGGAGCCTGCGAGCGGGAAGAGAGTGAGCTGCTATTAATTTTATTATTATTGAATATATTATTGAATATATATTATTAGTATTGAATAGCAGTATTTATGTTTTTTTCTTTTGTTGTTCTTTATGATATGGCTACATTTATGTATTTTAAAGTACATCCACCGCAAGGATAAAGGATTGTAAACCAAGCACACTGACATACTGGTGTGTGCCCCATCTGGCAGGATCTTCTCTTCTTTTAGCTTCTTATGCCCGGGTTTAAAAAGAAAAAAAGGTGTTTAAAATTATGCAAATGAGCCTGAAAGGCTCCACGCTCCATTAACATCTAATTTTCATAATATTAAACCCTCTTTATTCTTAAAAGCAAGGGCTTAGGAAGCTTAAATAAAAGTGGATCCTGCCAGAGGGGGCTCACACTAGTATGTCAGTGTGCTTGGTTTACAATCCTTCATTCTGGTGGTAGATGTGCTTTAAGCCATGATGCTCTTTTCCACCAGACATAGTCTATCATATGTTGTTTCTTTATTTTAAGTTTTGCCTCACTGTAAACTATGATGATTCATCGTTTCAAATGCACGATCTGATTTTTCAGTATACATCAAAGACATGATAGATGGAAGACATGATGGACATAATAGCATAGGACTGGACTTACAAAGTCAATTACATCCTAGTATGACCTAAAAGGGCACCACACTCCATCCCAGGTCAAAGTGTTACTTGTTTAATAAATGTGTTTTAAATATCTGGATACTTGATATATTTTTTCAAAATGTTAACAAAAACAAACATTTTATTGTAATGTAAGTGTTTAATATGGGCAGCACAACATTACCCATGCCCATCAATACACTTTACATCCACAATACTGTGAAATGATGTTCTTTCTACATCTCCCCTTTTATAAAGCAGCCACGAGATACTCTCCATCTACTGTGCTCTAGAAGGGACAAGGTCGACAAATGTTAACCTTGTTGCACTGTGTTTTCCTTACAGCTTGTATCTGATAATAATTAAACTTGATGATAACCAACTTTTATGTAATATTACATAAGCTAGAATGGAAATGGCCACAACAATTATTGTGTGTGTCATTTCTTTTCTAAAGATTTGTCAAGAACACAGCCACCTTCCTGCTGGTGCGGCCAAGATGTTTTTCATTTGCCTGAGGAATATTTTACACTTGATCTGGGATGGCATGCCTGGGTTAACTACATCTTTCTATGCTTCTTGCTTGATATACTGTAATTTTACGCAAGGGAACAGAAAAACAGGCTGACTTTTATAATTTTGGCAGTAAGAAAGTAGTAAAACAGAAAAGAAGAGTTGAAAATCCAGTAATAATAATACAATACAGCAGGGCTTTTTATATGCTTTGCAACGTAAAGGTGAATTTAAAACATATAAGCTATTTGTCTACAATATTTCTTTTTCTATCTCGAATATTTTATTGTTTCTTTCAATTTCAACCATAAACTATCATCTCTCCCTGTGCAAGCACTAAAAAATATATTGCAGTCTTTACCTCCACCTGCAGATTTATGCTGTGGAGATGCAAGACACTCAATGTTTATAGCTGTTCAGATACTCAGATGTGACCTCTGCTGATCTACTTTTGTTCACGAACATGTTTGCCTCCATGATATCAATATGTGAGCGTCCATCAATTGCCACATTCCATAAAAGATCGATCACTCTGAACTTTCTTTTACAGTCTGCTGGAGGCAAACTATAATAGACAAACTATAATAGACCCCCTAAAGTTAAAACAACCTATGGGACCTAATAAATATATTTTTTTAAGTTTTATAATTTAAGATGATTATGAAAACAATCAAAAGTAACAGTTCAAAATTATATTTAAAATTATAAACTACATGGTTTTGATGGAAAAAAAAATTTGCAGATCACTTCTCCTACCAGGATATTACACCTGGGTGTGGTATTCCCACCCAGCTGGGATTGTGTCTTGTATACCAACTGGATTGATGGACGATCTCTCCAATCAGCTTTAGGGGTGGCCTCCAATCACTCCATTATGCCTGCTGGTTTGGTAAACCTGTGCCTTTTGTTAACTTTATCTTTCTTGACATTCTAACCTTTTGCCTAAACCTGAGTACTTTTTTGCCACCTGCTTGGCTTTGCTTGGTTTGCTAGACTTTGCTTTGTTTATCTGTACTGTGCAGGGTAGAGACTCCTATCCAGATGTCATCATTTTTTCACCATGTTGCCACCCAAAAAATCAAATAGTCATTCTGTTCCCAAAATGTTATCAATGAAAAATTAATTTCATCCTGCAAAAACTTTACACTTTACACAGTTCCATACACTACAGTATCAATAAACTATGTCAGAATATGTTTATACAAACCCCTAACCGACATGTGACGTATTTGTCTGAGCCCTTAGTATTAGGCTGAGCCTTCTCCATACAAGGTGGGTGTTAACTGCAAGCACCCACTGGGGTGTCAACCCTTTGATCGGCGCTACCATATTGAGTTAGATCGTCGCTCCCCACAACGTCATAGGGGAGTGGTGATCTGTTACCATGATAGCCTTAGTCATGTAAAAATAGTAAATTAAAAAAAGCAAAAAAAAAAATAAACTAAAATATTCAAATCACTCCCTTAAACATTGAAAATCATAAACATGGTGAGTATCGCCGGATCCCAAAATGTCAGATCTATCAAAATATAATAAGGGTTATTTCCGTAATAACCGTGTAATGTAAAATAGCGCTCAAACCTGAAAATGCCACTTTTTCACCTTTTTGGGAAAGGCAATTTTTCAAAATACAGGTGAACTAAACATACAGAGAAAATGTCATCCGCAGATCTAATTTGAAGCTCTCCTAAAATGTTGCAACAGTAAAGTTCGTAGACTTCTATTAGCCTTCTATTAGGTTCACGACATGGTGGCTGCACCGCAAATTCAGTTCCATCAGAAATAGTTGTTCACCAATTGATATTCCATTTTGTCTGTTCTCATGCCACAGAAAGAATGGAAAATATTGATATAAAAATGCATGTCCATTAGAAATTTTGGAGCTCCTTTTACCAGGATCAATGACATCAGATGCCGCCAGACCTAAGAAATTACTTAAAACTCTCAGTACAAAGAGAAAGTACATTGCAGCTCACATAAATAAAAGCTGCAGATATTTTATACACATAGATTACAAAATCGATATTTGCAGCATGTCCTAGGTGTTCTGAGAGCCATTGTCTTTTGAACTTATTGGAATCTAACTAAATCAAGATAGCGACACAGTAATAGAGGTTTTGTTCAGTCTGGTTGTTTTGTTGAACATATAACAGTCTATTATTCAAAAAACCCAAATAAATATACACTATATATATACATTACAAAAACATAAACATTTTTACATCCTTGTCAGTTTTAACTTTATAAAGAGTAATCTGAAAAATGTGCTTAAATAATAAAAGGTGGAGACAATGGGGGTTATTTATCTTTGTCGTTCGTGCTAGTGGTATAATGTAATCCCCATCCCTGACCTGAATATATGAGGAGGTTCTGGCCTTCTGTTGTATCTGGCAGGTGGCTGCATGTGCCGAGAGTTGCGCCTTATCATGTGCCCGTTCAGGCTTGAATGGATTCAGAGCATAGTAAGTGCGGATGTGCAGGGCAGGAGCGCCCAGAGCTGACCCACTTCACATGTCCAATTGGTGTGGGGGTAATTTCTGGCATTGCGCCAGAAATTGTGATTATTTCAGGGCTCGTATGCCAGAAAACTGGCATACAAGCCCTAATATATAATCACCAATGTGTAAGTGTTAATCAAATCTTAACTGTACTTTCTTATAGGACCTGAAACAGTTTTCCATCACACCTCTAGATAACATGGGGGCTTCCTTCGATTAACATCTAAGTAATAAACCCTGGTAGCTTTCAAGCTGTGTCCAATACTGGTCTACAGCCTTGACTTGAAGGATCATCCAACCCTGCATGCCTCACAAACTACAACAAGCAATGGGTTATAGATCAACAGTGCCAACCAATCAGATTGGTTTTGGGTCACTCTCCAATTGACCCTACTATTTTAACATGTAACCCCTATGAAAGTAACTTATTTCTATGTTGGAATCTGATGGCTACGTTTTAGAGCAGTCCTGTCGTAGTTGACAGTTGACTATCCATGGTCAAATACCACATGGATGCACTAACCATGTGGTATTGGACCAGTCAAGCTAAATTTCATAAGCATGTGTGAGAAAAGTTGTGGCCTGAAAATGAATGTGCGCTATAGTAGACGGCCTTAAGTTTTGGATGCACCCTCTCATGTCCAGCTTCACAAGCAGCAGAGCAATGTCAATCAAAGCCAAAGAAAAAATAGTGGCCTAGATTTACTAAAGGCCGTGCACCAGTTTTCTGGCGGAATTTGACTGAACTTTTATGTGCAAACTGCTTGCAAATGTATTTAAAAAGTGCCCGCACCTCATATCTGTCGCACACGACCCTGCACTATTCTTCCCGCAACACAATTTTTTCCACTGAAGGGTGGGTTCCAGTGCTCAGTCAGTCTGTGAGCAATATTTATCATGCAAAGTCCAACAGATGTGTGTTGCACACCCTATGTTAAAGGATCACCAAAAAAGTTGGTGCACTCTGTTAGAGCAGTGCAGGGACACCAGATTCATGAAGAATGTGTGCCAGAAATCAGGCAAACAGGCAAACTGCACATGGTGTCATTATTCAGACTTTTATAATTCCCTATTCTATCATTTTTGCGGTAAACATCAAACTAATTGAGAATTAATTCTGTGAAATGGCAAAAGCCAATAGTGCCTAATGGACCCTACTGACTTAATACATCAGTTTTTATGTTTGTAATTTGTTTTCAGGATAAAAATTTTTTTCTGGGAAATTTTGTGGAACACTTGGTTTACCCCACTTTATAATTAAATCAATTAAATTATAAACAGTTAAAATCATTTTAAACTGTAACACCTTGGGTTTTCCAGTAAAATATCACATCAAATGTACATACATATTGTACGAGTCTTACGCTTTATTAGAAATGCCAACTGCATCGGGTATATTGCTTCAGCTGCTTGAAGTCTTAGACTTAGAGAAAACATATTGTGAAAAACAAATCCAGAAGGAATTCGAAAAAGTCTAACACTATGACCTTCACGAGCAAAAACTAGACGTATCAAAATGACCCAAGGCATCTACTGTGACATTGTTCTGTAAAGCAGTCCAGAGATTGGTTGTAAAGCGCAGTAATTGAAAATAGTATAAGTCAATTCACTATTGATTTCTCATAACAGTAGTTATTTGTTAAGTTTTGAGCAGCAGCATTTCCTTACTGCACAACAATTGAAATGAGTCATTGAGTGGATGGAATTAAAAAGTTACTAAAGTTTTAGTGTGATCTTGTAGAATTAGGAAATAGGAAAATATAACATCTTCATTAAGTTGTAAGATTCCCCTTGTAACTAATTAAAGGATATCACATTGCATAGTAATGACAGGGCTTGACAGGCTCCATAACGCAACGGGAATTGCAGTATTAAAGCTAGAGTCAGAGCATCACATCGATGCTCCAGGCATTTGAGTAGAAGTTACTGCACCAGCAGGTCTCTTAAAGTGAACCTGTCAGGGTGATTTGGCCCACTAAACCACCCACAGGTCCTTATGGAATTGTAGTTTAGTGTCCTAAATTGCCCTGCATGTTTTTTCAGCAATCATCTTAAAAAAAATAAACTTATACTATGTATACTCACCACGTTCCCACAGCATCTGTACTTTGCGGCAAGTGAAGGTGGCTTAGTACAACCTGGCTTCTGAGTGCAAATGCAAATGCATTTATTCATGAATTTCACTGAATTTGGGGCCTGTGCTTTGGATATTTTTGTAAAGGGGGGGGGGCTCTGCTGTGGTCATTTCATTAAAGGAGGCTAGTAAGGGCTGCAGGGGTGTCATTGGGTGGAGGAGATTAGGTCTCAGGGGCACAATATAGCTTTGGACGCGGAGGGTGGCCTTAGTTGTGTGATTGGCCAAAGGTTTATGGTAGTGTTTTGTTGGCGTCCAGGTCTTTTTGCATTGATGAGTTCACCAGTGCTTTCTTTCTCAGGATGTACCAAACTGTAGATTTTGCCACTCCTGATATCCTAACAATTCTCAAATGGATTTTTTTTGTTTTCACAGCTTAAGGATGGCTTGTTTCACCTGCAGTGAGAGCACCTTTAACAGCATGTTTTCCTCACAGCAAAATCTATCAAATGCAAGCCCCACAACTCAAATCAACTCAATCCTAGGCCTGTTATCTGCTTAAGTAAGAATGACATAATGAATGTATTGCCTACACCTGCCCATGAAGAAGCCTTTGAGTCAAATGTTCAATTAATTTCCATACCTTCAAAAACAGGGTGGCAAATGTTAAGGAGCTGAAACACCTAAACCCTTCTTCCAATTTTAATGTGAATAAGCTCAAATGAATGCTGAAAGTCTGGACTTGTACTTAAGCCGTATGGACGTATGTTCATGTCCATTTTATAAGTGTAAGGCCCCTTCCACACTAGCGTTTTTCACGCGCATGTTCTGCGCGTGCTTTTGATGTTCAGAACTTGCATTGCACTCCCGTTGTTTGCAGTGGGCTTGTCCTTACTTGCCTATTTTTTCACGCGCATGCATGCGTTTGTTTTCACGTGCATCAAAATCGCAGCATGCTCTACTTTTGCGTTTCATGTGCATTTTTCACGTCAAATTCAAGTCTATGGAGACACATCAAAAACGCATTGCACTCGCGAGCATTGCAAGTGCAATGCGAGTGCAATTCTTTTAAATGGATGGGTTGCTAGGTGATGTGAAAAAAAGTCAGGAAGTACCAATTTAAGAATCCGGTGATGTAAAAACGTGCGTGAAAAATGCACCACAATGCAAGAGAAACACGAACAACACGCGTGTGAAAAACGCAAAAACGCTAATGACTCCACGGAAAAAAGGACCAAAAACGCTGCAAAAACGTCAGTTTTTCACGCATTGCACCCTGACGTGAACTGCAACGTAAGTGTGGAAGGGGCCTTAGGGTCACACGACATGCAAAAATATAGCCGCACACTGGAGAGGAGGAGGGGTGAGCACTGCTCAACCCCCCCCCCTCTCCATAGAGAAGCGAGTGGCGAAATAAAGTACATGTCCTATATTTTGCCACGCACGATCACGGTGCAGTGAGACAACGTGTGCTTACTGCACAGAGATCAGACACCATAGACGACAATAGGGACCAATGTGTGCAGCATATAGGTCTCCATTATGTTCGTGGGAATGAGCCCTAAGTTGTGTCAATGTCCAAATATTTATGGACCTAACTGTATATAATTTAATACTATTCTATGTGTTGTTGCAATTATATAGCTTTAATATAATTATAGAATTATTAAATTGTGAAATAGTTTATAACTAATTTATAGCTAATTTTATTTAGTCATTCAGTTTGGGAGGGAATTTTAAAACTTTCATGTTACAATATTACATTTTAATAAACTCTTCCATTAAGTTCTTATAGAGCACTTCATGCTGTCATCCTCTAAATGCATGTACATAATGCTGTAGAATACTTTGTATTCCAAATCATTATTACCTGTCAACCCTTTCTGGCAACCTATTATGGCCTCATAGGCAGAAAGCTATAGTAGATCTTACAGCAGCCGCAACCACAATTCTACTTCTTTATGTCAAGCTCATTGTGGGTAAACATCAACATAAGCCAATAACAGCTGGTCTGTAGCCAGATCTACTCCATCATTGTGGTTACTATACACTCACCGGCCACTTTATTAGGTACACCTGTCCAACTGCTCGTTAACACTTAATTTCTAATCAGCCAATCACATGGCGGCAACTCAGTGCATTTAGGCATGTAGACATGGTCAAGACAATCTCCTGCAGTTCAAACCGAGCATCAGTATGGGGAAGAAAGGGGATTTGAGTGCCTTTGAACGTGGCATGGTTGTTGGTGCCAGAAGGGCTGGTCTGAGTATTTCAGAAACTGCTGATCTACTGGGATTTTCACGCACAACCATCTCTAGGGTTTACAAAGAATGGTCAGAAAAAGAAAAAACATCCAGTGAGCGGCTGTTCTGTGGGCGGAAATGCCTTGTTGATGCCAGAGGTCAGAGGAGAATGGGCAGACTGGTTCGAGCTGATAGAAAGGCAACAGTGACTCAAATCGCCACCCGTTACAACCAAGGTAGGCAGAAGAGCATCTCTGAACGCACAGTACATCAAACTTTGAGGCAGATGGGCTACAACAGCAGAAGACCAGGTGCCACTCCTTTCAGCTAAGAACAGGAAACTGAGGCTACAATTTGCACAAGCTCATCGAAATTGGACAGTAGAAGATTGGAAAAACGTTGCCTGGTCTCATGAGTTTCGATTTCTGCTGCGACATTCGGATGGTAGGGTCAAAATTTGGCGTCAACAACATGAAAGCATGGATCCATCCTGCCTTGTATCAACGGTTCAGGCTCTAAATGCATTATGTACATGCATTTAGAGGGTGTCATGGTGTGGGGAATATTTTCTTGGCACTCTTTGGGCCCCTTGGTACCAATTGAGCATCGTTGCAACGCCACAGCCTACCTGAGTATTGTTGCTGACCATGTCCATCCCTTTATGACCACAATGTACCCAACATCTGATGGCTACTTTCAGCAGGATAATGCGCCATGTCATAAAGCTGGAATCATCTCACACTGGTTTCTTGAACATGACAATGAGTTCACTGTACTCAAATGGCCTCCACAGTCACCAGATCTCAATCCAATAGAGCATCTTTGGGATGTGGTGGAACGGGAGATTCGCATCATGGATGTGCAGCCGACAAATCTGCGGCAACTGTGTGATGCCATCATGTCAATATGGACCAAAATCTCTGAAGAATGCTTCCAGCACCTTGTTGAATCTATGCCACGAAGAATTAAGGCAGTTCTGAAGGCAAAAGGGGGTCCAACCCGTTACTAGCATGGTGTACCTAATAAAGTGGCCGGTGAGTGTATATCAGATCATATAGGTATAAAGCAGACATGCTCAGGAAGGATGTATTAGGGCTTAGAAGTGGAAATATGGCCACTTTCCAATACTTAATCATCCATTTTAAACCTAAATTAGTTACATGTGTATTTTTCACTCATATTTTGTTCCATTAGATGATTTCTGATCGTAGGTTTGAACATCTGCTCACACTGATCCGTTTACTATGAGTTTGTTAGCCGCCTTGCATGGGGGAACCAGTTTTTGGCTTGGGATTGGTAATGATTTTCTTTTTCACTTAGAGAACAAAAGTAATTGCTTTATACAAGTGCAACTGGGCAAACCAAGCGGGTATATCAATTCTTGGAGCGGCCTTCAAAGACTTGGTACAACTAAAGTTGATTTGTACTGAAAGAATCTACAGCAAATCCGAAACCTAAGTGACAAAAAGAAAAATATAAAGCAAAATGAATAAAACTTGTAGCACACAAAAAAATATGTGTACTATTTCATTAAAATAAAGAACTATTTTAGCTAATCTGGCACAAGATCCCTTTTTATTGTGCATTTGTTTTTAGACTGATCCAAACTGCTGTGGGGGCTGTAGGGAAGCAAAAAAGGCCATTCTTTCATATCCCTAAAGCAGCCAAAATCTTTGCATCCATGGCCAAAATGCATGACAACCCCCGCCCCCCCCCCCCAGAGCGAATACTGAGAAGATCCGGATGCTCCATTTATTTACTACGGTGCATTGGTAGCTCCACTCCACCAGTCCCAGTATCGTAAATCATTTCCCTGTGAGCCATGGCAAATTTATAACCCCGTACAAGTGCGTGTGCACTGGTGGTTTAGTGTCCCAAATACGCTGTAGGGACTATGGACTGCAAATGTGCAGTACATGCAATTCAATCCTATTGTGAAAACTTGGCTATGCAATTTAAATGAATTTGGTGCAAGCAGGGTCTATGTCAAAGTTACTATGCATTGTCCTATGTTCATTGCACCACAAATGCGCCAAAACAGTGCCACACATCATTCTGTCAAAAAAGAATGATACGTCACCCTCATTATGTACTCCATAACTTACAGACAACCCCTAGTTACAGACAAAGTTTCTTATATTCAGTACTACTAAAGTTTGCTAAATGACAAATGATCATTTAAAGGAAATCTACCACCAGGAAGAAGGTTTGTAAACCGAGCACACTGACATGCTTGTGTGTGCTTCCACTGGCAGAATCCACTGTTCTTTAAGCTGCTTATGCTCTTGTTTTGAAGAATAAATGGCTTTAAAATTATGCAAATTAGCAGATCCTGCCATAGGGGGCACACACCAGTATGTCAGTGTGCTCGGTTTGCATACCTTCATCCTAGTGGTAGATGTCCTTTAATGTCTGACAATATATAATGTACCCAAGTATAAATCTACCCGTGTATAAGCCAAGGTACCAAAAAAAACTGGGAAAATGTATTGACTCCAGTATAAGCCTAAGGTGGGAAATGCATCCACTATTTTCTAATGAGATGTCCAAAGGTCTTAATATAATGTCCAAAGCAGTTATTTTAATTAATATAATGTCCAACAGAGTGCCCCCATTAATATAATGTCCAGCAGAGTGCCACCATTAATGTAATGTCTAGCAGAGTGCCCTCATTAGTATAATGTCCAGCAGGGTGCCCCCAGTAATATAATATCCAGCAGAGTGCCCCCATTAGTATAATGTCCAGCAGAGTGCCCCATTAATATAATGTCCAGCAGAGTGTCCCCATTAGTATAATGTCCAGCAGAGTATCCACATTAACATAATGTCCAGCAGATAGCCCTCATTAGTATAATGTCCAGCAGAGTGCCCACATTTATATAATGTCCTGCAGAGTGCCCACATTTATATAATGTCCTGCAGAGTGCCCTCATTAGTATAATGTCCATCAGAGTGCCCCCCATTAATGTAATGTCCAGCAGAGTGCCCTCATTAGTATAATGTCCAGCAGAGTGCCCCCATTAATGTAATGTCCAGCAGAGTGCCCCCATTAATGTAATGTCCAGCAGAGTGTCCCCATTAGTATAATGTCCAGCAGAGTGTCCACATTAGCTTAATGTCCAGCAGAGTGTCCCCATTAATTTAATGTCCAACAGAGAGCCCCCATTAGTATATTGTCTAGCATAAGGCCCTATAAGTATAAAGTCAAGCAGACTGCTCTCAAATGTATAATGTCCAGTAGAATGCCTCCATAAGTATAATGCCCAGCAGAGTGCCCCATAAAAAATAAAGTTAGTACTCACCCTTCAGTGCTGATCTTGGGCGTCCTCTTCTCCCTGCAGCACTGGTTGGGGTTACAATTCGGGCCTGTAGATGCACGTCTATGTGATCTGCCGGCACAGAAACTATGACCACAGCAGGCAGAGACACTGCCACGTCATGGTATGGGAGAAGAGTACACCGGGGTCAGCACCGGATGGTGAGTACTAATTTTATTTTATTATATACTCAAGTATAAGCCATGTGGGCATTTCCAGCACAAAAATTGTGCTGAATAACTTCTCTTACACCCACGTTTATATGGTATCCTACCTGCAAATGGTCTTAAAAAGATATGATATGTAATCATTGACCTTACCATGAAACAAAACAGACTTCAATGGCTGAAATTAGCAAACAAAACCCACTGCATATAAAAGCTTTTTTGTGACTTACTGGACCAAATTCGCACTGTCTGCATTTCCGTTGCCATGTGTATGGTATATCACAAGAACAATGCCATAGCCTGTGTGAAAGCGGTGCTGAAGCTGCATGTAGTCGGATACAAAGTGGTGAGGTTGCTATAGAGATTGAAAAGCTGCCGTAAGAAGTGCATCAGCTAAGGCCAAGGACCGATAATCCACAAACATTTCATATTTATCTAGGACAAGTAGCTAGGAAACTGCTGTGGTGCTGAAGAAAACAAACAGGAATAAACAGCCGTAAAATGTCCATTCTTAAGGTATAGATATTATGAAATATACTTTTGTAGGAAATGACAGGAGTTTGTCATGTATCCACTTTGAACACCAGCTGAGATCAGTGTAATAGCCCTAGTATACAATATTTCCCTTATACTACTACTGATAAGACTGGACCACAGCCAGACATATAACAATAATTGGATATTTTGTGGCCCTATGACACATACATCCCAGACACAAGATTTTTAGTTACAAATTTTATTTTAAGCTGAGAAATCACTTAGGTTCCTTTCTAAACATCCATCTGGCCCTAATGAATATCATGATCCCATTGAATAAAAATGCTCATATTGACTAGAAATTTCACCATTTTAACCCCTTACTTAAAATTTTGCTCCGCTATATTGCTGTTTTAGCTCCTTTTACTCAGTGATAGTCAGAGTAAGATTCCAGAGTGTGGGCAGGGGCTCTCTAAGCAGACACTTCATGAAACCTCTGTGCTATGAGATGCAGTGTCCTGACAATGTGCTTAGATTATCAGGGTCCAGGTTTATATACACTTTAATTTACCCTCTGAATATTCACTAGTATCTGACACATCTGAGAAAGAGAGATGAGACAGATCAGAGATGAGATACATGAGATGCATATAACATATGACATTCTGAGCTCTGTTATAACAGCCATAAGATACACACAGCTTTGCTATAAGCTTCCCTCCCCTGAATAATGACCTTATCTGCCTGTAGCTTGTATATTTACTCTCCTTAGGAAGTGTGTCTTGCTGGCAGGAAGTCTCTGTTAAAGCTCGCCTTGAAATGCAAGGTAGGGGCTGGAGGCAGAGAGGAGCTCAGTGCAGCCTCAGACAGGAGAACAATATGTCCACCCAATCCTAAAGTCTGAACATTCAGGGTTGGATCCAAGGGCAACCAAAATTGTATACACCAGGACTGATAGAGACAAGTTGGAATTATAGCTGTGAAATGCTGTGCTTTTATTAATTACAATGAACTAAAGAATGTGTTATTTTGTTTTCCGGAGTATATTTAAGAATCTTGTCTTCGTGGGAATACCCTTTTAAGGGATTGTTAATAGCACAAAAAATCTAGGTTTTACATGCAGATTTGCTGTAGATTGTGTTATGAGCTTATCCAGTTACTGGCACATTATATCTGTGTTTATTATTCCCGATTCTGTATCAGGTTTCTACACAAATGTATACTTTTTTCTGGACTCCTCCTGATGAGCTCATCAAGCCTATAATTTATACTAATCAAGGTCTCCCACACATTGCTCATCTGAGTAAAGACCTTTTCAGGTTCTGGTCGACTTCTGGTTCCATTGTTTGAATTCCAAGTCCCTAGATTCTGGTCCTTGTTGCTTTCTTGTTTTAATCATTCTGGTTTTGATGCAGCCTGCCCCTGAACTTTGCCTAGTTGTCTGGTCAACTTACCTCCACTTCTAACTAAACTTGGTACTAGACTCAACTTTGCCTCTCTCCCTTGGTTCCACACTCCTGGTTCTGATCTGACCTGTTACTTAACTCTTCTCCTGGTTCTGACTCCTGGCCTTGACCTCGGTTGAGCCTGGTCATGCCCTTGTCCAATCCTCCAGGCACTGAACCGTAGCTATGTTTTATCTTGCTGTTTGGAAATATGGAGGACAATCTGTGGATGGCAATTTCTAAACCCTATGCACAAATATAATTTACTGGGGGTGATGGGAAGGGGGGAAATTAGACAGCACTAGTGTCTGCTATTTAAACTCAACTCCTTACCAGGAAAGTAGGAAACACACCTGTGGGTGATGGATAATTGGAGGATTCTCATCCTGACTTTAAGGGTGCATTCACACATTGCAGTTAAAACTGCATCGCAATTAGTTTTGGGTTGGTTTTAGGTGCTATTACTTATTTTAACAAGTAAAAGACAACATCAACAGGTGAATGAGATTTGTGGAACAGCTTTCTCCTTCAAAATCAAATTCACTCGTTCAGTTCATGTCTTTCACCTGTGAAATTGACAAAACTGCACCTAAAACCACCTCAAAACTAATTGCGATGCAGTTTTAACTGCAACGTGTGAACGCACCCTTAAGGATGGTTCTATTGCAGACTTTTAAAATGGGCAGAATACAGTCCACAGGGTGTCCAAGATGTAGTGAGGCTGGCATGGACTTCTGGCATATGTACTAGACCTATGCTCCCATCACCCAATTTTGGAGGTCGTCGTGAGTTTCCTTTCGGATCTTCTCTCACTAACATTATTGCACGATACTGCTGTGTGCTTCCTTGGTTTACTGCCAAAATAGCAAAAGGTACTACTGCATGTAATATTATTTGTTTCATATTAGTCTTATTGATACAATCAATCTCTCCCAAAATTCCATTCAACAAAGTAAAGTGTTCTATTCCCTGCGTATACTTCCATCTTCCTAATCATCTCAATCTTCTTCATCTATTCTCCAATCAATAAATCAATGAACTGATCCTACTGTCATTTCAATCATCTTGATCTTCCTGCTTCATGTATAGAATACAAGAACTAAAGGGAATATTGTATTGCAATTCAAGGGTTATAGACATAGGTAGCTACGACTAGCACAATATTACCCCTGCAAAAGTAACACATGGTGGGTTGGTCAGTCAGTCAATGGTAATACATGCACTGGATATTTGGAGCCTTTTAGAGTGGAACTTACTTACAGGGTAGGTACCTGTTATGGCTCATAGGCAAGTACATTTCTTTACATTAAGTTATTATTTCTGCATTGGGGGTGGATTGATAAATTAAAAGCACATTAGCAATATGACAACTATGCCTTTTCCATAAATACCATTAATGTGGAAATTTAGACACCACACACTTGTAAAGGTAGTAAAGATATACAAGGGCATTGCTAATTTAATAGACAAATATAAATGGCTCCAAATAAGATTGTCTAATTCTGTGTTAGTCCATCCCTATATGACTGGACCATAATGTCCGGTTCTAGCATGCAAAGCATGGCCTCACTACCATAGTATTGAAGCCACTATCATATGTTGATCTAAAAATCAATCGTGGCTAATATTTCATGTTGTATAATGCAATTGTTATGGGGAAATTTACTGACAAAGTCATCTGTGAGCATCCTTTGTATCATTGCTATTCACTTGTTATTGGTTGCTATGGTTATCAGCATAACGTTACTGCAATGACGTGAGAGATCGGCTGTCATGGTTACATTAATAATAACTTAGCCGTGATGTCTGCTAATTCAACCCGGAAATGATGCAGGTTTTTTTTTTAAGGGGGAAATTTCATTTTGGAAATTCATTTGTCGTTAACCATTTACAGTCGATAGCTTTATAAAGGCATTTTTTAAAAAAAAAATCACACAATTATCAACCTGTCTTCTATTTATATTTATATTTATATTTATATCTTCATATTTATCTATTTCATATCTATTTACAGTATGTGTTCTATCTATCTTGTATCTACAGTATATATCTTTTATATATTGAACTATGTATTATAAATTTACCTACAGTATCTATCTATCTATCTATCTATCTAATATCTATCTATCTATCTATCTATCTATCTATCTATCTATCTATCTATCTATCTACAATAAGTAGATATTGTCAAAGGTTTTTGTACTCTAAATGATAAAACAATGGCCCCCGAGCTATCCATTCTTTTTCGGCTAGCTCGTGGCCTCATTCAGCACACGGTGCAGTACATGCTGACTTTATTATAGAGCAGTTCCTATTCTTGTCCAATTTTGTGGGCAGTAATTTTCTATTGTCATTGCCACTTTGAGTAGCGCTCAATGTCAGACAAGGCGTAAACAGGGGATAACTTTTCCCTGCTTAGATGCCTCAATGGATCCCTTTGTGGACACAGTTATGTTCGAAAAGCCTTCCAATAAAGCCCACACAGTTACAAAATACTGATGAGACGATCAATCCTCAAATACAGTGTTGGGCTGGCCCACTAGAGTACCTTTAGTCACACCAAGTTCTAACTCAGTACCAGATCGCTGAGGTATAGCAGAAGCCAAACCCATTTTGGAACCTACTATGTCCTAATTGCTACGAGGTCGATAGAGGTATAATCACCATGCAGACAGATATATGTAGCCCACCATGCTGTTTAACAACCTATTAGAGGCACCATTATTACTCGCTCCGTTGGGATACCTAGCTCCTGCATAATTGTTCTCCAGTACCATAAACGAGGCCTCGTCAAATACTGTAAAAAGATGATAAATGTGATGAATTAGTTGAGCCAAAAGTTGTCCCATTAATTGTTATGACTGACTGTTATAGTCTCATAGGATTGAATGAGAAAACTGTCTTCTGGTGCACATATAAGATGCAATGTGAACTGCCGAGTCTAGAATAAGCATGGGAACAGCTACTATAATACCTTTACATAATCAATTCTATTGTCACAATAGGAGAATATCAGT
The DNA here is from genome assembly GCA_019512145.1 of Engystomops pustulosus. NCBI lineage: Eukaryota > Metazoa > Chordata > Amphibia > Anura > Leptodactylidae > Engystomops > Engystomops pustulosus. The sequence continues at coordinate 40,455,416 of CM033641.1, read as the reverse complement.
CCTGACTGGCAGCAAGGACCTTGAGTGAGGTCACCAGTATGTGACTGATCACATGCTTTGGGTCATCCAATTATAAGGAGAGAGTTTATGTATGCTGCCCCAGGAATAGTGTGTAGCTAAGCTGGTTGTGTTTGAAAATTTAAAAAAGAAGCAGAATTGTGTGGAAGTTACCCCTTTAAGGGATTGTTAATGGCACAGCAAAATCTATAGGTTTACATGCATATTTTGTGGAGATTGTGTTATGAACTTATCACAAATGTTACCTGTAACATCTCTCCATAATCGTGTCTCATTCTGTCTTTAATTTATAAAACGACACGTTGCTGCCACATTATGGGGCACATTAACTTAGAAAGAAGGAACTTTCACTAAAAATGCTCTGCCTGTGTATAATGCTTGGTGCGGCAGATTCATTAAGAACGTGCGCCAGAAATTGTGAATCTGAGGCTTTCCTGCACTGGCCCGACAGAGTTCACTAACTTTTTTTGTGGTGCAACATAGGGCGTGCAACACAATTTGCATGTCTGACTGAGCACCGAAAAGCCCTCTAGTTTGTGTTGCATGATGCCTAGTACAGCTGCGCCACAATAGTGGTGCAGACACTTCTTAAATACCTGTGCAAGTCGTTTACACCTGAAAGAATGTGCCCCTATATACTGTATGTGTTTATCATTCCCGATTCTGTAAACCGGTTGCTACACAAGATGATACTTTTTTCTGGACTTCTCCAGATGAACTCATCAAGCCTATTATTTATACTAATCAAGGTCTCCTACACATCGCTCAAGTTTCATCTGAAGACCTCTTCAGGTTTTGGTCGACTTCTGGTTCCATTGTTTTATTTCCTAGTCGCTGGTCCCTTGTTCTGTTTGGGAATCAGTAGGTTATGTCTATTAGTATTCCCGGCAAGGGTTCTAACCTCCTCTAAAGCCTGATTAGGGTACCCCCGCTTCTGAAAGGTCATCTACTTTTAATTCAAAGTCCATCAGAGAGGAACAGCTTCTCCTTCAGTCAGAAGATACTTTAAAAAGATAAAGTAAAATTAGAGATGAGCGAACACTAAAATGCTCGGGTACTCGTTATTCGAGACGAACTTTTCCCGATGCTCGAGTGCTCGTCTCGAATAACGAACCCCATTGAAGTCAATGGGAGACTCGAGCATTTTTCAAGGGGACCAAGGCTCTGCACAGGGAAGCTTGGCCAAACACCTGGGAACCTCAGAAAAGGATGGAAACACCACGGAAATGGACAGGAAACAGCAGGGGCAGCATGCATGGATGCCTCTGAGGCTGCTTAATCGCACCATTATGCCAAAATTATGGGCAACAGCATGGCCATGACAGAGTGACCGAATGAGGCTAGATAGCATCTAAAACATCCAATAATTGACCCTGACACTATAGGGGACGGCATGCAGAGGCAGCGGCAGCAGACGGCGGGAGCTGCCATTTTCTCGAGCGGGCGAAGTATTCGTCCGAGTAACGAGCAGTTTCGAGTACCCTAATGCTCGACCGAGCATCAAGCTCGGACGAGCATGTTCGCTCATCTCTAAGTAAAATGTTTCTTCTGTTCATCTGTACTTCGCAACTGGTTAATGCGAAGTTTGTTAAAAATGTAGTGGCCATTTAAAGGGGTCTTAGAAAAGGGTCCGTAAAAAAACACATCCTCTACAAAACAAAGAAAATGATGCCAAACATGCAGCAAACAAGCCTGTCTGTGAATTGTGAAGGCGATATGAGACTTTGAAGTGACCAGGCATTGGTCAACCAGAAGCAATCTGAAGATATGAGTTACTGACTTCCTTTGACCCTATCACTAGTGGTGTGAGGGATAATATATTGGGGTTTACTGCAGTCATATGTGATTTCAGTAAGCTATTGCAAAATGCAAAGGTAATCTTTAAGCCTTGGAGATCTGTCTTATATGTGGTTTCATATGGGGTTAGTAGCAGCAGGACTGTGACAAATATATTTAAATTTCACGATTGTAGCAGTGCAGTGATTGATGTTCTGTGCCATTTGCTTTCTGCAATAAACTGCTCAACAGCCCCACCCACGATTATGACTAACTGCTATTATTTTCTATGTGGAACCTTTTACTCAGAGTAGTGGGGAGGGGCTGCTAGGCAATGAAGAAATCTTGGGGTATAGCAGCAAATGGACACTTCCCTAGTGCACCAAGTTCAGTTACAATTATCTCCTAATTACATACTTCCCTAGTGCACCAAGTTCAGTTACAATTATCTCCTAATTACATCATTATAATACAGCACAATACAATGTTCTGTATAATGTATTAGGAGGTTGGAATAAAATTCCAAATTCTTTCAAATCAATAAAATAAAAATTCAAAGCTATGCCTATTACTTATAGCTATGTTTTTACAACTCTCATTGTACGGTTCATCAGTGCAATCATAGAGATATCAATATATTGATTTTTGTAGTTTTTCTTATGATGTAATAGCTTTTTACTTACGGTAAATTGTTTTGTGCAGCAAAACTGCAAAAAAAAAACTGATTTAAGAATGTGGAAATGTTTACCCTTTACGGTGTTCAATTTACATCAAATGTTTTTTTCATATTTTAGGTGATGGGACATTTTCGGATGTGGTGAGAATTAATGTATTTATGACTTCACATGCTTTTTTTGTTTTTAATAATAATTATTATTTGTTTATTATTTTGTATTTTTTTTACTTTTTCATGTGTTTTATAACTATTTTAGACCTCCTATAGTGTCTGAACCTCAGGGGTTGATCTTTCCTATTACACACTGCCTTCAGGGTGTCAAATGGATCATAAGATGACAAGCATTGACCATTGATCACCGATTCCTGATGACCTTGCCCCCAGAGATTTAAGAAACTAAGACAATGGTAGATGTTCTGGATTTTTAAATGAAAAACTTTGGTGCCTAGTGGTTTATATGAAACTTTTGAAGATCCACGATAATAACTATTCATGTACTTATCTTGTCTAAATTATTTACATATCACCTTTCTGTTTTATTGTGTTCGCTGATTGTGGTTTCTTATTGTCACATTCCATTTATTATATATACATTTTATTACATATATATTTCAATATGTTTTTTATTATCATATGTATTTTACTTTATTTGTTTGCAGATATCTAATATTTAACTTATTAAATTTTTTTTCTTTTATCAGTGTGTACATTACTTTATATTTAATGTTTTATAATTGATGTTTAAGAAGTTACAAGATGACGACCTCTTAAGTGATTTACTTCATTCATGACCAAAGGAGCTGACATTATATCATCACGGATACATATACTCTATGGGGCATATTTATAAGGGGCTCTTCGCCACGTCAGTGTCGTGGAAGCCCTGAAATAATCGCAAATGCTAGCTTATTGCTGGAACTTGCGATTATTTATCCCTCTCCACCACCTTCACACCAGCATTGTGGTCCATTGTGGGGTGTTGAATTAACAATGCCGTTCCAGGGATATCTTGTCATGTGACCTACCGGATACTCCTGTACTATATATGCTATGTCAAAACATACAACAAAATGGTGGTGGGCGGCACTCAGTAAAACCACGTCGGAGTAGGTGCAAGCGCGTTCTTTTTATTAGGCTTTAATCGTGCATCGCTACATGGATAAAAAGAACGCGTACGATCGACGCGTTTCGACGTTTGAAACGTCTTAGTCATGATCTCCATGCTATGTGCCATTAAAGGGTAAAACAACTTTCCAGGGCTTCTACCTAACAGGTCAAAACTACTAACAGGTTCCCCTTTAAAATACTTGGTGATGTTTGATGATCCAAGAGCTTAAAACAAAACTATTCAATAAAAACCACAGGTTCATCAAACAGCACAATGGCCATGACAACAAATATTTCCTGCTTCACTGGTCCCATTAAAAGGAAAACACAATGGCATTAATGCGGCAGCATCTAAGTGTATTGTGGTACACAAGAAGTATCACTGATTCAATTATGACTGGGAATATCTGCCTTCTCTTGAATGCTACTTTTTTTAAAATGCTGCAATCAGTCTAAATTGTATTGTTTTGTCCCCGCATAAATGAGGATGCCGTAATGAATTTTTCCTACAAATTAAACTTGTGTAGTTTTTCTTATGATGTAATAGCTTTTTACTTAAATTGTTTTGTGCAGCAAAACTGCAAAAAAAACTGATTTGAGAATGTGGAAATGTTTACCCTTTACGGTGTTCAATTTACGTCAAATGTTTTTTTCATATTTTAGGTGATGGGACATTTTGGGATGTGGTGATAATTAATGTATTTGTGATTTCACATGCTTTTTTGTTTTTAATAATAATTATTATTTGTTTATTATTTTGTATTTTTTTTTACTTTTTCATGTGTTTTATAACTATTTTAGACCTCCTATAGCAGTGGTGGCGAACCTATGGCACGGGTGCCAGAGGTGGCACTCAGAGCCATTTCTGTGGGCACTCAGACCATCACTCCAGGACAGAGTTCACCAAATAGGACCAAATCCACCAAATCTTCCTGCAGTCCCAGACAACTTAAGAGATGCTGCTCGCAGTGCGATTTTAAAGCGACACTTCATTGACTGTTTAGAACTGAAGGAAAAGTGAGAAGTTGTTGACAGAACTAATTCTGGACCCACCATTCTTCCTTTACGGAGAGACTGGAGAGATGCTACAACGAGAGTCTGAATTTGCCTTCCTACTTTCAACCGTATTGGTTGCATTAGGGGGCCAATACGATTGACGGATGTGGAAGAACAAGTAGCAATAAGTTAATGCTTAAAATGCCATGTGGCACTTCATGGTAAATAAGTGAATTTTGGTTGTAGTTTGGGCACTCGGTCTCCAAAAGGTTTGCCATCACTGTCCTATAGTCTCTGAACCTTAGGGGTTGATCTTTCCTATTTCACACATAAGATGACAAGCATTGGCCATTGATCACCGATTCCTGATGACCTTGCCCCCAGATATTTAAGAAACTAAGACAATGGGAGATGTTCTGGATTTTTAAATGAAAAACTTTGGTGCCTAGTTTATATGAAACTTTTGAAGATCCACGATAATAACTATTCATGTACTTATCTTGTCTAAATTATTTATATATCACCTTTCTGTTTTATTGTGTTTGCTGATTGTGGTTTCTTATTGTCACATTCCATTTATTATATATACATTTTATTACATATATATTTCAATATGTTTTTATTATCATATGTATTTTTTCGTTATTTGCTTGCAGATATCTAATATTTAACTTATTAATTTTTTTTTCTTTTATGAGTGTGTACATTACTTCATATTTAATGTTTTATACTTGATGTTTAAGAAGTTGCAAGATGACAACCTCTTAAGTGATTTACTTCATTCATGACCAAAGGAACTGACATTATATCATCACGGATACATATACTCTATGGGGCATATTTATAAGGGGCTCTTCGCCACGTCAGTGTCGTGGAAGCCCTGAAATAATCGTAAATGCTAGCTTATTGCTGGCACTTGCGATTATTTATCCCTCTCCACCACCTTCACACCAGCACTCGCTGCAGCCAACGACTTATCACATGTGATCAGTCGTCGGTTGCATTTATTTGTAAAGAGATAATAAATCAATGCTGTGCAGGACCCTGTCCGATACATCAAGGAGGAGCCAGTGTATGATAAATATCTTATAAATAAATAAAATAAATAATAAATATTTATTTATGTGGTGATCACTGCTCGTGATATCTAGGCTAACCCACCTTGTTACCATCGCTGCCGAACTTCAGTCTCCTTTCTGATAACATCCGGTTTTATGGACAGAGCGCTCATGCTCTACTAAAGCTACTCCACTCTCCTGCTTGGGATTGTTTACTGTTTTCCATATTTTTTTTTGCACGGTCTATTGGAATAAAATTTAGAACATATGTATATATACATATATGTCCATTGTGGGATGTTGAATTAACAATGCCGTTCCAGGGATATCTTGTCATGTGACCTACCGGATACTCCTGTACTATATATGCTATGTCGAAACATACAACAAAATGGTGGTGGGCGGCACTCAGGAAAACCACATCGGAGTAGGTGCAAACGTGTTCTTTTTATTAGGCTTTAATCGTGCATCGGTACATGGATATAAAGAACGCATAAGATCGACGCGTTTCGACGTTTAAAACATCTTAGTCATGATCTCCATGCTATGTGCCATTAAAGGGTAAAACAACTTTCCAGGGCTTCTACCTAGCAGGTCAAAACTACTAACAGTTTCCCCTTTAAAAAATTTGGTGATGTTTGATGATCCAAGAGCTTAAAACAAAACTATTCAATAAAAACCACAGGTTCATCAAACAGCACAATGGCCATGACAACAAATATTTCCTGCTTCACTGGTTCCATTAAAAGGAAAACACAATGGCATTAATGCGGCAGCATCTAAGTGTATTGTGGTACACGAGAAGTATCACTGATTCAATTATGACTGGGAATATCTGCCTTCTCTTGAATCCTACTTTTTTTTAAATGCTGCAATCAGTCTAAATTGTATTGTTTTGTCCCTGCATAAATGAGGATGCCGTAATGAATTTTTCCTACAAATTAAACTTGATCAATTTTCTTGGCTAATCAAATGACACAGAGTCTAGTTTTCATTTAAATGCTAATGAATGAATATTCAACTTCGTTAAGAAGGTCTACCTAATACCTAATGTCTTGTTGTCTCATTTGGATTCCATCATTTACTTATTATATTTTATCTAAGATGACAAAGCAGCCAGCTACACAGGACACACATACAATACTAATCTGACAACACAAAAGGAAACCAAAAAAACTGGGGTGGCAAATAGATCACGGCCAGCTAACTTTAAATAATAACTCTTAATGTATAATAATAAAAATCACTTCATAATGGTACATTTTGTGACTTTCATACACGTGGATTCTCAGGAGCTTACTATTTTTAAAGGGGATTTTCAGTGGAACCCCAGTGGACCACAAGAATGAGGGCCAATTGTACACACTAACTTGATTTTTGGTCTCAGTGGTTGGACAATCCCTTTAAAGAAGACCTGTCACCTGAATATTTTCTCTCAGAGCTGCATACTAAAGAAAGGAGCTCCTGAACCCTACCCAAGTGATTGCAGTGTTAAAACTAGCAAACACTGTACTACAAAGCGCTCCGAACACCAGACCTAGCTTACAGCAGTCCAGTGTATTCATGAGGGGGCGGTCCAAGGTGCTCCCCAGCTTCTCCCCCGGACTGCACCTCATACACCATAGGCCGACGGTGACTTCTAGGCTTAATGTGGCAGTCACCACCTCCTCGGAACACTTCCTCATGAATACGCCGGACCGCTGTAAGCTTGGTCCAGTGTTCGGACGGCTATGTACTGCAGGGTTTCCTAGCTTTATCGACATGTTCTGATAAAGCTAGTGGTTCAACACTGGTATTACTGAGGGCTGGCTAGGGAGCTGCTTACTTTAGTAAGCAGCTTCTAAAAAATATATTCCAGTGACAGGTCCTCTTTAAGTTTTTTACTTTACAACTGTAAATGTTCTCTTCATTACATTCAGGGGTTGACAGCATTGCAGTTCAGAATTGCAGTTTATTTCAGTGTTACACCCCTTGAACTTATCAACACACTTTTCACTGATCAGTAGTACAAGTGAACACAACCATTTTTCCAATATATTAATAGAAAATATATTTCTGCAAGATGGAGAGAAGCTCACTGAGGTCAGATCACATAGAAGCTGTATGGAGAGGGGAGGGGGGAGGAGTGAGTCACAGGAGTGAGCACTAAAACTTCTACACACAAGGTAGAAAAGAGAAGGTCCAAATCAGGTGAAATAGTGTTCCTTCTAATGCACACACACTGGACTACTTACTTCTATAACAATAGTTGAAGAGTGAGGTCCACTTTAAGCACTTTAAGGGTAGCAGCCATGGCAGCTTCTATGGGTCCCTTTGGGTCCCATTAACTCATCTAGATGCAGTAATAGATGACCGCAGAAGTTGACATCCTAAATTTTACTTGGCTGTACAAATTTTCAATATGAAGATGTGCCATTCCTTTGTCCTCTCACTGCTGCATTGATGGATGTAATTTAAATGTTTCTGTACTTTGATATCACAATGTGTATCATCCCTGTTGTGTAATATCTGGCATTGTTTTAAGTATGATTCTTGTGCTGTGCCATTGCTAAGTATATTTTACTTTGACATTTGTGTATTACCCACATACTGTTATATCACGTGTGAATTTCTCTGTACTGTGATGTCATTGTGTTTATACTGTGACATAACTATGACATTAACTGTATTTTGTATGGTGCCATCATTGTTAGTATTACTTTTGTACTGTGGCATCCCTTTGTGTATTATGCATGTACTGTGCTATCCTGTGTGTGTTTCTCTGTACTGTGATGTCATTGTGTTTATTATCTGTATACTGTGACATACAGAAACTGTGTATATTATTCCTGTACTGTGACATCACTGTGTAGATCATCTCTGTATTGTAAAACCACTATGTGTATTTTCCATGTACAACAACATCGCTGTGTACTGTGACATCACTGTGTGCAATATCCTTGTACTGTGACTTTACCATTTGTATTTTTCCTGTTTGGTGACATCACTATCTGTATTATCCTTGAACTGTGACATCATTGTTTGTATTATTAATGTATTGTGACATCACATAACTGTATGTAAATAAAACATGAGTTTGGCCAAAACAAGTTGATGGACCATTTTGGAATTTTTGGCACAATATGCCAAACATGATTGGACCATACCCTGTATATGTCCACGTTGATTTGTTACAGACATGCAGCCATTGATTTGAAGACACCTGGAATTTAACCATACCCTGGCCTACTCTTATTAAAAGGTGTTTTCAATATTAATCATCTTTTTTTAGGATAGGCAATCATTATCACATGGCTAAAGTTTGACATCTGACACCCCCACCAGTGAGTTGTTATTAGCACCAATGTCGCTTCACAGACCGCTAGTGTTACATATACTCATTACTGGACCTGTACTGTTTGTAGCACAGTCCATATGAAGTGAATACACCTGAGCTGCAGTACCACTCACAGCCACTATACAATATATGATGCTGTACTGAATAGGAAGTGGAAAGACCAGAGTGTTCATCTTAGCGCTACAGTCTCTTCACAGTACAGATCCAGGATACCCCTTGGACTATGAACTATACATTATCCTCCATTACATTGCTTGTCTTTGCTAGAAAACTGCCCCGGGGGGAGAATCGTGGCTGCGACATGTATCTTTCCGTAAAGTACAAAATGCTTTGTAACCTAAGCAAGCGGAAGACATAAAATAGTTTCGCTAGTGTTACTTATTTAATATCGTGTATTGACAAAAGGATTTGTGATGTTAACCTTATGGACAGTCACTATTCCATGTGAAAATTTAAGATCCGAGGTAAAATCCAGCCAAAATCAATAAGGTGACTGTGGCCATTCTGTCTGTAAATTCCCCCAGTTACTATAGTATCTCATTACACCCCGACCATTCATCATTGTAGGATCCTATTTATTGTAATACATCGGCCCCAGACAGTCATAGCAAAAAGCAATGAAAACACTTGAAATAAATGATGCGGCTACGACACTAGGTATTCTGGTCATGTTCTATGTTCTGCTATAGCATAAAAACAAATTTTTTTATTTTTTTTTTACAAAACCCTTTTGCACTATTAATAGGTTTACTACTGTAATGATGTGTTATCTACATTTAACCTCCTACACATTTAACTATGTTTAGACATTCAAATTACATAATAAGCGAGTACAAACAAAAGGCACAAACCTACCCCAATTCACATACTCTAAAACCGAGCGCAGTGGAAATAGTCACTGTCATACCGGGTCAAGTTATTACAAAGAGGAGCCAATTATTATTTCATTTGTGACAAAATTAAGGAATATGCATTGTCTTCGTATCATCGTATTATGGTGTTTTCCAGGTTTTTTTTTTTTAATTTATATGGGAGGGCTTTAAAAATAATAAAGAGCATATACTTACTGTTCAACTCTGTCGCTGGCTGTCACTGCTGGGTCTCCATTTGTTTGTATACAGAGGCCGGCAGTGCCATCCAGACCACAGCTGTACACCTGATACAGCATTCGTTTCAGGGTGAAGCATGGCTGCGGTCGGGTCGGCATTACAAACTCTGTATACAAACAATCAGAGAGCTGGCAGTGATGGCCACCACCAGAGCTACCGGAGCCATTTTGATATATCTTACAAGCAAAAAATATCCTAACAACACCCATGTAGGGGTTGAGCCCCCACCCAGCTCAGAGGGCCATCTGGGGATTCACCTGTAGGCCAGTTCCTTCTTGTCCGCAGGATATGATAGCAGAAAAAAAGTTGGGGGTCACAGTTGGACTCCAATGAAGGAGTAGAACCATCTCAAGGAGGATCAGAAGGAAATGAACAGCATGTGAGTTAAATTTGAATGTCACAGCAAAGGGTCTCAATACTTATACATGTGATATTTCAGATTTTCTTCTTTAATAAGTTAGCAAAAATACCTACATTTGTTTTTTTCTGTCAAAATGGGATGCATAAATGAGCACGGCTCATGACTGTAATGAAACATAAAATAAAAAATTTAAAGGGGTCTGAATACATTCCGTACGCACTGTACATGTGTAAATAATTTGGAGTAGAAAAAAGCAGGGTAATTTACATGACTCCTTGGGAGGGCATGGAGAGTCCTGATGTCTCCCACATCCAAAACACAGTGATTGCTAGCCTTCTAAATAAATACTTTGATTCAAGAGGTATTCTTTAGTAGTAATAGTACTTAGTGGCTGACAATTTTATCATGTACCTTGGCTGAGTAGAGGGGAGCATAACACATAAATCTATATCCTATGAAGATATACAGGCGGTCCCCTACTTAAGGACACCCGACTTACAGACAACCCATAGTTACAGACAGACCCCTCTGACCTCTGGTGAAGCTCTCTGAATGCTTTACTATAGTCCCAGGCTGCAATAATCAGCTGTAAGGTGTCTGCAATGAAGCTTTAGTGATAATCCTTGGTCCCATTACAGCAAAAAAATGTTTAAACTCCAATTGTCACTGGGGCCAAAATTTTTTTTGTCTGGATCTACAATTATAAAATATACAGTTTCGACTTGCATACAAATTCAACTTAAGAACAAACCTCCGGACCCTATCTTGTACGTAACCCGGGGACTGCCTGTATAAGAAAATGTATTTTATATAATGTTTTAAAAGTAAATTTGATATAATAAAATAATAACAAGTGACTATAGAACCTATTTAGATCATGAAACACTAGGCGAAAATTCTAAACTATGGATTATGCTATTAGGTGGGAAAAAAGAATGTGTGCCAATGGGCTTTTAGAAAGTGGTGATTATTGTGTTTCTTCATAGCCAACATGGAGACAATATTCCATATCACCCAGAGCTTTCATCTGATATTCTAATTATTTAATGAAAAATGTCTACATCATACACATTTATTAATATTGCTTACAAACATGACTGAATAATTACAATTATCAGGGGATCCTGACATTTTACTAGACTCTCCATATGTGATGGCTCCAGCAACATCTACAAGGTCACACAGTGATGGTCACTAGGAAATAGAGCGGCAATCACAACGACTAACCTAAGAAAAATATCCTTATAACATAAAGATGGCTCTTATATTTCGGATATAATGGAAAGATGGGTACGGAAATATTCGGTATGTAGAATGCAGAATATCTGCCGGCAATATCAAACAGGGTGGTCCTGGACCCACTGGTAAAATTGGTTCTTGGAGTGTACAGCTATATCCAAATTTATCTAGAACTATATACTGATTTGAAGTACATTATCCATGGTTTGATCTATAATGCTTGTAGATGTCATTCCAAAAACATAATGGGGCACATTTACTTACCTGGTCCTGTCGCAATCCCCAATCCGGACTGTCAGACGAGGATAAAGTCCGGCGTGATTCACCAAGATCGTGCGCCCGATATCCTGCATGTGTTGCTTCCCCGCTAAGGTCTGCCGGAGTTCACCTTCTTCTTCCTGTTGCATGTCTTGCAACATTTGAATTTTTGATCCCGTGCTAAGTCCGAATCAGTCCAATGGCCACGTCCCCCGATTTGTGTCGCATGAAAGTCGGCGCAATTGTGCCAAAATCCAATCTCGTGCGCCAAAAACCCCTGTTTAATGTGGCGCAAATCGGAAATAGTCAGGAAACCCGGCGGAAATGCGGTCCGCGGACCCTTAGTGAATGTGCCCCAGTGCATGTACAGTACATACAAATGACTTAGGGAGTGTGTAGTACAATCTACCCATATGTAGACTGAATATCTATATATCTATATATAAAGTGCAATAAATGTATTCTGCAATGCACCATCCATGCAGAATTTCTGAACAAAAAGCAAAATTCCTGACGTGACTCTTAGTAGACGCAGGAAGCAACCCCATCCACACGTAGTGATTGTCAACCTTCTACGTACACACTTCACCTTCTAACAGTTTACCTCAGTGAGTCCATCCCCTGTACTTCCTGTGTGCAACAGTAACCTCCCTCTATGGTGCAATAACCAAATGGAGGACAAGCCCCCTTGGAAGGAAATGAGCTACACATGTGGGCATATTACATCTCCTTAGTCACTAGCAGGACTCATAAGTTGCTCCTTTACTATCAAGTTTACAAATTAATAAGTTCTTTGGTCTATCTCCTGATGATTCTGTCTGTAGAGGCTGGAGAAACACATAGGAGTGTTAGCTTACCAAATGTAGTGTCACCTGCATGTGGCAAGATACCTGTGTAGAAGTGTTACTTCACTCAGCCCTTATGCTTAGGAGGCAGATGGGAAGGCATGCCCAGTATCAGTGTGTCTAACATCAAGCTACTAAAAAATAACTGTTTATCCCATTTACACTAATCCTGATCTAAGATTGCCACCATGGTCTACCTCATTTTGTGCTACAGATAGAATTTTAAGGATTTTAAAACAAAAAACGGGGCAGTTTGCATTTTGCCTTTGTAGTGTGCACTGTGCACTAGATTCAGGATTTCTGGTGGAGGTTCTGCATGAATCTGCCGCTCCCTGCACTGCCCCCACAGATTGCACCAACTTTTTTTGTGCACCTTTAACATAGGAATTGCAAAACAAATCTGTCAGACTTTGCATAATAAGTCTGGCGCACAGGTTCAACTGGGCACCGGAAACCCCCTAATTTGTGTCGCATAAGGACTAGTGCATCTACGACACAATAGTGGTGCAGACACTTCTTAAATACCAGTGCAAAGAGTTTGCATCTAAAAGAACGTGCAAAGTCCGATGGAAAACTGGAGCAAGGGTGCCCAATGTCTACCAGAAACATCACCTCTTTTGCCGACGGAAAACTGGAGCAAGGGTGCCCAATGTCTTCCAGAAACATCACCTCCGTTGCCTATAGGCTATGTGTAGTAATGAAGGTCAGGCACAACTACTTCAGTTGAGTTTATCTGCAATACCAAACCATGTCCATCAACAAGACTAACCTCCTACTGATAGAAAGCTGGCATCTTTCTCCAGTGCCATTAATACTGTTAAAGTTGGGAACATCCCATGTAAATGCTGTGACATTTTCTTACAAATACACAAGATCATTGTAATTTTATTTACACAGAGAACCCAATAACAATCATTGCCATCTACTTTGAAGCTTAAAGACTAATCTCCCTCTGTAATTTCCCTGAGGACCCTGCATATGGCATAATTAAGCGATAGACAACCTCACTAATCAATGTCTTTACCTTAGACCGCCATTGCTTTAGTTATAATTATTATGTGAAACATACAGTATATTTTTTTCCCTTCACTCATTTCTGAAATTAGCCGTCAGAAATGGGAAAATAGGAAAAAAGGAGAAATGTTCTGAAGGCATTAGTGCAGGTGAATACTGATATCCACTCTCAATGTGTTATCTGCTGAACAATTCAATGAACCCTTCAACCCTTATGGAATTAGTTTTTGAGTGTTTGTGGAATTTCATCTGTAGAGAAGCTGATATGCAAGGCAGCAGTGCAAAGACATAAAAGATTGATCGCATGCTTTGAATATACAATTAGGAGACCTAGGCGTGTTGGAAAGGAAGTCATTTGAACTGAAGGAAGGATAGTCATCTTGTATTAGATGAAGTAAAATAATTAGTTTCCAGGTCAAGGAATGCAGTCAAAAGATTAATTAATCTGTGACGCATCAGATTTCAGACACTGTCATGCATTTACATATAGAGCCCCCACCCTGTGCACTGATGCCCCCCCAATTACAACGGCATGTCATTTCCATTTTTTAATTCTAAATTAAACACGTAAAAATTGTCTCCTTTGCTTGAGATGTAAGATGAATAAAATTAATGCTGCAGAGACTTGTCAGAGATCCTAATGTTCCAATCTTTTATCTTGCTGCCTTGCTGGTTTTCTTATGTATTTCTACCTTTAAAGTTCTCGTTGAAGAGTCCATGACTTAATGAACGACAAAACTGGACCAAAAATGACAACTAAGATGAAACTTATATTCCGTTTTACTCTTGGAGAGTGTCAATAGGTATACATTTATTGTCTAAGAGCAAAGTAATGTACCTACTTCATCGATACAATTACTTTGATGCATATTCCTCCATAGATTGATTTCATTTGTCTTCTTGACTCTTGCTGTCCACGTTAAATAGCTTCACTTACATCTAGACTAATAGTGTGCACTAGGTTAGTCATTTTCCTCACTGTAATCTCTACTTGGAACATCCATTTACTACTAACTCATGCTATTATGTTATAGTATTACGCACTGCGGATATACATTTATGTATTACTCTGTAGCCATGCTCAGAGATAAGGATAAGGAAAAATAAAAAGCTTCCTGAAGAAAAGTGTCACAATTCAGGGGAATAAAAACAGGGAAAATGCTGCTACAGTCAATCATGTAACAACCCATAAGTTAATGGGGCACACATACCCCCCTTCTTTTACCACAATCCCAATATATCTCTTCTAAATATATGTTGTAACAGTACACAATGCACCAACACGTGCTTCTGCTGATACACAGGGGGTCATTTACTAAGGACTCGATTCGCGTTTTCCCGACGTGTTACCCGAATATTTCCGATTTGCGCTGATTTCCCCTGTATTGCCCCGGGATTTTGGCGCACGCGATCGGATTGTGTCGCATCGGCACCGGCATGCAAGCGACGGAAATCGGGGGGCGTGACCGAGCGAAAACCCGACGGATTCGGAAAAACCGCCGCATTTAAAAAAAGAAATGTGTCGCTTGGGACGCGCTTACCTTCACTTGGTCCAGCCCGGTGAACTCCAGCGCGTTCAGATGCTTTTCAGCGCAGCAGCGCCACCTGGTGGACGCCGGAGGAACTACCTTGATGAATCCCGGCCGGACCCGAATCCAGCGCAGAGAACGCGCCGCTGGATCGCGAACGGACCGGGTAAGTAAATCTGCCCCACATTGTCTAATAACTGGAACCAATGTGGCAGAACTTCTTCAGGTTCTAGTTCAGCAGTTTGAGTGGGTGGAAGCTATATATGACAACTGACGATTTAACACCAATCGTGATTGTTAAACCATTAAGTGCCACGGTCAAGCATATATTTAGATGTATTAAAAGATGGGGGGAAAAAAATCAGGTTTGGCACATTGACTAATGGGTTGTTACATGACTTAGCAGCACTTCCCCTGGTTTTATCAACATGAATTATCTGTATCTCCATGCATGACCAAGGAGTGAAAATAGTCAAAAACATTTAAAAAAAATTAAAATGGCACATAAATGCCAGATAACCAAAAAAAAATGTATAAAAAAACCCCACAAATCCACAAAAAAAACCATATATTTGGTATCGCCACATTCTGAACAATCTGCGCAATAAAGTAGAATCATTATTGGACCTACACAGTGAATGCCTTTCAATTTTCAATTTCAATATTTAATTGTAATCAATTAAAACATTAATTACAAACATTATGTGCCCCAAAATAAGAAAGCTAAAACGAACAATTCTTCTTGCATAAATTGTGAACTGAAAAGTTATGCCTCTAAAAAGATAGTGATACTAAAATAAATAAGATTTTCTCCAAATTAGTTTTTAATTCAGTAAAATTGAGTAAAAATTAAAAAGCTAGATAAATGAGGTATTGCCATAATAGTGGTGACCCATTGCATAAAAATAACATTATGGTTATTTTATCATTTGGCAAACTGATCTAATTGAAATTTTTATGCCCCAAAATGAAGTACCTGCAAAACATAAACCCTAATATATCAACATAAAAAAATTAATACATTTATAGTCTGTATAATATGACAATGCAAATCTGTTCTAAAAGGCGCTCCTTCCATTCTATACCTGTCTGTGCACCCATACAGTTTGGGTATCAAACTTTGTGGAGTTTTTTGTCAACAAAGACAAAGAAAAAAATTGTGAAAGTTCAATTTTTGGCCAAAATGAATGTATATTTTCCCCAAAAAATTGCAATTTCTAAATTACACCTCCATTTTGTTTTAACCCAAGTAAAATTCCTAATGGGTTGACAAACTTCTTTAAAATGGTTTTTCAAAAATTGAGGGGTCACATTTCTATAATGAGGTAATTTATGGGGTTTTACTATTATTTAGACTTTTAGTCTCACAGTCACTTGAAAGCTGGGCAGGGGCCTCTAAAAATGTAAAAAAAAAAGTCACACCAAAATTGACTGGATGCTTAAAAAACTGTGCCAACATAGAGCAGGTATTCAGGAAATGCTAGTTATGACGTTATTTTGGTGGTATCACTATCTGCCTGGAAAGGGAATTTAGAACTTTAGAGAATTTAGAAAATGGAGAATCTTTTGAAAGTTTCCTCTTACTCTTTCTACAGTCCGAAGAAGCCAAGGACGTGTTGCTTTAAAATAATGCTGAGAGCGCAATCTACATTGTCTGTGCCTGCAGGTGAATTCTTTGAGTCATGTCTGCTGAACTGGTTGGAGCTTTGTGGTCTGGGTGCCCACAGAGAGGGCTCCGAGTGCCACCTCGGGCACCCATGCCATATGTTCACCACCACTGCCATAGATCCTTATCCTAGAATTAGTGGTGAATTGATTTTGAACAATTGTTTTGTGGTTTCATCTAAACTGAACACACGCTTGTCAGTTTCGATAAGACTGTTGAGTGAAGGAACTTTTAAAGTTTCCATTTTTTAAAGACTTTTTTTGGAGTTGTTTTTTTTTGTATCTCTACAGTCTCCAATCTATCCTGTTCACTAAAGACAGAGGCATGGCTTTTCAATAATGGTATGTCTCAAGCCTTATTTTAGTACTGCTGTTATATTATGATATCTCTGTTATTGCTAGAACAGAATTGAATTTACAGTTACCACAAGCTGGCTTGTTGTCCAAAGCCATTGTTGGATCAAATTGATCTACGGCAGACACCAATGTATGCAAATACAATTTAGAATTTTATTTAATGTTGAATTCTATTCTACAACATTACATAGCTCCATTCCAACATTTAATAAGAGTCCCTATGTGTGTTACATTTCTAAATGGATGTATTTTCAGCAACTAGCTATTACATGGATTACAGTCACGAAGGGAACTACATTTCAATATGAAGATTTTGATTAATGTACAAAATTAATGTCATATGTAATGAAGGATTTGGTTTAAGACAGATTCAATTAGAACATATTCTCTAAGGCAATGTAATATATTTTCCATTCCATTATAAAGCCTGAGGATAACCAATGACAGTTAGACTTTTGAAAATCCCTTTAAGATATGTAGTTTATTTAAGGACTCCAGCTGCATATACATATGCTAATATATTATTGGTGGTTCTGGAATGATGAATATGCCAAAAATATTCCACTCTATCGTCGTTATGTCGACAACATATTCATGGTGCTTCCAATGCACTGACCAACAATTGGTATCTAATCTAATTTGTATCTTAATTCCAACACCATAAAAATGAAGTTTGGGTTTGAGGATTCTGCACACTTTAGACACTTTCAAGTATTTCATGCAGTATGCACTACTAGGGAGAAAAAAGGAATCACATAATTGTTTAAATTTGTTAACCTAACAGCAGGTTCCAGACAGGATTTTCCTGAATATTTTCTTCAAAAGCTGCATAATCTTTTATCCTAATCAAAACTTCTTATTGTGAAGTTTTCCTTTGTTAATTTTTCATATAATAAACAAGCCAACACAAAAGGCAAGACAACATACCCATATATAATGGACAAGAATCCCACCCACCCAACCTCCCACCCAAGTCAGTAGACAATAGGTAATCCAGAATACATATTAAAGGATAATACAGTGAATCCATATAATGACCTACAATGGAGGAAAACTATAGATGCATATTAAGAGATGTTCACAGACAATGGGTCCTTAAGAACGGCACAGAAAACCCAGGGCCACAAACTATTTACTCTACTTCGAGAGTTACCATCCCTAATGGGGTAAAAAGAGCCCCCTACATACAATTCGTCAGACTTTGGCTAGTTTCACACAAGATGTGTATGTATGTGAGATTCAGTGAACACTGTAAAGGAGAAGGTGCACCAGACTTAAGTAATGTCCATCAAAGCAATACATCGATCTTGCGATTTGGGAGTTAAGTGCACATTAATGTACTCACAATGAAGGACGATAGAAAAAAAATATTGCTAAGAAAGAAGGCTGGATCATGGAAACTGGCGCTATGGGCTTTTTTTGTGTTAAATGATAAGAACAATATGGGGGTGTTGCTTTAAAGCAAACCTGTCACCTGGAATGTCATTTTTAGCTGATGACAGGTTCCAATAGCCTATGCTATGCATATTTTTAAAATGCCTTTGTCAGTATTCTGAATCATTTCGTAGTTCATATAAGTTTAATTTACATTACCTGGCTCCCTGCTAGCAGCATGTGGTGAGTCCTAGGGGGAGGGGCAGCTATAGTCTGTCTGTGCACCTAGACGTCCCTTTACACCAAAATGCAGTGACAACCTCCAGATCTTGATATGCAGGTATGTCCATGCCCCACTGTGCTTGGAGGGGTGCCACCTTCTTACTCTAAATATAAGGGCACACAGGGTAGTGCAGCTTTTCCCCGTTCATGAGAATGTAATCAGCCAACCAATAAAAACCTTGGGGGCTTCTAATGTTCTTGGAACACATACCAACATTGAAATAATGTACCATATTTTTCAGACTATAAGATGCAGCACATATCAAAAATAGCAAAAATATATTAATACCTTTTAAAAAATGTTCTGGTGGTCTTTCTGCAATGTACTTTCTTCTACATGCACATACAAACAGACCTGCTAGTGTAATCAGCCTCCACTTCTTAAGAATTTTAGACAAAAATAAAACACTCCACTTCTCCTGCACAGCCTCCTCCAATTCCTCCTCCCCTCTGTGTTACCAGAATCCACTTCTTAACAGCCTCTTTAGCCCCTGTGTATAACCACAGCCTCCATTTCTCCTGCACAACTCCATGCAGTTTTCCAGTAGAACACAGAGCTAGCTCTGCTTCCAGGTCATGTGACTCAATGATGTCATTCAAGGTCCTACTCTTTGTGAGAGAGAGGGGAGCCGAAACTCTGCTCTCTGAGAGATCGGGTGATACACTTTATCAGCATTTCTCTCAATCTCCAGGACAGCAGTCAGGACGGTCTGGCCGTTCTGGATCCTCCTGAATGTGGACAATAGCACATAGGCACTTCTACGCAAGTCTTTCTCCGAAAATATGAATTTATTTATTTGCCTCCTGTGCAATAAATTCAGCATTATATTTTACTTTCAGACCTCATGTGAATGTTGACCATGGGTCATTATAACCCATTAGGTGGAATAAATTCATACCACAACACAAAGTGATGAAAAACAGTGTTTTTTTTTTCTAGACATCATTACAATAATACGTCTAAAACCCATTACTGTGAAAGATTTCACCTGCCATTGTGGTCAATGGTGCTGATCTCAACCATGTAGCAAAACAGATACCTCTAATTACAGCACTCTCATTAAAAGTAATTTCCAATCCCGAAACAAGTCTATTGCTTAATTTACTAACACTAGAAACTTAATCAAATACATGTTACCTGTCAGAAAGGCAGAAAATTTATGAGGCGAATCTTAAGCATTAGTGCATACTGGCTGCTCCTTCTTTACTTTATTAATCCATCAAGCAAATATAATACTTTGGTATGAGGACGCATTTCCTCGGAGAGCTAAAAATACCGTAGAACCCAAGTGATTTATGTTGTAGCTGTAAAGCCATTTATACTGCAGGTGTATATGGGCATCAAAGTGGTTCATTAAATAGTCATTTCCATGTTCTGAGACTATTTTAAGTACTTAAAAACCTCTACATTCAAGTAAAAGTTTCTTCCTCCAAACTGTTAATAATGGTGATAATCCACTATCAGGCATCTGGATATACAGGTGGTTCCCTATCTGAGAACACCCGACTTACAGTCGACCCCTAGTTAAGAATGGACCTCTTGATGTTGATAATTTACTATAGCCTTACTATAGCCTTAGGCTACAATGACCAGCTGTAACAGTTATGAAAAGGTATCTGCAATGAAGCTTTATTGTTAATCCTGGTTATTATGACAACCCAACATTTTAAAAATGTAATTGCAGAGCCCAAAAAAATTTTTGGCTGGGGTTACAATTATAATATATACAGTGCTGACTTACATACAAATTCAACTTAAGAACAAACCTACAGAACCTATCTTGTACGTAACCCAACTACTACCTGTACTGGGAAGCAGCTGATCGGAGGACAGAGATATAGGATTTCATTGACTTGCTGTTAGAAGTTGTTTGCGTTGTATAACAGGTTTCAAGATTGGACTATGGGCTTTCAGTTTTTATATAGTGACTAGTTTTCAATGCGTTGCATTAAATTATATAATTTATATACTTAAAAAAGTAAGTACACATTGATTAAGTAACAAAATATAAAACATAGCCAGAATTTAATTCAGTCATGTTAGGTGGGTGACCTTATACAGACTTCACATTGGACCACAGAGGCTCTAAGCCCTCAGTGACTAGAAATAAGAGGGTATATTAAGAGAGACTATGTCTATACACCTTTAAGAATGCTCATGAGCTACTTAAAGGGGTTTTCCACTTTCAGCAAATGATTGATGATTGTATAACGTATGATGAAAAGTTAAACAATTTCCCAATATACTTTCTGTATCAATTCTTCACATTTTGTTTAAATCTTTACTTGCTGTCATTTAACAGGAAGCTTTATTGTTTACCTCCTGTAGATAAAAAACATTCCCTGGTCATGTGATGTCTCACAGGTGCACAGCTTGTTATAACACATGGTTCTGATTACTCTCTGTGATATAACGAATTGTGCACCTGTGTGACATCACATAAGCAGGGACTGTTTTTTTCTGCAGGAAGTAAACCATGAAGATTTCTTTAGAAAGACAGCAAGCAAGAATCCAGAAAACTGTAAGGAATTGATACAGAAAGTTTTTTTGGGAAACATTTTAAAATCAATAAATTATTTATTGAAAGTGGAAAACACATTGAAGATACTACTCCAAACACCCCCATAAACATGGATTGTCAATTTAGTGTGTATGTATCGTCAGTTTGGGAGAGTAATAACAAGTAAGCCATTGCCAGACACCTTTGGTGGTGGGTTCTCTTTTGAGAACATAGGGGTTGAATGGTAAAATTAAAAACACGTCTTTTTCATCTTGAATTACATTTGATTATTTTATAAAAATATTGTTTTATTTATGTTTTGGGTATAATTTATACAGCTAGGTAATTAAAGAAAACTCTGGGAGACGTTTTTGTGTCATCTATAGGAGCAAGTGAAAACAGCTCCTTGTGTAGTCCGTGGTCATTGGTAGAACTGATCTGGCTCTGCCATAATGCAGCCATATTGGGGGCTACTTAGCTATGCCATGATTGCTAGTTCCATAGAGACAACAGTACTGGACCCTGTATAGGGTGTCCGTTTTTATAAAGGTCTTTTTACCAACCAAGAACTGGCCGGCTTCTTTTAGATTACAAAAGTCTAAAACCCACAGCAGTCACTTACAGTTTCATAAATTTAAAGCTCAAAAGCCCATTAAGTTATAAGGGTTAACCCATTAAAACAATGTGGACCATATAATTAGAGATATAGGGGCAAATTTACTTACCAGGTCCTGTCACATTCCTGACAGAAATCTGTTGGGTTGTCTGATGCCCACGCCCCCCGATTTGCTTCGCATGAATGTCTGCGCCAAAATCTGATCGCGTGCGTCAAAAACCCCTGTTATAAATGCAGCGCAACACGGAAATCGTTGGGAAACCTGAAAATGCAGTCCGCGGACCCTTGGTAAATGAGCCACAAACCGTTTAACATGTATATCTTACTATAGGCTTACATTTACATTATACTATGCAATAGATGTTCAACTTTACTTGATATCACTAGACCATGTAGAAAGTCAAATGCATTAGCACAAAATGACAGTAGATAATTTACCTGTTATAATATTGTGCTCCATCACACAGACTATGGAGTCATCAAAAATCATTATTATTAATGAATATCTCTGTCTGGTTCACTGAAGAACTAATTTATCATGTAGCTTGTTCTAGCTTTAATGTGCACAATTTCTTTATACATTGGTTTATACCCTCAATCCACATTACTTAGTAACACAGCAATTGTACATTTTAAGGCCTTATTCATATGACCATTATGGGGGTCGTGAGCTGGCCGCACAATTTACGGCCAGATCCCAGCCTACATTGAGGTTTGTGGCACATAGGGGTTTATTTACTAAGGGTCTGGGGAACGCACTTTCATCGGATTTTGGAAATTTTCGGAATTTGCGCTGCTGTGACAGCTATTTAGATGGGGATTGTGTCGAACTCAATCAGATTTTGGCGCAACCATGCCTGCTTTCATGCAACAGAAACTCAGGTGGACTTGAGCAGGGAAGCGACACATGCAGGAAATAGGGCGCACAGTCTAAGTGAATCGCGGCACAATGCATTGGTAAGTAAATGTGCCCCACACCTCAACCGTCTTTTGATGGAGAGGGGAGGGGTGAGGAATGCTCACTCACCCTGCCCTCTCCACCTGTATATTAAATACAATGGGGGCATGTCACCTCACTATGAGGCCTCCTGCACTCAACCATGTTTTCCTAGGACTGTGTTAACAGTATTTTCTCTTGCATTATTGGTTGTTGCAGACTGCAAAAAAAGGGAAGATTGTTACCTAGCTAACCACTGCAAATACAGACAAAACATGGATGACACACCATACGTCAGGCTTATTTTTTACGTACAGAAAATATACAGAAAATATTTGGCGGTGAATTTAGCAGTGATAAACCAGGGCTGGGTGAAGTGGTAATTTAGTAATGTTTTCAGCCTTTTATGATCAGGTTGTGGGCTGTTTTTAAAATTTTGTAGCGTGCTGGTGGTAGGGTGCTGGCTCTCTGTTTATTTATGTATATATCTCCCTTGTATCTATCTCAAATCTATCTATAATTATCTCATAAAAAGTAGAAGATCCAGAGCAGCACAGCTAGCGGTGGGTGCAGAAGCCGGTGATCCCTTGGCCAGGGTCTCCAATATAGGTTCAGTGAACAGTACAGTACACCGAAACGTCGCTTTTTATGGAATAAAGCTTCACCCCTTTCACTACTACAAGGAGTGCTGCCTCTTCATTGAACCCATAATTATCTCATATCTATATTTCCACCTTCTCAGATAAAAATGGCGCACCCCAGTCCAGGTATCAGGTGAAATAAGCGGTGAAATGTATTCAAAGCTGTAACATTTCGACTGAGTAGCTTTTTTTATGCTTGAAACCTTAGAGCATATTTGACCTAATCGAGTACTGGAGTGCTGCTATTTTATCTATATATATTTCTGGAGATGGGCTTTGCCTGCCCATATTACTGTTTGGAAACTGCAAGGTGCTATTATTACGCAGGACTAAATGAGCACTGAATGTGATGGTCCATAAAATAGCTTTATTTTGGGGCTTCACTTTTGTTTTGTTATATATTCCTTTAATAAAGAGAACAAATATATAAAAGCTTTAACATTATTCACAAAAATAGATTATCACAATATTATCACAACATTATACAAAGTCAATAACGTCCATTGGTGATAACAATATATTACAATGCATTACAAAAGCACTTATAATAATCCCCCCCACCCCCCACACACAAAAGCTAATGTCAACGAGGACAAATATTTTCCCATTTGATTATCTGCTCACCATATAGAGCATTTTTTCGTACTGAGACACTGTCAAAGACAGATTATACCATTGTTCCTTAAAAGGTGGTTCTTTGTTTCCCCACTCACATGTCACACAGACTGATGAAAGAATCATAGCTCTCAATATTAAATTTTTATATTTCTTGGGTACATTACCCATCTCAAGTAAACCAAGAATGCTAACTTTTACTGATGGTCAATGCCCAAAACCTCTGACGTATATCCAAACACTTCCCTCCATAAAGTACCCATCCTCTAACACTCCCACACAACATGTAAAATGCCGACCTCATCAGATTACATTTATAACACCTAGAGTCCGTTCTAATTTTCATTCTATATTATAAAGCAGGAGTATAGTAAATTTTATATACCATATTGAAATATATAACCCAATAATCACAATTAAGTGAACAATTCTTAATATTCTTATAAACCTCACCCCATTCCTTATTATCTAATCTTCCAGTTTCCACTTCCCATTTATACACAGAGTGATGGGAAAATTATTTTGAATATTGTTTCACAATATATCTATATACTTCAATTTCATTGGGAAAGTTGTCATTATACTATAGGAACGTTTTCGTCTAGGAACCCTTGCAATGATAATATTGCTTTTACTGTTAACCAAGACTTGACCAAAGATTTATACATTTCCCATTTAGAAAATGCTTCCTCTAATAGTATAGATCAGTGATGGCGAACCTATGGCACGGGTGCCAGAGGTGGCACTCGGAGCCCTCTTTGTGGGCACCCAGGCCATCACCCAGCACAGAGTTCATGATTCAGGACCCAAGACCTCGTCCTGCAGTCACAGACTGCCCAGGATGTGCCACGTTCAGCGTTATTTTAAAGTGACTTAAAGTGCAGGAGTAGCCAACTTGGTGAGAAACTACAATAATAATCCGAATTTCTCCTTCTTTCTGCTGTATTGGTGTCCTCAGGACGGCAATACGTTTGAAACCTGTGAAACTGTGGCACTTTGTGAAAAATATGTGGCTTTTGGTTGTAGTTTCGGCACTCAGTCCCTAAAAGGTTTGCCATCACTGGTATAGATGATTCCAGTAGCTCAAAGATGTTACTGGCTTTGCCATCAGTCAACTGTACTAGATTAACAAAGACTGGATTAATTCCTAGTAGCTAAATTGCCAACTTCAGTTGCAAAATAATATCCCTTATAAAAGGGTAGACCCAAACCACCTTCTTCAATTGATCTATATGAATAAGACATCTTTATTCGAACCCTCTTTCTCCCCCATAATAAATTGTTCTAAATAGTCTCTACCAACTTAAAAAAAAAAACTTTTGTCAATCCAAATGGGTCATGATGATAATAATAAGATCTTTGGTAGCAAAAACATTTTAATAAATTCTATCTTGTCCGCTTTTGACAGGGGCCTCGCTTTTAGTTTTGCCCAGGGCCCCTCTTTGTCTAAAACCGGCCCTGTGTTTATGAGGCCATACAATACAAAGAGCTGTGAGACAGCCGCAAACGCCTCAGTCGTATCATCTGAGAAAACAACAATAGTGTACATGAGGCCTAAGGGAGGCTCACCTACAAACTACTCTTAAATGCGATCTCAAAGTTTGGCCCAGTTACATATACTAAATGCCATAAGTAAAAAAAAGGCAAAAAATGGCACATAAAGGTGTGTAGACACTTTTTACTCCCATATTATCGTTTAAAATTTGCCAGTTTTGTTGAAACAGAATTGTCGAAGAAATAGATTGCTGCAATCAGATTTGCAATTTGTCTTGTGATGTAAAAGTTATACTAAAAATTAAGTCACATTGAGCGGGCATAAAACTTCATTGAGAATCTCCAGGATGACTACGTGTAAACCACAAGAGATATGGAACATCTGATTGCAACAAGTAATTTCTCAGACTTCCCTGGTCTTTACCTACCTATTGGCAAAACTTGGGCTTGTTCCAATATGGTGGCCATGTCTCTGAAACAACCTAAAAGATAGGCCCCCCCGCCTATTACTTTATCAGGTTATACATTGATCTAATGTTCCCTTTAGTTTCTGAAATAAAAGGGTCTCCTGGGACTTTATACTCACACTGTATTACTCATAGCAAAAATCAAACTTTTTTCTTATAAGTTATATAATCAAGATTTCTGCAGTCTTTTTTTCCCTTAGAAAAACGGCAAAAATCTCAGTAAATAACTAAAGCCAAAAGGCAAGACACAGCAATGATTGTAATGAAGCCTCCTCTGTGCAGTGGTACAGTATGTCTGGCACAATGCACATCACTTAATCACTTATATTTCTCTGCTGGTGACCATAAGTAATAGTAATACTAGCCGCATAGAAAAACAATCAACTCTGTGCTACGTCTCTCACATGCACAGTGGGATCCAGGCACCACACAGCGTCAGCAGCATAACAGGAAGGCGCCACTTCTAAGCCGCCTTGTACTTAGAGCTCTGTCTCATTTGTAATTCTTCATGAACAACCATTTTATTTGACAGGCTTCATACAAGCCTCTTTCTACGATTCAAAATTGGCATTTTTTCATGAAAAATGATAATTTCATTACTGTACGTAAATGCCTTATAAGGAGTCAGGATGCCATCCATGGTAATAATAATTCATTACTGTAAATATATTATAAGGGTACATTCACACGACATATGTTCATGGAGAAGAGAGGAGGCGCAATATGGTGAAACATAGGATGTGTGCTCACCATAGCGCCATAAATGCATATCCTCATATCAATCCCCATTACATTCGTGTGATTGAGCCCTAAGGGATCGTGATGCCATCCATGGTTGACTTTTTAATGAAACATGCCATTTTTAACATATGAATGATTAAATTATGGCGTATTTTTGAATATTTAAAATCCCAAATATAAATGTTCTAAAAATAACTGTTTGGAGTAAAAATCCTTATCCAGCATATATTGCTACTGCTTAGTACTACTAATCTTATGTGATAAAAATTTTAAATACAGGTTAGAAAATTGGTAATGAGCTTGAAAGGCTACTGAGAGCCTGTGTGATGCAGATTCAAAGGCTATTACACTGTCTCACCCTTCCTCTTTACTCCCTCAACACTACACCCCACCCTCTGCACAATGTAATTTCACTTCAAAACAGGAAGTAGGGGAAGTGATCCTTGCAGACTGTAAAAACATCTGAATCTTCAGCATGGGGGCACTCTTGGAACCTACCCAGTAGCCTTTCAGGCCCATTATCATAATTGTAAAAGTTGATTTTAGAGGTAAGGAGGCCATGGATGACAAATATAAGAAGATTACCATAGTCACAGTGCCTGGAAGTAAGAGTATTTTTCCGTGGTTTATCATGATGGATTTTGATTGCATATTTCCTTTGAACTTTACCCAAAAGCTTAACTCCACGCTAACCCTAACCCCAATGAAAACATTTGCAGGACAGTTGGAGCAACATTGGTTCCCCTCAAAAAAATCAAATTAAAATTAATTTGGTGTTGGAAAACTTGCAAATTTACAATTTGCAAATCTACAAATCGATGAATAGATTCACTCATCCCTACATAATACCCTTCCAACAAAGGGATTCTCCAAAACATATAACCCCATTTTTAGGAAATCTGTTCACTACCAACATATTTCTCCCTATATGTCAATGATAGGAATATCTGAAGTGCAACAGCCTATATGAGAAGTCTATTAGGTCACACTGGGTTCTCAGTGGCTCAGAAGTTTGGAGTTTAGGTCCAACTAAGGACACCTGCATGTTCTCCTGATGTTTGCAGTGTTTTCCTCTCACACTCTTATAACAGACCGAGAGGTTATTGACTAAATATGAAATTTGCCGTCAAGTGTCTGAGATTGGAAAATAAGACCGTGAGCCCCACTTGTGATGCTGTAGAGAAGATGCTGAGGCTATGCTGTATAAGCAATGAGATAGAAATCAATAAACTCAGGAATGTTCTTTAAAAACCATTTCTGCAAATGCTGAATGCCATTACCTCATGTGCTGTCTTAAGGGTTCTTATTAACAGGTTACCTTTAGAAAAATGTATACATGAATGCTGCTAACTTAGAGAAAGTGGGAGTAGAACAGGTTTCTACTGCCTTGCAGTGACCCGAGCCTTGGCTTTTGTACAATTTGGGTACCACCATGTTCAAATGGGGACACCCTGGAGAAGCTGCTCTGGACACCCTCTCACACATGGTGGTGAAGACTCACTCCCTTACAATGGGCTTCCTCTGCTGCTCCACATAATGGGTCTCAGACTTATTAAACCAATAACCCACTAGCAAAATAGTATTTTTAGTTCAGCTCACCTCCATAATTACAGACTGTATATGAGGATGCACGGACATCCGGTTTGGGAAGCCAAAATAGGGCAAGAAAATAATAGGTGAGTACAGCTTCCAGTCATATCAGAAAATAGTAATTAAAAATTCACTTTATAAAAATAAAAGTTAATGAAATTAATAGATGGTCATATCTGGTTACAGACCTGGAAATATATGGTAACCTGGCAGGCTCGAGGGGTAGTGGACCCACTGGATCACCATGGACGATGATGTAAGCCGACACCTGGGACCGGAATCTAAGTGGTTCCTGTGTGTTCACCAGAGCCCACTGCAAAGCAGGTTGGATTTGCTGCGGCATGGTACCACCAGGCCATTCCACAGGTACGACTTTGTCTGCATTGGCAGCCAAGGTGAGGTACACAGACATCTAGCAGAATCGTAGGAAGGCAGCACGGGCAGCACGGGATCAGAGTCAGGGACGTAGCAGTAGGTCAAGGCAGGCAGCAAAAGAGCGTAGTCAGGAACAGAACTGGGGTCACAACGGGAAATCACAATAACAGCATAGGGCATAAGACAAGCTTTCTCTAAGGCACATGACACAAAGATCCGGCAGGGTGTGCAGGGAGAGGCTGGATTATAAGGAATTCTGGGAAATGGCCGCCACCAATTAACAGTGCGATGGTCCTTTAAATCTCACCCTAAGAGACGGTGGTCCCATGTCTGCCTTCACCTTCAACAAGCTTAGCAGCTCAAACAAGTAGATCAAGAGCTATAGGCACATGGAACCAGAGCAGGGTAATTGTACTATAAACAAGAAAATCCCTTTAAATATGAGAAACCTTTTATGCATCCATTTTCTCTTAACCTGTAGTAGAAACTGATTCTCTGATTATTTTTCAGCCAGAGACAGTCTAATATGAAGAAACACTTGACCACATAAGTATGAGTGATGAATACGTTCAATGTACCTCTCGAGACTTCTGGGAAAAAATGTCAGTGGTAATTGAATACCAATTAATGACTTAACCATGGCTAGACACTTTATTGGCACAGACTCTATAAATACAGCTCTGTCTATGATGCTAAATATTACATCTCCGAATGCTCCCGTGTATCTCACATTTACAGAGTGTGAATGTAATTCTGCGGCATGTGACGTGCGCCCACACTGATTATGTATGGCTTTATGCAGGGCAAAAGGACAACCACCAATCTAAATGACTGTGACCTTCAGACCTGAGATACTGAATATGTATGCAAATCAAGTTGCGAAGTCTATTAATCCCAAAAGTAGAGACTAAATATTAGGACTTAGCTTTTGTTGGAATGACCAAGAATTGCTGAACATTGGAGGAATGTAATGGTTCACAGGCAAAGATTCCTTCAGTAGGAATAAATCTTATTATTAGTGGATGAGTAAACGGGGACACAATGTGGAAAGTTGTCATAGTTTGTGAAAGTTGTCAGGAACTATAATAAATATGCATGGAAAAAGGGAAAAACTTAAAAAAGACTAAATACCATATCTATTTTCCCTAGAAATTCAGTTTTGCATCTCCATCTTAGATCCCTTTGTCATACATAGGGCATGTGACGCTACAGTCATGTGCCACTTTACCAGCACTATGTGGACAAAAATTGCTGCACTGAATGTAGCATATCATGACATAAATGCAAACAGCTGAGACAAATTGTGTGGGTCCAAGAATACAGAACCGCCCCCCAAAAGACTGGGGTAAGAAAAAAAAGAACACATAGGTACCCCATAGGACTTTTGCTCTGTGTGTTCTGTTATTTCTCACCCTTGGTCTGGACCAAGGGTTTTCTTTTCCATATTTATGGAAAGCCCTTTTAAATAGTGAAGATTTGTTGATGGGTGCATAGGGATGGATACTTTTCAATGTTTCCACATGGAACATACCAGACTAGATGTCATTTTATTACCACAGGAAAAAGTGCTTGAACACCATGAAAAAACCATTGCCATTAGCAAGGGGTTAACTTAAAAAGCTAAGGCTAAATTGAAGAGCTCCATCGTAAGCATGAACTTGGAGATACAGTTTGACGACCAAAAATCCACTTAATTCTAAAGGAATTGTCCCGTCTTTAATATTCTATTTGTAAGATCCCACAACAGCATGGCTCCCAGTTAATGGTATGGAACAAATGAAAGATGGCTGGTATAGCCATCAGAAGCTGATTGGCTGGAGTGATCACATGCCATCTGGTTCAAACCAAAGACTGATATTTTAGATATAGTTGCCACACTGAATCCCTAGAAAAAAATGGTAAGTATTAATTACCATGATATTTATTTGCAATTGGGGTCATATTATTATAAACCTAACCCCTTTATGGACACAATACATTTTTAATTGTTGTTCGGAATTGGATGACAGTTGGATAAAACCAGAAATGGAAGATATTACGGTGAAAAAGAATCAGGCAGCTGTATTTTTAGCATTTCTTATTCTTTAAGCTAAAAAGCCCCTTACTACATGCTTATTTCTAAACTATAGTACCCCAAACCAGATGCTAAAACAATCACACCCCACAAGAGATTCTAAATGATCAGGCCATTCAAAAAAATTACACTACTGATATACTTTTTACTTTGGTCGACTTTGATATAATTACTTCCCTGTGATAAAAGGTGGAGAGTCATCAGCGGTTATGGGGAACTTGTCTGGAATCCAGTCTGATGACATGGTAAGTATCTGTTGGACTATGGGCTGACGGATATATTCAGCATCTTCTCTTTGCTTGCTGGTACAGAAGAAGGACATTTGTGCCACAAGAACCTTTTATGCACTTTTCCTAGAACCAATAGTAGAAAGCGAAGGGGCTCATCCAACCATCGTTACTGCTAGCAAAAACTAGTAGCCACTTAGCTTCTCATAGTAGGAGGAGAACCCCTCCATGTATATTTTAGTACAACACTTTAAAAAGTTTCAAATATCAATGAGGGGTGTTTATTCACTTTCCGACAGTTTTTTGGCTGACATTTTTTATTGTTGCTTGGCCTTAATCTCCTTATTTATGATATGGCTGCACCACTTTTCTTCTGAAACTCACACCTATTTTTTTGTTGCTCAATTTGGTCTCTTTTCAACATAAAAAATTTGGATAATTTAATATAAGCTATCATAATAGGAGCTGTTTACATTAAACATTACGCCTGTTTTTCTATTGCATTAAATGTTTGACATAATATTTTTACTTCTTGAAGTAACGGTATGCAGTTTTGGAAAACCTCTATGTTTGTTCTTTTTATAAACACTTAAAAAGAACACAAGAAAGTCCAGTTCACCTCCCCAAGAACCTCCCGATGCCAGGAGCTTCACCTTGAAGATCTTCAGCGCACAGTATATAACAAACGATGTCCAACAGTTTCCTGGGATATGGTTCCAAACCTACGCGTTTCGCCTTACAGCTTAGTCATGGTCATGGTAGACCATGACTATGCTGTAAGGCGAAATGCATAGGTCTGTACGCCTGGTTACCTGCTGCTATAATTTGTACACTGCTGTTTGATACGTTTTTAAAGAAATAAAGATTTGGAACCATATTCCTGGAGAGTGCAGGACATTGTTTGTTATATTTTCATAAATACTGTATTTGGTTGATTACCAGTATCTTGCTCTCCAGTTGAGCTTTGTATTTAAAATGTTATTCACCACCTCACGTTCACCCACCCAGACATCCAATGAACATATACGTCACTCAGCCGGAGGGAGGTCCCCAGTGGAACCCACCAAATAAATTGGCAGCAGCCAATCACTATCTTTTGCAGAGGTTCACTCCTCCCCCTGCATTCATGGGGAGGATAAGGCAGCTCTTTATATGCAGGCAATGGTATACGTCAGTAACATACATTGTTGGATGCATAGGTATGCCACACAAGTTATCCTTACACATATGTTAAAAAGGGCAGGTGCAGCCTAATTACTGTATGTATGTGACATGCACTGATATGACATTTGTATATACATGGTTGGTTTATAGAAAGATGTAAAATAGAGTACAGGCAGTCCCTAGGTTATGTACAAGATAGGTTCCATAGGTTTGTTCTTAAGTTGAATTTGTATGTAAGTCAAAACTGTATATTTTATAATTGTAACTACAGACAATTTTTTTTTTGCCCCAGTGGCAATTGTAGTTTCAACATTTTTTGCTGTAATTGGATCAAGGATTATTAATAAAGCTTCATTACAGACACTTTACAGCCGATCATAATGTAACATTCCAGAGAGCTTCACCAGAGGTCAGAGAGGGCAGAGGAGTCCATCTTTAACTAGGGGTAGTATGTAAGTTGGCTGTTCTTAGTAGGGGACCGCCTTTATTACAATTTAAAAATTGGATTTTGGCTGCACACTCAAATCAATGTGTAATGCAGGTGCTCTGGAGAGGGTCCCAATCCCGTGTAATATAGGAAAATCTTGGACTCCAGTCACACTGTATGAGTTGCAAGGAATTGTTATTGAGACAAACTTTCAAATGTTTGTCTCAATAAAAATTCCTTGCAACCCATACAGTGTGACTGGAGTCCAAGATTTTCCTTTATTACAATTTAAACATAAAAGTATATAAAATGTTTGACCTTTTTAGATTTAACAAAATAAATACCATATTTTTCGAACTATAAGGCGCACAAAAAATCCTTTGATTTTCTCAGTAATCAAAGGTGCCCTTTATAGTCCAGTGCGCCTTATATATGAACCGTACTTACAGCACTTACTGTGCACAGGTCTGCCACCTGCTGGTCATTCATCTTTATAATAAGATGCGCCTTATAATCCGGTGTGCCTTATATATGAACCTAGACATTTTAGCAGGCATTTATTGATGGTGCGCCTTATAATCCGGTGCGCCTTATAGTCTGAAAAATATGGTACATAACCCCCAAAAAAAACCAGTTTAAAGAATGCTTATAAATGTTAAATTAGTGAATGTTGCCAGCATAATGTTGACAGTTGAAGCTTATTTATCGAATTTGTGTTTACTGCGCATATAGAACATTAAAAAAAAATTCAATAGATAAATTTGCATAAAAATAGAGACAATTTAGGTGCAAAAAATGGACAATTAATACAATTGTTAGATTCCTTAGTTTTACAAAAATATAAAAAAAACCTCAGAAATCTAACACATATGTTATGGACATGTCCTGCGTAAAATTGACCGATCCATACAAAGAGCACATTCCAATTTGAGTGTAATACAAGCTCGGTAGCAAATACAGCACTTTTAATTCATGTCACATTGTTTTGGAGATGCGTGCTGTTTGTATTCATTGCACTCTGCTCCTCTGACTTCAAGGCATGCAGGAAAATCAATTGAACATAGTGACAAATAGAGACTTTATATATGTTTCCAATAGGCATCTGAACGGATAAATGTCAGAAAAACGACTTTGGCTTCACCTCCGTGGAGAAGTTGATCAAATTTAAAATGATAGTTTGCATTGTTTAGGAAGAATTTTTCAAAATTGACACATTCAGGGGACTTTTTAGTTAAAAAAACACAAAATACCATATCCAGGGATGGGAGAGAAGTTCTTCATTCAGAAATTGTACCTATTGCGGCGGAATGAGGTTACTGAACATGTATTTATCAATCTCTTCCTCTTGTGTTCTTCCTGCAATTTTAATAAACAAATTGCAGGAGGGTGTTACTATATTGGACTGAAACTGTACAGTCAGTTTTGCCAGAATCACAATCCTGTGATGAGGTGAATAGAAACATCCAGATGGCAAATCATAACTATCATTATCATAAAATGGGACGGCACAATGTAGAATAATTATTTAATGACGAAACTTAGTATTTACTAATAAAGACATGTCGGTAAAGGTGACAGGTCCTCTCTTACAAAAGATTATTTGGTCGCCAATATATTCTTTTATATTCTGACATGAATACAAAAATTCTAAGAAGCTTCAGCCCCCCAAAATACAAAAAACAATGTGACGCAAAAACTATAAATATCTTTAATATGTAAAAAATTAAAAGGATTATGTGCAGGTAAAGATTGTGGAATTATTGTAGAATAATTTTGAATTCATAGGATTCTATATGTAAAGTAAATACTGTAAATAACATCAAAATTGCTCCTCAGGTACTGACAATGTAACAGTATGGATGGGATGTAAGTACTGGGACTAGTACATCTATCTTTTTCCATATAAGAGTGGCGCTTGCCGAGGCAGGTATAGGAGGGGAGGATCGAGGAGGAGAGGATCGAAGAAAGAAGGTGGGGGGGAGGGGAAATGGGAAAAAGAGAGTAAAAGGGGAACGGCAAAAAAGAAAGAAAAAGAAAAAGAAAAGAGGAGGAGAAGAGGAAGGAGGAAATGGGAAAAGGATAAAGAAAGGGAAATAATACCTATAGGAGCAAATACAGTATCATACTAATGGATAAAATATGGGTGTGTGATGCACACATGCCTATCATATTAAAATCACATAATAGGGAGACATATTGAGAACTTTCTATATGCAGTTGAAATTAAGGAAACGTCATCACATGATAAATTTACAAGAACACTTTTAGTTCATTGCGGTCGTTCAGACCGGAGGGTCCCATGGCCCCAAATCTCATAATGCACCTACTTTCTCGTCGCAAGAGGTGGAGGGAGCAATCACCTCCTTCTGGGCTATGTTCTATCCTTTCTATGCCAGCAAATTTTAGTACATCCGCATCTCCATTGTGTTGTACCCTAACGTGTTCGATGAGGCGGGGACAGCCGACCCCAGTGGTAATTGACCTCTTGTGCTCCCTGAATCGGGTAAAGAGGCTCCTGACCGTTTTACCAATATAGTATCATTTACATGGGCAAAATACTACATAGACAACGAAAGTGGACCTACATGTTATGAAACTATTAACCGACTGGGTGAATCCTCCAAAGGTGACATATTTCAATTGGCTGTTAAAGTGACAATACCGACACGAACCGCAGTTGTAGTTCCCCATGGGGGTCCCCTTAAGGAGCCAATTCTCACGGGGGGAAGAATACCTACTGCTAACTAGTTTATCCCGTAGTGTGGTGCATCTTCTAAATGTCACTATGGGTCTGCCATTGGTCAGTTCCTTCAATTGGGGGTCTTGTTCCAAAATGTGCCAGTGCTTGTTTATGGCTTTACGAATAACTGTCTCACAGGGACTATAGTCAAAAGAGAAGACAAAACGTCTGTCTTTTTTATCCTTCCTATTCTGATGTGCCCCACTCCTAGTCCTGATGAGATTACTCCGGGGTACTTGTTTTGCTCTGTCCAGGGCCCTCTTTATTAGGGGTAGGGGATATCCTCGATCCGTAAGTCTGGTCGTGAGTTCTGCTGCTTGTGTGTGGAAATGTGTGTCCTCATTATTGAGTCTTCTGAGTCGCAGAAA
Source organism: Engystomops pustulosus (assembly GCA_019512145.1). Lineage (NCBI taxonomy): Eukaryota > Metazoa > Chordata > Amphibia > Anura > Leptodactylidae > Engystomops > Engystomops pustulosus. The sequence continues at coordinate 40,419,438 of CM033641.1, read as the reverse complement.
TTGGCTATAAGGTAAGCCTTCCTTTGTGTGTTGGGGGTGATAACTATTGTAATGGAGAAGTGAATTGGTGTCCGTCGGTTTCCTAAAAGCTGAAGTACATAGTCCACCCTCCTTCACCCGCACCTTAACATCCAAAAACTCCAACTCGGTTCCCCCGAAGACAGCTGTGAATTTCATATTCATCTGATTAACCTGGTTTAAGTATGTTGTGAACTCAAAGAAGGATTGCTCAGTGCCTTCCCATACGATGAAAATGTCGTCGACATATCTATGGAATGCCTTTATTCTTACGGCATACGGGTTGTCCAGACAAAATATATAGCCACCCTCGAAACAGGCCAAGAAAATATTGGCCAGGGTGCAAGCCACAGGGGTACCCATGGCCGTACCGGTATTCTGGACAAACCATCTACCGTCAAAAGTAAAAGCATTGTTGGACAGCACTAAGCGAAGCCCTTCGCATACGAATGAAATGTATGTGCTGTCCTGACCGGCATTCAGTAACACATCATGGACACTTGCTACTGCTAGATCCTGTGGGATCCGGGTGTACAAACTTTCGACGTCTATAGAGGCCAAATAGTATCCCTCCTGCCAATGTAAATCACTGATCACACTAAGGAAGGCATTCGTGTCTTTCAAAAAAGAGGGAATCTCTTGGAGTAGAGGGCGTAGTAGCCAGTCCAAAAATTGCGACAATGGCTCGAATAATGAGCCAATGCCCGCAACTATTGGACGGCCAGGAGGGTTCATCATGGTCTTGTGCACTTTTGGCAAAAAATACCAACAAGGGTACTTAGCATTAACAGGGAACAGTTTTGTTGCTGTATTTTCGGATAGTACTTGGTTATCAACGCTCCACCTCAGGAAGCTGCGGAGTCGTGTCTGGAATCTTAAGGTGGGGTTATGGTCTAGGGGGGTATACGTGGATATATCGGTCAATTGGCGCATAGCTTCTCTTACATAGTAATCTTTTGTCATGAGGACCACGTTGCCCCCCTTATCGGCTGGCTTGGCCAGTATATCAGTGCGAGACTTGAGCCAACGGAGGGCACGCCATTCTCCCTTGGTCAAATTTTTTGGAGCCTCAGGGTAAATTAGGGATTTGACGTCCTCCAAAACTTTTTGGCTAAAAGTTTCCACTGAAGATCCGGCCGGCATAGGCGGACAAAATGTAGAACTCACCCCACCCTTAAAGGCAGTGACCTCCAAAATACTCTCAGAATAGTCATCATATGGCTTACAGTGGTCTGCATCTAAATCTAACAAGATCTGGATGTCCGAGTTCTCTACCGGGGCTGTTACGCCTGGAGGAAAAAACCCTAGAGGGCCCACAGTACATGGGACTTCACCCTTATACTCTTTGCAGGGGTTCACAGGTTTGTTCTTAAAAAAACTTGTGCAGGTCCAACTTACGAGCAGCTTTGAACATATCAATCTCAAATTCTACAGGGTCAAAGGCCTCCCCCATAGCAAAATTTAGGCCCTTGGACAACAAGGATATACAATCATTAGGTAAGACAACATCAGTAAGGTTAATGACATTAGAAATGGCACCGCAAGAATCATTAGAATTTCCACAAACAATGTTAGTATTGTCATTATTGCACACATCGGTATTAGTAGCGGGATCAAGGTTAGGTGGACTGGGGGGGTGGTGGTAGTGGTGGTGGACATGAGGATGGGGGGCAGGGAGGTTTAGGTCTTGTACCTGACAGTCACCGATGTCCCTTAACGCCAGGATCCAGCTGCTGAGCTACTGCTATCCGCCACAGATCACGCATGTAGTTACAAGAAAAGCGATTCCAGGCAAAGGTGGAGCCTAGGAGATAGAAAGAGAAAAATGATCCTTTAGAAGAAGAGATCCAGGCATGAGCTCAAGCTAGTCCACAGATCACCTGTAGTTACAGAATAGAAAGATCAAGCTCCTGCGGCTCTGCTATCCCAAGTATCACCTGGTAGTAGTTACAAGAAACGATCCAGGCTCATGAATGGAGCTAGGGCTATCCCGACAGATGCACTGTTAATTGTGACGAGAGAAAAGGATACAGCTCCTGGTGAGCTCCTGGCGTATCCCACAGATCCACGCTGCCGTGGACAGGAAAGATCCAGCTCCTGAGCCTCTGCTATTCCCCAGAGCCCCTTTTTGCATTTACAGAAGAGATCCAGCTCGGAAGCTCTGCTATCCCACAAGATCACCTTGTGGCTTGGGTGATGGACGAGATAGAGGGATGTACGGTGGCCTAGATTGAGCTCGGGTATCAACACAAGATAATCTACACCGGGTGTAGTGGAGCAGAGGAGGGAGAAGATCCAGGCTCACTGGAGCGTATAGGCGGTATTCCAATACATTGTCAAGCGTGGTAGAGTTACAGAAAGAGTAGTCCGGGGTATTGATGGAGCTAATATTGGGGCGGGGGGATGGGGGAGGGTGATGATCCACCGACAGGAGATTCAGCCGTGTGAGGATGGTATTTATCGGAGGGGGAGAAGAAGGAACCCCGAGCTCATCTGAGCTTCTGCGGGTAGATCCCGATAGGCGAGTGGGATCAAGTATAGACGGGTGGGTAGGGAGGTCGCGGACAGGGAGGGGAATAGAGATGAGGAAGTCAGCGGTCGGATGATATATATGTGGGCATAGATGGAGGGGGTGGAGGCGCTGCTCTTCAATCACGATTTCAGAAGACCTGCACATTTACGATGGAATTGGGATAAGAGATCTCGCAGGCGTGGGGCGCGTAGATGGAGGACGCAGCGTATCCCGAATGATACATGTTAGACAAAAAGTCACATTTATGATTACTAGCATTTAAATCATCAGACTTTAAGCCAAGTTAACTGTTAGTCTTCGTGATGATGTTATTTTGCTCAACCTACATTTACTTGTTTAAATCATTATAAGTACTTGGGAAAATCACTATAAAAGCTTCTTGATGTGTTCAAAACGACACTAGACAATAGGATTTCATAGTAGACCCTACGTTTTAATATAACATATACAGCCATATCTAAAAAAAATAGGTAGTCTTGTGGTAGGCTAAATATTTCTTACCTTGCCCACTATATGCATAGAAAATAACATGGATATATGTTTGTCGGCTTGCTGCATTTATCACTTTAACGGCACCTTAACTGTTTAAATCACCAATAAACTTCACTTAGACCATTAAATAGGAGTTCACAGATGCTCAACATTCTTCAGGAAAAGAATTTTAATTCCTGGAACAAATTAAACACAAAAATGAATCTACACCAGGACTTCAAATTAATTCTCCTTTTGAGCAATCACCCGTGTGGAATGGTTTCTATCAAGGCGCCTTAATCATCCGAATTTAATGATACTGAAACAGAAATTAATAAAAATGTGTTTACATTTCGTAGATCGTAATATCGAAGAAAGACAATCTATGGTTAATCTCTCATACACTAAGTGCAGAAATTCAGGTGTAATAAGCATTCGAAAGGACCTTCAGTAACAGTCACACCAGAGAAAAGAGTATTCATATTATATGCGGAGATGGCGAATGTAAAGAAGATAGAAACGTTTTCACATTAATTCGACCCTTTTCATGCATTTGTCGAAATTTACGCAATTTACTATATAGTTTTACTCTCTTCTATATATGTTTTAGTAGCTCGTTGATCTTATTTTATATTTACCCAACACTTAAATTCCTTGTTTTGTTTATCCACATTCATAAAAAGGTTTACATGCATCACAAGCATAGACCACAAATGAACACTAATTAAAGCTCACCATACACAGACTACATACTAGGAACACGCATCATACATAGTTCTCAAAAATATGGAGCCTGTTGAGGTTCGATAGAAGTTGTTGGAAGACAGTAAGGGGAAGCACAGTGACAAGAGCACAAAAGTTGGGTTATTGATTGTTTTTTTAAAAAAGCTCTATAATAGATCTCATGTATGGATATATAAAAATTTGTCATCTTTGGGAGGTGGGGAGTAATAAAATGAACATGCAAAAACAAAAAGTCACTCATAATAAGTAAAATGAATACCGTATAAAGTGGACTTCAGACTCAGGATCAGTTTCAATTGGAACTTCACATCTGTAAAGAAACGAACGGAGGAGGGAATCCCCCAATACAAAAGAATAAAGCAAGTCAACCGGACTTTTGGACCACGGAATTCAGACTCTAGCGCATCGGATGATCAAGGGTGGGACAGCTATATCAAATAGGGAGGTAGCAAGACCAGGCCCAAGGTGTCGCCTCCCATATTACCCAGGTGGCCCCTTGAAGGAGGACACGGAGGGGTGGAAAGAGGAAGAAGAGGGGGATATTACACCGGACGCAAGAGGGAAGTCAAGGTCTTGGCCCTGACAATTCTTCCTGTTTATGGGACCTTGAAGGGAAACTACAATGATCATCCAAATTTCTTCTATTTTCTGCTGTATTGGTGTCCTCAGAGTGCTGGTATCAATGAAAGCTGTGACAGAGCAGGGAGTATAAATCACTAATAAAATTTCTGTGTTGGCACTTTGCGATAAATAAGTCGGTCTTGGTTGTAGTTTGGGCACTCGGTCTCTAAAAGGTTCGCCATCACTGGCATAGGCGGACAAAATGTAGAACTCACCCCACCCTTAAAGGCAGTGACCTCCAAAGTACTCTCAGTATAGTCATCGTATGGCTTACAGTAGTCTGCATCTAGTTCTAGCAAGATCTGAATGCCCGAGTTCTCTACCGGGGTTGTTACGCCTGGAGGAAAAAACCCTAGAGGGTCCACAGTACATGGGACTTCACCCTTATACTCTTTACAGGGGTTCACAGGTTTATTCTGAAAAAACTTGTGCAGGTTCAACTTATATAAGCTTATTCAACTTATTCAACTTATAATAAGCTTAACTCACCTTGCTTCCAGCCACTCTGGACTGCCTTGCTCTCAGCCAAACCGTTGGGTACAAAAAGGGTAAAAAGTTGCAAATTCTAAGGCATGTGCCAGGAAATAAGAACTTTTTCATACCTTGTACACCAAAAAACTGTCTATATAGGCATGCTACAATGGCCAGAATTATTTAGCTTTTTACAGAGCCGTACATTCTAATAGAACTTTTAAATATTCCATGGAAAAAAACCCGAATAGGGTGAATAATACGGAAAAACATCAAAAGTATCATTTTTTAGCTCAACATAATATGAATGGTCTAATACACCTCCTCTCAAAGCCATTTGGCTTCAAAGAGGAATGTCTACCTGTTATTAATCTCTCACCAAGAGGAATGTCTACCTGTTAGTAATCTCTCACCAAAAGGTACACTACCCAAAAGTAGCCTCTTTGGGCCATTTTTAGAGGGTAGTAGGGAAAGCATTTTTCTACCGTATTTTTCGGAGACGCACAAAATAACCTTTATTTTTCTCAGAAATCACAGGTGTGCCTTATACTCCAGTGCAACTTATATATGAGCCGTACTTACAGCCAACAGCTGCCTTGAATTGTGAACAGGTCTGCCACCTGCTGGTCATTCATCCTTATAATCAGGTGCGCCTTATACTGGTGCGCCTTATATATGAACCTAGACATTTTAGCAGGCATTTATTGATGGTGCGCCATATAAGCCTTATAGTCCAAAAAATATGGTAATTATCGTGGCAAGGGCCATTGTGTAAAAAGACAACATCTGTACATATTCCGGAGATAAAATCACATGTGACTTTTATATATATACTCTCCCAATATACACCTGCAGCCTTCTGTTTAAAGATTTCAAGCTCACATGCTGGAAAATAGGACTTTGTTCCTGTTCGTTTCAGCATTTTCCTAGCACCGTACTCTACTTCACTACATGTTAAAGCTTTTGCACTGTTTGTGTGCATTCCGCTCTGTGCCATTTTAAAATGTCATCATTTTCTCCCTTGGGCTATATAAAATAACAGAATGTCATCTAAATGTTCCCCGGTATGAAGACTAGCTCTAGCACATACAAAATTGAAATCAAATGGAAGTCTTTTCTCTTACAGACCACCAGAAGATGTCTCGTATATATTTACCATTCGCACAGCCCTGCTTTTTTATTATTCACAAATGAAGCTTTAAAAATAGAATGTTCTCTACGTAACAACACTCACAGTGTTAGGATATAGCAATTCACCACCTTCAATACTAAAGGTTCTATTTCCAAACCCATTTAAATAATATAGCAGTAGAAAAATGCATCAAACATATCCATGTCGGAATATGTTTTTCATGCTGTGGATGTTACTGCTGCCCTACATTTCTTTATGTCCTACACCTTAAAGGGATTTTCTAGAAGAAGAACACTATATTCTATTGTATATGAAATGTTATAGAACTGCGCTTCCTAATGTAGTTTAATGTTTAAATGTATCTCAAAATTGAGGTTTTTTCACCAATACAGTTACATAGCTAAGTCAGCAGTTTTCTCCATCACAGATGATAAACTGAGCATGGAAGTAACCAACTTAGGCTAAATTCACACTACCGTTCCTTCCCTCTGTTAAAAAAAGGGAAGAAAGGTGGTTTAACCTATCAGTTAAAAATCCCATTGACATCAATGTAAATTCTATGTCATCCATCATGGTCAGATTGGCAGGATCCGTTATCAATGTGTTTTTTCAAGCGGAGGAAAAGTACTGCAGCCTCCGTCATTTTTTCCGTCCAATAAACACATGGATAATGGAGAAATGCCTAAATGGAACATAACTAGAGATGAGCGAACATACTCGTCCGAGCTTGATGCTCGTTCGAGCATTAGTGTACTCGAAACTGCTCGTTGCTCGGACGAATACTTCGCCCGCTCGAGAAAATGGCATCTCCCGCCGTTTTGCTTTTTGGCGGCCAGAAACAGAGCCAATCACAAGCCAGGAGACTCTGCACTCCACCCAGCATGACGTGGTACCCTTACACGTCGATAGCAGTGGTTGGCTGGCCAGATCAGGTGACCCTGGGATAGACTAGCCGCTGCCCGCGCTGCTCGGATCATTCTGTGTCTGGATGCCGCTAGGGAGAGAGCTGCTGCTGGTCAGGGAAAGCGTTATGCCCTGTTTCTATTTAGAATAGGTGTTAGGCAGACGTGATTCTACAAGAACCCAACAGCCCTTCTTAGGGCTACAATAACGTTATACATTTTTTTTTTTATTTGCTTGTGACTGGGCTTGCTGGCACTAGTAGTGCAGCTAGTACCATATTGTGAGGAATTTGCAGGGGGACTTGCTACCGTTGTGTTTAGCTCTTAGTGACACACATATCCACCTCAAACACCAAAGTGGGACAATTTATTAGGGGTTTGATTAGAATTAGGCAGAGTCTGCTGATTTTTTTTTTTTTTACCTTTATTTCATTTTATAGCTCAAACTCATCTTGCAAAGCAGTGTGCTTTCAGTGTAGGCTACAAAATAGCCATAGGAGAACCCCAACGGCTTACTTAGGCCTACAATAGCGTTATATTTTCCTTTTTTTTGTTTGCTTGTGGCTGGGCTTGCTGGCATTAGTAGTTCAGCTAGTACCATATTGTGAGGAATTTGCTGGGAGACCTGCGACCGTTGTGTTTAGCTCTTAGTGACACGCATATCCACCTCAAACACCGAAGTGGGACAATTTATTAGGGGATTAGAATTAGGCAGAGTCTGCTGATTTTTTTTTTTTTTTTTACCTTTATTTCATTTTATAGCTCAAAGTCATCAGGCACAGCACAAAATCCAGTTGTGTGCTGTCAGTGTAGGTTAGAAACTAGCCATAGCAATAGGATAGCATCGTTTTGTTAAAAAAAAATAAAAATAAAAAAAAATAAACACAAAAAAAAAAAATTCTAAGTTTACACTTTAATTTGGAAAATGTTTAAACCGAGGGCTAGGGGTAGAGGACGAGGGCGTGGACAAGGGCGTCCAACTACTGCAGGGGTCAGAGGCCGTGGTCCTGGGCGGGGTGAGACACCACCTGCTGATGAGGGAGCAGGGGAACGCCGCAGAGCTACACTGCCTAGGTTCATCATGTCTCAAGTTACTGGGACTCGTGGTAGAGCACTGTTGAGGCCAGAACAGTGCGAAGAGGTGATGTCGTGGATTGCGGACAATGCTTCTCGCCATTTGTCCACCAGTCAGTCCCAGCAAAATTTGGCATTTGAACCGGCATACTCTGAGGAACTGTTTTCTGGACCCTTCCCACAGTCACAAACCACTTGTCCGGTTGCTGCTGAGCAATTTTCCGATGCCCAGGTTTTCCACCGGTCGCAGTCTGTGGGTGATGATGACATTACTGACGTAGTGGAAGAAGTGTGTAAAGAGGTGTCGGACGATGAGGAGACACGGTTGTCAGACAGTGGTGAAGTTGTTGTCAGGGCAGGAAGTCCGAGGGGGGAGCAGACTGAGGGATCGGAGGATGATGAGGTGACAGACCCAAGCTGGGTTGATAGGCTGGGTGAACACAGTGCTTCTGAGACGAAGGCAAGTCCTATAGCAGAACAGGTTGGAAGAGGCAGTGGTGGGGCCAGACGGAGAGGCAGGGCCAGAGCTGGTGCATCAGCGCCAAATGTTGCCCGTAGTCAAGCTCCCGTGGCGAGGGCTAGATTTTCAGAAGTCTGGAGGTTCTTTAAAGAAACACCGGATGACCGACGGACTGTGGTGTGCAACCTTTGCCAAACCAGGATCAGCAGGGGTTCCACCACTACTAGCTTAACTACCACCAGTATGCGCAGGCATTGCACTATGAATGCTAAACACCCCACTCAATGGCACCAACCTTCCACTACCGGGCCGGCACACCACTGCTTTGCTCCTTCCCCTGTGTCAATCTGCTATCAGCCTCCCCCCTGCCACAGACCCACGGGCCAACAACCCTCCCCGTGCGAAAACCCCATCTTCGCCTCCACGATCCTCCACATCATCCACCCACTGTTCATTTGATTAGAATTAGGCAGAGTCTGCTGATTTATTTTTTTTTACCTTCATTTCATTTTATAGCTCAAACTCATCTTGCAAAGCAGTGTGCTTTCATTGTAGGCAACAAAATAGCCATAGGAGAACCCCAACGGCTTACTTAGGCCTACAATAGCGTTATATTTTCCTTTTTTTTGTTTGCTTGTGGCTGGGCTTGCTGGCATTAGTAGTGCAGCTAGTACCATATTGTGATGAATTTGCTGGGAGACCTGCGACCGTTGTGTTTAGCTCTTTGTGACACGCATATCCACCTCAAACACCGAAGTGGGACAATTTATTAGGGGTTTGATTAGAATTAGGCAGAGTCTGCTGATTTTTTTTTTTTTTACCTTTATTTCATTTTATAGCTCAAAGTCATCAGGCACAGCACAAAATCCAGTTGTGTGCTGTCAGTGTAGGTTAGAAACTTGCCATAGCAATAGGATAGCATCGTTTTGTTAAAAAAAAAATAAAAATAAAAAAAAATAAACACAAAAAAAAAAATTAAAAGTTTACACTTTAATTTGGAAAATGTTTAACCCGAGGGCTAGGGGTAGAGGACGAGTGCATGGACGTGGGCGTCCAACTACTGCAGGGGTCAGAGGCCGTGGTCCTGGGCGGGGTGAGACACCACCTGCTGATGAGGGAGCAGGGGAACGCCGCAGAGCTACACTCCCTAGGTTCATCATGTCTCAAGTTACTGGGACTCGTGGTAGAGCACTGTTGAGACCAGAACAGTGCGAAGAGGTGATGTCGTGGATTGCGGACAATGCTTCTAGCCATTTGTCCACCAGTCAGTCTTCCACGCAGTCCACCCATGTCACCGAAATCAGCACTCCTCCGGCTCCTCCACCTCAGCCTCCTTCCCCCCAGTCTGCCTCCTCCCAGCAAAATTTGGCATTTGAACCGGCATACTCTGAGGAACTGTTTTCTGGACCCTTCCCACAGTCACAAACCACTTGTCCGGTTGCTGCTGAGCAATTTTCCGATGCCCAGGTTTTCCACCAGTCGCAGTCTGTGGGTGATGATGACATTATTGATGTAGTGGAAGAAGTGTGTAAAGAGGTGTCGGACGATGAGGAGACACGGTTGTCAGACAGTGGTGAAGTTGTTGTCAGGGCAGGAAGTCCGAGGAAGGAGCAGACTGAGGGATCGGAGGATGATGAGGTGACAGACCCAAGCTGGGTTGATAGGCCGGGTGAACACAGTGCTTCTGAGACGGAGGCGAGTCCTATAGCAGAACAGGTTGGAAGAGGCAGTGGTGGGGCCAGACGGAGAGGCAGGGCCAGAGCTGGTGCATCAGCGCCAAATGTTGCCCGTAGTCAAGCTCCCGTGGCGAGGGCTAGATTTTCAGAAGTCTGGAGGTTCTTTAAAGAAACACCGGATGACCGACGGACTGTGGTGTGCAACCTTTGCCAAACCAGGATCAGCAGGGGTTCCACCACTACTAGCTTAACTACCACCAGTATGCGCAGGCATATGAATGCTAAACACCCCACTCAATGGCACCAAGCCCGTTCACCTCCGGCCGGGCACACCACTGCTCCTTCCCCTGTGTCATCTGCTAGTCAGCCCCCTGCTCAGGACCACGGCCCAAACACCTCCCGTGCGAAAACCCCATCTTCGCCTCCACGATCCTCCACAGCATCCACCAGCGTTCAGCTCTCCATACCCCAGACGCTGGAGCGCAAAAGGATATATGCTAATATATATATGTCGCAATGGGAAGAGACTTACATTTTTTCCCCCTCCAACCCGCACCGGGCGTCTATAGTATGGTTTGGTCGATACATAGACGACCTGGTGTGGGTATGGAGGGGATCAGAAATTTTGTTCACAGAATTTGTAAATTATCTCAATGATAACCCAATGAATTTAAAATTTACGTCCATGTTTGGAGGGAATTCAATCCCGTTTTTGGATGTAACTTTAATAGGAGAGAACAATAGGGTCAGGAGCATACCCTACAGGAAAGAAATGGCAAGGAACACCACTCTGCTAGCATCTTCATGCCATCCCCCCCACGTCACACAAAACATACCATATGGGGAGTTAATACGTCTTAGGAGGAACTGCTCCGATGACGACGATTATGAAAAGGAGAGAATGAACCTTAAAGTTAGACTCAACCAGAGAGGATATCATAAATCCGTAGTTGAAAAAGCGTCAAAGAGGGTTTGCAATTTGAAGCAACAAGACTTATTAATAGACAAACCGAAACATAGAGGAAGAGGGGTTAGTCCTGCAACACAAGAATCCAAATCCTCTATAATTTTTACTACGACATATAGCAAGCAATTTAGGGAAATCACCAAAATAGTCCAAAAATATGTCCCGATCCTACTACAAGATCCCACTTTGCACACTTTGTTAAACAATGGTATCAAATGTGTGGCAAAAAGAGCTCCCACATTAGGGAGTGCTCTCTCACCCAGTCTATTTAAAAGCCAAAAAACCAATATGACTTGGTTAAATACCAAAGGTTGTTATAAATGTGGCCACATACAGTGCAAAGCATGCAGTTATATTACAGTGGATACGAGTATAACATCTTGCAGCACCAACAAGAGTTATCTCATTCGGTCATATCTCAATTGCAACACCAGTAATGCCATTTATTCAATCAAATGCATTAAGTGTAATGTACAATATATAGGTCACACTACGGGTCCCCTCAAAATTAGGATCCGCAGACATTTATCAGACATTACCAACGAGACAGTTGGCATGTCTGCGGCGTCGAGACAATTTAGAGAAACACATGGCAAATCTACATGCTACTTCACATGGACTGGGTTCGAGAAGGTCACATATCCAATTAGGGGCGGCAATATGAAGAGGAAGTTATTGAATAGGGAAAGTTATTGGATTTTTGTGATGGAAAGCAGAGTACCACAGGGTATGAACAAGAGACAGGACATCATATTGACATATTAAGAGAGAATATATGATTCTTTAGTGTTTACCGATGTGCTACAAAAGGTATTCTACTTAATCCCTATGGTATCGTCTTTTCGATAATGTATGGCACTTTGTTTCTCTTGCTCTTTTTCACAGATAATATATTCAATTATCAGGAAATTTTGAGTATCTATGTATTTGTACAAGTTGTAATTCACTATGATATTGTTATATAGTTCCGCAGTACTGTAATTTATGTCTAGCCAACACACGACATTGTTGTATAGTATCATCACAATGGGCATTGACATTTTTATTCACACAGATGTGTTTGTTTTTAAACCCTCACTCACCTGTATTTCACTGTTCCGGACTTCGCTCCCGGTCATGTGACTTAGTGAGAGGAGGTCATGTGATCGTGGAGGCGCGGCCCGGTTCAGATGACCGCTTGGTTAGGAGGGTGTTCCCTTCATTGAACCATCTATGTGTCTTTGTTCCGGACCTCGCTCCCGGTCATGTGACACAGTGAGAGGAGGTCATGTGATCGCGGAGGCGCGGCCCGGTCCAGGTGATCGCATAGTAAGGTGGGTGTTCCCTTCATTGAACCACCCAGCTGATTAAGTATAAAGGTGAGCGTGGCATGTTAGCAGACAGGTTGAGACTATGACGGTTCCCCGTCGAAATGCGTCAACCTATCTGTATCCTCATGTACATGGTGTTTTAATCAATAAAGAAGGAAAGATTTGGCATCGTACCCATGTGAAGTTTATCGTGTTGTGCCGGTTTACCGTTGTTTTTCCTGTTCACGCTATATGGCTATGGATTGTCTTTTCCGAGCACCAGGATATCCCCACAGAGAGTGTGCAGCCAAGACGGTCTGAAGGTTGGGTGAGCCGGCTTTACTTTTTTACCTTTTTCTACTCAGTAGTGGAGGTTGTACCATTTTTTGCAAAAGGAAGTATAGCGCAACCCACCCACACGCCCAAGCCCTCAACGTCCACATCTCCAAGTTGCTTAGCCTGGAGATGCTGCCCTATAGGCTGGTAGAGACCGAGGCCTTTCGAAACCTCATGGCGGCGGCCGCCCCTCGGTATTCGGTCCCCAGCCGCCACTACTTTTCCCGATGTGCCGTCCCAGCACTGCACAAGCACGTGTCAGAGAACATCATCCGTGCCCTGACCAACGCCGTTTCTGACAAGGTCCACCTGACCACGGACACGTGGACGAGTGCTGCCGGGCAGGGCCACTATATATCGCTGACGGCACATTGGGTTAACTTGGTGGAGGCTGGGACCGAGTCTGACCCTGGGGCTGGTCATATACTGCCGACGCCGAGGATTGCGGGGCCTACCTCGGTCCAGGTGTTTCAGGCCTACTATGCCTCCTCCTCCTCCCACCCCTCCTCCACCTCCTCCTCCGAACTACCATCCGTGGGCACGGCGCCATCAGTCGGTAGCTCTAGGCACAGCAGCAGTGCCGTCGCTAAGCGACAGCAGGCGGTGCTCAAACTGCTGAGCCTAGGCGACAAAAGGCACACCGCCCAAGAGCTATTACAGGGCATCACGGCGCAGACTGATCTGTGGCTGGCACCGCTGAACCTCAAGCCGGGAATGGTTGTGTGTGACAACGGCCGTAACCTGGTGGCGGCTCTGCAACTCGGCAGACTGACACATGTGCCATGCCTGGCCCATGTGTTAAATCTGATAGTGCAGCGTTTCCTCAAGACATACCCCAATCTGTCTGATTTGCTCACGAAGGTGCGCCGCATCTGTGCGCATTTCAGGAAGTCCAGCCCAGATGCTGCCACTCTCAGGGCAGCGCAGCGCCGCCTCCAACTGCCCGCTCACCGACTGTTGTGCGACGTGCCCACGAGGTGGAATTCAACACTGACCATGTTATCCAGAGTTTACCAGCAGCGCAGAGCGATTGTAGACTGCCAGATGTCAACTTCCACCAGAACTGGTAGTCAGGTCAGTCAGCTTCCTCAAGTCTACAATGAGGAGTGGACGTGGATGTCTGATATCTGTCAGGTGCTGAGTAACTTTGAGGAGTCAACACAGATGGTCAGTGGCGATGCCGCCATCATCAGCCTCACCATCCCGCTGCTTGGCCTGTTGAAAAACTCTCTGATCAGCATGAAGTCGGAAGCTTTGCGCTCGTCACAAGAGACGGGGGAAGAAGATTCCCTTGTTGATAGCCAAAGCACCCTTAGGTCTGTTTCTCAGCGCATATCGGAGGAGGTGGAGGTGGAGGAGGATGAGGAGGAAGAGGAGGAGAATGTTGGCGAGACACAAGAGGGGACCATTGTTGAGTCCTTCACTGTTCAGCGTGTATGGGCAGAAGAAGAGGAGTTGGAGGAGTTGGAGGAGGAGGAAATGGACAGTCAGGCCAGTGAGGGGAGTGAATTCTTACGCGTTGGTACTCTGGCGCATATGGCAGATTTCATGCTAGGCTGCCTATCCCGTGACCCTCGCGTTCAAAGAATTTATTCCAGCACCGATTACTGGGTGTTCACTCTCCTGGACCCACGGTACAAGCAAAATCTTTCCACTCTCATCCCTGCAGAGGAAAGGAGTGTGAGAATGCATGAATACCAGCAGGCCCTGGTGCACAAGCTGAAACAGTATTTCCCTTCTGACAGCGCTAGCGGCAGAGTAGAGATGAGCGAACATACTCGTCCGAGCTTGATGCTCGTTCGAGCATTAGCGTACTCGAAACTGCTCGTTGCTCGGAAGAATACTTCGCCCGCTCGAGAAAATGGCATCTCCCGCCGTTGTGATTTTTAGCGGCCAGAAACAGAGCCAATCACAAGCCAGGAGACTCTGCACTCCACCCAGCATGACTTGGTACCCTTACACGTCGATAGCAGTGGTTGGCTGGCCTGATCAGGTGACCCTGGAATAGACTAGTCCCTGCCCGCGCTGCTCGTATCATTCTCTGTCTGGATGCCGCTAGGGAGAGAGCTGCTGCTGGTCAGGGAAAGCGTTAGGGTGTTCTATTAGAATAGTGTTAGGCAGGAGTGATTCTACAAGAACCCAACAGCCCTTCTTAGGGCTACAATAACGTTTTATTTTACTTTTTTTTTGGTTTGCCTGTGGCTGGGCTTGCTGCCATTAGTAGTGCAGCTAGTACCATATTGTGAGTAATTTGCAGGGAGACTTGCTACCGTTGTGTTTAGCTCTTAGTGACACACATATCCACCTTAAACACCGAAGTGGGACAATTTATTAGGGGTTTGATTAGAATTAGGCAGTGTCTGCTGATTTATTTTTTTTTACCTTTATTTCTTTTTATAGCTCAAAGTCATCTTGCAAAGCAGTGTGCTTTCAGTGTAGGCTAGAAAATAGCCATAGTAGAACCCCAACAGCTTACTTAGGCCTACAATAGCGTTATATTTTCCTTTTTTTTGTTTGCTTGTGGCTGGGCTTGCTGGCATTAGTAGTGCAGCTAGTACCATATTGTGAGGAATTTGCTGGGAGACTTGCGACCGTTGTGTTTAGCTCTTAGTGACACACATATCCACCTTAAACATCGAAGTGGGACAATTTATTAGGGGTTTGATTAGAATTAGGCAGAGTCTGCTGATTTATTTTTTTTTACCATTATTTCTTTTTATAACTCAAAGTCATCAGGCACAGCACAAAATCCAGTTGTTAGAAACTAGCCATAGCAATAGGATAGCATTGTTTTGTTTAAAAAAAATAAAAAAAATTTAAGTTTACACTTTAATTTGGAAAATGTTTAACCCGAGGGCTAGAGGTAGAGGACGAGGGCGTGGACGTGGGCGTCCAACTACTGCAGGGGTCAGAGGCTGTGGTCCTGAGCGGGGTGAGACACCACCTGCTGAAGAGGGAGCAGGGGAACGCCGCAGAGCTACACTCGCTAGGTACATCATGTCTCAAGTTACTGGGACTCGTGGTAGAGCACTGTTGAGGCCAGAACAGTGCGAAGAGGTGATGTCGTGGATTGCGGACAATGCTTCTAGCCATTTGTCCACCAGTCAGTCTTCCACGCAGTCCACCCATGTCACCGAAATCAGCACTCCTCCAGCTCCTCCACCTCAGCCTCCTTCCCCCCAGTCTGCCCCCTCCCACAAAATTTGGCATTTGAACCGGCATACTCTGAGGAACTGTTTTCTGGACCCTTCCCACAGTCACAAACCACTTGTCCGGTTGCTGCTGAGCTATTTTCCGATGCCCAGGTTTTCCAGCAGTCACAGTCTGTGGGTGATGATGACATTATTGACGTAGTGGAAGAAGCGTGTAAAGAGGTGTCGGACGATGAGGAGACACGGTTGTCAGACAGTGGTGAAGTTGTTGTCAGGGCAGGAAGTCCGAGGGGGGAGCAGACTGAGGGATCGGAGGATCGGAGGAACACCCCACTCAATGGCACCAAGCCCGTTCACCTCCGGCCGGGCACACCACTTCTCCTTCACCTGTGTCATCTGCTAGTCAGCCCCCTGCCCAGGACCCCGGCCCAAACACCTCCCGTGCGAAAACCCCATCTTCGCCTCCACAATCCTCCACAGCATCCACCAGCGTTCAGCTCTTCATACCCCCGACGCTGGAGCGCAAAAGGAAGTATAGCGCAACCCACCCACACGCCCAAGCCCTCAACGTCCACATCTCCAAGTTGCTTAGCCTGGAGATGCTGCCCTATAGGCTGGTAGAGACCGAGGCCTTTCGAAACCTCATGGCGGCGGCCGCCCCTCGGTATTCGGTCCCCAGCCGCCACTACTTTTGCCGATGTGCCGTCCCAGCCCTGCACAAGCACGTGTCAGAGAACATCATCCGTGCCCTGACCAACGCCGTTTCTGACAAGATCCACCTGACCACGGACACGTGGACGAGTGCTGCCCGGCAGGGCCACTATGTATTGCTGACGGCACATTGGGTTAGCTTGGTGGAGGCTGGGACCGAGTCTGACCCTGAGGCTGGTCATATACTGACGACGCCGAGGATTGCGGGGCTTACCTCGGTCCAGGTCTCAAAGGCCTACTATGCCTCCTCCTCCTCCCACCCCTCCTCCACCTCCTCCTCCGAATTACCATCCGTGGGCATGGCGCCATCAGTCGGTAGCTCTAGGCACAGCAGCAGTGCCATCGCTAAGTGACAGCAGGCGGTGCTCAAACTGCTGAGCCTAGGAGATAAAAGGCACACCGCCCAAGAGCTATTACAGGGCATCACGGCGCAGACCGATCTGTGACTGGCACAGCTGAACCTGAAGCCAGGCATGGTTGTGTGTGACAACGGCCGTAACCTGGTGGCGGCTCTGCAACTCGGCAGACTGACACATGTCCCATGCCTGGCCCATGTGTTAAATCTCATAGTTCAGCGTTTCCTCAAGACATACCCCAATCTGTCTGATTTGCTCACGAAGGTGCGCCGCATCTGTGCGCATTTCAGGAAGTCCAGCACAGATGCTGCCACTCTCAGGGCAGCGCAGCGCCGCCTCCAACTGCCCGCTCACCGACTGTTGTGCGACGTGCCCACGAGGTGGAATTCAACATTAATCATGTTATCCAGAGTTTACCAGCAGCGCAGAGCGATTGTAGACTGCCAGATGTCAACTTCCACCAGAACTGGTAGTCAGATCAGTCAGCTTCCTCAAGTCTACAATGAGGAGTGGACATGGATGTCTGATATCTGTCAGGTGCTGAGTAACTTTGAGGAGTCAACACAGATGGTCAGTGGCGATGCCGCCATCATCAGCCTCACCATCCCGCTGCTTGGCTTGTTGAAAAACTCTCTGGTCAGCATAAAGTCGGAAGCTTTGCGCTCGTCACAAGAGATAGGGGAGGAAGATTCCCTTGTTGATAGCCAAAGCACCCTTAGGTCTGTTTCTCAGCGCATATCGGAGGAGGTGGAGGAGGATGAGGAGGAAGAGGAGGAGAATGTTGGCGAGACAGAAGAGGGGACCATTGTTCAGTCCTTCACTGTTCAGCGTGTATGGGCAGAAGAAGAGGAGTTGGAGGAGGAGGAAATGGGCAGTCAGGCCAGTGAGGGGAGTGAATTCTTGCGCGTTGGGACTCTGGCGCATATGGCAGATTTCATGCTAGGCTGCCTATCCCGTGACCCTCGCGTTCAAAGAATTCTGAGGGACAAGTAGCGAGGGAGAGTAGGCGAGCAGGCAGCTTTTCCAGCACTGGCAGGGGTACGCTTTACAAGGCCTTTGCCAGTTTTATGTCACCCCAGCAAGACACTGTCACCTGTCCCCAGTCTCGGCAGAGTAGGGCTGATCTTTACAGAAAGATGTTGAGGGAGTACGTAGCTGACCATACCATCGTCCTAAATGATCACAAAGCTCCCTACTACTACTGGGTTTCAAAGCTGGACATGTGGCACGAACTGGCGCTGTACGCCTTGGAGGTTCTTGCCTGCCCTGCCGCTAGCGTGTTGTCCGAGCGGGTTTTCAGTGCAGCTGGTGGCATCATCACCGATAAGCGTACACGCCTGTCGACTGACAGCGCTGACAGGCTGACGCTTATCAAGATGAATAAAGCCTGGATTTCTCCGGATTTTCATTCTCCACCAGGTGAAAGAAGCTCAACCTGAATAATGTATGCACTCCTCCTCCTCATTGTCCTCCTTCTCCTCCTCTTTGTACACTAAAGCAGAGGAAACTGGCTATTTTTTGCCAGGGCCAACTGGCTCTAGCTATAGTACTCTATGTATTTAATTTTTCTGGAGGGACACCTACCCGGTCCTCTGGTTTGAAAACTTTTTTGGACTGCCACATACAGGCACTATTAGAGATGAGCGAACATACTCGTCCGAGCTTGATGCTCGTTCGAGCA